>JAWNLC010000234.1:3779166-4983333 GCA_035041535.1 Drosophila cognata | reverse complement strand
TTCCTATGAACAATATTATAGTATTAAACGCAGCCTTTGTTGAATATTAATTTCCAACGCAATCGGGCCTTGTTTGTTCGCCACAATAAATCGTAATCAATGCATTTTGTTGCTATGTTGCTGGCAATGCGTGGTTTTTTAAACTACACTGATTTTTTTTTCATTCAGAAAAAAATGCAATGAATTAAGTAGCAAGATGAAAATGAAAATGAAATACGCCGCTAACAGGGCAATAAAGCAACAATTGAGCGTTGTTTGATTTGTCGCAGCAAAGACCACCCACAAAGCACTCGGCTATCGAAAATGATACTATCGACAAGTGTGCATATCGATAGTAGGTACGATAGCTAAACACAAGTAGCGGGAAGCTTATCGATGTGTGGCGTTTATTTTAACATCCCTGGCAATAGTTGGCTTGTGCAAATTTATACACGGGCATTATAAAAAAGAAGCAGCCTTGATTTAAAACACAAACTTTCTGTAATTTGTTGAAATCAAAGGCCCTATCAATTGGTAGCCATGGATGCTGCACCAACTGTCGCGTTGCACGCTACAAACGAATCAAACAAACAATTAACTCAACCCCCGGCCCCGGCGGCCGCTGCGCCAAACGAAAATGGTGTACAAACAGCAGCAAAAAAATCTGAAACATCGACAGCGACTCCGGGCTCCGGTACGTATAAACGACGGCTTTTGATTACAATATATGTGTGTGTGCGTGTGTATTCACAATATTATTATTGTTTGGTCTAACATGGTTTTGTTTATTTTTGCTTCTTTGTTTTTCCTTTTGCTCTTTAGAAACGCATTCCAATATCAGCGAGACTGGCAAAGTGCTCGAAGCGCAAAGTACGAAATTGAAATGCGATTTGACCAGTGAAACGGTATTAATTACAATATGCAGCGCCGATCGAAAGAACAAAAAGACATTCATGTCCTTGCCCAGCAGAAAGGCTGTTATAGAAAAAGGTACGTGTTCTATGTTTGCTAGGGTTTACTCGTATTATCTTTTCGGGAAATGCTGTACGAGTTTAAATATTAGATTCACATAGATTTTGTTTTGAAATATTTGTATTTATTGATCATAAAATTTAAAATGTATTACAATAAATCAGTTATATAATTTGTAAAGCTGATTTATTTAGAAAATCGCTTATTAAAATCAAAACGTTGGGAAATCCCAGCGCAAACAGTATTTGAAAATTCCCAAAATTAACTAAAAATATTTATTTTCATTATATTAGCACACAAATACGGCTTGTTGGGCAGCACGATTGTGCTCGAAAGCAATGGCTGTGAGATCTGCGAGGACGAGGTGCTCCTCTTTGCGGCCAAGGAGAAAATGCTGCTAATGCTGCTAGCCGAAAGTGATGAATATATAATACTACCTCCACCATCGCCGCTAAATCGTTCCGATCGCGCAGGCAGCTCCATTGATCCCAGCTTTGTGTCGAATGCCAACGATTCGACGGTGTCCAACGATGAGACGCTTTCCCTGGCCAGCATAACGCCGAGCAATTCAAAGACATCGACGGTATTGCTTAAGGACTTCTCGATACCTTGGTCAAAGGTACCTAATGATATTATGAGACTATTGCGCAATAAAACCAGTTTAGGCAAACGACTCAATACGCTCGCCAATCTGCTGGTGGATGCTTTGAGAGAACGCTCGGCTCACATACCAACTCGGGTGTTTCGTGAGGTTGCCCAACAGGCGGCCGAAAAATATCCGGAATCGTTGCTGGAAAAGGATCGTGAGGGACAACAGATTGCGACGACGCCCCAATCGCTCATCTCGAAGATGATCAATCGGAACAATGCACTAAATCGACCACGTGCCAGCTCGTCGGGCACATCGGATCTGCACATGACCACCAGCAGCAGCAGCAGCCTGAGCACAAAGAAACGCAAATCTTCTGCACCACATGCGGCCAACGGCAATGCCAAATCCGTTGCCCTCAATCGTGATCTGGAGCACAAGAAGGAACTGCTGATTGCCAGTTATCGTGGCAGTTCCACAGTTGACATGTCCACCATAGCCGAATATATGAAGGAATGTTTTCCATTGCAACGGGAATTCTTCAATAATAGCGAAAAGATCCCAGATATTACAGCCATCAAGGACAATTGGCCGTATATCTTTAACAAAGATCTGCTCTATCAGCACTTTGAGCTGCTCATGTCCATTGATCCGCGCGTGCTCGAGAAACGCTTTGCCAGCGAACGAGATCGCATCTTCAAATTCTTCAAGACGTCCAAGAATAAGAAAATCCACGATTTGCCGATGAACAATGCGAATGTTGTCCGCGGCCTGGCATACCATTTTAACGAGGATCCCGACTACATATTCATGAGACTCGAAAATGGCGCATTGCCAAAAGATGTCCAGAAAATCAACCCAACCAATGCGCCTTGGGTGGCTCTAGTCAGTGAGTAACGAACGATTTACCTTTTTTTTACGTTGTTGCGAAATGCTTTAAAGATTGGGGGAGTCATCTGAGTGCCCATATAGAATTGGTTTTGTTATGAGGATTCCGTCCGTTTCTTTTTCATTTAAGCTCTGCGTGATGCGTTAGATTGATGAAATTTAGTACTAATATTGAGCTAGCTGTACACATTGACAGAGTTGTCATAAAGCCGACATAGGAAACTTTTTCGTTTCTTAACAATTTTTCCACGGAACATTTTGCTTGAGCATAAATTTATAAACAACAGACTATAACAATACTCTATGGTACACTAAAAAATTTAAAGCTTTTCTTGTATTTTTTTAAAATATTTTCATTAGGTCGATATTTTATGAGTGTAGGAAACAACATTGTGTAGCAAATATCAACAAGTGTTAATAATATTTAACTATAACAAGCAGAAATTCTTTTTCTTCGATATTAACAATGTTTAGTATCAAATCAAGTTAATTCAGCATAAAATTATAATTTAAAATCTTTAACTAAAATCTCTTCATTTTGCAGATACACCAACATCATCCGGCGGCGGCGTGGGCGGCGTCACTGATGTCACCCAAATTGAGGCAATGGTCTACATTGAGGGACAGATAATGAGCACGTTTGCTGCCAGCGATGTGGATTTGCCAGATATTGTTGCCCAATTGCTTTGCTACTTTTATACCTTCAACATGATGTACCCCAAGGAAGCCAATCAAACCCTCGAATTTATCGTCATATATTTTCTACAAAATTCACCGGAACAGGCGCGCAACTCCAAAAAGTGTGTAACCGGCAACAGTAAATACAATCAGCTCATCGCCAAACTGGCTAATGCTGCAAATGGTTGAGCTACGCTGAGGATGCCTGATGGATGAGGAGATGATAGCGATGATGTCTCATACCGTTTAGTTTACATATTTATATTAATTTACAGACCCCCATTCACAATATACTCCCCCTATATATAAGATGAGATTTACATAAATTGAGTGTAGTGTACTTATGTTGTGTATACATTCTGATTTCTCCCAAAAAAAAAAAAGAAAAGAAAAATCGCAATTGTATATATTTTTCATATATTCATATATTTTTTATTTTTAACTATTACGAAATTTATTGTTCTTGTTAAGAGGTTGGTTTTTATCCTTGTGCACATTGCAAGCGTTTCTTTTCATATCCTCGATGGCTGCATTTAAGCTACCCTTCTTTTGAATCATTACCGCTTTGGTTAATTTTCTGCGTAGATAATTGCGTTGCTTACAGTCCATATTTTGAGGATTTTCCATAATCGATCTTTTTGGATTGTTGGTCATGGTTTGTTTATAGTTATTTTTGCCTGGGGTAGCCTTGGATTTGCATGTTTTAGCAGCGTTGTTGTTGTCATCGTCAAAATTCTCCCATTCGGTTTTTGTGTTGAGACTCGCTTCGATTATGTTGCGTCTGTGATTTTGTTCGCGTTGCTTGCGAAATTCCTTAGCCTGCTCACTGTTCATATCAAAGCGTTCCGCATTGCGTTCCTCGTGCTCGCCATCCAAAATGTCGTTCTTCACCTGATTCCATGGCTGCGACGTCTCTTCGGGAACAGGCTCTGGTTCGGTGTTTCGAAATGCATTCGGCGTAAACTTCCTTTTACCCCAATTTTTAGAGCGATCAGCCAGATGTCTTTTGTGTCTATTATTTAACTTTTTAGCATCTGAACGAAACATTTTGTTAAATATTTCGGTGACAGCAGACAATGTAAACAACACGATGAGCGTTTAAATTATATCGATGTTATGCGATAGGCCGATATACTTTATGCTCGATGTAATATTATTTTAGCAATGTTGTTATCATGGGTATTTAATAATAATAATAATGGATAATAGCTTGATAGATCTCTAGCTAGAGTCTGACTGCTTATTTAATTCAGCTTTGGTTTGTTTTTAACACATACAAATTAATCGATATATCGCACTCGATTACTAATTTACTAACAATGTTAAGAGTCGATATTGACCTGCCGAGCATCGATACTTATTTAACACGTGCAAGCGCTTTTGGTTTGTTTAAGTTTCTGCTAGCTGCGACGGTTTGCATGCAAAAAAGATGCAAAGCGACAGAGGAAGACGCCCCAGCGGCAATTGGCAAAATAATGCCGGCGGCAATGATTTCAATTTTAGGAATAACACCGGCAATCAAGCGAATGGCAGCTGGGCCGGCAAACGACACAATTTTAATGATAACTTTAATCGCAATACGCATGGAGGACGTGGTGCAGGAGGCGGAGGAGGAGTAGGAGGCGGCGACGATGAGAGATTTGAGAAATTCCGAGATCCAAATCAGCTGCAATCTTTTCCGAATCGACATCAAGTAAATCAACGCCGAATTCAAGATCGTCGAGATCGAAAAAAACAACAAAGAGCAAATAAAGGACGCAGAAATGATGCATTTTTGAGAAATGGAAAAGGTAATGGCGGTCGAGGTGGTGGAGTTCGTGATGGTCGCCACAATGGAGCTGGTGCAGCTGGACCCTGGTACAATGATGGCGCCATGCCAAGTGATGTGATTTACTTCGACAATGGGCAAGTGGGCAAAGAGCAGAGCGCAACAGGTTCAGGAGAACAGTCAATCCCTCCACCAGTTCCTGGGGAGGCACCCACTGAAGCCGCTCCAGCAATTGTCCTCGAGGCACCCACTGAAGCCGCTCCAGCAATTGTCCTCGAGGCGACGGCAGTAGTCGATAAACCAGCTGCTGCCGCTGCTCATGCTCTCATCAATGCGGCCAACATAAAGAAGGAAAAAAAAGATCAGTCGCCCAAATCGAAGCCGGTAAAGCCAGCGGAGAGCAGCGACGATAGCTCCTCGAGCAGCTCCGATGAGAGCGTCGAAGCTGGCGAGGTGCTTAGAAAAAAAGAAGACGCCAACGCTCATAAGACAAAGGTTAAGGGTGCGATCGCTGCGAAGCCAGCTGCCTCCTCATCCTCCGAAGAAGAATCGGACGATGATACCCCCTCGCCAGTTAAAGTCAAAACGTTGGTGAAGGAATCAACGCCAAAGTCCTCTAAAACACTAAAGAAACACGCCTCCGAAGATGATGTTGTTTGCCTGGGCAAAGAGAGCCGCAAATACATCATACCTGACGAGGATGAGCACGATGTGGACGATGAGGAGGAGGCAAGCAGCGAGGCCGAAGAGCAAAAGTCCGTCAAAAGCAAGGACAAAACGAACCATCCATGTGGTATTTGCGAGAAAAAGGTGAGTTTTCCAGTTAATCACTCAGGTCGCTCTGAAAAATCATCCCTTTCCTTTCACAGGGACACACTTCCTTCGAGTGCCAGATGATCTGCCGCAATTGCTCGGCATCGTATCATAGTCTAAAAAACTGTCCGAATCCTCCCAATTTAAGCATAGCGCTGCAGGCATTCATGGAGTTTACTATGCAACAATTGGCCGTCTTCAATGTGGATAAGCGCTTTGCATTTCCCGCCGGAGTGGTCAGCACAACGCCAGTGATTCCTCAACCAGCTTCTCCTGCCGTCAAGTCCAAAAAGGATAAGCAACGTACGCTGATTAAGAAATCGAAGAAAACTTCCAAAAAGAAACTTAAAATTGAAAAACACGATAGCGATGATGATGATGAGGATGATGATGATGATGATGATGATGATGATGAGGATGATGATGATGAGGCTGAGGCGGATGCAATGAGCGAGAGCGAGAGTGAATCGAGCAGCGATCCCAAGCCATCGTTGAGTAAATCGAAAAGGAAGCGTTCCTCTACAAAGCTGGTGCCAAATATGACACAGGCAGCTGCATATCCATTTCCACTGCTTGCCGCCAGCTCCCATTACAACCCAATGATGTATCCCTATGCAGCACCATTCAATTTTCCCAAATAAGTTTTTAGTTTGTATACAAGTTTGGTTTTGTATATAGACCGCATTCAAAAATAGTGTTGTAAACATAAAGTTAAGTTTAATATACGAAAACTAAGACGATGAAAATTTGTGCAGATCACGTTGGACTTCTTATGATTTATTTTTATTTAGAATAAATGTGTGCTTTTTTTTAAATCGTAAACTTTTTAGTCTTGCGATCGACACAATTTTTATCTAACTACCTCAACACAAAATATTTTCATTTTTTCTGTGAGACTAGTGAGAAAAGCATTTTATTAGCCATAAGCTACCCTTTAAGCTAGGTTGTTCAGTTTACATTTTATAAAGAGTACTCTTGAAAACCATTTGCAATTATTTTTATATCAAACTTGAATTTCGGCGCTTTCGAATCAAACCGGGGTGACAATGCATGCGTATTTGGTGAGTTAACAAATAACTGTTGTGAATGACAACCCAGTAGCCCTGGCACGCAGCTGTTTGCAAACTGCAGTTTGCTTACTGTTTACACAGCAAAATCGTATTGGATTGTGGCATATGAACTGTGTAATAATTTAAGTGCAATTCCGTAAAGCAACAAGACAAGACCTATGGATTCTAAATGTACTAAGTTAACTGAGGGAGTGATTTGGAATTGTGTGAAACATACAAAACCATCTGGCAATTATTTTTAAATCAATGATTTTCGCGCGTTTACAATTCAAACCAGGGTGGCAATGCTGCTTGTATTGTGAGTGCTCCAACTAACTATTGTGAATGGCAACCCAAAAAGAGTGCTGCAGTAGCCCTGGCACAGTCATACAGCTGTTGCTTGCCATGCTGCTGTTTGTTTAGTGTTTACACAGCATAATTGGATTGGATTGCGGCATATAATTTGTATAATAAATATAGTGAAATTCTGTAAACCAACAACAAAAGACATAGGAGACAAATAACAGTTCAATACACACAAGTAAGTTTAATTGCTTTGATTTTCACAAGAATTTTGTGCGCTAGACCTGTGGATTCTCTATACGCTGTAAGCTAAACTGGGGGAATGATTTGGAATTGGGTGAAACACTCACAATTCGTAGACTAAAGTAAAAACTAACTTGAGCAGAAGGCGCGCTGTTCCCGCTCAACATCGCTGCCACAGCTCGTTGGATGCGTCTGTCCACGTGGCTCGACGCCCGGCTTGAGCAGCGTATTCTGCAATTCCCAAATAATCTCGTTGGACAAAACACTCACAGTTAGCATCAAAGCCGTCTTATAGTTCAACGGATTCACGGCAAAACTCAGAATACCAATCGCAATTTGATTGTAGAGGAAATCTTTGTCCAGTTCGAGCAACTCCTCGCGTACCTCCATAAAGCGATTCTCAAAGTGACACTGAATGGCGGCAAACACCTGCTTGTCCAATCTCACAAACATTTCACGCTTGAACTTCACCAAATAGTGTTCGATGAACACGATTTCGTTTCGATTCATGTGTGGCAAATGATGCTCCTCCTGCACCCCCTGCTCACCAACCTGGCCGACAATAAGGGAAGCCAACGAACCCGCCGGCGTCGGTCGTCGATCTGTGCAGGCGCGCACATCGACAAACGGATGAATCTCATAGCTGCTCATGCCAATGGTGCTAGCGACGCCGCTAAATGAGACGTGCGAGACCCGAGATTGATTTTTCGTTGCCAGCGAGTTCTTCATCGGTGGTGATGACGGCAGCTCCATCGCCTTGTTCTGCCGCGCAAAGCCAATTATCTGTATGGCTTTCTGTAGGAGAGTTGTTATAGAGAAGGGAATTAAATTTATTCTAAACATACTTTTTTGTATAGCGAAAGAAACTCTTTGATTTTGGTCATGTTTCTATATACCTATAATTGTATTCTGATAATTTTCTTGCCGTTTTGTGGAAATTAATGTATTTATTTTTATAAGGAAGCATCTTTGGTAATTTTGCAGTGTTTCTGAGCGGAAGTGGGCGTGGCTAAATAAAATGTGTTCTGAAAATGTATATGCCGATCTTTGAAGAAAGTTATCAGCGAGCTACCTTATCTCTGAAAATTGAAATATCCCATTTTCCATAGGCCTTCAAATTTTGTATATAGTTATTTAAAGGATGGTAATATACCTTCCAAATTTGATGGAAGATATATAAGTTTCCGTTGGGAAAGTTTATGGGAGGAAGCTTATGGAGGTGGGCTAATGCCGATTTTTGAAGGACAACGCCAAAAACCTACCAACCAAATTTTTTTTTTTTCTAAAATTGTGGAAGATATGTGGTCTTATCGATATGCGATTATAAATGTTATCGATTTCCTAGCGGACGTATAACCTCAATTTTAACACAGCCGGAATACCTTCTACTGTTAAATACTCACGTAGTTGACATATTTCTTGGCATCGCAAATGAAGTTCATGATGCGCGAGGACAAAACGCTGATGGCGCACTCATCCTCGCTGAGATCGACGTTGAAGCCCTGCAAGATGTGATTGAGAATATACTGGGCGGCCTTATAGATGGGATCGTTGGGCGCAAAGGTGACGGGGGCATGGCCATCCAAGGCGATGGCTGCATTTAGGGCATAGCACAGTTCGCTGTCGAGGAGACCTTCGAAGCTCTCCTGATACTCATCACAAAACGAGGGCTGCACACAGCCCGGCTTCTTCTTCTGCTTGGACCGCTTGTGCTTGCAAGCGATTTTCAATTGATGACCCCGTTTCTTGATCTCATCCTGTATGCGTTGCCATTTCTCCTGATACTTCTGGATGTGATTTGCAATGAAAAGTTCCCGCTCATGTTGCACATCCATCAAGATCACCTCGATCCTTCGCTGTTGTGCAATGCGGTCGTTGAGACGCTTGTGCCATGACTGAATCTGTCCCTCGGTGTGCTTCATCAGTTGTTGCTTGTGCAAATTGCGCATATTCTTGTTGTAGCGATCCTTCTTAAACTGAAACAGTTTCTTCAGCTTGATCAGATGCTTGCGCTGCAGATCCTGATGCAAACTGATGTGGGCCTTCACCCGCATATTGGTCAACATCTTGCGATGTTCGACCAACATTTTTTGCATCGCTGTCATGCCCTCCAGTCGCTTGAAACGCTCCTCCGTAATGTTATAGATGCGCACCTTCCTATCATGGCATTCTTCCTCAAGACGTCGCTTCCGTGCCAACACCTCCTGCTGATTGTGATGACGGGCGCCCATCTCCAGATCATCACGTCGCGAGATGCCCTCCGCATTGGCAATCAGGAGGCGATCTTGACGTTCCGTCTCCCGTTGCCTGTACGCCTGGAGTACATAGTACAACTGTGATTTGTGCAGATCCTCACGATACTGATTGAAATCCTTCAGATTGCATATAACCTCATTCTCATTGGTGATCTCACCATTCTCACGCAGTCGCTTCAAATTACGCTCATTAGAATAGAAGGTCTTCAAATTGGAATCGTGCAAGGGATTATATTCCGGAATGTGTACGGTTACGGATGAATCAAACTCCTGCATGCTGCATTTGAACTGAAAGTTGGTGATGGGATCGTTATTAGGGATATTCCTTTACTAATCAAGTTTATTCGCAACTTCTTACCGTATTACCGATTTTATCTTTTGAAAATATCACTTGATTACCGGGACACTTGAGCATGGGCAGTTTACAGTTGAGCGGTATTAGTTCCCAGCCGGGCAAACTGTTAATGGGCAGACCAGACTTATAACTGGCCTGCTGCTTGTTGCTCTGGCTGGTCACATTGTTGCGACGCGGCAACGATAATATATCAATCATTTTTCGCCCTTATATAGTTATTAAATTTTGCACTCTTTCTAGTTTTACAAACAAAACATTTACACGAAACGAAGTACAACTATGTTTTTTTTCGTTTTGTTCATTTTAGTTCAGAAACTGTGTTTTTCACTTCTTTAAGTTTAGGAAGTTCGAACCACTGTGCGTCGCCTACTGTGACAGCTTTTTTCGCTCTCTCGCCTTCTACTCTCTAGCTCTGTCTCTCCTTCTCGCAAGAGTGCTTCTCAAATTGAAAGCTGACAGCTTCCGTTTGTCCTTTTTACTTGTTGTTTTGTATGTTTATTGTTGTTTTCGTTTTAATGTGGCTCTTTTGATGCTTTTCGGCTGCTTATCAAAGCTTTCCTTGTTGTCACTTTAGTAGTTGCCTCTCATCTCATTCTGGCCCTTTGTTCTTGTTTTTGTTCTTGTTGTTATCGTTGTCATAGCGTGGCACATTGAACCGGAACCAACAGACAATGCAATTTATTTCAACCATAATTCAATTGAACTTTTGGTAACGGAAAATTTCTTAAATTCGAAAACTATTTAATAATGGCTTTTTCTTGATTGGAGTTTGATTTGATTGTAAACTTTTCAATTATTTGAAATTACATCTTAATTGTAAAAATTATAAAAAAAACATATGAATTTATTTACATAGTTTGTCTATTATTTTTAGTTGTTAGTGTAGATATTTCAGCTATCTAAGAGTTCAATAAAAATAACTATTCTTTCCTTGACCTAAACTATTTTACAGCATCCACAAACATTTTACTGCCGATTCCCCACTTTAGATTTAATCTCATGGCAAATAAACAAGGTCTATTTTATATACATTTTATCGATAGATACTTGTTTGTCTGCGTGTGGGTGTGTGCTTGTTTTTTGGTAATTGCCTTCCAAATTTTACAACGTATCGGACCTAAAGAGGCAATCATTCTGGCAAGTCCTTTCTGCCATTAGACGCGCTCGATTTGCGTTTGCCTAAGTAGCAGAATGTATTTAGATATCTGTGCCTCTTATATAAGTCGGTCGCATTGACTGGCATAGATAGAAGAATCGACATAAATATTATTCAGTTTTGGCGTCGGCCTGTCTGCGGGCAACCTTATCTCACGGGTGCAATGGAAATAAAATCACGTCAAGTGTCGAAGGTAGTAAGTAGTACTTGCTCTGCTGTGTGTTTGGATTGTACGTGCTCCAAATATGCTCTCGAGTGTGCTTTCCATTTCAGCTAACATTGTCTCTCTCTCTCTCACACTGCCTCCCTCTCTCGTTCTCTCTCTTTCTCTCGCTTATTCACACACCACGCCTCATTGCCTAACATAAATAAAAAATGATGCCTACAAAAAAGAAGACGCAAAAAATCCATTAAAAAAAGAAAAGGGAAAGGTGCGTACCAAACTGTGGTGATAAGTTCTTGCCTAGCCTGACCCATTTACCGTTATGTAATAGTTACTTCCTGTTCGACAGGTAAATCAGAGATGCGTACGTGATTCGTATTCTTCTTGGGGTTACGGATAACTTTTAGCCCAATAAAAGTGTGTTTTTTTCTTTGTATATACCCTGTAATTGGAAATGTATAATATATATTTATTTATATTTTAAATATTTTTAGGATTAACAAAATTTATTGAAATGCATAAAATGCTTCAAATCGCATAAATATTCGATAGCGTATACAGCCATTTATTTTTAGGCATTTCCTAGTACTTCCTAGCACCCATTTAATTCAGAAATTCTTAACATGATTTGGGCTAATTTTGTACTCTGACTCAGGCAGTGATTTTCAACAGCTGTTTATTGTCAAATGCGAATTAGAATTCATTAAACTTATTTTTTTAAGTCTTTTTATTCACCTTCTTAAGTTTGTTTGTTGTCTTTAAATTAGATTGTATTCTTTAAACATTTTATACACATATTCACATGCTCATCTCTGCAAGTGTTATGAGCAGCGTTAGCCACTTACTCCTGCTGTATACCAGCGGCGAGACCCAAATCTACCCCTCAATGCAAGACACATACACACACAAACATATTGAGATTGAATAGTTGGTCTTCATGTGTTTTTTTTGTCCTCTACCAACCCAGGCCGGTCTTTAAGCCCAAAAAAATAACGCCTTACCGGCAAACCAGACAGCTGTGACACGTCGCTCGCTCCAGTCCAATCCACTCCATAATCTCTCTCTCTCTCTCGCCACCCACTCAATTCATATACACTCTCAGACTCCACCACATTTGGGTTGGCTTTCAATCGCTCGAAAGCTTTTCGCTTTCAACTTCGTCGTCGTCGTTGTGTGTGTGCTTTCAATTTTGCAGATACTTTGTCAGCCAAAGAGCTTTCATAAGCAGCAGCAGCTCATTTGCTCAGTTGCTTCGCGTTCGTCTGGCGAGCTGGTTCGCTAAGCCTTTCCATTTGCGGCGTTGTTGCGTGGTTTTGCGTTACATTTGCCTCTCTGCAAATATAATTACTGCTGCTCTCTTTGTGCGTGCGTGTGTGTCTGTGTGAGTGTTTGTGTTTGTGTGTGGGAGCCAAACAAATACGTAAAAACACAACATAGAACAGCAGCTAAAGGGAAATCATAGAGCAACGAGTCCTTGTTCAAATGGGGGTGGCAGCGCCAGTTGAAACGACCCCATAAAGAGCACCACCCCCAAGCCATGTGTTTTTCAAAATATTACCTATACTGATTGTTAACTACATAGAGAGAAAACAAGAAAAAAAGCAGCGACAGACAACAAAGATAAACACAAAACAGCAAAAGGATTACATAAAACGCAACGCAAAATAATAATATAAAAAAACAGCTGTAATGTGCCAGCAATTGCAAACATTTCGCAACACATCTATATCATCATCATTATCAACATTAAAACGCTTATCAACACTAGCAGTAACAACATGCGCAACGCGCCCAAAGCGACGCCAGTTGCACAACTGAAGCAACAGCAGCAGAAAGAGCATCAACAGCAGAAAGAACAACAGCAACAACAACAGAAGAAAGAGCAGCAACAGCAAGAACAGCAGCAGCAACACAGGCAACAACAGAAACAGCAGCAACATAAACAGCAGCTGAAACATCAACAGCAGCAGCAACACCAAGAACAACAGCAGTCCTCGGATCATATAATAACAATTAGCACTGCCAGCCTAACAGACAATTCACAGGACGAGCCCATCAAGTGCTACAAAACAACAAACACAACAACAGCAACAGCCACACAGGTAGCAATTGAAGAGGGAGTAGGAGCAGGAGGAGGAACTGGTGCAGGACTTCCAACTGGAACAACTCCTGTTGTAGCAAAGAAATCACGTCGATTTCCATACTCGTTCAGTCAATTGATTAGCTATCAGAATAATATAGCCGATGTGCAACATCGACGTGGTCGTCGTTTGCATGGTTTGCAGTTGCCACTGCATCCACTCCAGCTCTTTGGTTGGCTGGTCCTGGTGCTCTTTGGCATTGCCAGCTATTGGCTGTTGATACCCGCCTTTCATGCGCCCATCCAGGGGCCCTTGTATGGCCTAATCTCTGGCCTGTATGTAGTGCATATTGTTGCCCATTTGACAGCGCTGCTCACAGATCCGGCGGATAAGGAATTGAGGCGTGTGCATCGCAACGACCGCATTGTGCCCGAATTTGATCGCAGCAAACACGGACACGTCATTGAGAACGGAAGGTGTCATCTATGTAATATAAGGACAACAACTCCTCGAACTAAACACTGTTCGGTGTGCAACAAGTGTGTGGGTAAATTTGATCATCATTGCAAGTGGTTGAATCATTGCATTGGCTCCCGCAACTATGTCGCATTCCTGATGTGTGTCGTCAGTGCCGTTGTGGCCACTCTGGTCATTGTGGCCGCGGTAATTGGCCAAATTGTGCTGTACTACATTCAACCGGATTGGTTGAGTTTCTATTGGTGCCAGCACAGTTCGAGTGAATTGGATGCCGCATTTGGCTCAACGGATTATATCAATCTAACCTTGAGTTTGAGCAATGGCAGCATGTTGCTCTTGGAGGAGGAATCGGAGCAGGCTCGAGAGTTGGAGCAGGAGCATCGGGACTTGCAGCTCAATTGGACAACGTTGCCTACGCTGCTGGATAACTTTACGGCTTTGCTAGTGGAGAGCAGCACAACTGAGGCAACCACAACAGCAACAACAACTGTGCCACTAACCAATCACACTTTAACACCTTTAGTTGCCGGCATTGGACTCCATGAGACCATCTACTTGCTGCTGCTGGGTGTGCTTGGTCTCCTGGCTGCTATAAGTGCAGGTCTCTTGTTGCATTTGTGCTTCTTTCACATCTACATCTCGTTTTTGGGTCTCACCACATACGAGTATATACGGAATCATCGCCAGGCGCAGGAGGCCAAAGCTAAACAGTTGCTGGAACTGGGCCATAAAACGAATGGAGTTCATTTCAATACTAAACTGCCCACAGCCACAAATCATCCGTCCAAAATTGCAGGCGGTGCACAGCTCTATTGTTGCTCCAGTGTGCCCCATCCCAATCAGCGAATGGAATTATCCTCGCCCGGTAGAGGAGCAGCAGCGGCAGCAGCAGCTGCCCGGCGTAGTCATCGTCTACATTGCTGTGCCAGCTCTCGAGAGTTTCATCAGTCACGGCAGGCGCTCTACATGTGCTCCCTGCTCCAGGAGCGTAATAGAAGCGATCGCCTCCCGGTCGAACTGGAGACGGGAGAACGCGAAAATGAGGACGCAATGCGTTCCTTTCACTGCTGCTCCAGCTACGCAGCGAGCTCCATGCAGCGACGCTCAAGCACGGCGGCCAGTGCTCAGGTCAATCTGGAGCCGCGACAACGAAGATTTGCTGGCGCCGGCTCATCGGCGTATCTCCAGTATACGGAACAGTGCACATTGTGCACCTTTCAACTGCGTAGTCCCTTACGGAGCAGCAGTGCTGCGGGAAGCAGCAGCACCCGTACTCTGGCAAGTCAAACGGCAACAACGATGACGCCAGCATCGTCCTCTTCCTCCGCCTCCGCGTCGAAGCAACGTTGGCGTCGTAAATGGAATTGTTGCGCCAGTGTCCCGGACAGCCCGGATGTGCCACAGGATCTGTTGGCGGCGCTTGCCTATCGCGAACAGGGCAAGTTGAATGCCAGCGAGTTGCCAGTACAATTTATACGCAGTCTGAACGGTGGTTTGGAGTTGCCACATGTGGCAGGCGCTGAGCTGCCGTTGAAGACGCCGCGCAGCTCTCGACTCCGTCACATGTTGCGCCTGCTGGGACGCTATCGTCGGCCGCGCTGTCAACGCGGCCATCTGCCGGAGCCGCAGATGGTCATCAAACAGAATCAAATACGGCCGCTGCAACTGCAACCCGGTCGCGGCTATGATAATCCAGCCGGAACAAGTTCAACTGGGACAACTCCCACTCCACCATTGCCAGCGAGCTGCAGTTCGCCGAGCAGTGGCAGCAGCGACCTGAGCAACGAACATCTCAGCAAGGAGCTAATGCTGCTGCCCACCAGCGTCATCCGAGATGATAGTGTCACTACCAGTTACTCGTTGACACTGCCGCCGGCCTTGCCGCCGCCCACACGCCGCAAAATGCCGAATGCCAGCGAACTGGCCGAGCTGGCCGAAACCCTGGGCTTCATCTCCAGCCAAACGCAAACTTCTACATCGTCTGCCGGCAGTCGCCATTTGCCCGGACTGGGCAATGTCTATAGACGCCAGCGGCGGAAGCATTTCCTGCGCACACGTTCGCCCACCTTGTCGCCCATCCATGAGTCTGGTCTGTCGAATCCGACATCGCCGCAGCCCCTGCGTCATGGATTGGCGGTCAGTACGAGTTCGGTGGCCAGCAGCAGCAATTCCAACAATGCCAAGTGCTCACCAGATGTGGCACGATCCTCCTCAGCGTCGCTGGTGCAGAATCTATGTGGCATTGCGGGCGACGCACTGCGCAAAACTGCCTCGAATAGTTCCCTGCAGAGCATCAGCTCGAATTCGAGCAGCACCTAAGATAAAATATAACATTAGAGAAGCGTAGAAAGGGAGAGGATTGTGGACAGTTCCTTGCATTGGTTTCTGCTTAGTCCATAGGTTAGTTAGTCATAGTGTTGCCGTTTAACCCACCCAATCTAATCTAACCCAAGTCTAATTTCCAGTTTCAGTTATCGCAGAATTTTGTAATTATTTTCCAGTTAATGAAAATGGAATTCACTTTTGTTCCATTTAATTTCCTATATATAAAGCAGATCTACTCGAGCTAGGATTCAGTCTTAACTATTATTATACTTTGTAAATATGTCCAAAAACTTTTTGTATTAAATCCCCTTATTGAAAACTCTACTCATGAACGCCCAGTTCTTTATTAAATATGCTGAAAAAAAGGTGAAATCCAATTTAGTTCCATTTGATTTGCTATATTTAGCAGATCTACTTGAGTTAGGATTCAGACTTAATTATTCTACTTTGTAAATATGCCCAAAAAATGCATAAACTAATTTTTGTATTAAATTCCCTTAGTGAGAACTATATTTTCAAATATTTCGTTTTTTATTAAATATGCTCGAAAGCAAAGATCCATTTTTGTTCCATTTGATATGCTATACTTAGAAGACGTCCTTGAGATGAAAAGCAAAGTACGAGTTAGGATCCAGGCTCTATTATTATACTTTGTAAATATGCTCATATTAAATATGCCAAAATAAGCTGAAATTTATTTTCTATATTAAATTCATTTATCGAAAACTATATTCTCAAATATTCATTTAATTAATTTGCTTTTGAAATATATATTTTACTTATTGCATTACTTTTGAACTAAGATTTGAACGAAATTCTTTTATTTATTATTATTATTATTCTTTAAGTTTGTTGATTTTTATTGATTCATGCAACATTAACAACACTTTTTTATCATTCGAAAGTTGAAGGGATTATTGCATTCAACCTCTAGTTCAGAATTTGCATTAGTATTTTTGAGTATCTAAAATCTATTCAATTTGTTATTTTTTTGGGCTTACAAATTCAATGTAAGTGCTGCCACAAGAGGTGTTTATAGAAATTGCGAATGTCTTTCATTTCCCCAATTTGTTTTTGTGCCACACACTTAAATGCAATGCTTTCAATGCTCATACATTTTCGTGATTTGCACAATAACCCTTCCACTGCTGCCGCATTTGCCACCAACACAAGAAGACACAATCTTCGTCACAGTTGCTGCCCCCAAAACACATCCAATCCCTAACCCCAACTAGATATATATTTGCTGTTGTTGCTGTTGTAGTTGTATCTGTTGGATGGCTTCGTTCATTCGCGTTAAATATGCAACAGCATGTCATGTACTATTGAGGGGTTAGGGGTTGGGTGGGGGAGTGTCAAGCGTATAGCAAAGCAATGCAGTTGCACTTTGGAGAGTGCTCTCCCATCCTCTACACGCTTCCATTCTCTATAGACCTGATATTGATTTTCATGTTACCAAAAAACTTTTAAGCGTAGGGTTCGTTAGGGGATTGCGTATCTGTATATGTGACTGCCACTGACTTTGCAACAAACACAAACTACACATGTAGCTGGTAGATTAGAGGGGGATGAGGGGGCTTATTGCATTTGTCAAATTGTTATACAAATGTTTGTCATTCGGCTGCAATTGAAAATGAAAAGAACCAAACTTGCCAACAATAGTCAAATTGTGTGACATAGGAGTTAAATGATGTTGCGACTGAGTCTATTGCGTAATATGCGAAAATGTGTATGTGTGTATGTGTGAATGGGCGTGTGTGTGTGTCAAGAGAGAGAGAGAAACGCCCCACAATAGACACACTTGACAAACGTAATGGAAAAAGTTTAAAGCTCCACTAGTTGGCGAAGGGGAATGAAGCATGCTTTAACTGAATAATTAATGTTGCTAAATTTGCTTACACTCAGAAAAACAAAGTGGTATCTCACATTATTATACAAAAAGTCAATTTCCAAAATTGAAGGTTGTAGTTTTCTAAAAAAAAGGAGCAAATTTCGATACTATTTTTTTAATTTCAGAGAGAATGTATTCGAAGAAAGTTTCCATTTCTACTTTTTAGCAAACGCATGTTTTAATAATAGAAAATATTTCTAAAAAATAGAAAAAAAAACACCATATTTTTGGTATTTAGCAAGTCTAGTATTTATTTCTAGTATTTAAGGCGATTTTCTTCTGAGTGTAGCACTAATGCGACAGCTGCAAATGGAAATGCGTCAAAATTCTGATTGAGTTGGGACTGACAGAACAAGCAAGCTGCCAGGAATGACTTAGGCACATAATTGTACACACACACATATATACACAAACACACACACATACACACACACACACTCGCTGACACTCAAATTTAGCAGACAGCAGCGAGGGGAAAACACTTGAAAACTACAGTAAAAGTCGAAAGTTCGTGTTATTCTGTGTGGCAGGTGTTTGCGCCAAATTCGATGGCAGATTAGTTGGCATAGTTATTTTAATTTGAAAACTTGTATTTATTATATTTATAGCCAAGAGTTTTTCTATTTATATTTCTCTATAAATAATTTCCATTAACACGTAATTATTTATATATTTTTATAAGATTTTGTCATGGAACGGTTTAATGCGTGCTAAAATTGAGAACAGTTCCAAACATATTTTGTACATATATATTTAATCAGCACGTGTCTATATATATAGGCATATCGAAAATTATGTTTACTTCAAAACTGTTGCTCAGTTTATTCACAATTTAACGTTTTGTAAATCTGAATGTAAAAACAGACATATAACTGGAATACATGCTGTCTGGCATCACATAACCCTTGGCTTTGTTTTATCATACTTTAATCATAAGTTCAACACTTGAAAATTCCATTTTCTAATTTTTCTAACTGATTGGACAGTTGTATCACGAATGACAAGTTAATTAAAGTCTCAAGCTGGGCTACTTATCAGGTCACTTAAACATTCTTATACCCAAACACGCATGGACGCACACACACATGACTATATGGTTGCTATATATAGTTGCATTGCTGTTGTGTTTGCCACAAATTGTTATTTGTGACCAGCTCCTCCTCTTTCTTTCCCAACTCCCCATTTATCCCCAGCCCAGCCCAGCTCACTCTAATTCTGTCTGCCAAACTGACTGACATGCATTTCATTTCATTTCATTTCATCGTCGACTTAAATAACAAAAATACTAACTGAGTTCTTTGACTGTGTACGTTCTCAATGTCCTGGTTATCCTGCAAGTGTTGTCTGTTGTGGTGTCAAATGTCGAGCACATGTTACCCCGTGCAGCTAGCCAGCTGCTCATTTCCGCTCAATCAAGACATGTACAAAAAGTGTTGCATACTTTTTGCAGCGAGCTGTCTTAGACTGCATGTGTGCATGCCTGTGCGTGTGTGTGTGTATGTGTGGTGTAAAATGTTTAATTTGATGGCTCTTGGCATTAACAATTTATAGCTACACCTGCTGCTATTTTCACACACTTACACACACAGATTCTCTGGCTTCATTAAATTTTAATTGCTGTCAGGAGGTGTAAAGTTCTTAGATATATTTATGTGCAAAGTAGTGTTTGGAGAGAATTTCGTTTACTTTGTTTACTTTCGCTGGCAGTTTTCTTTTACTAGTTTCCTGCTGTTTTATTTTTAGCTAACGCTGTCGCCCTTCTTAGTACTTTTAGCCTTTTAGTTTGTCAGATTAAATGTAAAATATCCAACATGGACAGAGTTGTCGCCTGGGCGATACAATAACAATAACCAACCACATTGGTAAACACAACAAAAATCAATACAGTAGTAAAAATAACAAAAACCTCTAGAATGTATTTTTATCTTTGAACTATCTGTAATGGAATTCCAATCAAAAAAAAAGAGAATCAGAAATTGGAGTCGATAAGAAAATTATTAAACTTGTTTAGATATGAGCAAAAGAATTTCCTTGGTTACAGCTCTGCTTCTGGTTGGATTTTGAATAGTAATTTTGAACATTTCTGGATTTAATCTGACTTTTCAATAAGCTAGCAATTCATTAAAAAGAGTTTTCCAACAGCCACATAAAAAGAAATTTTTAAACATTTTTGAATTGATAAGAAACTGATTAAACTTGTTCAGATTTCAGTAAAAGCCTTTCCTTGTTAACAACTTTTTCAAGAAGTTAAAAATTAATTAAAAAGAAGTTTCTCAATGGGTGCTAAGTAACATCCCAACTATTTCATCTGTTAACATTGTAAGCGTTTGAAAAAACTTGGAAACAAATTTTAATTGATGTGAAAATTAATAAACTTGTTTAGGTAACAGAAAAAGTCATTACTTGTTGCCAGTTATTCTAGTAGATCTATTAGTTTAGCAAGCTTTCCAACTTGTTCAATAAGTTCAAAATTAATTAAAAACAAGTTTCCCAATGGCCACTAAGAAACATTCGCACCATTTCATCTATTAACGTTGTAAATGTTCAACTTTTCCACTTTTCCGGTGCTAAAACACAACCTTTCCCACTTCGCATAGCTTTGACTGGACGCATGTGTGAAAATTGCACTGGGCGGTGTCCAGGCGAATGTGCAGCTCGTGAAAAACCTTGGAAAATGCCAAGGTTTTTCCTGCTGTTTTTGTTGGGTTTTTTTTTTCAGTTGTCACTTTTGTGGCAGCAGTTGACAGCCAACATGTTTTTCCTTTCTGTATTTGCACGTTTGTTAATTGTGGCTGGTAAATATAATTTTTGCTTTTATTATTATTTTTTTTATTTTTTTGGCAATGTTTGACTTTAATTGCATGCCCATGTCACGTGCACGTTCACGGGCATCAAACCCGTAGGCGTCCCCATTTAGGAGGAACTTTGGTTACGCCCCGATGCCTAGCAACGCCCTCGATTTCGACAGGAATGCGATTCGATGTCGAAGTTTGTTTATCACCGCCACGCACCCCCTCCCATAGCCCCCATAGCAACTTGTAGTTCTTGTTGTTGTTGTCATGACCACTTGATGTTGTTGTAGTTGTTGCAGCCGCATCAATTATAAATTCAAGAATGCGCCTTCATTCGACTCGGACATGCAATAAGCGCACAGACAACAAATCTGCATAAATCGTTGGAGTTTTTGGAGCGACTAGGCAGGTTAAGGGCGAAAGGGGAGCTATTACTATTAGAGTTGGTCACGTGACAAATTATCCGATTATTCATATAGTTTTAGAATCTTTTTTGACATTTGAATAGTATACAAAGAAGAATTTTTAGTTATATCAGCAAAGATTAGTTTTATAGCCAGTAACTGGCTCTCCGCCGCCATAAGGTATATATAAATTGTTCATTCATTAGCTGAATCGATCTATCTCTCCGTCTGTATGAACAATGAGATCTCAGAGACTACAAGTACTCCAGACTTTAAATTGCGAATATAAGTTCTCGTCTGCCATTTTGAACAGAGACACAAACAATCACCTAAACTCCCCCTTTTGGTTCCACAAACAATTTCAGTTTCTGTATTTCGATCTTTATAAAAATGTTGAATTTAAGTTCTGATTTAAGACCTGCTTTTGTGTCGTGCTTTTTCATATTGCAACACGAGCAAAACGCTAGCGAATCTAAATACACAATTGATTAAAAGTTCATTTTGGCAGTTTGGGCAAGAAAGATGAACAGGTTGGCAGTTTATCTATCTTTCCGTCTGTCTGTCTGTCTGTCTGTCTGTCTGCCTGTCAGTTTTTCGAAGGTGTGCCACCAACAAAATGTACATTAAGTAAAGCGAGACGGAGAGGGAGAGAGAGTGATAGTCGGTTGCTTGTAGTGCTTGAATAATGATTGATATCTGTGGAAATGGGTGCAGCTTTCAGCAGTCAGACAGACAGACATAGGACTCCATTGACTGGCCGACGCCCTCGACCACGCCCACGCCCACAAAGTCTACGCCTACTTCAATAACTAGTTGTCATTAGCAATAGCCGTTTGGGCTGTTTCTAACAGTAACGGGATACGTGTATCCTGTGCCTGTGTGCCCCAAACTGTTGAAACTGTTGCTGCTGCATCTACTGCTCCTGCCACTGCTACACTAAGAAAAATAGTTGCAATACATTTTTAATTTAAATAATAAAGTTAAATTCAAAATGAAATTTAGTATTTAAAATTCAATTTTATAAAATAAGAAATATTTTTATGAGATTTTATTTATTTATTTACATATTTTCCAAATTGAAGAGTACATTTTTTCGAATCATTTTTAAATAATTACATCAAATATTTAACAATTTTCAGGCAGCTGCATAACTTGATGTGATTCAAAGTTTTTAATAATTGTTGCAAGTATAAGTTAGTTTGTCATTGTCCCATTGCTATTGTTAGCGGCTCGTTTTGTTTTTTGTGGCAGTCCCCTAGGGGATGGGGGAGTTGCCCCTTTGAACTGCCTGGCAGGAAGCATGCCACGACAATATCTACCTTACATTGCTTCTTTTGCTTCCTCGCTTCTTTTTTGTTTGTTTTTTCTTTTTTCGTTGGTTCAACGAACCTGCTGCCTTTGTTCCTCTGTTCCACTGTGGAGCGCAGCCAGTTGGAACACACATCCGCACATTTTCTTTTTTTTATATATCCATGCTGCCCCTTCAACATTTAATATGGTTTTCAATTTAGTTAATGACTTTTCACATAGGCAGCGCATTCAAAACTGAAACTGAAACTGGAACTGGAACTGGGCAATGGAGGCCTGTGGCATGGGTTGGAGTATTTCGTTCAGCTTTTTTTGTGGCAGTTTTTACTAATAAAGTGTGGGGGGGGAAAAAAATAAACAAACAAAATAAAAACACCAAGTGTATGAGACTGGAAAATAGCAGAGAGTGATGCAAATTGCGGAAAAGCGAACGAAAAAACATGTATTTACATTAATTAAAAATGTTGCAGCATTATTTAATTAAATGTTACTTATGCATGCATACAGTGAAAATGGGGAGAAACAAACAAACCAAAATTATAATAACATATATTTTGATAAAATGTGCAGCAAAGTTAACAAAACATAACAACAACAATAAAAAAAAGAAACAGAAATAATTATTTATATATACATAAAATAAATGACAATTAAAATAAAGGCAACAATTTCAGTCCAAAAGCTGTGCAAAATAACGAAAATATGACAAAATACAATTTAAACTGAGGCTAACTAGAACTCTAGCTTAAGAGTATTAACTGTAAAGCTTTGTATTAACAATTTGTATAATTAATGTATTCATCCTTAGTGAATATTCAATGTTTGTTTGTTTATTATTTTTATTGTATTTTTGTCTGATATTTTATGCATATTAAGTGTCAAATGTCCAAAAGAAGAGAGACAAATAAATGGAAATCAACAAATAAAAACAATTGAACGAAAACGCTATCATTGGCCGCCAGATGGTGTCTTTGTGCAGTTCACATAACCTACAAAATATGGAATTGCATTTTCTCTTGTGCGCCGATTTCAGTGGCATTTTAAATATTTATCAGAATAGTTCAACTACTGGCTTGCTCTCCACACAAATGTGTTGACATCAGCTCTATGGATGAGACCCAGCAGGGAGTTGCACGAATAGTTTGTGGCTGTCATCATGATATCAGCCACAAAAGGCAATGCCCATCAGGCGGTCCTCTGGTCACAAGGGATTTTCAGTATGTGTTTGCCATAGGATTATGGCCTCGATTACCGACTGAAACTCAAACATTTCAACTGAACCGTTGATGTGGCACACAGTTGTTGCACGACGATAGTGTTTACTATTTGATGTGTCCACACATGGTCTTTAAATTAGCTGCAACAGCTTTGCTTTGAAGGCAGCTGCTTACTCACACATGCAAAGCTTCGTCACATTAAGTGTGTCATCTATACTTTTTTTACTTTGTCCAATTTTTGTATGAATCGATGGAACTACACTCGAAAATATATTTCTTAAAACCAGCATTTTTCTTGACATAATTTCAGAATAAATTTGTACAAAATGTAGCAAAATGCACGACTAAATTTCAGGATGTTTTCTATATTGGCCAGCATACTTCATTACTTGCTTGTGAACTTAAAAATAAGAATTTTTAGAAATTCATTTCTTAATAATAGAAAATATTATAAAAAAAAAATTGGAGACTTTTTTTTCTGATATTTCGAAATAATTTATAAAAAGAAGAAAAATATTGTGGTTTTTTGGGGGATATGTTTTTTCTGAGTGTACGTAATTATTCTTTGTGGTAATGAATGTGCAATTAAGTAATTATTACCATTAGAGGAACTCCAGTTAGTCTTAACTGGGCAATTCGGTATATAAATACCCTTACTCTGAATAATGTATACAAAAAAAGGGTTGGAGCATTGCTACTAGTTTATCTGATAAGTGTATAATAATTAGAAAATCAATAATAATAATAATAATAATAATATATGTGAGCTGGTTGCAGGAAAATCAAATTGTTTCGACATGGATTATTGCCGCCACATTTATGTCGGCCAATTTCACATGAAATATTAATGCAAATATTGTGTATACGCATCGTGTTCACATCTGCTCGTATGTGCGTAAGTATCGATACTTTTGCGAATTGATTATTATATTGGTCTTCGTCGGCGTGGGCTGCCTTTAACTTTCTACTTATGTATTATTTATGCAAATACGCGCGTAAATTAACAAAATAAATTGTTGTTGGCATTTTATATTTCCTGTTTTGGGAGTTCCTTTTGCCTTTTTTTTATTTTTGGGACTGTTGCTGTTTGCCGCGACATCTTGTGTTTGTGCTGGCAAAACAAATCACACAAATGTGACAGAACACATACCCACATTAAATGACGCACGCACATACACACACACACTCAAGCACACGCATACGCACACACACACATGTGCGCATACAATTACACACGCACAGTCTAACATTCGGTGCCTTAAGCCCCGCACTCGGCAATAAAATGCCGGGGATTTATGGGTACGTGTCATTTGGCTCGTTTGTCCCTCGAGCGACGCATGAACACACATAAGTATTCCTCCATTCTATACAACCTGTACACACTCACACACACACGCACACGCACATAATTCGAAATAACAAATAAACAAATAAAACAGCCAAGTTCTCGCATTCATTCAACGTTCACTTCAACAGGCTAAACACCAAGTGAGAAACGCCTTTTTGTTTACGCAACAATTTCTACCAACTAAAGAGTAGTTGGCCTTAAGCACATTAGCTAGTTTGCTAAACAGGCATCGACTAACTAAAATTAGAGACTAACTTGATGATGAGATGATTACAAATATAATGTGTAATTTGTACATCAAATTATTAACTCATAAACTAAAGCAGAAGAGGCTAACTTGGCAGATGAATGCAAATATAAAACTCGATTCGATTTTTCAACAATAAAACATAAATTTGACAACTATGTTAAAAACTTAAATATAATATTAATCGATAGGCTAACTCGTGAAAATTATTTAAATTAATTTAAATTTTGATAACATTTTTAACTTAACTTTAAGTCACGATAGGTAATTTGGAGTGAAAACATACTGCAGATTAAAATGCATTAAAGTGCATTAACATTTTGTTCAGAATTTATTAATAGTTTCTAGAGAGTTGTGAAAAAGTTGTAAAAGCTTAAAGTTGCAAACGGTTGTTTCCATTTTTTTTTTTTTTTTTAATCCGTTAAGCCAAACAAATCCGTTTATACTCATAACTTGGTTCAGTTTAAAAAAAGTTATAAAATCTAAAAGTTGTGGATGGATATTTGTAGAATTTAACCAGCTTTCCATAACATAATTGCTGCTATTTTTGCCACATTAACACTGCAGTGTATTTTTTATTTGGTTAGCCATAAATGTGAACATTTTTTCTCATAGTTCTGCTCCATGCAATCAACTCAAGAAATGAAGCAACAAAATGCGCATTGAGTTCTGCACCGAGAAAATCCAACACCTCACAGCACTTGCCACGCACTTCACACAATATTTTTTCTCTCTCTTTCCCTTCTCTATCTCTCTCTCTCTCTCTCTCGCTGTCTCTTTAGCTAGCTTTCTCTCTCTGTATCTGTGTTTTGGTTTGTCTGTCTGTTCCGCTTTATGGCTTTGAGTCAATCAGTGGATTTCACGTTCAATTTGCTTGTTGGTCTCATCTGGCACCGTTGTCTGGCGATGGCCATGCAAGTGCAAATATAATTAAGTGGCAGGATAACACGGCAGTCAGACACACATAGACATAGGCACGAACACACACACACACACACACACACACACTCTTGTACATATGTGTGCATGTATATGGGGATTTGATGCTGTTCCTGGCAGTTGCTGCTTCATTAACGCCTCGTCCCGTGCTGAGCTCTATCGCTTATCCATGCAAGTCTCAACTTTGCGTAGAGCTTGACTTTCTCTACACGAGTATTATAAATTTGTCAGGCAAAGTGTAATCCATCTTCAACAAAAGAGCAAATATATATATTAATCTATATTAATCGGGATGTCCATATATCTGCATTATCAAGTAGTTCTCATAACAATCATTGCTACGAAAGATGCTAAGCTACAAATTATACACATTTTATAGAAATCGATCAGGCTCAAAATTAGCGAACAATATCCGCATTAAAATGAACAAAAGATATTGGAACAATCAATATAAGCAGCTAAACGCCGTTCTGCAAGGGTATCAAATAGTCGACCTTGCTCAAAAACACAAACACTTCGTTCTTGTATTTTTCGCCTTCTTTTTTGCGTGCAATTTTTGTTGCCTGCTGATTTGTTGTCATTTGGGGATGAGAATTGTGGGGATTCTGTGGTTGTTGCCTGTTGGCTGAGCTGACAGGCCAACTAGCATCATTAGTCCTAATGAGCTGTGTAATAAAATTCCATCAAAAGTGTGTGCAAACAAATTTGGCGCCCAGCGCTCAAAACGCGACCCCCCTCGCCCCTCGCCGCCGCCGCCCTCATAATAATTAATAAACCAATTTTAATTGGTCGGAAATTGGAGAGTGGAGCGCTCGCTCTTCTAAACTGTAGCTACGATTAATTAATAACCAATCAATAAACGTTGATTACATGTTGCAAGGCACAAAGACCAGGCCAAAGGCGGGCACAGCAACGTGCAACCTGCAACGTGACTCAACTCGGGATGAGCTGCACTGCATGAAAACTGCCCCCTGCAGGCAGTTTTGGAAGCTGCGCCAATTGTGTTGCAGCAACAACATTTTGTTGCTTCCTCTTGTTATTGTCATTTCGACGTCAGCTGCCATTGTCCTTGAGCCTTGGAGCACAATGCGGTCTTTTATTATTATATGTCTTATTGCGTCAGCAGTCGCCTGCAAGAATTGTGTGTTGTGTGTGAGTGAGTGTGTGTGTGTATGCGTAAGTGTGTGTGTGTGTGTAAAGTCTTTTGCCAGTTGGCAGTGCGCCCTGACTCTGACCTCGTTGCATAACAAAAGACGACAACACATCGAAAGCTGCGCAACTGGCAGCTGCATTCGACAGATGCCACATGCGCCATGCTCCATGCTCCATGCTCCATGTACTGGTGTCCTGCTGTTCTGCTGTCCTGCACCTGACACAAAACTCAATTTTACCTCATTAAGCAATCCTTGTCAGATAAACTCGAGACTTCTTTCATTCAAATTCTTTAGATGCGTAATGCGCCTTACGCCAGCTGAAAGCAGGAGGCATTCAACAGTCCTGCCTATTTCAGATTTAAAGATTTAAATTCGCATCATTAATAGACTATATATACATATATATATATATATGATTGGAATTCTGCAAACTGAAGGAGAGCTTGCTTCAAATTGAAGACAGCTTGAATGAAACCTGAGAAAAATGAATTTGGGTTTAATGTTTGCTTGGGAAAATATATCGATTTCAATTTCAATCATTAATCTTGAGACCCAATGCTTATCTAGCGGTCTTTAGCCATGAGATCCATCAGCTAATTAAGCTTATAATTGGGGTCACTATTAGTAGAACAACTAGTTGTTACTATAATTAATAACAACAATAAAATAAATGCTTTGTAATTATACAAGTTATATATTCGTATAGTTAAAAAAGTTGTTATAGTTAACCAAGTTGTTGTTGTTGTTACCAAAGTTATAGTTAACCAACTTGCACACAGCACAGAACTTGTGCAAAAACAATTAAAAATACAACTGCCAACTACAAAATGCAATTGTAATGTAATGCAAATATATTAGCCAATAAATCAAAGCATCCTTCAAAAGCAAGTTGCTGCTAAGTAATTTATATAGCCTAGTAATTGACAGAAAGGACAAACTAAATGGAAAAGGAATTAAATTGAAATTCCATTGATATCGATATGGGGAGCGGGGAACAGGTTAATCCACTCTGGGTGCGCTCACTTTAATGGGTTAAACGCAATTTCCACTTGCGTGCAACTAACTGCAATACAAATGAAATAATGGAAATGAATTTTTTTCTTGTTGTTTTTATTGATGCTTTTTTTTTTTTTTGTGGTAGCACGCAAGCAGGTTGGCCTTCCTTGCTATCCGCTTCCCACATTTAATGGCCAGCAAACACACACACACACTCATACACAACCCTTCCGGATAAAACCCCCTGCCGTATGCACTTGAAATGTCATTGCGTTTTGCAGGCATTGTAAAAAACAAAAACAAAAATTGTTTGCTTGTTGTTTTCTATTTATACGCTCTCGCTGCAGTTTTTTATTGCATTTTCTTGCTTTTTCACTGTTCCTGGTCACACGGCGTATGCGTAATACGCAAACCTTATATATATATATATATATATATATATATATATACGACTGTTTTGTAAGTCCTTCCATTCTGTGTTCTGTGTTTGCTGGCGGCACAAAATGAGGTCATATTTTGGCGCCGGCATCGCCATCTTTTTTGGGGTCGACAAAAATACAGAGAGCCAAAACACACACACAGTTTGGACAATAAAAACAGCAGCAGCCACAGCAGCAGCAGCAGCAGCAGAAAAACCAGCTGCGATTTACAAATTGCGGGCAATTGTGGGCAGCACTTGGCTCCGAGTTGTAAGAAAGGGTGCCTAACTTTATATACTTACTCTCTCTCTCTCTCTCTCTCTCTCATCAAGACAAACAGGAAGTAGAAAAAACGCCCACAGAGTTAACATGTCAGTTGGGCTCTTATAATTCATTTGCCTTGAAAGGGGATTTATCGCTTCGTTGAATGCAATCGAGTTAACTCACATTTTCTACGCATTGGCCAACCACTTTTTTATTGTTAAAAAAGCAAACAGCAGCTAAAGAATAAGCTGACTGGCCAAAAATAGCTGCAGCTGCGGCTTAAATAAAACGTAAATTGAAAATTCGACTTATCGCTTCTTTTTCCATCATCCATTAAGTATTTTACAATTTTTATTTATTTTTAATGTATTGTTTTTTCGTGTAGTGTATTTTTGATACTAAATATTTTCAGATTAAACATATGAAATTGATCATGTTATTATTTAGTACTCAATCGAACTATATACAGTGTGCGTCAGCTTATTTTCAACAGTGTTAAAGAAAAAACGTAATTGCCTGCCATAAGTCTAGGATGACGGTCGCCAAAACCCACTTGGACACATAATTCCGTCCGTCCGAGCCAAAAATTATGAATTTGGACTCATCTCCAAATATGACTGTGTTCCAAAACTCCAGATCCTTGTCCAAGTGGGTTTTGGACACCGTCATCCTAGTCCCTTAATTTGGTGCGCTTATAAAGGACTTTTTCCGTGGTGCTCGGGCATTTAAGTCATGTTTGCGCAGAACAATGCGCACAGTTTCCACACAGCACTTTTTCCCCATTTTATCCTGCACCTGTTGAGTCATTTCTGGAGTCGATAGCTTGGGATTTGCCCTTATTTTCCTAATGATCCTCCGATCCTCCTCTTCGGTGAAAAGCGGGTTTGGTGCCATTATGCCCTTGCCCTCAATCCAATTTGCGTCGACGAAGCGCCGAATGATGTTATACGTGGTTGAGTTGCTCAGATTGACCATTTCAGCTATTTGGCGATGTGAATATCCGTTCTTGTGGTGTTCCAGGATGAGTTTCCGTTGTTCAATGGTAGTCCGTTTGTCCATAGTCCTTGTGGGCTTATTGAACTCGGGATGCAGGATATAACTAAACTGACTACGAAGTATTGATCTATTTATTCCGAAAATACTCAACTTTAGGTAAAAAATCCGGGTTCTATGGCTCCCAGGTGTCCACAATGTACCTGATCCAAATAAGCTGTCACCTAAAAATAGGCTTACATTTTTACATAATCCTACCTAGCAGGTGGGGAAACCTCAGTTTATTAGGGTCATCCATTCATATTGGTGGGTAATAAATGTACCTACCATCGGTCTTTGGAATTTTTGAAAAATAATGTATAATTACTTTATGGCAGGCAATTACGTTTTTTCTTTGACACTGTTGAAAATAAGCTGACGCACACTGTATATGTATATGGAATACTTTCTGATCGTCTACTTTACTTAATTTAAATATGATGTATCCTAGTCGGGCTATGAGTTTTTCTTATTACAATTTTAATGTACAAAACTCACTTAATTTTTGAAATTCAATTTGAAATAATTTATTTTTTTTTAGTTTTGTATTTTTCATTCTTTTAGCTTAAAGTGTTTTCTTTGTTCAGTTTGTTTAATTTGCACTTTATCTCATTCCTTGATTTATACGTTTCCAGTCAGTTGTAAAAAAAAGATATCTATATATATATAGATATATATAGTTGATTCACTTGGCTTTGTGCTCTAGAAAAACAACGCTATTTTTTACAGCTCCCGACACAATGATTTCTACCTTTTTTTTGTTGTTTTTTTTTATGATGATTGAAAAAATGACTCAGCACTCTTTCAACGCCATTTTGCTTTTGTATTTTTTTATGGGACTAACAAGTGAAGTGAACATTAAATAAACTGCATTTGCTCGCGGCGATTAGCCAGTGAAATCATTTTTAAAATTGGCAAATGGACGCGTGCCATGCTCAATAGTAAATTACTTGCCGCAATTTGGGAAATGGAAAGGGCGAGAAGATATAGGCGGCTTGCGGTAAGTGCGTGCAAATATCTACACTCAGAAAAACAAACTCCTTAATATAATAAAAATCATAAATCACTTCATGTATTTGGAAATGAAACTAATATTTCTCAAATTTAATTACAAAAATTAAATTTAAAAATAAATTATCAAAAAAATACTCGAATGAAGATAAGGTCGAGCATTTTTTTTTCTGAGTGCTGGCAATACAAAAATCTACAAGAAATGCAGACAACTCTTTTGTGCGAGACAGACTGAAAGACATGGAGATAGAAGGAAGGAGAGAGTGAGAGGACGTAAAGAAAGACAGCATGAATTGTTCCATGGTTGACTGGATTGGCTGGATTATCTTTGTTTGGTTGCATAGTTTATTTGTTATCTTTGTAGCGTTTTTGGAGTGAAAGCCAGACGGCAAACCTTGACACGCTCCTCGCTATTTAATATTGATTCATCTTAATTAGTGCGGAAATTATTAATTATCTTTATGTTGTCTGCCCGCAGACAGCTTTACTCTGAGTGGGTCTAAAATCGAAAGGCATCACTTAAAAACATCTGATTTATTACCAGACCAGTTTGCTGTGGTGGTTTTATCTGCGGTCTTCTAATTACTTAACAGCCAGAATGCATTTCATAGCCTTTTTTTGCCTCTTTGTGGCAGCAGCATAATTACAATGGTTGTATTACTCTATAGAAAAGTTTGCTGGCTAATTTATTGTCTTAAGAAAGTTGAGTTGTATTTTTAAGAAAAATATTATTGCTTATATATGGCCAAACAAAAATTGTATATATCCCATAGTTCTAAGATTTAGTTTTTAAGTCATCAAAATATTAATAAATGTTTTCCCAACTGATAAATATTAAAAAAAAAAAACAATAATAATAATAATAACAATGTAAATAATAAAAGATAGGTCATTAAAGATAGGTAAAAGTCCCAGGCAACTAATGAGCAGTCAAGTTGAAGGAAACACCCCGAAAACTTCTTCCTTCGACTGTTCCTTTTTAAACATTGTTTTCAAAAGTTTCTACTTGTTCCAATTGCGTTCGCTTGCATTCTGTTTTCTTTCCTCCCTCTCTCTCTCTCTCTCTCTCTGCCTCTCTCTCTCTATCTCTCTCTCTATCTATCTCTCTCTCTTTCTCTCTCTACCAGTCTCCCTTTCTCTGTCGTTGTCTTTTCGGCAATGTCTTCCATTTTGGTAAAAGTTTTTAATTGCAAAATGCCCATTTTCGTGCAGCAAGGAAGATGCCACTTGGCTTGCCCCCAGCTAGTTGCCTTGCCCCCAGCTAGTTGCCTTGCCTCATTTGCAAAAAAGTTACTTGTAATTATGACACAGACACAACATCTGTCATCTGGCTTTGCAACACAGTGTCACGCCCACCCAACCCAACCAACGCCCAACAATAAATGTTGTTTCTTATGCAATTTACAGAAACTTTTCACTACATTTACAAGTTTAATTACGCGCAAAATAAATGCCTTGCATTGTCAGCAAAAATGTAAAAATAGCAATTTTTAACTCGTGTCATGTGAAAAAGAAGCAGTACCGTTACTAGAAATTACAAATGGCGAGCTTTGCCATTGATAAAATTGCATGCCATTTCCGGTCAGTAAATTTTCAATGCAAAAACTTTTAATGTACGTTTGTCTGTGTGATTTACTCCAGAAGAAGGCTTAGGGTTGGGGGGGGGGGGGGACACACACTGCGAGCGCACTTTATAAGTAGTTTTAAATCGTTTAAAAACTGAACTTTACCGTCATGCCTTGTGATGGCTATAAAAAAAAAAACACACACAAATTGAAAAGAAGCAGCAAAAAATCCGTTAAGCTGCGCAGCTTGCAATCGCATGCAACTCGACTTGAGTAACTCAATTAGCGCTTCATTATTACATGCAGCGCCTGCAAGTTAACAAATGACTTTAAGCGCATTTTCTACGCCCAAACTGGAAAGCGAAATCAGCGTGTTTGGAAAGTGAAATGGGTGCCTATAATATAAATGTAACACACAGAAAGCATACGTTTTGTAATTGGAGCAAGCTGAAAGTAAAACCCCTAAGTCGTCGGTAAAAAAAAAACACCCACCCACCCACAGCTCTGTATTAATGTAAATTTCGTTTAGCTGCCGCACCCAGCGTTGTTTTATTCTCCTTTTTTCTTTTTTTTTTTTTGCTAATGCGTCGCTAATTAGCTAGTTTTAGCAGGTGTGCTTTGACTGAAAATATTCCCCAGCGCCTGACGAACTGAGTTCACAATTTGAAATAGCATTGCACAACTTTGTCAAATGTCAAACGGTCACACAGAATTCTGAACTCTGCGTTTGAGTTTGAGTTTGAGTAAGTGTGGGCTAATTACTCATTCGATCGATATTAATTATCGATGCTTGACAAGGTTTCACAGCGAATCGTGAATCTTCAACTGCCTGTCTTATTATTATACAATTTTTATTAAAGCAATTACGAAATAGTTTCTTCTATAATTATGTATTGTACTTTCTAATCCAGGGCGAATATTAACTGCATTCCTGCTGTAGTAACTTAAGCAATGCAGCTTAGATAATGCCTTGAATAATGCCAGATTTCAATTTGGAAACACGCACATATTATGGTTACAATTTTGCATTTTTTTGCGAAATAAAGTGAATTTTATGGGCAGCCCTTGATTATGATACCAATTTTGTTGACAGGCAACTGTAAAGAAAAACGCCTAAATAATAATTTATAGTAATCTAAGTTTAATTTATGATTGGGATGGTACTACATTTAAAATGGGAAACACGCCTAAACACTTATTACAACATAATTAACAGGCATTAAGGAAGTATATTTCTTCTATAATTATGACTTGAATTATATTCAGAAATTATAATTGCCAGTTCTAATTTGAATAATTTTTTGAATTGCAGTCGTAGCGGGGTGGAAATGGTGAACGAAAGTGGTGAAGCAGACAGCAAAAAGCTGGGTGGCTATGATTTCTATGAGCGTGTCCTGGGCTCACCGCGTTATGTAGTTGCTCCGATGGTGGATCAAAGTGAGTTGGCCTGGCGAATGCTGTGTCGTCGCTATGGCGCCCAGCTATGCTATTCGCCCATGTATCATGCGAATCTGTTTGCCACGGATCTGAAGTATCGCAAGGATGCGTTGCAAACGTGTCCCGGCGATCGACCATTGATTATACAGTTCTGCGGAAATGATCCGCAACAGATATTGGAGGCGGCGCTGGCGGCACAGAATTACTGCGATGCTGTGGACATAAATCTCGGCTGTCCCCAGGCAATAGCAAAGCGTGGACATTATGGCGCCTTCCTCCAGGATGAGTGGGAGCTATTAACTCAAATTGGTGTGTTCCTAAAAATAAATTAATCATATATGATAAATAATGTTATTTTTTAGTGAGAACGCTGCATGAGAAGCTCTCCATACCGGTGACGTGTAAGATCCGTCGTTTCGAGGATCGGGCCAAGACAATTGAGTATGCCAAAATGCTGGAAGCCGCTGGCTGTCAACTGCTCACCGTTCATGGCCGGACACGGGAGCAGAAGGGTCCACTTACGGGCGTAGCCGATTGGAGTTATATCAAAGATGTCCGCGAGCACACTAAGATACCCATGTTTGCCAATGGCAATATATTACGGGTGGAGGATGTGCACCGTTGTCTGAAGGAGACGGGGGTCGATGGTGTCATGACCGCCGAGGGTAATCTACATAATCCTGCTATATTTGAAGGCATCTCGCCGCCAGTGTGGCAAATGGCCAATGAATATTTGGAATTTGTTGATCTGTATCCATGTCCCACCTCCTACATACGCGGCCATCTCTTCAAGATCTTCCATCACATGTGAGTAGTAGGCGATTGAGCGAAATCAATATAATATCCATCTGGCATTTCAGCATGAATATACGAGGGAATTCCGAGTTGCGGGAACAGTTGGCGACGGCAAATCAACTGCAGCAGTTCCACAGCGTTGTCGCCAGAGTGCAGGCCAAATACGAGCCATATCAACAGGATGAACTGGACTACGAGCCCGAGGAGATGGAGCTAAATGTGAGTGAGTTCCCGATGCTGCAGCCCTGGTTGTGCCAGCCCTACATACGCGCTTCGCCCGAATCGCATCGCCAAAAGATCGCCGAGAAGCAACTGGAAGCCATCGATCCGAATCGCACCAAGCGACAATACTTTGACAATGCCGGCAATGAAATATCTCGCAAACGTATGAAGAAATTACGTCGTCGTCAGCGTCGCCCGATTAAAACCGATGCACAATTGCAGCTGCGACGTGAAAGACATTTGGAATACTGCGAACAATGCGCCAATCCTTTGGGTTCCAAGTGTGAGTTTCGGCTGTGTCGCATCTGTTGTCGAGACAAGTGTTATGCAGAGGATTCTGATTGTCCCGGACATGGCATACTGATCAAGTCGCGACGCGCCAAGGCCAAGCAATTTGAGCAGCATTCCAAGCAAGATAATAACAATGATGCCCATTTAATACCGCATCCTGACGATAACAATGCGCCGACAATCGATTACATCTCCTAATACTAAATATAGCAAATTTGTGCATGTAGGAAATTAATTGTATTGTTGCTCCTATGCCTTTCTGTGCAAATAAAAAACAAAAATCCAAAAACAAAATTAATGACAAAGCGAACGAGTCCTGTCGATTGATTTTTGATATCGATAGACCTCTGTTCAGCTGGATGCTTTAGCAAGCCAAAGTCCTGTTATTAAGCCTGTACTATCGATAGACCTCTGTTAAGACATATTTTGCAATTGTTGAGAACTGATAACATTAGTAAACATCGGCAACGTGTTCGGGTATACTAGTTCCGAATTGAACTGAATCCAGCGTCTATAAACAAGTAACCAAATGAAAATTGTTGATTGCAATTTCGTGATCAATAATAAAAATCTCAATAAAAATAAGAATAAAAATATTTTTCTTTGTACTTTTAAAAAGTGTAGTGGTCTTTAACCTAATGTGAAATAATTTTGCAGCCCTAGATAAGTAATAACAATAATTAGATGGTTTTGTGTGGCTCAAGCAGAGCAAGAGCTGGTTTGTGAAAATATTTCAACAAAAAATAAATAATTAAATAAGAGATTACATTATTTATAGACATAGCAATGGAATATAAGTAGCCCAGCTGGTAAATGAGTCAAGCGCAGCTATTTTTGATAAAGAAAACACTCAAATAAAATGGCGTCATCTGTGAATTGAATAAACTATCGATATATAAAATATACATACAAATGGATGAAAATAAAAGTTTTCGCTGTAGCAAAGCTGGTTGCGGCAAGGCGTTCTGGTATAAGGCAGCACTGAAGCGACACATGAACACCCACAAGGAGATCGATCCCGATTTGCCGAAATTCTCCTGGGGCTGCAGTGAGTGTTGTAGAGTGTTTGCCAAAGTGGAAACGCTGCGTCGTCACTACAGGTAATTTACAATAGTTGGCAGAGAAGTTCGCAACAACTGCTTATAATAATCACTTATATTTTGATTATTCTGTTTTTCCAGGACAAATCATGGATCAATTCAAATATATACCTGCGAATACCCGGGCTGCAATCAAATGTTCCAGCGCAAGGATAATTTGACGCGACATACCGCATCGCACGAGGATAATAAACATGGCTGCGAAATCTGTGGCAAATTATTTGCCAGAAAAGATGCTTTGACCAGGCACAAAGCGTGAGTTATTTCTCATATATATATATTTCTTATTTCAGGATTTATTAAAAATATATTTATTACAGCATTCACAAGAGACAAATTCAAGTAGCAGCCGAAAGCGAATGTGTTTCCCCTAGATTATGATGAAAGCCATGATCATAATTCAGCGGAATCAAATTCGAGTCCAGGCGCTCGGCAAATCCATCGAAGATCTGTCGGCGCTCAAGTCTGACTTGGGTTTTATGTGCACCAGCTCATGAGATCAAACCCGATTCTAGGTTGGTTATCCTCCTGGAATAGAACCGCATTCGAAATATATGTTGAATTACCTCCATGAAAATATGGTAGAATAGTTAATGTATATCTATTTGAGGGTCAAAATATCTAACGAAAGATATTCACAATTACTAATTATAAATATGGGATTAGATTTAAGAAACTGATCAACTAGATTGTTCATAGATTAGTGTGAAGAAAAATAGGTTAAAAATAAAATATCGCTGAAGACATAACGGCAATGAAATGATTTAATATTTTTTATATTTATTACAAATATTCTTACATGTTTATATATTGTTTAAATCTGAAATTTACTGGTGAACAAAAGGTGATCACAGATTTATATAAAACAATTAAAGATGTACAATGAAATAATTTAATTTTGTTAGATTTCTTAAAAATATTGAATGAATGAATGAAATTTTGATTCCGGTGGATTCTATTTAAGATTGATGTTAATCAAATTCAATAAATATAATATAATATATAAACGTCAACGAAATGATTGTTTTTTTTTTAATTACAAATATTTGATATATCATGGATATCTTAAGGCTATAAGCAAATAATGTATTTCAGCTTTATCAAAATAAAAGATTGTCGGAGTTGCGTTAATCGATATATTGCTTTGTGTGCGATAATGTGCACGGTTGCATTTGAGTAGCTTAATAGATGTGAGTAACAAAAAAGCAACCGTGTGTTCACTCACATGTTGCGCTTGCAACTCAAAACAAAAACATGGAGCAAACGCAGAGCTTTTACGACTTTAGCATACCTTATAATAAAGATGACAAAGTGCTGCGCCCAATATTGGAGGAGCTGATTGAGCTGGGCTATAAAACGATAGCAATCGATCAGAGTTTTGATCACAGCAAAAAAGAGGCGGGCAAAAGGGGCTCCGAAATGTTCCCGGAGCCATTTGGCATCGAACATTTGCGCAAAGAATTTGCCGGAAAATTGCGAATATTGCAACGCATAACAATTTTGTATGTGGATGCGAATGTGTCGCACTCAATGGTAATGCAGTAAGTCGAATCCTAATTAATTAAAAGCGAATAATCATAATATGTTTCTAGAGCGTTTCTCTCAATCTGCGGAAATTTAATCTGATTGCGGGCCAGCCAAAAACCGATGCAGCTCTTACGGTAAATTCCAGTTGCCGGATTGATTTTTTAGTTTGTTAGTGCCATGTTAACTAAAATTTATTTTACAGCACTGTTGCACCACATTTAATGGAGACATTATCACATTTGATCCCGTTGCCGGTTCACGTTTGCTAGTTCATCGCAAGGCTTATCTGATTGCGGTGAGTCGCGGCATGTTCTTTGAATTGAAATATGCACCGGCAATTGCTGATTCGAATAATCGCAAGGATATGATTAAGGTGGCCCAAAACTACTACACCAAAGCCAAATCGAAGAATGTGATTTTTAGTAGCGGTGCTGCTCACGAATTCCAATTGCGAGGGCCTTACGATGTTGCCAATCTGTAAGTCAATTTCGATAACTCGGAATGATCATTGTTTACGATTTGTTGATGCGCTCTGGCAACGCAACACATATCTCGTCTGTTGTTTTTTTTTTTAGTCGGATTAAAAATCAAGAACTAAATGTTCGGTTGGTCTTCAACGAATTGTTCTATCTATATATTTACATTACATTTATATATTGTTATTATTAGTATTTATATTTATATATTTTATGATTATTATTGAGCCAAGTCTACATAGTTCTCCATCAATCACAATTCCTGTACGAATGCGAGCAATTTGGTCGGTCTTAGGGTTTCTATGTCCTCCGAATTAAAAACATTTATCTTTTGTTCTGAGATCGTTTGGCTTGGTGACGTGGTTTGAACTGCTGCCTCTGACCAGCTCAGTTGTCGCCAATGCCTTTTTCTGATCATATTGCTCTCTGTCCCTAACATTCTTGGTTGTTTATCTGCCGCTTCATTCTCCGGAAGCCATCTTCTACCTTGTACCATACCTCAACTACTACTTTTTACATAATCTTCGTCCTTTAGGATTGGATGGCTATATCCATGTTAGGATAGTTACGTTAACTCATGTATACCATGAAATTCTGCTATTATTGTATCAGTTGGAGAAATAAGTTAAACATTTCCAACATTTATATTTTATTTTATTTATTTATTTTTATTTTTTATATATTATTTATAAAAAATATTCCGACATTTATATATATATTGACTATAGTTCTTTTATTTGTATTAAATGCATATATACCCTTTTTTTTTGCAAAACTGTAATTCTATTCTCTAATTTCTTCTACTTACAGTGCTTTTATTTTTGGTCTTTCGGAGGATCAAGGCAAAAATGCCATCGATCGTTTTTGCCGTCAATTGTTTCTGCGCGCCGAATCACGTCGCATGGGCAAAACGATAATGTTTGTGAAGGGCAAAGGGCCAATTGTTTTCTCCGATAGTTCCGATAGTGGCCAAAGCGATGACGAAATGGATGCATTAGCAACGAAAATGGAAAACGTAGACGAGCAGAACAGTCCAGTGAAGAAAAGACTGAAAATCGCCTAAAATTCAAATTACTTTCTAACCTCAATTAATCGATTAACAATAATTGGCAAAGAATACTTGTAAGATAAATAATAATCGATTGTATGTTATCAGCACAATGAAACTGAACTAAGTTTTATTATTCAATTTTGTTTACTCTTTCTGCTGTGTTTTATTAGTGCTTTACATTTTATAAAATGAATGGAATCATTTATGTTCATCGAGTAAAAAGTATTTTTTTGTACCCAAACACAACATCTACTCGTTACTATAAAAATATGTATTCGATGAGTAACTGGTGAGTGATATATCGGTCATCGCTAGTCGCTGTTAAACAAAATGGAGGTCTTTGATGTGGTGCGTACATGTCTGACAAAGTGCTGCTAAAAAATTTGCGTAAAACGGTAAAAAGAAATGATTTAATTAATTAAAAGTAACAACAAAATGCACATAACGTTGCCGGCAACCAGTTGCGCTAAAAACCAATCGAATATTGAGCGTAATTCAAACGTTATATGATTTTCCAAAAACCACAACCAACAAAAAAAAACCAGACACTCAAAACGAAGAACGAAAAGAAAAAATGTGAAAGAAGTAGAGAGCGAGAGTAGAAGAAGAAGACGACGACGGCGACAACTAAACGACGAGAAAAACGGCAAAAGAAATATGTATTTCGCGAGACGACGACGACCGCAGCGGCAGCAGCAGCCGACGTCGTCGCAGTCAACGTTCAATTGTTTTTTCTGAATTTTGTATTTGGCCAAGTGCATTTTGATGTGTGTTTAAATGTATGTGTTTATTACTAATTGAAATAACTAGACAAAGAAAAAGGAAAATATGAATCTAAATCAAAGTAAACGCAAAAAAAAAAACATTTTCACGTTCACCTTTTGTATAATTAAAAATGGATCTCGCTACCTCTCTCTCTCTCTCTTTGTGCATGTGTGTGAGTTTTGTGCATTTGCTACTGTGTATATCTGTATACATGTGTGTGACGGTGATGCTCGATTTTCGCTTGATGATGTTTGATTATAATAATGACTTTTTGTCTTTGTGTGCGTGTGTGTCGGCTACGTTTTCGTTTGCTGCTGCTATTATAATTTGTGGGGGTGGCAGCATTGGAAGTTTATTTTAATTTCAATTTTCTTTTTTTTACTATTAAATAAAGAAATTTTTGGCTGCAAGGAAAGAGCAGAGAAAAATCGACAATGATTTTCGCCAATTTTGGGGTCTCTTTGCATGTGTTCGTATGTGTGTTTGTGTGAGTGCAATAAAATGTCTTGTAATTATTCGCTGAGGCGAGTTCGCCATTTATATTTTCATTTCTTTGTGCACGCTGCTTCTTTCTACATTTGCCGTTGCTGCTGCTGTTGTTGTCGCTGTTTATGAGTGGCGTGTGTCCCGCGCGTTGATTTTGCAATGTTCAAAACGAAAAAAAAGTAACAAAAAAACTTTTCGCTGGCAGCATTTTGTGTATGTATTGGTCCTTCTCGCTGCAGCGTTGCCACACTCGCATGCAGATTGTGCACACACCTGTGCAAATGCGGCTGCGGCTGCTGCGAAAACAGGCAGCGCAGTCACACAAAAATACGTCGGGGCTGCTTCTGGCTGTTCTGCTTGCGTTCGCCCCCGCTGTGAATGTCCATTTGCCATGCCTTTAGTTAATGCTGTTATTCTGCTGCTTCCTCTTCTTAGGCTCTATTCATATTTCGTATTGAGTGTCAAATATTTGTGCGTGCGTTTTCACTGATTTACACGTGAACATCTGCATGCAACGGTATCCATTTACCGCAAATATGTGTGTGTGTGTGTGTCCCGGCAATGACTATGCAGTCTAGTATTGTTCTTGTTATGCAGTGGTCACTAAAGTTCGTACCAGCTCATTTAACATTGCGCATACATTTTTGTGCATGCTAATTAAAATTGGGATGATTGCTCATGTTTTATCTATTTCATTTAATGTCAGCTAAAGTCGGTAGCCAAAAAAAAAAAAATTTTACAATAAGTAATAATTACTTTAAATTCAATTAAAAATCAAAATAATGAACGTATTTTATGTTGTTTTCTAAGACTGTTTCTAAAAAACAAAATTATTTCATTTAATTAATTATTAATTTTAAATAGTACTGGAAATGATTTGTATTGTTTTGCCAGACAGTTTCTTAAAATTCTGAAAATAAGTAAAAACAAACTTTAAATTTATGCCATTAAATCATTGAACAACGCAAAACATGATTGACAATTGTAATTATCCAGAGTTTACTGTAGCAGCGCTTCTGATGTTGCTTGCATTGTCTTTTCTTCTTGTGTGCCATTTGATTTGTCTCGTCTCTGTCGCGCTCTGCCGCCTGTCATCTGTCTACCTCCTTTGCACACACTCACACATATACAGTCACATGTACTCACTGGTACACGTTTTTCTAGCCGGGGCACTCGCTGTTAGCACGCTCTCCCTCTCTCGCACTACGCGCAATTGATGAGAGCGTAAATTTTCATGCGCTTGCCGTCGCACCCGCTGCTGCTGCTGTTGCTCTCGGCGCCATCAGCAACAACATCAGCAGTCGCAGTCTCGTCGTCTGCGGCGGCTGTAACATTTTTTTAAAGATTTTTTTTATGACTTCTTTTTAGCTGCTTCTGCTGCCACTTCCACGGTTGGTTTTCCTTTTCCAATTACACAAAACCATTTTCACGTCTGCTTCTTTATACACATATATATATACATATATCTGTATATTTTTTTTCCAGCAATATCTATCGATTTCTTTGTGGAGCCCCATGTTTAATTGTAATTATCGCGCATATCTGTGTGTGAGTGCTCAAGCTGCAGCAGCAGAAGAAGAAGCAGTCAGCAGCGGAAGGAGAAGCATCAGCAGTAGTCAGCCTCAATCGTTGCGCATTTGTGTTTTCTGTTTATTACTACTCTCAGCCATTTGTCTTCTGCTGCTTCTTAATAATTTGCCTTATAGGCATATTTGTGTTTGTTATTGCAATGCTACAATTATTATTCCGAATGTGTTTTGTTGCTGCTTTTGCTCTTGCTTCGCTGTATCTACACTCGAATTAGCATTGTTGTTGTTGGCATTCGCATTCTCGCAACGTCCGTCATTGTGTGTTTCATCGTCATCATCATTCACATTTCAAAGTTGTCGCCGTCGTCGCTGTCCGCAAAAGGCAAATGGCGCTGCATGCATAACTATCGATAGATTTCGCCTCGCCGCGCTCTCATGTCAATCGAACAAAACGCAAAACACACAAGGCAGAAAACACAATAATAAAAAAAAAAAAGTTCGATCACAAAAATTGTATTAAATTTTGTACAAACTACAAACAAAAATTCCAATGGATTAGCAGCAACGAGAGGTAAGCTTAAACAGTAAATATATATATGTATATATATAAACATGCACACACATCCATACACAAATACACATACAAATTTGTACTTAGTCGATTATTATAATTACATTTTTTATTTTATTTTGTTAATTAAGTTGGGTGCGGTAATGAAATGCGAATACGAATGGTATGCACAGGCGAAACGTGAAATTTCGAGAAATTTACAACAATGGCAAGGCAGAAAATGCTTTTTAGAAATAATTATGTATCTTTAACCAAAAGCAGATACACACAAACACACATACACATGTATATATATGTATATACAAGCGTTGCCAGCAGTCACTCACTCAGCCAGCAAATAAAAATGAAACAGCACACTCACACGCACACAGTCATATGAATTGAGCGAAACCGAACACACACATATAGAAACACACACACATACACCCAGAGCTGAAATAATTTCAATCAACTCTTTTTGGTTGGGCGAAGTGTGTACGAAACAAAAAAAAAGTAAAATAAAAATAAAACGAAATAAAATAAACGTCACACGCGCCCCAAACAACGTGTCGCCCCAACCGCTCCCCAACAGCATACTACGCCTGCACTGACAGAGAGGGAGGGGTACAGAGTGAAAGAAGAGAGTGGTGGGTGTAAGACAGAGAGAGGACCGGTCAGGCATTTGAGTTTTGGGTTTTCGTCTGCTGTATGTGTGTGTGTATTTGTGTGAGAGTTTTGGGTCGGTGGAGCTGCGGCGAAAAATTAAGGCACAGTGGTCGCCAATCAAATTAAGCTAATGATTTTAATACGCATTTTTCGAAGAGCGTAAGTGCATTTATTAAATGAATAATAACATATATGAGTATATTTAAAATATTGAAATTTAAGTTAATATTTTCATTTATTAAGCCAAAAAATAACAGCACCAATATAATATTATTAATTTGATCATATACAAAATAAGCATTTTAGGTGCTCATGCTAATATATTTGCAATTTAAATATTTGCTAATTTGTAATTTTGCGAGCGATGACAACCACTATAATAAAAAGCTACAAGCGCGCTTTTTTACGTGACGTGCAAATGAGAACGACGACAATGACGAAAAAAGAAGAAAAAAAACTGAAGCAAACAACAATTCATCGAAGCACGGCAAGCAAGAGCGCACAAACACACATACATAGATATACATATTTATACAAACACACTGAAACTCATGCATGACCGGTCGTTGTTCGCGCGAGAGTCAAACAGCAGATGGGAGACAGAGCGAGAGAGTACGCGAATGTGGATGGATGAAAAGCAAGAACAACAACAACATCAGCAGCAGCAGCAACAGAGGCAAAGCCAAAGCATATCATCCATCCAAAACCGAATCAAAACCGACCAAACAACAAGCACAAAAACATATGAACGACGACGACCCCAACGCACACCAACACACACACACACCAACACTCACACACACATGCACACGCATACGCAGGCAAATACAAATTCACGCAGCCCATGACAGATACTACACACACACAAACACTGGCGCGCGTACTTAAACGATATGCGAATAAAATAGCAACAACAAGAGCAAACAACATACCAACAGGGCAACTATGCGGCGAATTTGCACGAATCATGCGAATCTCCAATACACACACACACATGTACACATATACTACACATGCATACTTAATACGTGTTTTGTACTTGTCGCCGTCGTCTTCGTCATCATCATCGTCGCTGGCCATTCTCGCCATCATGGCTGCTGCCTTCTGCCGCTTGCCTTTGCTTTGCTACATACGCTTTTTTTTTTTTCGTTCGTTACATTTAAAATTGCGTTCGCCTTTTTCACTGATTTCGCTTTTCTCTCCAGCTGCAACCATGATAATTGCACACAGACATCTATATCTATATGTACATATATAACAAATATAAAACTAACAGCAATAATAATAATAATAATTTTTCTGCTCAACTTCCAAAGTAAACGTCCCGTCTTCCATTGTGCCTTGTTTCATATTCGCGTTTTTGTTTTGACTGCTCTTGTCAACTGGCCGTCTCTTTTCGACGCTCTTTCTATACGAAAGCCGCCGCCGCTGCTGGTGTGCAGTCGCCGTCGTCGTTGTCGTCACCACCCAACAAATGTGCCGGCCATCTGTCTAACATGACGACGCTGGCGTCGCTGCCGCTGCTCGCTCAGTCTCAGTCTCTGCCGCCAAAGGCCGGCACGCGTTGTTGCTGCTGCTCCAACACAACCCAACACGCCTTCCCCTTCATCTCCCCTCTTCTTCACCACTTACCGTCTATCGTCTGTATGGCAGCACGTGATATACTCGCTTTGCTTTTGTAATTTCGCTTTTGGCTGTCTCTTTAGCGCACGCTTTGCTTTAGTCAGAGCATTTTTGTTGTTGTTTTTTCTTTTGCTTTTTCACTTGTTGGGCTGTTTTTTTCTTTTGCTTCTTTGTTGTCTTCTTTTTACTCGCCGCTGCCGCTCTCTCTCTCTCACTGCCGGCGCTCTCTTGCTCTCGTTTTGTGTTGGCTCTCCCGTTTGGACTCGCTCTCGTTTTGTACTCGCTCTCTTTCGTTGCGCTCTCTCACAGCGGCTGTTTGCAATATTATTTCACCTCTGTTGTGTGCTTGTGTGTGTGTTCTGTGTGTTTGTTGTTGTTACTGTTGTTGTTACTGTTGTTGTTATTACACACAATGGCACTATCCGGTTTAGGTCCAGGTGCAAATTTTATACAACAGTTTAACTCGATAATCGGGTCAGGCTATTTGGCCATTTGTTCTACACGTTTTTGTTGTTGTATTATTTTCGGCAATTCTTAGCGGGAAACATGGCGTCAATTTCTTGTCTCTTCATTTTTGTTCTATGTTCCAGCCGGGTTTTTTTTTTACTACTACAAACGTCTGCAGGCGGCGGCAGCGTTGCCACCCAATTTGTTTTGGGTGTCCAGGCACGTCATAAAAAGCAGAAATGCACCGTTACACATTTGAAAAGCAAGCAACGACGTCTTGTAATTTATGTTGTTGCCGCTAAAAAAAAAACCCGAGTGTTGCTGTCGCTGTTACTTTACCTATTTTATTACCATTTTTATGTGTGTGTGTTGTGTGCGCCCATCATCTTCTGCCTTGGCTGCTGTTTGGTTGCTGTTGCTTTTCTTACAAAAACCAACTGTACTTTTCTTTTATATTTTAGTTACAGTTAGTGCCCGGCGTACACACACTCACACACATACACCAAAAGCCACTTGACTACTTGACTTGTGATTGCCATTAGAGAGGAGCAATGTACACACACATACACAGACACACTCACGCATACATGTGTAATAAACGCGCATTTCTTTCTATGCTGCTGCTGCGCTGCTTTGAGTGACACAAGCAGAACACCAACAACAACAAGAGCTAATCATTCCACAAATTCTATTCCCATTCCATTTCCACTCGTCTTATTATTTATTTATTATGGGTCAAATGTTGGTTACATTTCAAAAAAAAAAACTGCCGAAATGCCGTTAAGCCAAAAGCAAAAAAGCAAAGCTCAAAATACAATTTTTGTTGTTACTATTTTTTTTTTTTTGGACAAGGTGAATGAACTTTGTTTTTGTTGTTCGCAGTTTGGCTCATTGTTTGTTGTCGTTCTCTTTGCAAAATTTTGTCTTATTGTTGGTAGTTCATGTTGAGAGAATTGTTTGCTGCAATTAGAGATATAATATGCTCTTAATACTTGTGATTGCATTTTTTTTGTGGGTTGTATGTTATCGATACACATGCAAAAGCACGAATACATTTGATTTTTGCAGGCCACTTACAAAAAAAAAAATACAATTGGGCAACATTGTCAACTGAATTTTTTTCTACGGCCCATTAAATTGTCGCGCAATAAAAGAAAAACACCAAAATGAAGAAGCAGGGAGACAAATCCACAGAGCAGCTACCAACAACAGAATGTTAGTCGAGGCAGCAGCAGCAGCAGCGACGTCGCAGTCAGGTCAGCAGCAGCAGCGGTGACGGCGACATTCTTGCTTTTGTTGTTGTTGTTGTCGTCACCCAAGTTGGACAAACAAATTTGCTTGTCTATTATCACCTTTAATCGATTTTTCGCTTATTTTAAACAAAAGTACAGTTGCGCGCATAGCCCCAATTTATACATATGTACATATATATATATATATATATATATATATAAATATTTGTATATCGTTCACACAAACCATATAGTTTCACAATTTTTTCAGATGCTTTTGTTGTCGTTGCTTTTGCTTTACATATTACTATTGCTTTTAGTTTATTGTTTTTGCAATTACTTTTGACGATGGCGACGCCAAAAAAAAAAAAGCGAAGCAAAAGCAGAAGAGAAGAAAAAAAAACCGTAAACTCAATGACATGTAGCTCGCAATACATATACAAATAAATATACATATACACACATACATAAATTACATACATGCATATGTATAGCCTTAGCTATCTGCTAGATACCAACACACATACACACACAAATACAGATACACAAATACCTAGTCTAATAATAATGGAAAAAAAGCTGAAACTAAATAAATAAATAGCTGAAATTGCAAAAGCAAAATGTAATTGATTACGAACAACAACAAGAACAACAATAAACAGCAACGACGACGACGACTAAATGATTGCCCAATGAGAGCAGAGCCCGAAGAAGGCAATTGGAGCGGGTGTGAGATGGAGGGGGGTACGCATTAGTAGAGTGGGAGAGGGAGGGAGGCAATAGCCTAAGCTTGCTTAGCTCTCATGTCATGCAGTCCACATAAGTTTTGAGATGTATTTGTATGTGTGTGTGTGTGAGAGTTAGTGTTGCCACTGTGTTGATTGGTTGGCTGAATGTGCTTGGCTAGCTGCTTTTGCCCAGCTGTCTGGGAAGCAAAATATATGCGCACGTATTTATGACAACAACAACAGTATGTGTGTGTGAGTGTGTGACTTACTAACTGCATATCTCGTATGTATTTATGCCCAGCTCAATGTAGTTTTGTGTTAGAGTTGAGCGCCGCGTAAGTTGCCTCACATGACACGAAAAATAGAGTATTAGTAACAGAACGTAAAGTAATAAAATTTATAAAAATGCTATAAGAACACCAAAGAGTTATCTTAAAATATCAGATGTATTCTAAATTAAAAAATGCATAATATTAAAAGAAAAGGGCAAAAAGCTGTTTTAAACAAATGTTAATATATTAATAATAATCGCAATTAATTATAAAAAACTAAAGTTTCTGTTTGAGTAATTAGCCGATTTTATTTAAAACATTAAAAAAGCATTTTGGCAAATTGAAAGCAGCTCAATGAAAATAAATATTTGTTTGTTACCTTTGTGCCTCGTGTCACGTTAACGTTCACATCTCTAGCATGTATCTCTCTCTATCTGCTTTTGCTCACACTTTCCATTTGCGAACATTCACACACACACATACAGATGTCCCGCACCTTTGGCTGCTGTTTGCAACATTTGCATATCTTTTGGGCAGTGCTGCTTAAACCCCACACACACACCACACCCCTAAAAAAAAATAACTAACCACCCGCATCACTGTTGAGTTTGTTTTTTTTTACTTGATGCTTTTGCTGCTGCTACTTTAGATTTTTGGGCTAAAACCTTTGCAGACAATGCGAAAAATCGATAGAGTTGCCATTGTTTTTTTCTCACTGCAAAGCAGCGGATGTCGCCATCAACACCATCCCCACCAGCACCAACAAAAACGACAACAACACACACAACACAAACACAATCATCATAAGAAATTCCGACCGAAGGCCTCGCAAGAAAAGGGTTTCTCGATCCCAAAAACCCAAACCCGAAAAACAACGACCAGTCTTAATCCACGCCTCATTAATTGGTTACACTTTCCTTTTCCCAACAACACTTTTCGTCTCAAATTTGAAGCTTTTGTTGCAATATGTATGTTTGTATGTATATACATTTTTGGGGGATGGTTTAAACGGTATTTGGTTTGGTACAGCCTAGCTGTAGCTGTGAAAAGCTTTGACAATTTCATGGATTTTGAACATCTTAACAAAAAGCAGACTATTAACGTTTTACTTACCAACAACAATCTAGCGTCACGTTTCATAAGTGTGTGTGTATATTTGTGTGTATCAAATCTGTGTAATGTGTTGTAGTGTAGGGAAATAACACTCAAATGTTTAGGGGGTCAAACTGTACGTTGTATGTGTAAATGAAGAAATTCATAAGCGTATAGCTTTTCCCCTTAAAAGTTGAAGTGACAGCAACCTAAAAAGTATTGGCATAAGTATGCCTACTTATATATATATATATATATTTATAGTGCGATAAATAGAACAATATTTAGTTCCAAAAGTTATGCATATTTAAAACTAAATAATAGCTTTTATAACTGTGATCGCGAATGAATTAATTAATGTTTACAATTTAAAAAAATTCAAAACAAAATAAATTTAAAGACTTAGATATTAGCTAGTAATATATACTTTTTTATATTAACTTTTTATAATAATAATAAATGACTTTTAACTAATTATGACCTGTTTCATTCTTATCTTTGCAGACTCTACGTTTTGAATACGCTCAATCATATAACACAATTATTTACCGTTTTACGCAAAACTTTAACTCGTCAAAGATTATATATATGTTTCGTGATATTTTTTTTTCGCATAATTTAAATATCTTTTTCACAAAATATTGTTTGCAGCTGTGAGCGAATGTTTCACTGCGAATATGTCAAAGGTCGGCCATGAAGTGTGCGAAGAAACAACAAATACAACAAGAAGAACAACAACAATCACGACGAATACAACAAAAAGGACAAACACGAATGTGTATACAATATAAAAAAAGAGATAAGGCGAACGAAAAAAAAAGCACATGAGCTGTAATTAAGTTTAGTTAGTTAGAAACAAACTTGAAGAAACAAAAAAAAAACATCGACCAAAACGCCAAAAACAAATTGCGTTAATATATCCTAGATTTGGTTTTTATTTTTTGGAGGAGAAGAGTTGCTCTGACTTATCAAGTGCGCATCATCGACGACGGCGACAAATTTTGCAGCATTTGCGCCGTGGTTAAATGAGTGAATCTGCGAGTAAACCGACCAACAACACCCACACAACAACGTGGTGAGCGTCGTCAACTCCTCCTCTACCCCTCAACCATCAACCCACAACCCTCAATTTCCATTCCCACACCAGCGCCCTACCCCACACTGACTTCACTTTTGACAACAACGGCCACGCGCAGAGAGCAGCATCAAAATTAAGCCAATCGACGAGCAAACGTGAAAAAAACGCAGCAGCAGCATCGTCGCGTCCATCCGACGACGACGACGCTTAACGGACATTTCTGTGTGCGCTGCGTTTCAAAAATCTGATGGATGGAAATGCACAAAATATGTTTCACGGCAATCATCAAGGGTGAGTTTTTTTGGCCAATTCCTATGTTAAATGTTCATATTATTATTTTCTTTGTGGGTATATCAGTAAAATAAGTCAATGATAGATTTAATATGAGTTGGGATGAAAGAAAATAAATTAAATTCAATTTATATTGCATTTAAATGTATTTTATATTGCATGTAAATGTATTTTAACTAAGTAATAATATATGTAATTTATGACAGCATATTTGTATTTACTGTAACTGTACGGCTTAAGATTTTATTCGGGTTCTTAAAGAGCTTTAAGGGCACACAAAGGCAAATAATCATCATGATTCCTTTAATGTATTTAAACAAGTTAAAGTTCGAAAGGTTCAAAGCACACTTCCTTGTATAGAGTAACGCCAGTTAAAGCCAGGAGGGTTCTTAATACTTCTACCTCTACTTTCTGTTGTATAAATATGAAATTTAATTGTGCATTTTGCCTCGCAAAAATCACAAATAGCTTGGAGAGTAAATGTGAAATTTAAGAGAACATTTGATAATGCATAAAAATGAATTAAATAGAGTTTTAAAATCAATTAATTGAAAAGTATGTTCCTTTTGCTCATAACTCATTTTGTACTAATTTTTGTTTTTATTTGATCCACTTCACAGAGATCCCTATTACCGTTATGATGCGGCCGCAGCAGCAGCAGCCGTTGCCGCGGCAAATCCTCGAGCGATGGGCCCACCGGGCGGCTATCCGCCGCGTCATCGGGCGCCGCATCCGCTACAGCAGCAGCCACAATATCCATCGTACCAGCCAACGGCGGAGAATTTGTACGGGCTGGGGGCCACCGATCAGCATGCGGCCATGGGCGTTGGCATGGCTGACCTAAGCGGTTGGGGTGCAGCGCCCTCGGTGCCGGGACAAGCCGCGGCCTATCCGGGTGCCGGTTTGAGCGCCTATGGGCATCCACAGGCGGTGGCGCCACCGACGCAGCAGCAGCGTCAAAGTAACGCCAACGCCGCCTATCGCCAACATATGCCCGCCTACGGACAGCAGGAGCAACAGAAACTGGTGCCGTATGGCGCCCAACAGAATATGATGGGTGCACTGGGCGCCACAGGCTATGGGAGTCTAGCGCCACAGCAGCAACAGCAGCAGCAGCAACAACAGCCACCAACGCCACAACAACAACAGCAGCAGCAACAGCAGCAACAACAGCAGGTGCAACAGCAGCAACAACAACAGCAGCAGCAGCAGAGTCAGCAGCAGGCTCGATTGCCGCAACATTACCCCCAGGCACCCGGTCAACATCCTCTGTATCCGGGTGCACCAGCGCAAGGGGCACAACCAGCAGCAGTGCCACAAGCCTATGCGCACAGTCCTTACGGCAGCCCGATGCAACATCAGCCGGGCCGTGGGGCGCCACAACATGTGGGCTACGGCCATGCGGCGTTGGACCAGGCCAGTGCCTATGGCCAGCATGTTGTGCCGGGTGCGGCGCCGCCAACGCATCATCTGAGTGCGCAGCAGCAGCAGGCTGCGCATTTGGCCAGTGCACAGCAGCAGCAGCAACAGTTGCAAACGCAACAGCAGCAGCAACAACAGGCGCAGCAGCAACAACAGCAGCAGCAGCAACCGAATCATGTTAGCCTAATGCAGCAGCAGCAGCTGCCGGGCGCCGTGTTGCCTCCGCCGCATATGGGCATGCCACCCAGCTACGGCAGTCATCATCAGCAGCAGCAACAGGCACAGCAGCAACAACAACAGCAACAGGCACAGCAGCAACAGCAGAGCGCTCCACCTTACATGTCCAGCAGCAAGCATCAGGCGCAGGCTCAGGCTCAGCTCAACTCATCGCCGCAATATCGTGCCGCGTTTCCACAGCTCTCGCCACAAATGTCACCGCGTCCGCCAACGATGTCGCCGCATCCACAAATGTCACCTCGACCCGTTGGTGTCTCGCCTGCTAAGCCGCCGGCACAGCAGCAACAGGTGCAACAGCAGCAGCAGCAGCAGGTTAATTCGCCCAGTCAGCACAGCATACAGGGCATGGTTGGTTTGCCGTCACCACGTCCCCAACCGCCCAGTGTGTCAACGGCGAGCGGCGCCAAGGTGCCACCGACAGCAGCTGTTGGTGGTGGTGGTGGAGTGCCGCCCGTGAACACGCTACAAGCACTCGAACAAATGGTAATGCCCAGCCAGGCGCATGGACTGCCACCGATGGATTATCCGACATCGTATCGCAGCGCTGCCGTTATGGGACCACGCATGCCCGCCTCACCCTCCCCCCAGCATCATCAGCAATGGGGTGCGCCAGCGCACATGGCCGCCATGCAACAGCAGCAGCAGCAGGCGTCACAACAGCAACCACCAACACCCCAACAGCAGCAGCAGGCACAGCAACAACAGCAACAAGTGCAACAGCAGCAGGCTCAGCAACAGGCGCAGGCTGCATTGTTGCAACAGCAGCAACAGGCCGCACAAGCTGCCCAAGCAGCAGCTGCGGCGGCAGCAGCGCAACATCAGCAACATCAGTTGATGTATGGACAGAGTATGGCACAGCAGCAGGTGCCAGTACCGGTGCCAGTGCCAGTGCCGGTGCCCGTCTCGGTGTCCGCACAACAACAGCCACAAGTTCCGCCCGCCGCACAACAGCAGCCAGTGCAAGCGCCACCGCCAGCACCCGTGCAACAGCAGCAGCAACAACACCAACAACAGCAGCAGCAGCAACAACAGCAGCAGCAGGTGCAACAGCAGCTGAATGAGCAACTGCAGCATTCCATCAATGATATTGTGGGCAACAATCAGCAATCGCAATTAAATGTTTCGCCGTTGCATCAACAAACGTTGCCCAGCATGCATCATTTAAGTGCTTCCGTGCACCACCAGCAACAACAACAGCAGCAACCTACTTTAGAGGCAAGCTCAGCTCAAGCAACACAGCAGCAACAGCAGCCGCAACTTCAGCAACAATTGCAGCAGCATTTGTCGCCCATACATCAGCAACAGTCTCCGCATCAGCAGCAATCACATATGACCAGCTATGCGCAACAGAGCAGCAATCAACAGCAGCAACAACAACAGCAGCAACATCAGCAATTTGATGCATTTGCCAATATTCTGGCTGACACACAGCAACAGACAACAGCAACAGGAGCAGCAGCAGCAACTGTTGTTGGAAGTCAGCAAATCATGTCTCCAGCGCATGTCAGCTCGCCCATACCCCAACTACAGCAGCAACATCAACAACAACAGCAGCAGCAACAACAACAACAGGTACAGCAACAGCAGCAACAGGTACAGCAACAAATGCAGCAACAGCAGCAACCAGCAACACCAACAGCAACACCATCCCATCATCTGAGCAGCATACTCAATGAGACGGCCAATTCAAATGATTCGTCAACGTTGGCCGTTGCCGCCAATGATAGCAACAATAGCAGCAGTAACAGCAGTACCAACAGCATTGTCAACAATCAACCCACTTCGGTGCACGACAGCAACTCACAGAGCAGCATCAACAGCAATTCGGCGAATCAGCAACCGTTGCTCTCCTCAATGGAGGCAGTCGCTAGCAATATGCTCAACAGCAATTCGGATTCCACACATACCAACAACACAGCCACAAGCCATCATCATCATCATGTGAGTGCTGTGGATGTTGGCGGACTTTTCGATAACAATTCGATGAGTTCGACGAGTGCTGCTGCAGTTGCAGCTGCCTCAAGTGCTGCATCCGCTGCAGCAGCGTTGCTCGACAGCAACTCGCAATCGTCGAATGTGGAGTTCGAGAAGAGCGTCTGTGATCCTACGGAGCAGGCCGCATCAGTTGCTGGTGGAGTTGCTGGCGATTTGTGTGCCCAATTGCCACTGGATGAGGAGAATAGCAGTGTGTCCAAGACGCAAACGGATACGTTAAGCGACACAATGACGCAGCAGCCGACACACGATGACCAAGACACAACAGCATGTCTCAAGCAGCAACAGCAGCAGCCGTCGCTGTTGCACACAGAAGATATGCTGGCGGAGCAAACACAACAAACGCTCTCCGACCTTGTTGCCACTGAGGAGACCAAATCCGCTGAAGAGATCTGCGACGAGAAGACGCAGTCCCAACTCGATCCGAGTCTAACGATGCCACCACAGACAACGCCACTAACAATGGGTGGTATGCCACCAATGCCACCGCATCCATTGGCTGGCTATGATGCTGCTGCTGCGGCCGCCGCTGCAACGGCAGCAGGTGGCACGCCAGCCGGGCAAGTGCCAACACAGCCAACCGCGCATATGCCACCAATGTTGCCACCATATCCAGGCACTACCGCCGGCATGTATCCACCCTATCCAATGTTGCATCAACAGGAGATTGCAGCACTGCAACAGCAAATCCAAGAGCTCTACTGCATGCCACCCGGCCACGAGCATCAGCATCAGGAGAAACTAATGCGTCTGCAGGAGCGCCTCAATCTGCTGCAGCAACACGAACTGGCCGAACAGTGTGCGGGTGGACCACAGTGTCTGCTGTATCAGAGCATGCCTCCTCTCCCATATGGTGGCAGCTCCACGTTGCACAATCAAATGGTCGAGAGTCCGCAGGTGTCGAGCACCACAGGACGTGGACGGGGCAAGGGCGCGAATAAGCCGCGTAAGCCACGTGCCAAGAAAGGCGACAAAGCGGCAGCAGCAGCCGCCGCCTTGCAACAGCAACAACAGCAGCATCAGCATCAACAGCTGCAACATCAGGAACTGATGGATATCAGTGGCAATGTTGTGGTTGTCGCCTCCGCCAGTGCGAGCAGCAGCAGCAGCATTATACCCACAACTCAACTGCCCGTCTCCGAGGATTGTGTGACCCAGGGAGCGGGGGATACAAGTGTCGTTGGCCTGCTAGAGTACAGTGAGGGTATGGGTGATCTATCGCAGGATGTACACTCGGCCAATGAACTGGACACCTCTACCGATGGCAGTGGCAAGAAGAAGAAGCCACGCAAACCACGCACACCCAAAGATCCCAATAAACCGCCTCGAGATCGTACGCCCAAAGTGAAGAAGCTACGGGATCCCAATGATCCCAATTCGACGGAGAGCAGCACTGGAGGGGCACGCAAGCGCGCCAGTGTAGGCAAGCGACGCAAACAATTTGGAGATGATGCCGCCGAGCAGACTGGCGAGGGCAGCGAACTGGAGGACAACAAACCGCTGCTGCCGAAATCGGGAGGCGATGGCGAAGCCGAAACTTCAGCGAGTGGTGTTGTTGGCGGCGGTGGCGTTGTTGATGGTGAATCACCAGACTATGATGATATACCCGTCTCGAAGATACCACGTGGCGCCAACGACGACGACAAGGATGCGGAGGCCGGCGATGAGACAGTAGATTCCGTGCCCGATTCTGCTGGCGATGCGGCAACCACTCCGAGCAGTCGCCGGGATCGCAAACGGTCCACGGCGCGCTCCAGTCGCCGCAACGCGACATCCGAAGAGGGTGGAAGTGCACGAAGGAATCGTGGTTCGCTCAGCGCCAAGGCGCTCAAGAAACGACGCAATCGTGGACGCATTGTGCCCGAATCGGATGGCGAGGATGATACAATGGATCGGACGCCGCCGCCTTCGCCGCCACCGGACTCCGAACTAGACTCGAATAAGCGACGATCGTCGCGCAACACGCAACGCAAAAAGTACATTGATGATGTGATGCTACGCTTCTCCGATGATGAGAACTCCTTGCTCGTCGCATCGCCCGTCAAGAAGGAAAAGAAATCCACATCGGCGAATGCGGCAAATTCGAATGCTGGCAGCGATGTGGAGAAGACCGAACCGCAATCGGGTGCCGAAGGCGAAGCAGGCGGCAGTTCAGCGGGTGAGGAGAAGCAGCCCCTGGCCACAGACGACACTACAAATAGCCAGCTGGAGGCGAGTTCCAGCACATCCGCCGCAGCGGAGAAGTCGGAGCGACAGTCCGCCAGCGATGCTGCTACAGCAGCCGCCGCAGCGATGTCTTCCAAGCCCAACTATGTGTATATCAACACAGGCGATGAGGATAGCATGGTGGTGCAATTAGTCCTCGCACTGCGGATGGGTAAACGTGAGCTAATACCTGAAGCGCCCAAGGTGAAGACACCCGAGCCCAAGACAGAAAAAGAAGCTGAAGTCACAGCTGACGCCGCAGCCGAGGCAGCAGCAACAGAGGCGAAGACAGCAGAAGGCAAGGATCAGGAGAAGTGCGCTGAGACCAGCAGCCCAGACAAAACCGAAGACAAAGAGGAGAAACCTCCAGCTAATGCAGAAGAAGACGGGGAAACAATCACAAAAATGGATGAGGCCAAGGAGCAGGTGGAGCTGAAACCCGATGAGAACAAAGAGCCAAAGGATGACCACAAAATGGAGGTGGATGAAAAAGTTGAATCCCCCAAATCATCAGAAGCAAGTGAAAAGTCCGCTGAAGAAGAAACATCCGAAAAGGAGGAGGTGGATGACAATAAAATGGAAACTGATGAAAGTGCAGAGAACAAAGAGAGAGTCGAAGAAACAGACAAGCAAGAAAGTGATGAAGACAACGAAGACGATGATGAAGAAGACGAAGAAGAAGCAGAGGCCAAGACTGATGAGGAGAAAGCAAAACCAGCAGCTGAGCCAAAGATAGAAGAGCAGGACGATGCCGTCACAGATGATAAAGAGAAAGATGCTGAGATAGCAAAAGAAACGTCAGCTGATGACACAGCGGAAAAAATGGATGTAGATGACGCCGAAGCAACACTTAAGGACGAAGGGGATGCAACAGAGGAGAAAATAAAAAGTGAAACCGAATCAGAGCCGTCCAAAGTTGATGCGGACAAGCCGGAAAAGAAAGTGGAGGAAGATAATAATGAGGATAAAGAGAAGACAGCAACAGTCGCAGAGCAGGCTGAGAAAAAGAAAGAGGAGACAACCGAGCCGTCCAACGAGGACGACAAATCCAAGAATGTCGGCGATTCGAAGGACAACAAACCCGAACCGGTTTTCATCGATGTCGAGGAATACTTTGTCAAATATCGCAATTTCAGTTATCTGCACTGCGAATGGCGCACCGAGGAGGAGCTGCTCAAAGGTGATCGTCGTGTCGCCGCCAAAATCCGCCGCTTTCAACAGAAGCAAGCGCAACAGATCAACATCTTTGAGAACATCGAAGAAGAACCCTTCAATCCGGACTTTGTCGAGGTTGATCGTGTGCTGGACATGTCTGTGCATACGGATGAGAATAGCGGGGAGACGACTAAACATTATTTGGTCAAGTGGAAATCGTTGCCCTATGAGGATTGTACCTGGGAGCTGGAGGAGGATGTGGATAACGATAAGATTGAGCAGTATTTACGCTTCAACAAGACCCCGCTGCGTTGCGAGTGGAAGAGTCGGAAACGGCCGCATCCCGAACAATGGAAGAAGCTGGAGAAGACACCCATCTACAAGTCGGGCAATAGTCTGAGACCCTATCAGCTGGAGGGTCTCAATTGGTTAAAGTTCTCCTGGTATAATTCACACAATTGCATACTGGCCGATGAAATGGGTCTGGGCAAGACCATCCAGAGTCTGACCTTTGTCCATTCGGTCTATGAGTATGGGATACGTGGACCATTCCTGGTGATTGCACCACTCTCCACAATACCGAATTGGCAGCGTGAATTCGAGGGCTGGACCGATATGAACGTGGTGGTTTACCATGGATCCCTGACCAGTAAACAAATGATTCAGGACTATGAGTTCTACTACAAGACGGACAGTGGCAAAGTGCTCAAGGAGCCCATCAAATTTAATGTGTTGATCACGACATTTGAAATGATTGTCACCGATTATATGGATCTAAAGCAGTTCAATTGGCGCCTGTGCGTCATCGATGAGGCACATCGTCTCAAGAATCGCAATTGTAAACTGCTGGAGGGATTGCGTCAACTGAGTCTCGAGCATCGTGTCCTGCTCTCGGGCACACCTCTGCAAAACAACATAAGTGAGTTGTTCTCACTGTTGAATTTCCTGGAGCCCAGTCAGTTCTCCTCGCAGGAGGAATTCATGTCCGAGTTTGGCAGTCTGCGCACCGAGGAGGAGGTCAACAAGCTGCAAGTGCTCCTCAAACCGATGATGTTGCGACGTCTCAAAGATGATGTGGAGAAATCTCTTGCTCCGAAAGAGGAAACGATCATCGAAGTGGAGCTGACAAATATACAAAAGAAATATTATCGCGGCATATTGGAGCAAAACTTTAGTTTCCTCAAGAAAGGCACAACGTCAGCGAATATACCCAATTTAATGAATACCATGATGGAATTGCGCAAATGTTGCATTCATCCCTATCTACTTAATGGTGCCGAGGAGCAAATCCAATACGACTTTAAGGCTCAACACGGCGAGGATCCCGAATCCTATTATAAGAATCTTATTCTGTCGGCGGGCAAAATGGTTTTAATCGATAAACTGCTGCCCAAACTGAAGGCAAATGGCCATCGTGTGTTGATCTTTAGTCAGATGGTGCGTTGCCTGGACATACTGGAGGATTATCTGGTTTATCGCAAGTATCCGTTTGAGCGCATCGATGGACGCATTCGTGGCAATCTGCGACAGGAGGCCATCGACCGTTATTCAAAGCCTGGCTCCGATCGTTTTGTCTTTCTGCTCTGCACCAAAGCGGGTGGCTTGGGCATTAATCTGACGGCCGCCGACACCGTGATTATCTATGATTCCGATTGGAATCCCCAAAATGATTTGCAGGCTCAGGCTCGTTGTCATCGCATTGGACAGCGTAAAATGGTCAAGATCTATCGACTACTTTGTAGGAATACCTACGAACGGGAGATGTTCGACAAGGCATCGATGAAACTGGGCCTAGACAAGGCTGTGCTGCAATCGATGAATACGCACGGCTCCAAGGATGGCAATAACAAGCAATTGTCCAAGAAAGAGATCGAAGATCTGCTCAAGAAGGGCGCATACGGTGCCGTCATGGACGATGATAATGCTGGCGATAAGTTCTGTGAAGAGGATATCGATTCGATTCTGAAGCGACGCACCCAAGTCATCACAATGGAACAGGAGAAGGGTTCAACGTTCTCGAAGGCATCGTTTGCCGCTTCGGGCAATCGTTCGGATATCACCATAGATGATCCCGACTTTTGGACGAAATGGGCCAAACGTGTGGACATCGATCCCGATGCATGTGAACGCGATGAGACCGAGGATCTGGTGCTCTCCGAACCGCGTCGACGCACACAAATCAAACGCTATGGCCATGAGGATGTCATGGAGATCAACTCGGAGGACTCTTCGAATGAGAACAGCGATGAGGAGGGCGGCATTGGTGAGTAGTTTTAACGGAGCCAGATTTAAGTTGGAGTTGCAGACTATAAATCGCTTATTTTTTGACCAGGTCTTCGCTCACGTCGTCGCAAGGAGAAACGCGATCGAGATCGCGCCCGGGAGAAGAAGGGCAACGATGAGTATATACCACGAGAGCGTGATGCTCTGGCCGCATTGGGTCTGGAGGAGATTCAGTATGGCAACTGGGCCAAGTCGGAGTGCTTCAAGGTCGAGAAGGGTCTACTCTCATTCGGGTAAGTTAATGACGACATTTTATTCAATTACACTACTCATCGCGATACCGATAACGGCGCATCACATTGTTCAGTTTCATGTTTAGTATATAGATCTTGCGCTGCAACATCTTCTCCTCCTTATCGAAGTAGAGTGCCTCCTCCTTTCGCTCGATATATTCGGTGACGCTCGGTGCCTCGTACTCATCGAGTTGGGCACGCAACTCACCAAGGATCACATAATCCTTGGCATTGTTTTGCTGTACGGTGGCCACCTCCTTCTCCAGCTTGGTGATGGTACGCGTTATCTCATCGGTGCGATTGATTACGTTACGCATCTCAGTCTCCAGGTTCATCATCACCTGTTTCTCCTCGGTCATCGCTAGCGATGTCTTGCCCGTAACGCTCTTCAGTCCCGCCATATGCGTATTTTTCTCCTCCAGTTCGTTGGTCAGCTCGGTGCGTTTAATGATCAACTTCTCAAAGTCGACCGCTGTGAGGATGCCGCTAAGATCCGCTTTAGTTATCAGATCGGCACGATGCTGTTGACACGTCTCCTGCAGCGAGACAATCCTCAGTCGCATTGTGCCCAACAGCGCTCGGGCGTTCTTAAACCAATTTGCCGTAAATTTACGCAGCTTGCGCTCAATTTGACGCTCCGTTGCCGTCTCCAAAAATAAGGCATCGTTTTCATCACGCAGAAAGTGCAGCATAAAGTTTTTCTCTGTCTCGATTGTCTCCTCGCTGCGATAATGCAGTTCCTCTATCTTGGCACGCAGCTGTTTAACCTCAACCATGGCTGGAATGCAGTTTGGAGAAGGAGAATTTAGAATATGTGCAATTTGAATATATTCGAGACAGAGAGGCGCATTTCAAATAATAAGATGGCAAAAGCTGGGAAAGAAGCGAAATCTCCTGAACACTTCCAACGAAGAAAGGAGGACCCTTTCTAAACGATCTACCGCAGTAACCGGAATTAGGCCCAACTAAGATTGTGAAATTTTTAAACGCAAGTCCAGGAATTGAGAAGAATTCCAAAGAATCTTATTAAACCTAAGCTAATCTAATATCGCTCGACATTCCCATTCGTCTTTTAATGCCGTCGAAGAATCCAAGAGAAACTTAACCAACCAATCTATTCGATTTTTGCACTTACCATTTCGCTCGATGTCGATAACGCGTTTTTCCACCTCGGACGCTGCCTTTTCGGCCAATTCGGCCTTGGCTTTAACATTCAGTTTGTGCTCGATTGGTTTGCGTCGCTCGGTGCCGCTCCCTGCACTCAATACGCTCATGTGCATGGACATGGATATGGATCGTCTTGAGCTCCTCGAATGTCGACTCGTTTGCTGTAGATTGTCCGGTTGGGCTCCCTGCTTCGTTTGGATACGCTTCAAAATTGAGGTGCGTCGATGACGCAGACCGATCAATAGCTTTGGATCGTTCTTCTCCAGAAAATCGACCATTATGTAATTCTCCAATTTGATTATGGCCAGCTCCTTTTGCACAGTTTCAATGGTACGCCACATGTCCAAGGCATCCATATCGGCCAATCGATTCGCTCGCTCATCGTCCGACAACTGATTGTAATCATCCAAATATAACTTATTCATCAGGGACACAATATCGAGCTCACCACGTCCATCGTCATTCTCATTTACGTGTGATTTGTTGAAATTATATCGGATCTCGGAATTGGTGCCAAGACTTTTATCGGATGGGCTAGCAAAGATCCTCGACATGTTTATTTCAATTTCAATTAAATATTAAATATAAATAAATGGGAAGAATCAATGATCTCTTATATATTGGATCTCTTTAAATATTAAATTTAGGTTGTTAGATTTGTATATTATATATATATTTTTAGAGTGTGTGTGTGTGTAAGGAGAAGAATATTTGTAATAGGCCAACTATGATCTTTAAATAATATACATATATTTTAAACATATCTCCTTTAATTTTTATAGCTGGGGACGCTGGTCGGAACTCTTGGAATTGGGTTCGTTTAAGCGCGGCTGGCGCGATATTGACGTTGAGGACTGTGCACGCATTATTGTAAGTCTGTGTTTAGCTATATAGAAAACCGATATTTATATATATATGATGACCAACCATGCTAATATTGAGAGAACTTTAGGTTCTCGCTGAGTAAGAACAAAACTTCTCAACCCGCTGAAAAATGAAATTATGAATTGAGTCTAATCTACACCACTTTAAAAACTAACGATTGATTTTCTCTTTATTAAAACTCCTTACAGCTGCTATACTGCCTGCAGGTGTACAAGGGTGACGAGAAGATCAAGACATTCATTTGGGACCTAATCACACCGACGGAGGATGGCGAGGTGCAGAAAATCAGCAGGGATCATAGTGGCCTACACAATTTGGTGCCACGAGGTAGGAATGCCAAAGGTATGGTAAAATATACATTCACGCACTCCAACTGCTGCACGGACGTAGAGAGTTATCCAAAATCAAAATCAAAAAAAAAAAATACAAGCTGCCTCGAGCTACATAGAATTTACTAGTATTGTAAAAAATCAAAAAAAAAAAAAAAAAAAATCACAAATTTAACTCCACACTATATAGAATAAATATCTGGGCTGGACTACCTTAACTACCTAATCAATTACTATAAATATATAGTGTATATATATGTATATACATAATTCTACATTCAAATTTCTCAAGAACTTCCAAGTAAATGTCAACTTTTGAGCTGCAGCTATTTTATTATTACTATATATGTATATATATATATCTGATTCTATTTGTAATAACTGGGTTCTGTGTTCTACAATGCCTTCAACTGATTCACCCTTTCAAATGTATTATCCAAAGACCGTTCAATGTTCAATGTCAAAGTGCAACTACGTAAACTCTATATAACAATTAGCAACTGACTCGACTCAACTCGACCAAGACACGACGAACGCCAAAAATAACTGGTAAAATGATGAAAAGAAAAAGTGTGTGTATGTTTTGTTGCCATGCAATTGTATGCCTTTTACTATATAACCTTTTATGATTTATAAATATCTTCATATATACAAATACATCTATATATATATATATAACATCCATACCATCTATACGTATATAACATATCATTTAACCAAAACTTATATTTTGCACTGACGCCATACACATTTCTCATTACTAATCATCGCGTTAATTTGTAAAATTGAGCATTTATATCCTGTATATATATTCAATTTGGAATTGTGCTTCCATAAGCAACTTGATTAATCAGCTATATCTTTATAATCGTTATACATTTTGAAGCATTTTTGTCTGATTTATATTAAATTATATCCAAAAATCAACTTGATTTTTATACTCGTTACTCTTAATTACAAAATTGCATTGAAATCATTTAAGCATTTTAAAATATATTAAAAAACCAACAAAAATTAATAAACTTGCCATAAGTCTTGAGATGTTTTGAATCTTTATTATTCCAATTTAACAATCGCTTTTTGCTCTTTTGGAAATTAATACAAAAGCATTTTAAAATAATATAACAAAAAGTAAATAAATTGATTTTTAAAATTTAAATAGAATTGAAGTAACAATTCCTACTTGATGTCCAAAACAATTTTGCAAATTCACCATAGCTTCGGCTTACACTGATTCCTAATTTTTTTATCAACCTTTTGTAGCTAACACACAAATATATATATTTTTTAAACACCTAAATCAGTTATATAACTGAAGCAAATACGCTTTTTTCAAATTTGAACACGTATCATCGTAGTAAACAACTCATGCATCATTATGAAGTTAAAAGCGAAAGAGTGTTTTAACTTAAAATGCCCAACCTTTTTTTATCATACATTTTGCAGGACGCAACGGTGGCAAGTCCAACAAGGAGATGACACCGGCACCTGGCACTGCCTCGGGCAGCAACAGTGGGAATACAACACCGGCGCACAAGTCTGACTCGAGCGGTGGCGATAAGGATGGTGGTGGCGGCATTAGCGCCAGTGCTGTGGCAGCTGCAGTTGCACCACCGCCCGCACCACCCACCAGCATACACGATCCGAATCATTGGAGCAAAAAAGAGAAATACGATGCGGATGCGTATCTGGAGGGCGCCTACAAGAAGCATCTGGGCAGACACGCGAATAAGTGAGTCGTGTGGAATCGAATTTGAATAAACTAACCAAAAAAATACATCCTGCTGCTGCCAAGCGGGGGTATTCCAGTCTAAACTATTTTGCTAACAAAATATCCTATATATTTTTCTGCTCTTTTGCTTCCTTACTCTCATATTTTTTGTTTTTTATTTTATGTTCATTTTTTGATTGACTTTCTGATTTCACACAACAGGGTTCTGCTGCGCGTTCGGATGCTCTATTATATACAGCACGAGGTCATCGGTGATTTAGTGCAGCAGATCAAGGATAATACGCCCATCAGGTAGGCGTGTTTAGCGTTCATCAGCATCCATCACATTAATCACATCATCATGATTGTTGTCGTTGATTGATTGACTGATTGTTGTTGCGCTCTGCAATTTGAGCGCCAAAAAGCATTCGTTAAATTTTTCTTATATATATTTTATTTTGTTTTTAATTTTGTAGTTCTATGATTTTTATTGAGTTAATTTTTTTTAGTTCTGTCATGTTTTTTCTATATGTTTTTTCTATAGTCGTTTTATAAATTCTTATTTGATCAGTATTATCTCTGACTATCTAACTACTAGTAAATGCCAATTTGTTTAACTCTTAAACTTTAATACTAAAACGCCAATTGTATCATTTGTGCTCGCGAGTAATATTTCTGCTTTGAATTTAAGCAGTTTTATTACTTTTGAGTTTTTAATTCGCTTCCATGTGAGATCTGTCTATTCCACTCGCTAGTTTCAATGCTCTCTCTCTCTCGCTGTCTACCACTCGTTACTAACTTTATTCTCGTTACTAACTGTTTAAATGCTGTGTGTATCGCTCCGCTGAGTGTTTCAATCAAATAAACCCTCTCCCCATTCTTGAACGTTTGTTGTATGCAATTTTTAATACTACATTTCTACATTAACTATCTATTCCCCTAACTCGTTAACCCCCCCCCCCCTCACAAAAAAAAAAAAAACCCAAAAAAATGTTGCTCAAATTTTTTCTCGCTGTGTTTTGTTTTGCACTACTTGAACCTTTTTGACGAATATTCTAATTGCTAATTTGAATACGAATAAATATATATGTATGTGTGTATATATATATATATACAATATATGCATACACACTCACTGACAACTTTTGGATAACAACAACAACAACAACTACTACAACAACTACAACAACAACTTTAAATGATGCAGTTCGAAAGCCAAGCAACATCTGCTAGCACCTAATCTGGAAAGGTAATATCTATGCACACATCTCGCTCTCGCCTTCGCTCGCTCGCTCGCACGCACTGATCGCTCAAAAAAAAAAATCAAAAATCAAAAAGAAAAACCCTCCGATCACAACACCATCTCCGCCCGCCCATCCGAAGCGAATCAGGCGATTAGGGAAATCGTATTTGAAATTCTCATGCCACTCTTCATCATCGATCGATCAACGAAATATGAGATATATCCAACAACATATATATATATATATATATGTCTACAAGTTATATGCACAGAAATTTTATATATATCTACATATATGATTTTCGATATTCCAAATTCCAAAAAATATATGGCAACAGAAAAATCTTTCAATTAACAAAATTTCTTCAAAATAATACCCTTCTTTAGTTACATTTGTAATCTGTTTTCGTAATCCGTAGCACAAATTGGCAATTAACAACAACAACTAATAAATAATAAAAGTTATAATTTGGTTATTTTTTCCCATTTTCTTATATGCTTTTCTTATAGTTTGATATATATATATAATTTTTTTTTTAATTTTATTTGTTCGACAACAACAAAAACAATGCATAGAACTTGTTGAACTGAATTTATTACTCATTGACATATTTGTACTAAAAAAAAAACAGCAAAAACTCATGCAATTCTTCTTCCCCCCTCATCTTTATCTCTCTCTATATCTCTATAAATATATATATATATATATATGTATATGTATATGTATATATATATATCGATGTATGTGTGTGTATATATATCTATCAAATCAAATGTAGCGAGCTCCCAATACGGCCGCCGCCAACGCCCGATCAGGTGCCATCATCATGGTGGAATCCCATCTGTTGTGATAAGAGTCTATTGGTTGGAACCTACAAGCATGGCTGTGAAATGTACCGTCAAATGCGCGCCGATCCGAATCTGTGCTTTGTCACTCATGTGGGCGCCGGTGCCGGTGACGATTTGGCCGTCACGAATTTGCCAATGTAAGTTGTTAAAAACAAAAAACAAAAAACAAATTGTAATACCCATATTCCCTCCCCCTTACACTCAACCTCCTCAATTCCCCTTCCATTCCATTCCATCCATCGATCCTTCCATTAAACTATGCCTAAATAGGGAACCCATTTTAGCCATTATTTCATAGTACCACACATAAGCCACAAGTACTAACACAACCACCATTTCAACAATGAGACCAGACTCTAGCCATGTATGGGAAACGTGAAACGTGGAAAACTCAGAACAAATAATCCAAAAATAAACAGGAACTGGAATATGTTCAATATGTTCTATTTAATATTTACTAATAGTACTTAGTAATTACACTAACCAAAACGAAAATTAAGTGATCTGCAAGAGAGACATTATGTTCCATGTTCAGTGTGACCGTATGAATTTGAATGCTGAGCAACAACAAAAAATTCACATTTACAGAAGGCTCCAACTTTTCAACTGCCATAACTTTGGCAAAATGATGCAATTTAAAAAAAAAGCAAAGCTTACATCTCAAAAATGCATTTAAATTTGCAAATTTGAAAACTGAATCTTTTCTAAAGAACACGTTCTTTTTAAACATATTTTGACCACTATGAACATAGAATTCTAATACTAGATTTAAATTTGAACAATAATTGAAAGATTTTCAAATTGGAGTTCAGTAAACGGTCACACTGAATATTTTTGCTACTCACTTTGGCCAAAGCATTTGAAAATCATTGAAATTTTTTATGTGTGTGAATGTGTGCATGATTTTTTCGCTCAGTGTGTGCCACACAACAGAAATTCAACTCCCGCCAAAAAGAAAAATAAAAATCGTATAGAATGTGAGACCATTTTATAATTAAACTCCAAACATATTTATCGATATTGTATTCACAGAATTGAAGACGATGCAAATTCGAAGCACGATGACGGCGATGAGGTGGACGACGATGGCACCACAACCACCAAAGACTCGGATTCCACCAAGCTAACGGCCGGCGATAATAAGGACTCGCTCGATCCGGAGCGTCCCAGTTCGTCGGGTAAGAGCGATAAGGCCGAAAATCATAATAATAGCAGCGGAATCAATTCTACTACTACTACTACTACTACTACTACTACTACTACTACCAATACCAATAAAGCCAACGAGCAATCCGTCAACTCCTCCAACTCGGTCGAGGGCAATGGCAGCGATGCAGTCGACGTCGACGTTGACGCCACGGCGGCGGCGGCAGCTGCGGCAAACGAATCGGCAACAAAATCAACCAAATTGGCTAAATCGAATGAAATTGAAACAGAAAATGCAAAAGATATTCCAAAAGAAACTGATAACGATCAAGCGCCAGCAGCCAACAACGAGGCAGTGGCTGTTGCTGATGATGCCACCACCAGCAAGGCAGACGCCGATACCCCCGTTGCCATGGACGCCGACTCGAGCGATGCGGCAGCAGGTGATGAGGGGGGTGCTGTGGTCTCAAAGGCAGCCACTGTTGCCTCCGCTGTTGGTTCGCCATTGGACGACACTATCGATCATATTATGGACGTTGAGGCTGATGAGGTGAAAGCCCAACCCAATGGCAATGAGGCTGCTGCTGCGTCAGCCGTTGGCGAAACCGTTGATGCCGCCGCTACCATTGCTTCCGCCGAGATTGGTTCAGATTCATGCACCACTAACGCAAAAAAAACCACCACAACCACCAACACCACAACCACAAATATCACCACTACCACCACAAACACCACCACTACTACTATAACCACCATTACCACCAATCCATCATCCACAACAACAACAACGACTGCAGCGGCCCCTGGGATGATCATTGGATCAGGGGAGTCAGCGGGTCAAAACTGCGAAAATGCTAACTCCAACTCAAATTTAGGCTTGGACGAAGAGGAAAGTGTCGCCGGCAGCTATCCGCCCACATTGGCCGCCGTCGAGGACGCCACAATGTGGCCTTCAATGCAGGATCTCAATACGCGCTTGCGTCGCGTCATCACCGCCTATCAGCGCAACTATAAAAAGGAGGAGCTCAAGCAACAGCAGAAGGCCAAGGTGAGTCCTCCCCCACCCACCCCACACAAACACAACTGATTCTTCACCATCCAAACCAACCCACAATCAAATGACACCCAATTCATATCATTTATATATCCGTATATATATATGTTTTTTTTTTTTTGTATGTGTGCTCCCCGATTTGAAAATGTTTTCACTTTAGTCTGAAACCTTCAACTATTTGCAACTATGTAAATTGGTTCTTAAAAATTCCTAGCAAGAATGATGGAAATTGTCAGAAAGCAGAAGTATAAAAGACCCACTTTTATAGTAAAATAATCTAAATCTAACGGCGGATATATCTTGATCCTGATCTGATAAATAACGATAACTTACAAACTTTGTTTATATATTTCAAATTTAATTATAAAACAACTCAATTTCAACCAATTTATTAATATAAAAATTGTTCGTTTATAAATGAAACTGAAGCCTTGGATACAATTTAAATATCGTGATTATCAGATATCGATAACACCATATTATCGACTTATTATTAGTTATTATTGACAAATTTGATAAGCGTTACATCCCTCGGCTTAATTCATTTTTGTGATACTCCAACAATTATTTTACTTTTCCATCATTCTTGCAAAAATATCCCCCACTTTAATTCCTTATGCAGTTTGTTTTGTCTTTATCGTTTTGTATTTTGATTATAACACCAAACAAACACACAAAAAAAATACCAATCAAAATTCGTAGATGAGTTTATTCAAAGTATGTAGTTTTGTTGCTTAGCTGTTGGCCGTAGTTAAAAACTTGGCTTAGTGTTTTGCTAAAATACTGTACAATGTTGTAGAAAAACGTAGAAAACGAAACGGAAACGGAAACCAGAACAGGAACGAGTACGAACTGTAAAAAATGAACGAACAAACCAACCAACAGCTGATTAACAAAACTACCTGCGAGAAGAACCCTGAGGGAAAAGCCCCATCTGATTCATATGCCCATTAATTCAAGCCTTCTCTCTACGAGAAGCAGTTCATTTGCTCGTCACTCCATTTACACTTTTTTTTACACACACACTCTCACTTTCACTCTTTCCTGATGATGATGATGATGTTAAATTGTTGCTTGTTCTCTCTCTCTCTCTCTCCACCAATCAAAATCCAACTCCATCTCCTCTGCCTCTGCTCCCCCAATACAGTTACAGGCGCTGGTCTCATCGACGCCACCGCTTTCGGTGCCCACCACGCCCACCTTGCAATCCATGCAAATGCAGATGCAGGGCACCGGCGTTGGCAACAATTCCGCAAGCAGCGGCGGCGGCAACAACAACGTTGTCGTCGGCGGTGGCGCCACCGTTAGCCAGCTGCAACAGCAGCTCGACTCGAGCAATCGCAGTCTGCAGGCGCTGATGCAATCTCAGGGTGCCAGCACCTCAGCAGCAGCTGCAGCTGCAGCAGCAGCAGCCGCCGCAGCTGGCAACTCTGGCGTACAGCATGGAATGGTTAGTCAGCACCAGCAACAACAACAACAGCAGCAACAACAACAACAACAACAGCAACAACAACAGGTTGGTGGCGCCACAGTGCCTGCAATGCCCACAGCGGCCGACATAAGCCTGATGCTGAGCATCCTCAACACAACAGATGTAAGCCAATTGGCCAATTTGGATATCAACAAGCTGGCCATGTATTTGGTTAGTATGAACAATGTACGTGAAAAGCCAAATTATCTCTTATATATATATACTATATATTTGTCTTACATAATGCATTTCTGAAATATCACCCCCTATCAAAAAAAAAATATATAACCCCTAAATTTGTACTCATAATACGAAGAACATGCGACAACATACAACTTTCAACTCGCCCCCCGCTCAAATATACTCATTCATTCACCCACAAATCGGCAACAATATGCAGCCCATACTTAAAACACACCCTTCCAGCCTTTCTAGATGCCTCGAGGGGTGGGGCGTTAATAGACCATGACCAACCAACCCACCCACTCTAACACTGACAATAACTTACCACACACACACATATATAAACACTCATACTACTCTCACTCACTCAGTCGTTGCATTGATCTAACCCTTTTATTATTATTGAATATTTATATATATATATTGCTTACACTAACACTAGCATGATCTTATCTTGAAATGTACACACTATAATAATTAACAACGTATTTTTTGTGCAATTCGCCAGTCTCAATATATTTATTTAGATTTTACAATATTTCTATTTTTTATTTATATAAGATTTTACCAACATTTATCAAACATCTCCCAATCTCATAAAATTACTATACTATATTTAAGAGTTGGAATATCTGGCTATTTAATAGTCCAAAAGTTTTTAGCGGACTTAATGATTGTTATCGATTTCCTACTGTCTCCCATTCCATGTGAGTTTCAACACACAACATTTAATTTTGCTGATTTACCGCAATTTGTCTTCTCACATTTCGATACGAGATATCGATAAAATAAAAAAAAACCTCTTCGTTAAATTCAAAAAAGCGAATTACAATGTGTAGTGAAAATTGAAGTGTGTGAAAAGTCAGCAAAGAGGAAATCTGACAAGCAGCAGCAGCAAAGCTGTAAAAAATGACGAAATAAAATAAAATAAGTTACACCCACCCAACGTTGTGTACGACGAGAGGGTGGTTGATGAGGGAGGGGTTGCAATCGCAGATTTCTGTCAACTACATACGTGCCGACTCGACTGAACTGTATAACTGTCTCTCTGCATATATGTGTGTATGGGTGTACTTCCGAATGTTCAAACAAAAGCAAACGATGACAAAACGAGACACAAGACAAGACAAGCAACAACAGCAAGAAGCGTAAGAGCGAGAGCGACAACAATAAAACACGGCGAAAATACTACAAATACAAATCCAACTGCGAATGCGATATACAAAACACACTTATGCCTGCTTAATTTATGCAAAATAAAAGAAATACACATAAGAGCCAGCATACACAACACGGCGAGAGCGAAGCGGACAACGATGATGATGGTGTTGATGATGATGCTCAGACTTTCGAGCATTCGAATTTGAAGCCAACCCGCACCCCTCCCCCACCACCCACCTACCCAGAAATGTGGTGCACACACGGGAGATGCTCGGGCGCGAATGAGCAGCGAAACGAGCAAACGAGAAAATGTCAAACCACTTTGCACACTCAGCAACCGCCCCAAAAAAGTTGTTGTTGTTGGCGGCGTTGCCACCTTCAAAGAGGGAGGCGCAAACAGTGAAACCACCGCAGACATGTTGGCCAACAAGCTCTTGGGTCAAATTATAAGATTCGTCTTCGCAGCTGGAAGTGGAGTTGGAGAATCTATTGTATGTATTGCTCTGTACAACCTGACGCGCATTATACTGTAGCAACAACAAACAGCAACGACGTCGACGCCATTATCAAAAGGCAAAACGAACGCCAGCACCGTCAATCAAACCAACAACAACAGTAGCAGCAATGAAGGCTGGCTAGCGTTGATGCCATCTGCCAGTGCTGCCAACTTTTAAGCAGCAATTAAAGCTAGTTTTGTTAGGAAATTTAAAATAGAAGTCTTTCGCTGCTTTATAACAGCAGTAGCGGTGAAGACAGCGCTCATGCCAGGCAGTGCTGTCAACTTTGAAGCTGCAAGTAAAGCTAGTTTTGTGAAATCTGGGAAAGCTTTTCGCTGCTTTAGTTATTTATATATCCAAAAATTCTACTTCAACAATATTGGCATTTAGTTCGCTGTAGTATTTATATACCATATTTTAGACACTACCAGTTCTTACAGTTGAGATATAGAGTATATAATAGCTAAATAATTAACTAATATTCATAAAGTAATCTAAATATTTATTATATTACATCAATTTCAAATAGCCAACTTGAAGATAGGTTTCTATTTCTGTTGCTTGCTGTTTTCCGCCATTTCTAAGTGCTTGAAGAAAAAAGCCAAAACCAGCCGAACTGGCAACACTGACGCCAGCAGCAAGAAGAGCAAGCAAAATGGTCACAGCCAAAGCCAAGCCACATTATGTCGTGTTCTTGTTGTTGTTGTATTGACGAAGTAAAGTTCTTCACATTGGTGACGATGATTGTTGCCGCGACGTCGGCGGGCGACGCTGCTATGCTGCTGCTGCTGCTCCTGTTCTCTGTCTCTGACTGTTGTTTGTTTGGATATATTGGTATCGGTAACGGGTGGTTATTGCTGCTGCTACGTTGGCTGTACTTGTGCGCCGCCTCTCTTTATATGTATGTGTGTTTTAGTTTTCCTGTGTATGTGTGTAATTTTACATTTTCTGTGGATTTATCCAATGTTTAATTTTTTGCTGCGCCCACCCAAAATACCAAATACAAAATATAAAATTCAAGCAGCCGTTGATGGCAGCGCGTCGTTTTTGTTGCTGTATCCGTATCCGTGTCCGTGTCGACGTCGCCGCTGCTCTCACGGGGCGAATTATTGAGCGAGCGAGGCAAGCGACGAGTGGGGCGAATATGTGAAATGTGACTTGGATATTATGGTGACCTGTTCCTGCTGCTGCTGCGGCTGCTTCTTCTTCTGCCAGGCCGCGGCGCGTCAATAAAGCCAAAGCTAAAGCCTAATTGTGCTCATTTGAGAGCTCATCGCTGTTGTTGTCTGCTCCTTTTGCTCCACTGTTCGTTCGTTTCTTGTTCTGTTTTCTCCACTTGCAGCAGCGGCAGCAGATTCTTTTTGCTTGTTGTTGTTGTTGCTTGCCTTTTTTTCTTATTTTTTTGCAACATGTATTTAGAACACAAGCATAGAATTTGCCTTACATATATGTGAGTGTGAGTGTGTGATTATGTATATACATATATTTTCATATGTGTATGTATGGGTGTGTGTATGTAAGATTGCCATTCTTTGTGCACCATCTTTCTTGTGCTTGCTGGGGATTTGCTTGGATGCTCACCTCGCGCTGACCGCTATTCGATTTATTATTTTTATTAGCATTTTGTTTTGCTGTGCACAGTGGTGCAATTGTCAATTATTCATGCATATGCCGCAACAATTTTTCGCCACTGGTTTGACCACTATTCCGCATGCCTCATGCCTCACATCTCACGTGTTGCAACTCCTTGCAGCTGGTGCTGTTGCTGCTGCAGCATTCGTTTCACACCTGTCGGCCGTAAATAATTTCAAATATTTTCTCTTAACAGCGGCCCAGTGTGCAGTGGTCAGTTCATCAATACACACACACACGCATATGAATTTGTGCAGCAGTGTGCGTGGCTGAAATGAGCCGCTGTTGTTGTCTACCTGCCTTTTGATTTAGTTTTGCGTTACGCTTTAGTCAAATTTACGACCACACATGCATAGAAAAAAACGTCACACGCTTGCACTCAAACACACACACACACACACATGCACGCAATCGTAACCTCTCACGTGCAATTGTGCAGTGGCTCGCGCTCTTTCTCTCTCTCGCTCTCCCAGCTGCCGATCATGTTTTTAATAGTGTGTGTGTGACTGTGTCTGTATTTTAGTCATATGCATTTGCCGAAGATGTCTCGCTGTCGCCGTCGATTGGCAGCTTGTTTTGTGCTGCTGCCGCCGCCGTCGTTGCTGCTGCTGGCTGGTTGTGGTTGTAGTGGTGGTGGTGGTGGGATTGTGTTGGATGTGTATCTGTATCTTACAGATTGATTAATAATCTCGTTTTTATACTCGACGAAGCTCTGCGACTGCTGCGGCTGCGGCTACGTGCTTATCACACTTTAGTGCAGTTTCTATCTTTCGCATTACTTGCACACAATCTTTGCGAATATACATATGAATATAAATATGTATATACACATATACATACATAGACTTACATGTGTACATATGCAAATTAAAACTATGGCAAAGGTCGTTTTAATTAAACAATATCATAATTCTCTAAAGCAATGGTAAATAATTAAAGTCGTCCTCCTCTTCTTCAATACACAGAAAAGACTAATCTCTAGCAAAAATCACTTCCTTTGCCGGTCGCTCACATGTTGTTGGGAGCGTGCTAGAGTTGGGTGCGTGCTACGAATTTCAATAACACGTTAGGAATATGGGAAAACGTATCATGAAAATACAAAAATATGATAGATTTATTTGCATTTAATTAGAAGGTATTGGTTTTTTTTTATTATTGTAATAATATTAATTAATTGTATTATATGCATAGTTCTGCTCTTTCATCGTGTCACGACACGAGTCCATCTCTAAAGATGCGCACAAATTTGAGTACCTGAATTTAATCCATTTCTCATGGCTAGCCCGAACAGCGCTTGGCTGGCTATTATTTTATTTTATTTTATCCCTTTTACGCTGTGTGTCCTTTGCACCAATAACAACATCAGTCGTCGCAGTCGCAATCGCTGCTGTGCTTGCTTCTTGTTGTCGTCGTCGTCAACAACAGTTTTTGTGGTACATTTGTTTCATTGCTTGGCTTTTTTTGCCTCTGTGTATGCCCTGTATATATCCCCCCTTTGCCCTTTCCATCATCATCCTGCTTGGAACACACGTGTATGTGTAAATATATGTGCATGTGTGTGTGACAGGAGGCTCTGTCTTTGCCTTTGCACATTGCCTCTTGCTTACATTACACAGTTGACACAATGTGTGCTCTGCGCTGCCTTCTTTTTCTTCTCCTTCTACTCCTCCTCATTCTTCTTCAACTCGTCCATCTAGTGCACAGCAAACACACTAACACACACACACACATATATATATAGAGAATATATATATATATATATATATGTATATGTTTTCGCTCTCGCTAGCGGCGCACTCTCGCGTACAATGCGCTCTCTCTCTCTCTCCGACTCTCAGTCAGTGCTGCAAGTGACGCTTTGGCTTCGCCTTTGCCTTTGCCGCGCTCATTCACCTCAGCGGAGGACAGGCTGTGACTGCTGTGACTGCCTTTCTGCCTGCCCATCTCATTCATATTCACATTCACCCAAAACGGCGTTTGGCTTAATCTCACGATTGTTTGGTTTCGTTTCGTTTGGTTTGGTTTGGTTTTGCTTTTTCTCTGCTCTGCTTTGGGCTCTGCTTTGGCTCTGCTCCAATGGTAGTTGCCTTGCTTGCTGTTGTTGCTGTTGGTTTGACTAGCGGCCGACCCTCCACTCTTCTTCTCCCCCGTCTTCGTTCTGTTTCGTCGCCGTCGCTGTCGCCGCTGCTGTTGCTGGCTGATTCGCATTCGATTTTAGCCGCTGCCGCCGTCGCTGCTTCCGTGCTGCGCGCGTATGCGTTCCCCGTTGTGGTCTCTGTGTCTCTGTCTGAATGGGTATGTGTGTGTCTGTATGTCTCTGTGTGTGTGTGAGGAGTGTTTCTTGTATTTAGTCCGCAATGCGCTCGCTCATTATTTGTTTGAGCGCCGCGGTGTAAAGTTGTAAAAAGTCCAAGTGCTGCTTGAGCTGAGCAGCAGCAGCAGTAAACGCATCCATATCCAAAACAGCGTCGTCGATGTCGTTGTAGTGTCGGTGTCTCCCTCTTACAAACACACACCCGCGCTCTCTTTCTCTTTCGCTCTATGAATGTGCTGCGTGCGTCTCTGTGTGTGTTTGGCTACATATGTGTGTGTGTGTAGTAGAAGAAATAATAATAATCAAACGAATGGAAAAATGTAATTGCTGCTGAGGCAAAAGTAGACGACGAGTGCTGTGTGTGTGTGTGTGTGTGTGAGGGAGAGTGTGTGTGAGCAGCGAATGCAGACAACAACAACAAGAATAAGAAGCAGCCGCACAACGTGCAAATAGCAAATGTTGTCGCCGCCGCCACAATGAATGATAATTAGTGCTTAATTAAAATCAATAATGTCGAAATCGAATTCGAAATCGAGATCCAATTTAATATTTGTGATATAATATCGTATAATTGTAATTTGAAATTCAGTGTTTTATGTGTTTGTGCCTAAAATTGTCCAATACAACAAAATGGAGGTTATTAAACCCATGGATTTTAGCAGTTTCTCAGCGTTCTGCGAACATCTAAATAAATCATCAGCAACAGCAGCAACAACAGCTCCCATTTTAAACAATGGCATTTATTTGGAGGTAAAACTACAACAACAACAAACAATGACAATGACAATGACAATTTATATCAAATTCAAATTTTGCGCAAAAATTTAATTAAAACGACGATGCTCGATGGAGCATCAAAAGAAAAATAATGTGAATGCAAAGAATGCGTTCAGGAAACAACAACAAGAAGAACAAGACGCGGCAGCAGCAAAAGCAGCGCTGGTCACAGTAATAAAAGTAACTTAAAAAAAAAGAAAAGCAGCAGGCTGCAAGCAAAGCAAGTCGAGCCGCAAAGTTAAAACGAAATACAAAACAATAAATTTATGCCTATAGATTTCGACGAGCGTTGCCACTTTACATGACACATGTATGTGTAACTCACTCATACACACACACGTGACGGTAACCAGTTGGGCTATGTGTGTGTGTGTGAGCAGAGCGCGCTCATTTAAATTCGTTTTTCCGCCTGTCTTTTATCCTACCTACCCCCTTTCCCATTTCCATTCCCATTCCCATTTCGCCGCACAAGTCAAGCCGCTGTTGCTGCTTGCTTTGCCTTGCCTGCTTTGCTACTTACTAATAATCATAATCAATCGCTCGCACTTGTATCGTGCCAAATGCACGAGTGAACGAGCGCAAGAGCAAGCGAGCGAGTAAGCGAACCAAGAGCAGCAGGGCGAAGGTGCGCATTTGTCGCGTGTGTCCAAGCGAGATGGAGAAGGCACTTGCTAGAGATGGGTTAGCAGTAGAAGTCGTCGTGTTCAGTTCAGTTCGGTCTCCTCTTTATCTTGTTTCGCTGTTTTGTCGTTTGTTTTTGTTTGCCCCTCCCCCCATCACCCACATTCCCCAGCGCTTGCTTGAAATTTGTATAGCAAAAAGCCGTTAGCCTCTGTGCCTGCATATATAAAACAACAGACACAACAGTGCTGCCAACCTGCGCCAATTGGCATCCTTGAAGAGCAGCCAGACTTGCCAACGTTGACGCTGCTGAGAGCAGGCAACTCCCCCTCCACATGGCACTTGACTGCAAGAGGCGCCCGCTTTACAGTTTTACTGTTGTTGTTTTGATTTGCATTCACATATAAATATAAGTGCATGTGTGTGTGTGTGTATATTTTATTTGCAACCACCTGGCAACGCTGTCTAAGGAGTTGGCGTCGTTGCCCCTTTGCTATGTGTGAGTGGGTGGGGGGAGTATTATTATTATTATCATAACTAACTACATCACTAGAGTGAGAGAGAGAGAGAGAGACATAAAGAGATCCATTTTTGGCTATGTGTGCGTGTGTGAGTGAGTTAGCCGTGCAATTGGTCTCGTAGGATTCATTTGTTTGTCTCCCGGCTGCCCGCCTTTTGTCTCACCCCCTCAATCCCCTAACCCCCTTCGCCTGTGCTTAAATTGTCGCTATGCCATTTTTGCCCTCTGCACTCTCTGTGTCGCGTTATTAGGGGTGTAAAATGGATTTTTTACTTTTGTTATTATGATTTTTATTGTATTTCCCAGTTTCAGTTTTGCTTCGTATTTAGTCGTCATCGTCTATTGTCTCTCATTGTTGCCCATTTGCTTTGCGCTCGCCATTCGCATTTTGTACTTTTTTTACATTTTGTGCAAAATTTGTGTAATTTGGAAAAGGTCCCGTTACCGACACCGACCAACCCCCTACAACCACACACACACATAGCGCAACAGCACCCACCCTTGATGCATCCATCCCGTTATGCTGTTGATGATGACAATGAAGAGGAGGGAATGTGGTGTGGATGAGAGGAATGTGGTGGGGGAAAACTGCTTTTAATTTTTTTCAAATTGTGTAAACATTCGTAATGAATTTGCGCTGCTTTTCGCGTTGTTTTTTTTTATTTGACTGGTTGTTTGGGGTTGAGTATTGGTAATCAAATTGTGATTGGCTACACATATATATACACATGATATACATTTAACTGTATTGGCGTATGTATATATTTATATTTATATCTGTATCTGTATACATAGCTGCTGACAGCTTTGAGCTGCGTAGTTGTTGTACAAGACTAAGAGCCTTATCTTATCGGAGGCAGACTTTTTGTTTGTTTGGTTGGTTTGTCATGAATGGGTAACGCTTGTAAAGTAACCAAGATTATTATACTCGCAAGTCTGATGTTGATGATGCCTCTTTAATCTAAAACCAACACCCAAGAGTCTCTCACTCTTCTGAGTCATAGGAAATTATGATCTAAAATGAAATATATAGAAATGAAATACATATAAATAAAAATAATATAAATAAAATAAACCTAAACAAAATAAATATAACGATGAGTTAACTTCGGTCAAGTATTATCACTTGGCTTTCAACCGATAAGTCCAACAAATAAAAATTAAAAAGAAATGTGGTTGAAGATTTGATTGAATCGAAATGAAAATAATATAAATAAAAGAAATTTCTATTAGGTAAATGTAAATAAAGAAATGTAAATAAAATGAATATAAATCGAATAAATACATAACTTAAAGATGAGAAAGTTTCGATGAAGTTTTAGCATTTAAAAAAAAATAATAAATATAGGTACAACTGACTAAAGATATTGAAGAATTAGATATGTTTAATTTTTGACAATCGCACATCAAAATATGCCGGCTATAAGGTTAATATATCCAAAAAAAATAAATTAATCCGCTTGAATATTCAACTGAAATATGCATTAATATTAATAACATAACTAGAAATATAAAAATCACCCAAAAATATAACTAATCTAGATCATATTAAAACACACTTAACAACTTGTAGAATTGCACTCATCCAATTTATTTACTATGTGATAAATTTATTTAATTATTATTATATAATTGAAAAATGTTTTTATAACTTATAGAAAATGGAGCGGCAAGGCAAAATGGAGCTGGCTGCCAAGGAGCGTGAATCGCAGCGTTTGCAGCTGATACCCAAGAAATGGAATCGCCGCGAAGAATACGAATTTCTGCGCGTTCTCACCGGCTACGGCATCGATATGCAGCTGACGACGCCCATGGGTGGTGCAAATAGCAATAATAATCACCCCACACCCGATTGGATTAAATTCAAACAGATGGCGCATTTGGAGCGCAAAAGCGATGAGACCCTAACCGATTACTACAAAGTCTTTGTGGCGATGTGTCGTCGCCAGGCGGGCCTGAAGCTCGGCGAGAACGAACGCGGTCTCGAGGGCATCATCGAGGAGGTGGAGAAGGAGCATGCCAAACTCATTTTGGACCGACTCGAACTGTTGGCCAAGTTGCGTGAAGTAGCGCGAAATCCCCAGTTGGAGGAGCGTCTGAAGATGTGCGCTATGAATGCAGATACGCCCGATTGGTGGGAGCCGGGACGACACGATAAAGAACTGATTGCCGCAGTGCTCAAGCATGGACTTTATCGTTCCGAGACGTTCATCTTCAATGATCCCAACTTTAGTTTTGGTGAGTCGGAGAAGCGTTTCATACGAGAACTGGAGGCACAAATTCAGCGCACCATCAAACTGGAGGCATTCAATGCGGAGAAGGCAGCGGCAGCTGAAAAGGCGGCAGCAGCAGAAAGGGCGGCAGCAGAAAAAGCAGCCTTGGCTGAGAAAGTGGCAGCAGCAGAGAAAGCTGCTGCAGCAGCATCTGTCAAGCATGAAGTCATCGATCTGGATGATGAGCTCCTCACCAAGGAGAGTGTCATCAAGAAAGAGTCGCCCATCAAGGCGGAAATTAAGCCGGAGTTGAGCACGGATCAAATGGACACGACAGAAAGCGGTGAACAAACCAACAAAGTAGATGAAAAGGCAGCAGTCGAGGAGGAAGTGGAAACTGCCGAAAAGTTAGACAAGGATAAGGAGAAGGAGACTGCGCTGGATGAGGAAGCAAAGTTGCCCAGTGAAAACAAAGACGAAGAAGCAACAGTCAAAGAAGTCAACGCTGAAAGCGAAGCAGAAGCTGCAGAGATCAAATCCAAGGTTGCTCCTAGCGAAGATAAAATGGATGTCGATGTTGAGCCAATTGCGGAGAATGGCAATGAAAAAGATGCAACCGCTGAAATAGAGGCAGCAGCTACAAACGAAAGCGAGAAGAAGTCGGGGGATAGGGAGGCGACTGCTGAGCAAAAATCCGAGAAAATCAGCGAAAAGGCAGATGAAAAAGCTGAGAAAATGGAAAGCGAAACAAGCAGCGAAGAAAAGCCAGCAGCAGCAGCTGAAAAGGAAGACAAAGAAACAACAGAATTTCCTGAAAAGGCAGACAAAGCCGATGCTGATGAAAAGACCAGCGAGTCCAACGAAGAAGCAGCTAAAGAAACGACCGAAAAGGAAGCAGAGGCAACAACAGATACAACAGTTGCAACAAAAGCAGCAGCAACAGTTGTTGCTACAGCTGAAACTGATGCCGAAGCCGAGCCAAAAACAGAATCTGCTGCTGATGCAACAACCGCAACATCAGAAGTCAAGACTCCAACAGTCGACGCGTCAAAGGTCAGTGAGAAGAAGAAGGTGCCCGCAGAACAAGAGATACTTGATCTGGTCGCCGGCGGACCCACAGATCCCGACGACGACGAAGTGATGAAGGAGAAAGAGAAAGCCGTCGAGGAAGAATGCAAAAAGCAGGCAGCCGAACTAAAGGCTCGCTTTCCCGATCTCGAAGTCATTCAACCGGCAACGGTTAAACAGCAGAAGCTGGAGAAGCCCAAGCTGGAGATGTGCATGATTCGCTGGTTCAAGGACTTCGCATTGGAGCGTCGCATCGCGCACATCGTTGTCTGTGTGGAGACGAGCAAGTGGCCCGTGGACAAACATTATAGTGCCTTTGCCGGCCTCAAGGGTGGTGCCTCAACAGATCTCAACATAGCGCTGCACGAATCTATACCACATCTGAATAGCATCGAGCGACGTTCGACCACGCCCGATGTCATCACTATAACCACAGATCAGGGTGTGACCAAGCATCTGCAGGCATCCCAAATGCAACAGGTGGCCAATAGCAATGCTGGCGTGTCCAATGCAGCAGCGGCAGCAGTTGCCTCCATGCAACAGACGGCAAAGACGACGCCAGGCGGTGGAGCGACAACGGCAACAACACTGCCCGGTCTGGATGCGAATAGCATAAATGCAGCAGTTGCAGCTGCTGTTGCAGCTGCCGCAAGTGGTGGCAACGCCACCTCGCTCTCTGCCCTGCTCCCAGGCATGTCGCTGAGTGCGGCGACGGCGGCGGGTGCAGCAGCAAGTGCAGCAGCTGCTGTTGCAGCGGGCGGCTTAAATGTGCCCACTGCTGGTGGCGGAAGCGGCCTTGGTGGCACCTCCAACGTGGGCAAGAAACGGAAGCGACACATTGCGATCGATGTGGAAACGGAGCGAGCCAAGTTGCATGCGCTGCTCAACAGCTCATCAAGTAAGTTGGAATCGAGTCCACTTTAGATAAAATCACTAGCTAAATCCATGCTCTCTTTTTACAGTGGCGCCCAAGGATTGGGAGAGTGAAATTGCCAATATGGAGGCTTTAACCGGTTCGGCGGCGAGACGTGGCGGCGGCGGCTCAGGAGCTGCAGCTGCCTCGGCAGCCGCATTGAGTGGCATGCAGCCGCCACCTGCGCATCAGCATGCCTCGCTCTCGCGTCAATCTTCCGGCCAGTTCAATAAACCCGCTGTGCCAGCGCTGAAAACACCGCCACCCTCAATGGGTGCACCCATGGATCTGTCTTCCAGGTGCGTCAATTTGAAATTGTTCAAGTTTAAGCTATAAAATACTAATTCGAATTTAATTCACAGCAGCCTGCCCAAAATGAATATGACTGAAATGCTCAAGTCCGCATCGAGTGCGGGCGCAATTGATTTGAGCGAGGTGCAGGACTTTTCGATGCCCTCCAAGAAATCATCGTCGTCATCGTCCAGCAGTGTGCATGCGGCGCTCAGCTCCGCATTCCCTTCCATGGCGGGCAGCAAGAGCAAATTGGATGACACTCTCAACAAGCTGATGAAGAAGAACAATTGCGTAAGTCAATCAAAAATATCTCCCTGAATTTTTAAATACATCTCCGATCTGAATTGCAGACCATTGAAGAGCCCGTCATTGGCAAGGAGAAGAAACGCAAGAAGCTGGATGAGATTGTGCTTGGCCTGTCCGCTGCCAAGGAGCAAAAGACCTTCCCCGATCCATCGTTGCCCTCGTCAAAGAAACCTCAAATACCGCCCAGTGTCTCGGTGACACCTGCCAATCTGCAGGCGCCCAGCCAGCAGCAATCGAATCAGAAACCGTTTACCATCACTGTGACGACAGTGCCCGGAAGTGAGTTGGAGTCTCTGCGCTTTCATTTCTAATATGGCCCCCTCCCGAAAAAGCCAAGGCGGCTTAATCCCCTGATTCAACCAATCAGACTAATCAATCCTAAATCTCTTCCAACAGAATCGAAGAGCGGCGGCCAAGGCAACAGCGGAAGCGGCGCCGGCAGCAGCAGCAGCAGCTCAGCGCAGGGCGGCAGCGGTCTGAGCGCCCTGCAAAACATGGCCATGGGCGGTCTGTCCAGCAAGGACAATCTCAATGCTCTGCTAGCCCAGACAATGGCCACCGATCCCCAGTCGTTCCTCAAGCAACAGCAAAAGATGATGCAGTTCTTGCCGCCGGCACAGCGCAAAGCGTACGAGAATATGCTGGCCGAAATGGAGCAGGCGATGAAGTTGAGCTCCAAATACAACTCCTCGCACGATGTCAAGGTCAACAAATGGCTCTCGGACATGAGCAGCCCCCTCGGCGATCAGCTGAGCATTGATTATGTTGGCAACTCGGGCGGCAACAGCAGCAGCGTCAGCAGCAACAGTCGTCGCGGCAATCGCCAGCAGAGCAGCAGCTCCTCGGCTGCCCAACAAGCGGCTCAATTGCAAAAGCAACAACAACAGCAGCAGCAGCAGCAACAACAGCAGCAGCAACAACAACAACAGCAGCAGCAACAGCAGCAGCAGCAGCAACAACAATCGATGGCTGCAGGACCTCAGGGTTTGACGGGGGAGGAACCGGTTCCGGTGATCAACAAGCAGACGGGCAAACGACTCGGCGGCAACAAGGCGCCACAACTGAAGCGACTCATGCAATGGTGAGTTCAATGTGTCTTTATATCACTTTATCATCGTCTTATCAATTCAGAGTCTTATCTATTTTATGATGCAGTAATTTTTATTACTTCTTTCTGAATTTCTCAAAAATGAGAGATTTTTTAGAAAAGTTGTTCTAAATAATCGATCGATATAATCCTTCCAGGATAAATGCTAAATGACTATTCTATTTGTATTCTCCACAGGCTCACCGAGAATCCCAACTATGAGGTGGATCCCAAGTGGCTGGAACAGATGCAGAATCCAATGTCGGCGCCATCGCCAAAGCCGAGCAGCAGCAATAGTGGGATGGTAGATAACAACAGCGGCCTTGGCTATGGCTCCAAATCGCATGGCGGCCGACCGTCGTCCAATTCAAGCAACGCCTCCTCGAGCAGTCATACTCAACAGCAGCCAAGTGCGGCACAATCGCCAGCTGGCAACAATTCGGGTGGTGGTTCCACCAAGAAGTCATCCCGTCAATCCCAATCAGCTGCTGCCTTGGATCAGGCAGCGTTGCAGTTTGGCTCGCTGGCCGGGCTGAGTCCCAGTTTGTTAGCCAGTCTGCCCGGATTGGGTGCATTCGATCCTAAGAATCCGTTGGCCGCCTTCGATCCGAAGAATCCGCTGCTCTCGATGCCTTTTGGCGGTATGCCCGGAATGGGTAATCTGCCCGGCCTGGGTAATCTCAACAATATGAATCTGTTCGCCAGTCTGGCGGGCATGGGCGGTTTGGGTAATCTCGCTGGGATGGATGCCCAGTCGCTGGCTGCGCTCATGGCTGCTGCGGGTCCAACGCTCGGCGGCCTCACCGGCAGCTCGGGCCTCGGCACCGGCAAGAGCCAGTCGCAGTCCGGCGGCGGTGGTAGCTCCTCCAGTGCCGGCTCCTCCTCAGCGGCCAGCAAGAAGAAGCAGCAACAACAGCAGCAACAACAACAGCAACAACAACAGCAGCAACAACAAAACGAAGCCGCCCAATTGGCAGCAGTTGCTGCTGCTGCAGCAGTGAATAGTGGCGGTGGTGGAGGTGGTTCATCGGGTGGCAAGAATGCTGCCAGCGCTTCGGCGTCTCAGTTGGCCGCCGGTTTTCCATTCCTCTTCCCCAATCCATCGCTGCTGTATCCGCCCATGGGTCTCGGCGGTCTCAATCCCTATTCGCTGGGCAGCAGCGGACTTGGCTCCGCCTACGATCAGTTGGCGCAACAATATAATCTGCTAAATGGAGTTGCCACATCCTCGGCAGCTGTGACCGGCTCAACGCAATCCTCATCTAAATCGCATCAGTCGCAGTCGAGCAAATCGAGCAATTCACGCAACGCCTCCAATTCTGCGGCAAATCTAATGAATGCCATGGCCAGCATGAGCGCTGGCACGGTGACAACGCCCAGCTCCTCGAGCAGTCGCAGCCGGCAGAGCAGTAGTCAACGCAACTCGGCCGCCTCGGTGACACCCAGTGCAGCCGATATGGCTCAATTGTCCAGCCTGCTCATGCCCGGCGCTGATCCACATCTGCTCGAGTCGTTGAGTCGCATGAGCAGCATGGACTTGGCGCAGGCCACTCGACTGATGAGCTCGCTGGGCATGCCACCGCTGCCGACGACAACGAACAACAACAGCTCGTCGAACTCAAACAACAATAGCGGCAACAGCAGCAGCTCCTCCAGTGCGGCAAGCAAACGTGCCGCTGCCGCTGCAGCTGCTGCCGCTGCTGCCAACGAGGCATCCGCCAAGGAGCAACAGAAATGGTTCGAAAGCATCACACGTGGTGCTCTGCCCACAGATCTGGCCGCATTGCAGGCCTTCTCGCAGGGCAAAATGCCCGCTTCGTCCAACTCCAATTCGAACTCGTCGAAGAGCTCCTCGAAGTCGGCGGCCGCAGCTGCTGCTGCTGCAGCTGCCGCAGCCGCCGCACAATTGCCACAGATACCGGGCATGTCCAGTGATTTCTCACAGGCGCTGCTCGCCGAGATGGCTGCACAGGCAATGGTTGCCGCTGGCGGCTCATTGCCGCTAAGTGGACCAGGCTCATTGGCCAGTTTGGCGGGACTCACTGGTGGCTCCACATCATCATCGGGTGGCAACAACAACAGCAGCAGTGGCAGCGGCAGCAGTTCAGCTGCCAAGCGCCAACGTGAGCAGGATTTGTTTAAGCAGCAAATGGATTTCTACACCAAGTCACTGGGACTGGGATCGGGCATCTCGCTGATACCCACCTCCTCCTCCTCATCGACTGGCGGCAGCAGCAACAGTCTCAATGCAGCCGCTGCCTATGCAGCCGCCCTGGATGCCGAGCATCTCCAACAGCAACAACAGCAGCAGCAACACAAATCGAAACGGGCGCGCACCGATCTCCATCCCACAAAGGATGAGCTGGCGGCTGCTGCATTGGCCGTGGGCTTGCCACTGAATCTGGGAGCTGCCAGCATGAGCAGCATCGAGAAGAGTTTGCGTGGCGTGAGCAGCTCCAGCAACAATTCAACGCCAGCGCCACCAACGCCAACACCACCCGAGCAGCAGGACAAGGTGACACTGACGCCACTGTCGAATGCGTCGGGAGCTGGCAGCTCCTCCTCCTCGAATGCAGCGATTGCCGCCAATCTGCCGTCGCAGACGACCATCACGATTGCACCGCCGATCAGCAGCGGAGCCAGCACCAGCAGCGAGCGATCGGAGCGCAGTGAATCACGCATCTCGCTGACCATTACGAATGCAGCGGATGCGGCCAAGTTGCCGCCACCTTACGAGGAGGCCGACGAGCTCATCATCCAGCCCATACTCAAGAAACCGACGGCGCCCGGCAGCAGTCACAGCGGCAGTGTCGAGGATCTGGATGCTAGCGGAGGCAATAACAACAATAATTCCTCGGCAGCCGCCAATCTGAGTGGTTCGAGTAGCAGCAGTTCATCGGTGGTGGCGGCTGCCGCAGCCGCTGCAGCTGCAGCCGAAGAGAATCGACGCTCCTCCAATCGTCTCAAGCGTCCACGTTCGGGCAACGAAGGAGGTGGCAGCAGTGGAGGCGGCGGAGGTGGTGGAGCAACTGCTTCGGCTGCGGAACAGCCGCCGGAAAAGCGACGAGAATTGCGGTCTACGCGACACACGCGACAATCGGCGGATGCGGCGACGCTAAATCTGTCGGCGGGCAGCGAGTCTGAAGAGCGGAATGAATGAGTAAAGCCAAGCTCCTCCTAGCCAGACGATAGCGCCCCAGTGGGCGCCAGAACCAGACAAGGCAACAGCAACAAAAATATAAATAAAGATTACCAAAATCAGAAGAAGAAGAAGAAGAAGGCCACACAAGAAACGAGGCGAACCAGAAATGCAAACAGAAAGAAGAAGGAAGAAGCTGCAGCAGCTGTAGCTGATGATGAGACAAAAGCACACAAATCGAACTCGAAGCAAAATGTAACGCGTACAACAAAGCGAGCGAGTTCCACAAAAAGAACGAGGGCGAATGCGACGAGTACAACAACAACAGTAACAACAACAACAACATCGCTGACGAGGGCGAGAAGAATGTGTGCGTCTAGAAATAGTAGATCCCTTAAGCTTAAAGTTGTGTAAAGTATAAGTAAAAAACAAAACAAATATATATATATAAACATATATATATATATATATAAAGATAATATGCATATATATACATGGTATGCATCTATAGCGAGTAGAAGGAGCGAATGAGTGGTTAAAGTGGAATATTGCTGCTGTGCCAGACTGTGATCAGCTGCCATGTGACTCTGACCGAGTTGGGGGCTTCTCGTCGCACAGCAGCAGCGAGTGTTAAATGCTGCAAAATTAAAAACACTCGATGCTGTTGTCCGCCTAGATTCCCACTCTACGTGTTGGAGTTTCAGCTCCAGGCCTGGCCATGTATTCTCAATCAAACTCACTCAGCTCTCCAATGATGATGATGATAAGGCAACCGTTGCAAACTGCTCCATCCCATCCCCCACCCCCTTGACTCCTCCATCCTTGCCGCTCTGCTGCAACTAATGCGCGGGGTGGTTGGGTTAAGAGGGGCGAGTGGGACTAGATGGCTGTTTGTTTGTACGGGGTTGATTCATACGATTAACGAGTATATTAAAAAAGCGCTTATAATTTAATTGTAACAAAAAGGGGAGGAGGGGCAGCAACAGGCAGACACACAGAGAGATGAAGCGAAAGAGAGAGTGTGGAGAGGGTGAGAAGTTTGCTGCCTGCTCCAACACACACAGATTGAATAACGGTTTAAATTATTGCAAATTATTATTGATAACTGAGATAAGCAAAAAACACAACAAACAAACGGCAAGAAACGGAAAGTTTAAACAGTAAACTAACTTAAAAGCAAGATGCATGAAAGCAAAAAAGAAAACCACAGTTTAATTGATTCACACACACACACACACACATACACTCATACACACCTATTATTATATGTACACATGCATAAATATATATATATACAACCATATATATATATATATATATATATACAACAATATATATATATATATATATATATACATATATATATATCTAGGATTAATTGGGTTCAATGCTGTCGTCCTTCACAAGAGTTAATCTTAATCACAAACAAAAACATAAACAAACAAAAAAAAACTGTACATATTTTAGTGTCTTTAAATGGCTCACATGTCACTTAACGTTTTATAGATCACATCAGATCGGATCCATACCCCACACCCCTAAATCATATATTTCTCTCATTTATTCTGTGTTTTTTTATTATTGATGATTATGTGTGTATGTGAAATCCTTTTCTGTTTTATCCCCCCCGCACTTGGTCGTTCTGCCTATGTTATATTTGAGTACTCGATATGTCCTATATATATATATACATATATTATACATAATACAAATATTGACATTGTCGTCAAATCGCTTTTAATTTTTAATTTTAATTATGTAATTAGTAAACAATTTATATTGCATAAGTTTTAATTTGTATTTTGTATGTTTTTAAAAGTGAATTGAAACCAATCAACAACAAACAAGCAAAAATCTGCAAACAAAATTAAAGAAAAACAAAACAATACAAAACTTAAAAAAAAAAACTAAGAAATGTTTGTTACATAATCAAATTTTTCTTAATTTAAATGTAATTGGCGACTGTACCTCCATGTCCCTACACCACCCCACCCACCCCCATCCACAAGGAACTCACATATATTGAATTATATAAATCCTAACTATATAAATCAAATGGAAATCCAATTTTGTTTGCACTTCAATCCATTAAACTACAACAAAAATCCATAATAATAATAAAGAAAAAAAAAAACAAAAAACAGTTGCACCAACAGACAAGAGCAAATAACAATTTAAATTAGAGATGCTAAGTATAAATCTTAATTAAAGTATGATAATTACAACACAACTACAGCAACAACAAGATAAATATATGAAAAATAAATTTCCAAAATTACAACAAATAAATACTTTTTCAATGGGAGCTGGGAAATCAAGCGAAAATTCTGATGAGTATATATATATATATATATATTCATATATGTATATTCATCATCTCAAATAAAATACTGCAGTATGACTTCGCATAATCATTATACCCTTAACTCATTAAAAATGGGTAAAAAGAGTATAATGGTCTTGTGCAAATGTATGTAACAGGCAGAAGGCAGCATCTCCGAACTCAAAGTATATATATTCTTGATCAGGATCAACGGCCGGGTCGATATAGCCATTTCCGTCTGTATAAACACGCAGATCCCAGAGACTAAGAGCTAAAGTCTTCAAATTTGGAATATTGGTTCTCGAATAACCGGCGCAGATCAAGTTTTTTTTTTGTGTATTCTGGAGAGCCCCGTTACACCGTTTGCGTGTACATATACATGTATGTTTGAATGTATACGCACTTATTTATAGCCAGTTCGAGTCAGTTCAGGCTTGTGAATATGAATATGAGCTGGCTTTGTTTTTTTTTACTCTGCAGTCCCTGTGCCTGCCATAAGAAAAGAGTGCACTGAAAGACCTTCTCACATTTGGGTGCAAGACTTTTTGAAGGGAAATTTGCCAATAAAACTAGAATATATATTAAACATCTGGGTTAAGGGTATATATTAGTCGAGTTCACTCGACCAAAGCATTCTTACTTGTTTTTAATATGCAAATATTACATCCAATTCGCAAAAACTATTACGTCAGCCAAATTAAGTCGGACTTTGAAGAGTTATACCTCATTGAAAGTGTAAAATTCCGAACTTTTGATTGCAGTAATATGAGCAATTGACGTGGAATACTATAAATTTATTCACTCGTAGAAACCTAGAAGAGTTGGCGCAATTACGCAATAATTGTAAAAGTATAAATAAATTGATTTTGTGTGGTGTTTGTTTTTCGTCTTTACTACGCAATTTATAGATATATATGCTTGTATATTCACAGTAATTGAGTTTAACTTAATTAGGGGCAACAAAAGCTGCTTTTAGCATTGCGATAATCAAGGAATTTCCATAGATAAATTGACATACACATAACTAATTATAATTTCGCTGAATTGAAATTTCGTTGCAACTGTTTTTTATGACCAATCGAGGGGTTAGGGGATAAGGTGAGTGAGATGGGAACAGAACTTACAATAAATACAAAAAGTACAAATATGTATAATATACAATGTATAAATCTGTGTGCAATTGCATATAAAGCACTTCAACAGCGACGTCTCTGGCGCCACCAAATCGGGGGCGTCACCAGCTTGTCAAGTCATCATTTCGTCAGCTCGACAGCTGGATGTATAGTAAACTTTGAGTCTTAAAGGCTACAGCTTTGTTAAATTGCTCATGTTGGTTTCTGTTGGTTGTTCGACCGAACTACATGTGATGCAAGAACAGGGATCTCTCGTATGCCTCCTCGAGCAGCATCTGGTTGCGTCGCTTCTCCTCTGGCGTCAGTTCGCGGAGCTCGTCGAAACCATCATCCGAATTGGCTGTTTCGTCGTCCTCGCTGCCAGTGCGCTCCTCGCCAGCCGCCGCTGGCAGCAGCGGCTGCCCAATAATTTGACGTATATCATTGGGCAAAGCCTCGGATGCCTTCAGCTGCAGATAGATGGCTTCTGCGGTTTCCAGGGTGCATTTCAAATCGATGGTGCCGGTTAGTTCGTTGACATGTTTTAGGATCTCGGTGAATTCGTATTTTCGATCGATAATCACATTGGTCTCCTGGTCGAGTAGCGCCACAGAGATGAGCAGGTGGAAGTTGGCACAGGGAAGACGCGTCCACAGACACTCCCAGAGCCGGAGCACATCGTCGTTGTCCAGCTCCCTCTTGTACCAGACGAGCAGCCAACGAAAACAGAAGTACATGTTGTCCGAATCGTGACTGCACATGTAATTGAACAGTGGCGCATTGGCCACCTCGAGCAGTCGTCGGATTTGGGCAAATTGGGTCTTCATGCCTGCCTGATCCATGTCAAAGTTGCCGAGCACCATGTCCATGAAGCCGACAAAACACCAAAACGCATCCACCTCGTTCACCTGATTCTCCAGTATGGGCGCCAGCAGATCGGACATGCCCTGTACGTAGCCCAGATCGAAGTTGTACATCACATAGGTCATCAGAATGCCCTGCAGCAACTCGAGATTGGGATTATCCTCACCGGCATAGAACTGCTGCGAGCGATCTGTGCGCTTCACATCCTTCTCAATTTGACATTTGCGATCACGATAGCCGCTAAAATTCGACTCCTGCGTGTTCGTCATCGACAGCCATTGTGCCTTCATTTTGTAGTATTCCAGTGATTTTTGCCGGCGCCGCTCGATGCGCTCCTGTTCCGTATCGGACCATTGATTGTAGTTCAGCAAATATTTCCACACTTCGGCGCGCAGACTGGGCTCGATGCCGCCACGAAAGATGAGCTCTTTGACGCGTAAGCTATCCGAGATGCGTCCATCGTCCATTCGAAATTCCACCCACTGCTTCTCGTTGAGTGGTTGGCCTGCAATCAAATCCAATCAATATTCAAATCAATCGCTTTCCATTAGTTCCAATCTACTTACCACGATGCACACTCTGTCGCGCTGGCAAATTATTAACTATTTTCTCGTCCTGGGCATTAAGGTTTTCCAGTTCAGTGTCCGCCGGCGATTTGTCGGCGCTTTCGCCGCGGCTGTGACTGTTGGAGGAGCAGGCGCTATTAGTGCTGCCACTCAGCTTGATGAACTGGTAGTTCTGATCCGGCGACATTTGGCGATCACCGTGCACCATCGATTTGGGCGAACGTTGAAACGATGGCTGCACATAGTCCGGTATGGTGCCGAGAAAACCGACCAATTTATTGGGCAACCAGCTCTCGCGTGGCAACTGACTCGCCTTGATCTCACCAATGTCCAGTTCGGCGAATGTCTTCTTCAGCTTTTGATTCTCAGTATTTAATATGGCATATTCCTCGCTGCCATTGCGACTCGTCTCGGAGCTCTCGATGAAATGCTGCTGACGCATCGAGCTCAAAAATAGCTCAGCATTGCCATTGTGAAAGAAAAACTCGCAGTGGACGCCACTGTCCGACTTGCGCAGGAATCGTATAGTCTGTCCGCGATTCCCCACCTCAACCGCCGCCAGATCATCCATCAGGGCGCGCATTATTCGAGCTCGGGTTGCCATCAAACCACCACCATTCCCATTGCTGCCCACTTCCAGGGGTTTTGTGTTGAACGCATTGCACTCGGAGGTAGTGCGTGTCCGACCCGATATTCTATCGACCAACGCCCAATCGCCTTGATCCTGACTATCGTTGGCCACCATAATGCTATCGTTTGGCTGCCACTCCAAATAGAGGCGACGCCGTGGCAGCGTGTACTCCACCAGGGACAGGGACCCGCTGGTGTTCAATTCCGCAATGTGCTCCGCATTCGCCTTCTTCAGCAGCACCCCATCATGTGTGCACAGCACCTGCAGCCATAAATGCAATCACCAATTTAAATTAGGGCAAGCCCAAAATGAGTCAGTATCGAATCAAAGTGAACAAAGACTTTGACGACTTGCAACTTACGTTTCCCGTTCCCTGGGGCATATCGGAGTCGGGCAAGGTGACGCCCACTTGGGATTCGGTAAGCACACCCAGCTGTATCTGCTGGCAGCGCTCGTAGCGCACCGATGTGTTCATTGCGATGACCAGCCGTGTCCGTTTACCAAATGAACCAATAAAATTTTCTGCGAATTATTACGTTCTAGATATAAACAATTGAATTTTGCAACAAATTTGGTGTGTACACACTGCACATTCAGCGCTGCCAACTTGTCTGTATCATTTGCCGATATACGAGCGCAACATTGGCAACTCTAGAGAACTACGATATTTTCAGCTCAAAATTATTTATACAATACAGAACGTAAAATAACCTTAATCAAATAATGATTTTATGTGCCTATGAACGACTTGTATATGGTATACAATAAAGCGCAGTCAAGGCGAATAGTTGCATTGTCCTTAGCAGTGTGTACACACCAAGATCGTGTTTATAATTGACAGTTAAATTCAAATATAAGGATCATTAACTTTTTATTTATTTATTTAATTTTTTTTAAATTAACTACTATGTATGACTTGCTATCTGCATTTTGGGTTTTATGTGTCATATAAGTTATGCTCTTTGCCAGTTCCGTGTGCAAGTGTAAAACATTTGAAAATGACTTGCAACACAATTTAAATTTAATCACAACCATGGCCATTGTTCGCTCTCAATTGATCCGAGAGCGAAAGTAAATTTCTTGCACTCTACACTAGTGGGCATATGACACACACTGATCATGATTGGCTTTGGGATGGCGTATGCCGGAACACGAACGATCTGTGATTCGTTTGAAAATAGGCATTATATGTTGTATGTGTGTACCAGCAAATATTTTACCGAATATTGTAAATAGACTGAATGTGCCCCACTCTTGTGTGATAAGTGCGAGCGAGTTTTCTCGTTTTCTCTTTTCTTGTTTTCTCGATTTCCGAAGTGCCGACGTTTTTCCGAATGGCAATCGGAGCGCCGCAGAAAATGATTCGAAAGCATTTTGGGCAGTTTTTGAAAATTGGACGAGCATTCAGTTTGCCTTTTGAGACTTGGTCGATCGAAACGTTTAGCTCGTCGCGTTCTTAGAACAAAAAATAGAACAAAAAACATTTTCAGAAAACTGAAATTGAATATTTACAGGTGGGTGAATTTATCCTGGATGAGCAATGACCCACTGTGCCCTAGGCCTTCTATGAAAATTTGGCAAACTTTTCAATTGAATTTGCCATTGAGAGCGCTTAAACACTTTTCGGGCAAATAGACAATTTATTTTGTAAAAAACAAGTCTATTGTTCTTTTCTGTTATGTTCAGATTATATAATATTTTTGATAACACCTACACTTAAAAAAAATAGTGACAAAAATATAAATATTAGCAATAAGCTTTAAAGTTAAAATGTGCGTTCGTAAAAATTGGCCAACAAGCATTAACACTTTTGTAGACAGATTTTGATATGTCTAAATGTATACATAAGCACAGATATATGCAGATATATACATTTTGGCATACTTTACTTGAAAAACATGGCCACCAAAGTTTTATCAATGAATACAAGAAATACGTATTGTGACCAGATGAATTAAAATTTTGTATTTAAAATGCATGTGAAATATTTTTAGTGACCTTTAAGCATAACTCTTTAGAGTTTGGTTATGATCTGATCGATCGTGTGATATCTTTCTCTCTCCTCTGATTATTTTCTCTTTGTGTGTGTATGTGACAGTGTTTTTTTATTTTTATTTATCGGATAAAAACAACGGCAATTGAGCAAAAACATGAACAATTTTCTCGTCGATCGCCGTTGGGATAGAAATAGCGCCACCCACCCAAAAAGTTTTGAAACTGTATTTTGTATTTGGTTTACAGCACATTTCGGGTCGTCGATTGGCTTAATTGGGATGAGCAACAACTAGGGGATTGCACACGATCTCAGCAAATATCTTAAGTATTTATATTCTCTCTCTCTCTGGCAGGTGTGCCATGGAGAAATCGAGTCGCCCCAAACGCAATCGTCGTCACAGCAGGTGAGTAGTGACCAGGAAAATGAAAACAGATTCTGACTCAATAATTTTAGACGTGCCTGGCCACCGGAGGATGAGCTGCAACTGGCTCGGGCTACGAAGCGGCTGTTCACGCCGGATATTAAGCGCATGCTGAAGGATTGGCTAATACGGCGCCGCGAGAACCCGTATCCCAGCAGAGAGGAGAAGAAGCAACTGGCCGGAGAGACGGGACTGACGTATACACAGATCTGCAATTGGTTTGCCAACTGGCGGCGCAAGCTAAAAAACTCGGAGCGCCAAAAGGCAAAGAAGTCATGGGGTCATCTAATCAAGAACTACAATCACAACGCTCGTGGCAATGTGGAGCAGTTTAGCATCTCGTCCGAGGACAGCATTTGGGAGGAGGACATGCGTGGTCCATGCGCAAACGACGACGATGATGATGATGCTGACGATGACGACGATGCCGAAGATGAAGACGAGTTATCGAGTCGCAGCACAGGCACTGATAGCCATGGCCACAATGCCTCCTCCTCCTGCTCCGCACCATACAAGCCCAACTTCTACGTTGAATCCACGGCGCAGCCAGATCGCAATAAAAGTTGTCGTGTACCCATGTTGCCCACGGTGGCGGTTGGCAAGGCCAAGTACAAACAGCAGATGATGGAGAAATACCTGCGCGATAGCAATGCCCTGGATGATGATAACATGAGGACAAATGGTGGAACTGATAACAATGGCACTCAGCTGAACAAGTGGCTGGAGAGTGCAGCCAGATTTACGCCGGACAGGCACAACTATCACATCGAGTGGAATATGAGCAGGTAAAACGACTGTAAAAAAAAACCTTGCAGTGAGATTGATAAAGTGGGAGATAACTTCTAAAACTCTTCGCAATAAGTCCAAATATTGTGGGTCTTTAAGATAGCATCTCAATTTTTTAGCTATATTAATGAAAATTATATCACAACGGGCCAAATTTAACTTATGGTTTTCATCCATCTCATATAACATCCATCTCATATAATTTAACCTTATCATTTTGGACTAGTCGGTTATTTCTTATGGTTATTATGCCGAACTACTTTATATCCCTGCAAGGGTATTTAAATTCAACTCTTTTCGTGCTACTACAAAGCTGTGCCTACTATTGCAGGCAAAAATGCGGTGGTCAGGAGCGACCAATGGCCATTCCGAGCCAGTTGCTGTTTACCAGCGATGCAACGGCTGCGGCGCGTGGCGAACGTTGGCTGCTGCATCACAAGGACGAACTGGATGCCGCCGAGGCACTGGCCAATTTGGCTTTTAATTGCAGACAGCGCTGGCATCATATGGCGACCACGATCACCTCCTCCTAAGGCCTTGACACGGACTTGGCCACTGACGCCAACATTCCAGGCCGTTTGGAAAGTGCAATCTAGTTATATACATACAGAGCCAGTTTAAGTTTGTAATTTTAGTATGAAAGACAAATTGAATATATTCTATTTTTGCTGTTATTATAACAGTGGGTGCTCGTTAATTGGAACTTCAAGGACGTGTACGTTTTATTTTAAGCATTTTTTTGGTTATCTTGTTCTCACTTTACAAACCAAATTTAATCAGTCGTAAATTTTCCATATTTCTTTCAAAATTCTAAAGTTCCAATTATCGAGCGTCGACCGTATTATTTAAGTGTAATTTACGTCTGGGTTTCCTTCACATCCGTTGTCGGCGCCGCATCGCCTTTGGCATGGACGTCCAGCACCTTGACCAGATTGCACTGATGCGCCTGCAGCTGTTGCACCACATTGCCTGCCGCCATGTTGAGCGTCTGCACCAGTTGTGCCTGGGCCGTTTGCAGGCCGGGCATCTGGGCAAAGTTGATCAGCTCGTTGCGGCTGAGCAGTGTGTTCTCCACAATGCCACCAAGGAGCACCATTTGCGGCACTTTGCGGGTGAGGCGCAAAAGAGCGCCCACACGCTGCTGATCCGGCGAGAAGACGATGCAGTGATTCGCGTAGAACAGTGGCATAATCGCCTCGTATTGTGTGCCGGCCACAGCCTGAGCAATGATCTTCCGGCCGTAGGATTTCAGGTGCATATTCTGTTTGTGCAGCTGAACACGCACGCGAAAGATCTCATCGGCTGTGATGGAGTTTAATTGGAAGATGGCCACCAGGCGCGAGTGGTTCAGCCAGTTGTGCACCTCGCGCGCTATTATCGCATTGTAGGGGTTCTCCAATTGTGCCGCTGTTCGTTGCGCCCGCGATTGAAAGCAGGTTAAAGCCTTGTGCGGCTCTGGATATTTGGGCTGTGTGACGGCAACGACACGTGCCCGCTCATAATGCGGCTCCTTGGGACGCTGTATGTTAATCTTGCCGCGATGGCGCAGCAGCTGCAGCAGTGGCGTCCGTGCCGACGTCAGAGGCAGGCCTACCAAATAATGTGTAAATGTTTTCGTATATTGTATAACCAGAAACCAGAAACAGCTGTTGCTGCTGGCAATTCAAAATGATTGAACGTGTTTGCAGCACGTGTGCCTACCTTTTTGTATTAGATTTGCCATGACTATGGGTTGTTAACCTTTAATTACCACTATTTCTATGCACTTTTATAAATGACAAACAAATAAATAATACAAATACGTCCTCCTGCAATGCTCAATATTTCGATGGTAATATTTGTATATCGATAACACTAAATGTGCGCAAGTCAGCTGTTGCTGCTTAACAGTTTGTCAAATGTTAATTTTACAGCCGCTTTTATTACTTAGCATCCGTTATCCGCAAACTGTTCTCACTGCACGATCAACTCCGGGAGTCAACTCCAATTGCTGTTGCAGGCTGAAAAAACTGTATTAGCACTTCAGAAATATCAATTAAACTTTCACACATAATGCATAGGTATAGAATTTATTTAATTACAAGTATAACATTAACATCTATATATATGTATATATAGATCTATATTTATATATATATATATAAATATTTATGTGTTTGTGTGTGTGTGTTCATTTATATATAAGTTGCATTTCGCTAATGGATTCTCTTTTATTTTTCTGTGGGCTCATAACGGTCTATCGTACAACCAACAACTATTGTGAATGAACTGGGGACACTTTTATTTAGAGCAGAGAAGAAAAAAAGGTTTGAAAATAAGTGAAACAAATGGTTTAACAGAAAAAGTTTATTGAATTTGTTTATTAATTCACTTAGAAATAAGTGTAATTTAATCGGTTTCATCATTATTTAACTTAAAAATAACTAAAAATGTCTTAAAACAATAGCATTTCATCTGTTCTTGTTGTTGTGTGTTACTGACAAATATGTTTTTACTTGCGATTTACTTCTGATCATTTTTCATATCTCGTATCTTTATCGTGTTATATAATGTACAATTTTAGTTTTAAAACATACAACTAAATACGCGCTAAACACTAATTAAACTGTATTTACATGTACATGAATTATCGTTTAGACGCTAAATAATTTAAATATTTTACAGTTGTTTTTTGCTTTTTCGTCACATAATTTACAATTGGGTGTGAAAACGTTTAAGTTTAAGGAGTGTACAGAGGGGATTTTTTTATCATCTTCATTTTTCTTTACTCTCATATATATAAATATATATACTTGTGTGTATTGTGTATTGGGTGTCTGTATGCGTTTTCTTTTAGTCAGCAATGGGCTTAAAATATATGTTTTGTATGTATATATAAATATATACATATATATAGTTATATATATATGTTATATATATATAGTTATATATATATGTTATATATATATATATATATATATATATATGTATATATAAATACGCACTACGACTACTGCCCTAGCAGTTTACAAAGTTTCGCGCACAAGAGAACTAAATCATTTAAATTATCTTTGCTTGAATTAATATCGTGTACAGTGTTTGTGGCAGTGATGGTGTTGTTGTTGTTGTTGTTTCTGTTTTGTAGTTGCTGTATGACGTTATCAAGCAAAACAACACAGGCGGAAAAGATTGAAACAGGGAACGGAACTTGGACACAATGGCAATAACATCCAAAAATGCCAAGCAACGTGGAGCCGCCCATATAGAAGGCGCCTCCTCGTTGAAAGGATTTTTGATGGCCAATTTGGAACCCGAAAATGGATATAGATATATATAGATTATAAGCAACAAGGAAATAAGAAGCTTGTCTCTAAATGTTAAAATATTTGGCTTAACACATATTCGTTTATAATAATTAAATAGATATTTAATAATTGTAATTTATATGTAGGTGTGTGTGTGTACGTGTGTATATATGTATGTATGTAGGTTGTATGTGTTCATGTATTTATATGTTGTAATATGTTTGTAATTGTAGGAAAAAAGCCTCTGGGCGCATCTTTAAACCTAATTGTGCTTAAACAGCAGTTGTTGGCGACAGGTGGCGCTCAATGGCGTTCTTCGGGTCCATGCGATACAGGAGCGTCGTTGGATTGGTTCGTGCACCACATGGAGCCGAGGAACAAACTTGAAACAATATAGAATAGACAATAGTTGTAGTTGGAGGAGACTCTATAGGATCTGTTAAACTACGTATACTTAATTATAGCTTTCGAAACTTTGTAAAATGCAAGCAGCAACTGGGCAGGGCGTATGTTTTTTGTTTTTCTTGTTGTTGTGGTTGTGTGTGTGGGTGTGTGAAATTATTCACCAATCAAAAACTTAAACGTGTTGCTTTCTTTACTCTTTTTTTTTTTGTTTTTTAAGAGGATAGTAGGTTTATATGTATGTATGCTTGTATGTATGTAATGGTAGTAGTATGTAGTACAGTAAACAGTTAGGTTTTTCCTTAAGCATTTTTCATTCACATTCGTTTTTCGTTTTGTTTTGTTTTCTTTCATTATCATTTTCATTTTAAATTAAGCAAAAAAATAAAAACTTTCTTGAGATCAAACTTAACGATACTTTGCAAGCTTTCAAAAAGTTGTTAAATTTAAATTATTTATTATGTAAATTTAAAGAATAAAATTAAACGAAAGAAACGAATTGAAGATCTCGACAAACACAATTTGCATTTGTGGTTTTTGTTGGGGCTGTTTACGTGTTGTTGTTGTTGTTGTTGTTTTTGTTTTAGTTTTACGGATTTACATTGGATCGTGAATAGTTGCCAACAAACATTTGATCGTTTACATACAGTATGAGTTTGGCCTCAAATGTGTTTTACTCTATCTGTCTCTTGCATTTATGTATATATTCAATAAAGTTTGCATTTTTTACTTTCTCATCTTCTTTACTTTATAGATTTTAAGGTTTTCTTTTGTTTTTGCTTCCTTAAACTTTTGTGTTGTTTAATCGCTATTTAAAATTACTTAGAATACTAGAAGAGCGTAACTTGTTTTTGTTTGTTGTAGTAGTTGGTAGTTGTTGTATTATTGGTTGGTTGTTTTCATTTTGTTTACTTTACATGTGGTTGTCTCAGTTGTTGTTCTTTTGTTCTGGCTGGTAATATATAAAGGAATTGCCGGTTGTTGTTGTTTCAATTTGTAAATCCGATGGAAGCCTTCCGCCTGGCTAGCCTGGCTGGCCTGGCTAGACGGTGGCGATGACAATCAATAGATGCGCCAATTCGGCGACACGATTCTTGAGATCGGGCGCAGCACGCTCCAGATTCTCGTTGGCGAAATCACAGGCGGGGAATATGTGCACTACATAGGCAGCCTGCTCGCTGCCCGGCACCGGTATATTCACAATGCCAGCAGCCATCTTCTGCTGCAAATACGTGATGAAGCCAGTTTGCAGATTACGTGAATGTTGCAACACATCAGCATGATCGCGACCACAGGGCAAAGCTAGCAGCATACAGTGCTCCTTATCCACCTATGAAGTAATAAATTAAAATGAATTATTAGTGATTTATCTAATGATTTAAGACTAAACTCAGATTTATATGATTGTTTTACACATTTAATTCGATTAATGATCGATTAAGAAATTCTTGGAATGAATTTACGCACCTGCATCTTTTTGGCAACACCCTCGAGCTGCGTCTGCTCGAGACGCATGCGCTGAGCGATGCGCAACAGTGGCGTTGTGCTCTCCGCCAAGCTGGGCAGCGAGGCGCGTGCAACATTCGGATTGCCGTGCACAAAGTGCATTTGGACAGCTGCCTGATCGGTCTTCAGCGCAAGGAGACCTTGCCACATGACCGGGTAGCGTTGCAACAGCGTGACAAGCGAATCACCTGGTGGTGGTGCCATTGCTGGCGGTGGTGCTGGTTGTTGTTGACCAGGCGGTTCCATGCCGCCATGCAGCACAGATGCCGATAGATGATCCTGCTGCTGCTGCTTGGCTGTGAATTGAAGAGGATGCGAATCTGTTATGACTGCTGCTGCTGTGTGTTGTTTTAAAGGTGAGAAATACGCACCAACTGCTGCCACCATGGAGAGACGTTCATTTTCGCGTTCACGTTCGCGTTGCTCCAAGAGCTTGGCTTGACTGGGATGCAGGGAGACAGACACTGAGGCACCGCCACCGATGTACGGACTACTGGCGGAGACTGACGGCGGCGGTGGCACCGAAACGCTAATCGAAGCCGCTCGATGCGCCGGCGGTGGCTCCAGCTGTATGCCAGCGCTCTCATAGTAACCACCACGCGTCGCCATATCGCTGAAATGGGCGTGCGGAATGCGAGCATTGTGCACATACACCTGAGCCATCTGCGGTGAGTCTGTAAGCGAGATAGAAAAGTGGGTTAAGTCTGATATCAACTTGAATTCAAGATTTATGCTATGTGCTTACCAGCTGCTGTGCGATCCTGTGGACTCTGCAAACTGTGCGGCACAGCAATGGTGCGGGGTGGTCCACTGCCCGGGCGACGCAGCTCCAGTGGAGGACTGTTGCTGATCATTTTGTCATCGTAGTCAGTGCTACGCATTATGTGATGCTGATACAGCATAGCGCGAAGTGTCTTATCATTCTGCAAATGAAAATAAGTGAGAAAAGAAAAGGAAATTAGAAAACGCATTCGACGATTGCTTGATGAATGTTCGCTGTTATTTGTTAGGTTATGGGGACTAGACTTGGGTTACGCTACTTCAAAGTTCCGCATGTAAAACTTGTGCATTACCGGTGTTATGGGCGATGCCTGCTGATGGGCGGGCGGCGGGCTCTGTGTGCAACGACCGCTCACATAAACGCCCAGATCATGCTGCGTCCACGTGGATTAGCATTATATTAAAGGTTAGTAAGTTAGTAATAAAACTAGTCAAAGCTTGCCAGCAAGCAATCTTAATTTTAATGTTACTGATAGATAGATGTGAGGGACGACTTACCATGCTTGCATCAAAGGGCGGCGGTACACCGGGCATGTTCGGTGGCAGCACCAGCGGCGAGACGCGCGGCTGTCCCTGCGGACTGATGTTCGGTATGGCGGTACGCATAACTAGATAAACAAATATATAAATTGCACAATTATTCGAGAGTTACCATGGAGGAGAAGCGCTGAAAACTTACCTGCAGCTGCAGTGTTGGCTTGTTGCTGTCCTGGTTTCATCGGTGGTGGACTGCCAATACTGCCTGGCATCATTTGAACAGCTGCCTGAAGACTGTGCACCACTGGATTGGGCTTACCCGGCGGCGGTGATGGTGTCAATTGATGCTGTTGTGGCTGCAAATGCACCGCTGGCTTTGACTGCAACACCAGCGCCGGGTGATGTGTGGGCAACAGTAGATTATGTGGTGTCAGCTGTACCGGTGGTGAACTCTTCTGTTGTTGCACTGGTGGCTTATACAATTGTGTCTGTTGCAGCACTGGCTGCTGTTGTTGTGGCGGCGCCTGTTGAGCATAGCCGAAGTTTTGCTTGTTTATCTGCTGCTGGTTTGGCAATTGTGGCTGTTGTTGTTGATGCTGTTGTGGCAACACTGAAGCCTTCGAGCTAACCACATGCAATATTTGTGGATGTGATGTTGCTGTTGCATTAACAGCATTAGCCTGCTTGATGACCAGCGTCTGCTGTTGTTGCTGCTGCAATGGCGCAGGTTGCTGCTGTTGCGAGACTGTTATTCGCGGTGAGTGTGGCGAATGCGCTGCAGGTGGTGGAATATTCACCAGCAGATGCTGTTGCTGTGGTGTTGGCTGCTGCTGCTGTTGACCTATCAGGTGACGAGCCATAATATTTGGCTGCAACAGCTGCTGATTGCCGGCAGCGTCTGTGAGCAACATGTGGCCAGCATGTGCTGGTTGCTGTTGCTTGTTGGGTGTCAACTGCTGTTGTTGCTGCTGCTGTAGATTTTTCTCGCGATTCAACACATGCGCCTTGAGTGGTTGCGGTGGACGCACAGTGCTGTGCTGCGCATGCTGCAAAACTGTTGTCAGCACAAGAGGCTGCTTGTTGGGCAACTGTTGAAGCTGCTGTTGGCTAAACTGCTGCTGCTGCTGTTGTTGTTGTTGTTGTTGCTGCTGCTGTTGTTGCTGCTGCTGTTGTTGCTGGTGCTGTATGAGCAGTGTTGGCTGGGTATTGGGCGTGGTATTGCTCTTAACCAGCACGCTCAGCGGTTTGTTATCCTGCACCTGCAGTTGCACCGGTTTGCTCAGTGTTGTTAGGTGTGTGACTGGTGCAATAACTGTGGCGCTTATTTGCAACGGTTGCTGTTGTTGATGGTGCTGCTGCTGTTGTTGTTGTTGCTGCTGTTGCAGTGGGGTTGTCTCATTGCTGCTGTTGGCGGGCGCCGCTGCATTCGCTGCCGGCAAATTGCCTTCCTTGCCCTGTGGCATTCCGGCCGTAATGATGCCTGTGACCGGATCAATCAAAGCTTTGCTAACTGCATCCGCTGCGCCGCCCGTTATCTTTTGCGTTGCTGCTGGTGCAGCGGTTTGATGCATGGGCGGCATGGATGAGTTGATGGCCTGATAGGATTCGATTTCGGCAGCGGCAATTGCCTTCTTTTTGGGATGTTGTGGTGTAGGTTTCGAGATGACTACGGGTGGTGCTGGCGGCGGCGGCAGTGGTTCGATTACAGCGGGCTGTTGCTGTGGTTCCTTAACTTCTGGCAACTTTGGTTGTTGTTGAGGTTGTTGTTGTGGTTGTTGATGAGTTTGCTGTTGTGTTTGCTGCTGCTGTGATGCTACAACTGTAGCTGCTGGCGTTGCCACTGTTGGTGGCGCCACTACTGTTACTACTGTTGCGGCTGTCGCTGTTGTTGCTGCTGGCGGTGGTGGCAGTAACACTGGTGCTGCTTCCTCCTGCTGCATGCTAGCTGGAAACTCAGAAATCGTCTTGCGATCCTTGGAGCGTCTGGGCCTGCCCACAGCATTAGGCGTTTGTGCTGCATCCGTTTTCTTTGCCTGTGCATTGCGGCCAGAACGACGCGGTGGCGTTTGTGCGCCCTTGGGCAACTGTTGCTGCTGCTGCAGCTGTAGCTGCAGTTGTTGTTGTAGCTGCTGTGTGTTTGTATTTCGCACAACATCTTCAATGATGTCATCCACAGTGCTTCGATCTTCTTTCTCTTGCAGACGACGTGATTTGCGCGTGCTTGTGGACTCACAGCTGTCCGAGCTGTGGTCCAGCTGAGGTTGCGAATGTTGTTGCTGCTGCTGCGGCTGTTGTAGCTGCGACTGTTGCTCTGTTTGAGCCTCAAGCTCGCTGCTGTTCTTGAGCTTGTTGATAGTTAGTATGAGACGTGGACGCGTTTCCTCACCAGCAGTAGCTGCTGCTGCTACAACTGTTGTTGCTGCTGCTACAACTGTTGTTGTTGCTGCTGTTCCTGTTGCTGCTGCAGCTTGTGCAGTAGTGATTGAGGTTGCCTTCACCTTGGGCTCCGCATCGCATGCATCATCATTAAACTCGTAAATGTCCTCGCTGGAGCCACCGCTGGTTTGTGTCAAAGCCTGATTGCGTGCCTTTTTCTCTGCAGCTGTGGGCACAGGAATTGGGGCAACTGTGGGCGTTATTGCTGGGGCAACAACCTCCTTCGACTGCGACTGTTGCTGCTGTGCCAGCTGTTGCTGTTGAAGTTGCTGCTGTTGCAACAGCAAATTACGCGGCGGTCTACCTTTGCGTCCGCGCGTCACAGGTGCCGTTACTGGTTTGCGCAGTCGAGTGTGGACACCATTATCGCCCGGTGAGAGCGGCAGACTGGCATCGTTGGCATTTGGCGGCAAACTGGCGACGACGACAGCACCTTGTTTGGCCTTGGCGCCACGCGGTTGACGGCCACGTTTGGCAGTGCCGCCACGTGCGCTAGGCGGTCGACCAAGTTTCAGAGTCTTGATGCTCAACTGACGCGTTTCAGTCTCATCCTCGGTGTCGTGGTCATTGTTGGCAGCAATTGTTGCAGCAGCTGTCGCCGCTGCTGTTGTTGCAGTAGCACCGGTTAATGGGAGTTCTGGGGTCAAAACTGTTTTTGCTATCTCCTCAACTGGCGGCGACTGCTTTTGAAGCTGATGTTGTTGCTGTTGCTGCTGTTGTGTTGCTGTACGCTTATTTTGATTGTCTTCCTTGGCTGCAGCAGCTGTTGCTGGATCAAGTTTCTTGATGACACTATCAATGTTGACCTCCTTAGCTGACCAGTAATCGCTGTCCACCTCCTTCGAGTCCTGCTCGATGAGCTCATCTTGCTTGGGTTTCGAAATCTTGATCACATTCTCCTCAGTGAGCAGTGAAGAGGCGGCGGCAGCAGAAGTAACTGCTTTGTTTGCCTGAGGTGAACTTGCCAAGTTGATGGTGGGCGTTGGCGTGCGTATCACCGAAACACTTTCCGATGTCTTCAGTGGCAATACGGGTGCAGGTGATGAGTCCACCACAGCTGTTGTATCCTTGGGCAGTGGTGGATAGTGTATGGCTGTGGTCGCTGTTGGTGCGGGCACAATCTGCTGCTGCACAATGATCTTCTGGGCCGGCGGCGCACTTTGTATAACATTGAGCGTTTGTGGTTGTTGTTGTTGTTGCTGTTGTTGTTGTTGTTGTTGTTGTGGTGCCGCGCGTATCAGTATTGCTGAGGGATGTTGCTGGTGCTGCTGCGCCTGCGGACTATGCTGCGAGCTGTGGGCACTTGCATTGAGTCCAGTAGGACTCACTTGTTGCTGCGGTTGCTGCTGCTGCTGCAAGTTGCGAGGCAGTTGTTGCTGCTGCTGCTGTTGTTGCTGCTGTGCAAATATTGACGGGGGCGTCAAATGCGTTAGCGGCTGTTGTTGCTGTTGTGTTTGCAATTGTTGCTGCAGCTTTTGTATGTGCAGATGCTGCTGTTGTTGATGCTGATGCATTTGTTGCTGATGTTGCTGTTGCAGCTGCTGCTGATGTTGGTGCTGTTGAGCTTGATATTGCTGACGCGCTTGATGATGATGCTGTTGCTGCTGTTGTTGTTGTTGTTGCTGCTGCGTGGGCAATGAATGGTGAAGACCTGGCGACAACGGCGGGTGTTGCATTTGCTGTTGCATGTGCTGTTGTTGTTGTTGCAACTGTTGTTGCTGATGCTGTGGCGGCAACTGCTGTTGCTGTTGCCGCTGCTGCGGCGGCTTACGATCCAACATTTGCTGATGCACCTGCATATACTTTTGCAATTGCTGCTGATGCTGGTGCTGCTGTTGCTGTTGCGAATTCATCTTTGACAACATTTGTGGTGAGAGCTGTTGCTGCTGTTGTTGGTGTTGTTGATGTTGCTGCTGCTGCGCATTTACATGCAGATTTTTGTGCGGCGGCAAACTGCCCATAGGTGGCGAGTTGGTCAACTGGCTGGTTTGTACTGCCTGCTGCGGCTGCACGGTGACAACTTTGCTAATGATTGTCGGATGATGCGACACCGGCAATGCTGGCATCTTCTGCAATGGCAATGGCAACGGCAACAGTTGTGCAGCTGTTGGTGTACCCACCGATGACTGCAACTCGATGACCGACTTTGCTTGCTGTATTTGCTGCTGTTGTTGCTGCTGTCGCGGTAGATAGCTGTTGGGCGTGCTAGGTGGCAACTTGACGGTGTTTGTCGGCGATGTTGTTGTTGTTGTTGTTGTTGCTGCTGCACCAGATCGCGATGCGGGACTCGGCAGTGGACTCATGTTAAGACTGTTGTTACTGCCAGTCGGCGAATGCAACAGTTGTTGCTGCTGCTGCTGTGCTGTCATAACAACTGTCCTAGCTGCTGGACTTAGCTGACGATTAGGTGTACCGCCGCGTCCCGGTGACAATAACGGACTATGCGGCGATGGTGCACGCATGCCCATCATAAAGGCACCAGGAGGAGTCTGATGCTGCTGCTGTTGTTGTGGTGACAATATCAGGTGTGGCACTACAAAATGTGGCGCTTGCTCTGGTATGGAAATTGTGGGCGGCTGCATTATCAAAGATGGCGTACGTTGCGGCGGCAGCTGCTGCATCTGTTGCTGTGCTGTTGTTGCTGTCAACTGTTTTGGCGTCGAAGCCTGTGGCATTGTTTTTAGTGTTGTTGTGGGACTGCCAAAGGATAGCGACGCAGAGCTATTGCTACTAGGTGTATTCGAGCAATTGGCTATAACATTCGACAAATCCAAATTGATGACGGGTGTCAGAGGCCGAGCAGCGGCAGCAGAAGCGCCATTTGTTGCTGCTGCTGATGATGTTGGAGTGGAAACTGTTGCCGACGGCGCCGGCAACACAGTTTGCACCGGCTGCACAAGCGGTTGTTGCAACTTACTAATGGTGGGTGGCTCAATTTTGTGCAAGGGCCGCGCAGACACGTTGCAATTGTTGTTGTTAATTGCCAGAGCAGCAGCAACTGTTGGCGGCATGGGCAACAGCAGCGGCATCTTCGTTATCACTGATGGCTGCGTCGGCGTTGACGGCGACTTTCTCACCTTGAGTTCAGGTGATTTGCTGGCGCTGCGATTGTCAGACTTGTCAGACGAACTGTTGCTGTTGCTACTGTTGCTGTTATCTTGCTGTTCCTGGTGTTGTCTTGGCGTTTCATCGATCTTCAAGGTGGGTCCGCTGCTATCTGCCTCGTCGGCATTCTCCTCTGTGTCTGTGTCAATTTGCAGATCACGTTCGGATTGCGGCGTATCCGCCTTAATGTCCATATCCTCACGCAAACTTTGCACCGCTTTGTTGACCTCCTCTGCATCGAGGACCACTCCACTCACAGAGACAACAACAGGCTCCGGTTCGGGTTCCGGTTCTGTTTCAGGCTCGGGTTCATTGACGACCCCTTCGACGGCGGCTTCAATGGCCTTGGCGGCCAATGCTGCCTCCTCATCCGGTTCGGCTACAACGACTTCCGTAACGGTCGCTGTCATGTCATCCATGCCGTCCAGCGAGTAATCCGCTGTGGAAGAGGTGCCAAAGCTTTCGCCTAGGAGCGCCGAAACGGCACTCTCTGTCTCCTCCTGCGAAATGGTCACCCGCGACTTGTTGTCCTCCTTGAGGACGCCAGGTGGTGAAGCCACAGGGATCTTTGGCTCATCCGCAAGAGCATCCAATAGTGCAGTATTGAACTCTGCCGATATGGATTGAACTGCCGATTCGCTTATCTTATCGTCGAGTTGTCCATCAAAGCCGGGTATGAAGATCTCCTTCTTCTTGGGCAAAGCGGCGCTGGTTGGCGACGAACTTATTTCGGCTGCCGCTTTTGGTTCAGCAGCAGCGGATGCGGCTGTTGAGGAGGTGGGCGTGGTCACCAGTGGTGCAGCCCCACTGCTCACAGGCGTCTCCGCTGACTGGGTGGATAGCATGGAACTGCTGTTCTGACTCGAATTAATGGTGGGCGTCTTCGGAATGGGACTTATCAAGCGCGGCTTCTCACGTGTCGGGGAAAGTGAATCACTAACAGACAAGCGATTTCCGCTGCTGCTTGCCCCACTGCTCGCGCTGCTTGGGACCGATTTCGGCACTGGCAAGGACAGAGGGGGCTCATCATCATCATCGCCAAGCAGGCAGGGCAAACTGGGAGATGGCTTGCAGATCGGTGAGCTGTGCTGCTTGGATTCCCTTTCCAGCTGCTCATCTGCGTGCTTTACGGCTGCCTGGACATTGATGGTAAGAGCGGAGCTAGTAGAGGAGACGACAGCGAGCGGCGCAGCTGTTGCTGCTGCCTCTCGACGCATTTGCAACTGTTGATGTTGCTGCTGCTGCTTGTCGTGCTTCTCCTGCTTCTCTTGCTTCTCCTCCTTGGAGCGCTTCTTCTTTTTCTTCTTATCCTTGCTCTTGTGCGCCGCCTCCTTTTCGCCTGCCACTTGCAACTGCTGCTGCTGCTGTTGTTGATCGATGGGATTATTGTTGTCCTCGTTATCGGAGAAACGGAATACGTCCGTCATATCACTGCGATATGTGGTCGCTGTAGAGGGCGTAGCATCTTCTGGCATCTTACTGCTGCTCTCAAAGTCATCCATGAGTTGCGCTTCTATAGCGCGTCCCGCCTCATCCATATCGACGCTGTTGTCATCGTCCAGCTTGCTGGCAACTTGTTGCTGCTGTTGTTGTTGTTGCTGCTGCTGTTCGCGGGCCGACTTCTCGCGACGTTTCTTCTCGCGCTTCTCCTTGCGATGCCGCTCGCGTTCGCTGCGCTCCAGCTCAATTTCCTCTTGTTGTTGCTGCTGCTGTATCTGTTGCTGTTGTTGCTGCTGCTGTATTGTTGTCGTCGACTCCTTGTTGCTGCTGTTGAGACTGAGCGGCGTCTCTTGTTTGTACGTTTGCAACGCAGCGGACACCATGGGTCCTGTCGTCGACAGCAGTGCCTTGGCCGTATCTGGTTGTTCATCGGTTAGCTGTGATTCCAACTCTTCCTCCTCCTCGTCGGAGATAATGCCAAAGATGTCCTCCATTTTGTCCTCGCTACGCTTGGAAGACGAGGATTCGCGTGCAGTTGGTGTCGCCAGTATGTTGGGGGAAGTAACACTGCTAGTATTGGCATTGTAAAGACGTGCGGCAGAAGTGTCCAAACTTTTGGATTTCTTAGATTTCTTGAGCCGATGTCTCTCCTCCTTTGAGAGCTTCTCGCTGATTGGCTGTGGAGGCGGATGCTGCTGTTCGATGGAGCCGCCACCGACGCTGACATTGGTTTCACTCATATTGCGCAACTTTTCGCGCTTCTTCTCCTTGCGCTCCTTGTGCTTACGTCGATCGCTGGCGGCTGCTGGCATCGTTGCGGCGTCCTCTAAGCTGGCAACGGTAGCGGTGGTGATTACGCCATGCTCCGTTTTGAGCTCATCAAAGCTGTCGAATTTGTTGTTCGTCTTGCAATCGGCGACATCAAAGATGCTGCTCGTATTGCCGGCTGCGACAACAGCAGCATCTGCACCAGATTTGATACGCTTTTTGCTCTTCTTGTGCTTCTTGCGCGTCTCCGGGGAGTAATCCTTGAGCTTTGCACTGGCCTCATCGTCAACATAGCCCGTAAAGCTAGAGTTGAAATTGTACTCATTGTACTCCTTCTTGAATTCAGTTTTTACCAGCTTGCGCTCCTCGTTGGAGGAGTGTGAATTATTTTGAGAGTTGTTTGTAAATTTGGGCAACTCGCTCTCGGAGAGCTGCTCCTGCTTGATGTCCGGCTCCTGTTTGATAAGCTCCGCTGTTGGGGCTGGTTGCGATTGCGATTCCGAGTCGGAGGCAATGCGTGTCGAGAGGCAATTACGTTTACCCGCATGAGTAAGGACATTGCGTCGAATCTCATCCTCGGAACTATCATCGCCATCGCATAATCTACGCAGATTCTGTTGCATTTGCTGGCGCATCCGAAGTACATCCTCGAGATCGGCGTCCGAGTCAGAGAAGATGCGAATGTGGGACAGCTTACGATGATAGCCATCATCATCGTTCTCTTCATCGCTGCTGCTTAGACCACCATGATTACGGAAGCTGCTGCTGCCGCTGCTGCGATGATGATGCGGATGATGCATTCGATCCTCGAATTCCGTATCGCTATCGCCATCATAGCTGGTGTAGCGCGTCTTCTTGGCACGCGACTGTTTGAGCTGCGAGAACTTGGCCATGATCTTCTTCTCCTCCGCTTGGCGCTGCATATTCTTGCAACTGCGCGCCTTGACCTTATCGTACATGGAGACGTTGGGGCAATCGTCTGGTATATCGAATATGGAATGCTTCTTGGATAAATCATCGGTGTCATCCGAGTCCGCCGAGCTAAGCATCATTTTGCGCGTCTGTGAGGTGCTTTTGTTGGAGGTGTTGCCCTCGTCTGATCCACGCGACGATTTTCGCTCCATGCTGCGCCGATGATGATGATGACGCTGATGGTGTGGTTGCTGATGCTGTGATTGTTGCTGCTGCTGTGACGATGACTGTTGTGGCTGCTTGCTGCTTGTATTGCTGCTCATCTCACCCGCCGAGCTGCCCGCTGCAGAGATCCGTCTGTGTGGATTGTGAGTGGGTTCCTCATCCGTATTTGTGGATTCGGCGATGGAGTGTCGCTTCTTCTCACGATGATGATGATGCTCACGCTTGCTCTTGTGCCGTGATGAGGACGAAGAGCTGCCATGATGATGATGATCGCGATCACGTTGCGATTTGTGCGGCGTAGGTTGCAACTGCTGCTGCGGTGTTGGCTGTAATTGTTGCTGCTGCGGCTGTTGTTCCTCCTCGCTGGTGTTAAGCGTCGACGAGTGCAATTGTTGCTGCTTGGGAGCGTCCGATTCAGTGTTGACGTGATTCTGTTCAACGCTGGTAGACTTGCTGCTCGCGTGATGCTTCTCGCGACGATGATGCTTGGAACTGCTGCTGCTGTGCGACTTGCCGGAGGACGCGTTGGGTTTCTCGTCCTTACAGGTGCCGCCAATGCTGCTGCTGCTGCTCTTATGCTCTTTGGAGTCCCGACGGTCGCTGAGACGCTGATGATTGCTTTGGCTATGATTGGGATTCGGATTGGGATTGCTACCACTAATGCTCTCCATGCGAATGCGCTTCACGTAATCCTCGTGATTTTGTGTCGCATTAGCGCCGCCGCCATTGCTGTGATTGCTCTCCTGCGAGCTGAGGCGTCGCTTATGCTGCCGTCCAAGCGGTCCAGGCGAATTCCGCGAAGATTTTCGTGAGCGATTCTTGCCGCTGGTCTCGGAGGTTGCAGCAACAGCTACAGTAGCAGTTGCTGCTGTTGCACTACTTGAGGCTGCACTTCCACCTGCAGTTGCTAGAGCTGGCGTACTTACAGCTGTTGTATCCGTGGCATTCTCCTTGCTGTTCTCGCTGGGCGTGGCAGCCGCAACATAGAAGCTGCTGGCCTCAGAACTGGCATCGGATTTGTTCTTGTGATAGGCGGACATGTCGCGCATGCGCGCCAGACGCGCCTCCTGCTCGCGCAGTTCCTTCTCGCGCTGCTCTTTGTCGCGTTGTTCTTTCTCGCGCTGCTCATTTCGTTCGCGTTCTTTGCGCTCGTTTTGCTCACGCTCCTCTTGAGCTCGGCGCTCTCGATCCCGTTCTCTCTCCCTTTCCTTCTCCTTCTCTTCTTTGGCCTTGCGTTCCTCGCGCTCTTCATGCACCCTGCGATCCTTTTCTTCGCGCTCATGGTGCTTTCGCAACTCCTTGTCGCGTTTCTCCTGTCGCTCCTTGTGCTTTTCCTTCTCGCGCTCTGGCTTTTCTGGCTTTTCCGCTGGCGCATCCGACTCACTGGTCTCATCCTCCATTTTGGGCGTTGTTGCCGATTTGGAGGAATGCTGCGATGATGCGGAATTCTTACGCTTATCGGAGCTGAAGGCGGCGCTGGACGTTGATGAGGAGGAACTCTTTTTGGATTTCTTTTCCGTATCGGAGCGATTATTGTGTTTGCTATGGCCATGTGGCTTATCGCCGACGGAGCTCTTTTTGGTAGAACCGCAACTGTTCGATGATGTCGTGGAGCTGGTTGAACTTTTGTGGTTGCCTTTGGACTCCACCACCACTTCATCCGGAGAGTTGTTTGGCGTTGACTTTTGTACATGTGCGGCTGCTGTTGGTGATGTTGTTGTTGCTGTTGTTGTGGTTTTTGTTGTTGAGGAACTGTTACCGTTAGAGGATGAGCTGCTGCTGGTGGCGGTGTTGCTGCTGGTGTTGTTATTGTTGCTTCCCGTAGTGCCCACATTATTGCTGCCTGGCACAGAGTTAAACTTTTGTAGCACGGACCGCGTCTCATTCGGAGCAGCAGCGGGCACGCTGAGACTTTTGCTGAGCGCTTGTTGTTGATTACTGTTGCTGTTGCTAATGGTTTTTGTGCTTTTGGGCAGCTCTGGAGGCGGTGGAGGGGCCGGCTGCACGGCGGGCGGTGGCGCTGCTGTATTTGGCAATGGCGGGTGACTGGGAAACGGATATTGCAAGCCCTTGCTGGCAGCTGCAGCTGTTGCTGCTGTGCCACTCGCTGCTGCTGCTCCTGTGGCTGCTGTTGGCGTTGTTGCTGTTATTGTTGGTGTTGCTGTCGTATTTCCGCTGCTGCCACTTAAACAAGGCTGCTTGCTGGCATTGACATTGACAACGGAGGGCGAGGGCGACGGACTATTGTAGGGCGACATGGAGGCCTGCGGCGAGTTCATCGGCGACAAGCTGCTCAAGCGTTGCAACAAACCACCAGCAGTTTTACAACTACTGCTGCTGCTGCCAATATTACTGCTGCTGCTGCAGTTGCCAATGATGGCCGTTGTCTTGGTCGCCGCCAGATTTGGCAACGCCGGTGAGGTGTTCCCACTGCAAAGGCCACCGTGCCGTGCAATGCCAGACGTTCCGCTGCCCGTACTGAAATCTGTCGCAGCCGGCTCATACCACTGATTCTTCTTCAGTCGCTGGAAGTCGTCGTCGAACACCGATTTCTTTGCTAGCAGCGATTTGACAATGTCCGACGGCTGCAGCTCGTCAATATCGAGAAATTTGTGACGTGAGCTACTCGTTGTACTGGACACAGTGCCGCTGGAACTGTTGCTGTTTCCCGAGCCCACCAGATGCGACGATGAACTCAAGCCACTCAGATTTGTTGTGTGCATCGAGAGCTGCCAGGATGGGGTATTCGACTGACTGCCACTGCTGTGGCTGTGACCATGACTGTAACCATGACTGTGGCCATGACTGGGATTTGTGTTGTTGCTGTTATTGTTGTTGTTATTGCTACTGCCACCGGACCACCGTTCATAGTTCTCTTCAAAGTTGCGCAGTCGCTCGTCCAACGTTGGACTACCGCCTGCCTGGCCACTGGGTACATCCGAATCGCTCGAATTGGAGCTGAGCGAACGCGGACGCACCGGACTGGACATTAGACCAGATGATGAGGACGATTGCTGCTGTTGTTGGAGCAATTGTTGCTGCTGTTGCTGATGAAGGTGATGTTGCTGCTGCTGCTGTTGGTGCTGCTGTTGGTGGTGCTGATGATGATGATTGGAGCGCCAGTAGCGCGAGGAGGGACTGGGCAAAAACGATAAGCTGGATGTGGATGAGGAGCAGCCGCTGGACGACAATGCCGCAGCACTGAGACTAGAGTTATTGTTGTTGCTGTGGTTGCTGGCAAGTAACGCCGCCGTTGTCGTCAACTGGTGCAAATATCCGGTGCTAACACCGCTGCTACTGCTGGCCGCAGCATTGCGCTGTTGCTGCTGCTGAAAGAAGAGCACACCAAATTTGGGCAGTGGCAACCACATAATATCGCGTACACGCTCCCGCGCCCGCTCCCTTGGCGGCGGCAGACGACGCGGCTCTGTTGGCAGTATCTCAGGCCGTTCATCGCACAGCGGCGTGCCTGGCCGGGAGCCATCGGCACTCTCGCCGCCGCTGGCCTCGTGTGAGTGATGGGAATGTAGCTGATGGCCGCGACCACGCGACGCGTGATGATGATAGTCATCGTTGGGCACGGGCGCTGCCAGCGTTGGCGTCAGCAATCCACCACCACCGCTGCTGCTGCTGTTCGTCATGTTCTGAGGAGCAACACTGGAGGAGGAGGAGGAGCAGGATTGCTGCAGCGACTGCGTCGGCTGACTGAGCTGCTGCATTGTGCCGGCGTTTGCGACACGTCGTCGTTTCGCGGCCAGCGACGCATTCATCATATGCTGCTGCTGTTGTTGCTGTTCCATGCTGCTCGCACCGACCAGACCATGACGAAACGCCGACGAACTGGAGAGCGCCGACAGGGCGCCCACATCAATCGATGGCCGGCGACAGCTGAGCATCATGCCGTGGTGTTGGACAGCCGGTGGCGGCGGTGCAATCGCTGAAAATTTATTACCAGCCTCGGAGACGCGTCGTATTTCGCTTTTGCGATTCAGCGGATCGTGTATGACATCACAGTTGGAGAGCGGACTGGGCTTGTTGCTTATGTGGCCAGTGGACAAGTCGCTGTTCTGCTCCAGCAGCAGCTGCGATTGCTGCTGAAATCGAAAGCAGAACATACATTTAGATACAATTCTACACGTATCAACTTATATAGAGTGCCAAATGATCGAGTGATTAATTAATGAGCAACGTTTATTTAATTTCCTATCAATCATTGAGAATATAGGTTGATTTAAATAAAATTAATATCTCATCACTTGCGATCATTTTGCCGAGCAAACTTACCGCACTGGCATTGGAATGATGATGATGATGGTAATCCATTTTGAAGCGCTTGCGCGGACTGACCACGCCCTCATCACCACTGGACGGGCATTCCTCGAGTTGTTCTGGCAATTGGAAACGTTGATTGTGCACATGATGGCGCAAATCTACATTTGTCTTACCACAACGACGGCGATTATTGTTCGCAATGCTGCCAATGCTGTTATTCATCAGCGTCACATCGAGCGATTCACTTGGATTTCCGCTGCCACTTCCGCTGCTGCTATTGACGGCTGGGCCGAGGCGTGCAATGACTGGCGAATCGCAGCGCATAAGAACGCCCGCATCCTCATCCGGCGCCTGACTATTGCTGTTGCTGTTACTGTTGCAGCTGCTCGAGTAATCCTCAATGTTGCGAATGTCGATGGTGTGGCGTGCAGTTCGTGCCATACGCATTCGCGCCTGCACCATCGCTGCCGGGGCCATGGGCAACGAATTCTGACCCACACCACCCGATGAGGGCAACGATGTCACTGTTGTTGCGCTGCAACTGTTGCTGTTTACAGCTGACGAGGCAGCAATACTGGGCGCTGGCATCGCATTGCTCGCCGAGGTGCTTGTGCCACTGGCAGCAGCTGCTGTACTACCACCACCCGGCGTGTTGCCGCCCGGTGAGCAAATATCGCTTGAACTCTGCGGCCGGCTAAAGGAGGAGGCGCGAGAGCGTGACTGCGACGACGACTCGTAGCGATTAAAGCGCGACGACGAGGAAGCTAATGTAAAAAAGTATAGCAATTAGTAAAAATTGAATACCTTTTAACAAAATCTTAACTTACCCGCATTGGGTTGCTGTGCTTGCGGCGCCTGTTGTTGTTGCTGTGGTTGTTGCTGTTGTTGTTGCTGTTGTTGTTGCTGCTGGAGTTGTTGCTGTGGCTGTTGCTGCACTTGTTGCTGCTGTTGCTTCTCCTGTTTGTCGTAGAAGGCATCCTGGCATTCCCGTGATGCAAAGTCCACCTGCAGCTTGCGACCACGCATAATTGTGCCACGCATATCCTTGACAGCAGCCTGGGCATTCTGCACCTGATCGTACAGGACGAGTGCCAATTGTCGCGTCCGATCGATGCTGACCTTGGTGACGGTGCCGAAGCGTGTGAATTGCGATTGCAGAAATGACTCGGAGACCTTCTCGCCACAGCCATCAATCCAGACACAATTCGTTGGCATCGATTTGCCAAAGCCGAGCTTAATGCGATTGCTGCCCAAGTGTTCGCCATCCATTTTACGCATGGCCTTCACCACAGACACAATATCCGAATACTGACAGAAGGCATAGGCATTCAAGCCCTGCTTCTTGATGTCGATCTCGATGATCTCGCCGAAACTCTCGAAATGCCCGCGCAACTCACTGGCCGTAATATCCTTCTCGAGATTGCCAATGAACAGGGTGCGTGTCGATTTCGGATGATATTCATCCAGTTCGGCCTCATACGGCCGAAACTCATTGTCCTCGACATCGTAGCCCTGATAGGGTTCCACTTCGATTTTACAGCCAAAGAAATGTTTATCGTGTGAGACCTCAAGCGCCTTTTCCACATCGTCCGGTTTTTTAAAGCAAACGAGCGCATAACGCTCCGAATTCTGGCCGACAACTTTCACCCACGTCACCTTGCCGTGCTTTTTGTACTCGTGAAAGAGACCATCCTTAAGGGATGTGTCCGAGGAACGGGCGGGCAGGTTGCGTACGCGTATCGCCAGCGGACGATTATCTTCGGAATGCACCACCGGATTGGCGGCCAGACATGAGCTGCTGCTGCTGCTCGAACTGCTGCTACTGCTGCTCGATGAGCCACAACCACCACCACCACCGCCGCCGCCACCTGCATTGCCACTGGGATTTGAAGAGGTGCCTGTAAGAAAAGATATTATAATAAGTATATTTATTTATAAATAAATAAATGAGTTAATTTTCTACTTACTGTTCGCTGTGACGCGTGAGCTGCGTGTTGTGGCAGCAGCAATGCCAGCAGCAGCACCACCGACACCACCAGCAACACCGGCATCGGCACAATTGCCCGCTATCGGGCTGGACGCGTGCGAATGCGATGATGAATGCGATGAGGAGGCCGATGATGAGCTATGCGAACTACTGTAACTACTCGGCGAACGCGAATGCGAGCGGCTTGACGATGTTGTGCTCCGTCCATGCAAATGATGACGCGGCGCACGTGCGGCGCCACTGCTGCTACTGCTGCTATGATCCACAGCGGCAGCCAATGCAGCAGCCACATTTAAAATGTCGCTGCTGCTGCCAGTTGTAGTTGCTGCTGCTGATGCGGCGGCAGCAATTGGCATCGTTGGAGTGGCCGTGTTTATTGTATTATTTAAACTATTACTACTAAAACTATTGTTGTTTGTGATTGTACTTGTCGTCGTCGTCATCGTCGAGCCTCCTCCTCCTCCTAACGGTGACTCTGAGCCGCAGCGTGACGTTGTCAATGCCGTTTTAAGCAGCTTATTCAATTTGCTGACACCGCCGCTGGCGAGGCTTCTATTGCCGCTGCTGCTGCTGCTGTTGTTGTTGTTGTGGTGGTGCTGCAGGTGTTGTTGTTTGCGCATCGCCCCCTCATCCGCCGCGCTTCCCGCATACGCAACGCTGCGGTGCATGGCGGTTGTTGTTGCTGCTGCCGCTGTTGCTGCTGCTGCGGCTGCTGCTGCTGCGGCGGCTGCTGCTGCTGCAACTGCTATCGTGTGCGTGTGGGCGGGTGAAGAGTACGAGGCGGATGTGTTGTTGCTGCTGCTGCTGTTGTTGTTGTAGTGATGATGATGTGAATGTGTGTTGTGCGGATGATGTGGATGTGGATGATGATTGATCGGTGAGCTCATTGTGCTGCTGCTGCCAGCTGCTGAGACGCCGGCATTGCCACTGCCACCAGGACTTTTTAGATGAGCTGTCGTCGCAGCAGCAGCTTCGTACCATGACTGCGGTACGCGTGTATTTTGGTTAATAATGTTGTTGTTGTTGCTGCGATCGCCCAACGCTTGTGGCGGCAACGGCGTTGCTGCACCACCAACAATCCCACCGGCACCTGATCCACTTCCACCTCCACCCGCACCCACGCCTGCTGCAGCTGCTGCTGCTCCTGTTGTTGCTGCAGCTGTCGTCGTTGTTGTTGCTGTTGCTGCTGTTGTTGCTGTTGTTGCTGATGTTGTCGTCGTCGTGTTGCTGCTTGTAGCTGACGCACCAACTGCTGCTGCAACTGCGGCTGCTGCTGCTGCTGAACCATTCCTAAACAATCGATCTCGAGCTCGCGATCTATCGCTGCTGCTGCTGCTATTGTTGTTGTTGCTGCTGTTGTTGTTGTTTGAATTTATGTTGCTGCTGCTGGCAGTTGTGGCTACGGCTGCTGCTGTTGCGTTACTGGCGTGATAGATGAGGCGGCTGCGATCGTAGTAGTTCCTTTCGAAGCTGTTTGTCGGTGGTTCTTCTGTAGACCTGCCATTACAACGAAAAAATAAAGAAATTGATAGAAATTATTTATATCAAATTTAATGCAGTGCAAAATTAAAAATTAGAATTCATAAATACAAAAACAATTTTCATTGTCGATATTTCAATTTTAACAAAATTTCTCAACAAATTATAATAGCTGATATTCTAATTTTATGATTTTATAAAATTCATAAATACAATTTCTCAACAAATCTTAATTGCGTAAAAACACAACTGCAGCCCGCCCCACCCACCTCCGCATAATAGTTTTTATACGGCAAAAAAACCTTGTTAATTTGCTGGCACAGCTGTTGTTGGAGCAGGAGAAGAAGATAGTGTTGTAAAATAATTCGAGTATCCGCTTGAGGAACGCTTTTTGCGTAGCGCCAACATTTGCTACTGCTGCTGCTTCTTCTTTGACTGCTGCAACACGGAATTATTTGACTTTTTAATAAATCACATAAGTTCTCCGTGCAAAGAAAAAATTTCACCGGCGAAGCAAGAAAAAAAAACTCGCGAAACGGCGCCAAATTGAACGTCTGTCGACGTCGTCGTCTGTTTACGCGGCAGAACTTTTGCTAGTGTTTAAAGTTTTTTTTTTGCGCAAACACTCACAGACACGTATATACAAATCATAAGCACACACACACTCATAAACAAGAGCCGGTACGAATAGCGAGCGATAAAGCGATTGCCTGCAAAACAACCGGTTTTCTTCTAATAATTACATACACACACTACGACCTTTCTTAAAAATTATTATATATTTTATGCGGCACAAAAAAAACATATATTTAATTTTTTTCAGCTTTTATTTTCTGCAGTTTTTCGCCGTCGATCGTTTTGCCGCTTCTTACTAATTGTTCGTTTGCTTTCATGCCGATATTCGCGTAACCAAACACGAGCAGCGACCTCAGTTCAGTGCTACCGGATCGCCAAACGTTTTCAGAGCGTGAGCAATCGCGGGACTGCCAAGCTGTCTGCAGCCGCACACTGTTAATTACCAGCACACAACTTTTAACAGCGCTCTACGAGCGACAATTACATTCTTTCTTTTTCATAAATCGACTAAACTCCAAATTGTATGTTGAATCAAGAATTTATTAAAGCGCGCACTAGCAGCATATGTTTGGCAATCGTGCAACAGATATTCTCTCAATGCTTAGATAACGTTCGCTGTTCTCAGCAGTGTACAGTGTAATGTTAATGCTATTCACGATGTTATTATTAGGGTGGACACAAAACACCACCAATATTTAACGACGCATTTTCCAGGTAGTTAAAAGTAAAAATTGTAAGTTGCCGCTACCTGAATCAAAAATCAACCCCGCAATAAATTAACACGCGACGCAAAAAGACACAGCAGCGGCACCCAGTGTGACAGGCCTATTTTCTTTTTTCCACACAAGGGAAAACAGGCGCGACCTTAGCTAAACTTATCCATTGTTTCTCCCTCATGGAAGAATGGATAAAACGTTTCCTAACTACGCCAAAAACAAACGAGTCGAGGCAAAGGGCACATTTTTAGAAATACAAATAGCTCATATATATATTTATGTTAATTTGTGTATATGTATATAAATGTATATATGCATTAAATTTTAGGGATCCGCCCTTAACGATCGATTCGTAATGAAAGCGGTGTTCAGTAACAGACGTCTGTTAACACCGTTTTCTAATCTGCTGCAAGGGCAAATAGACCGCTTGGAACATACGATCACTGACAACAGTTATGCATATCCATATATAAACAGACACACACACAGACATACATTAAGCTAACAATTTTAACACAATGTAATTAGAAATGCAACGCAGCTATTTTGTATAAAATTAAGAAAGTATTAGCATCGTATTTACATAACGTAAATTAGAACTAGCAGTAAATAAACAGTGCATTTTGCATTATTAATCCCACAAGAATAATGTTACTTAAATCTGCTTTTAGTTGATTTAAATTTACCAATACTGCACAAAATGCAACGGAATTTCAATGTTTTTCTTTCTAGCAACAAAATCTGACTTAATGCATTTAAGGTAATTTTATATCCATTTTCTATATTTACTATTTATATATTTGGTTTAACAGAGATAACACATAATCAGAAATAAGCTGAATTTCTGTAAGTAAAAAAGTAAAATAAATGTTTTCACAATTCGATTTGTAATTATAAGTGATTATAATTAGAAAAATCTTCACATAAATACAAATTTCTCAAGCCGTTAATTCTTTGCATTTTTTTCATTTTCAAGCGATTACTGTATATATGTATTTACACATACATAAGTAGATTTATTCCAGCAGAGTTGCTTTTGATGAATTGAATCCCGCCCATACACATTGATACATTAATACATTGTCGTTTGTTCGTTGTTTCTAAAGATTTTTAAAGCCGCATTAAGCGCTTTAAGCGCCAGCATACACATCCATACATAAGTACACACACATACATAAGCATACATAAAAGCCAAAGCACTTAAAATATGGCCATGTAAGCACATTCACATGCCAGCTACATATGTATTTGTGTGTACATAGATATTTATGCAAGTGTATGTGTATATAAGGTAGAGTTGCATTTTCCAGATATCGCTGGAAATGGTGTTGCGGCTGCTGCTGCTGCTGCTGTTACCGCTGCTGCTGCTGTTACTGCTGCAGTGGGAGTTGTTGCAGGCTGATGACTCAGGGCAGCAAAAAACATATATACTTAGACACACACATATATATATATATATATATATATATACACATATAGATATGTCTAAGTATATAAAGTATATATATGCTCATGAGCAATTGCATTCAAAGAGCGGCTGCTGCTTCTCCTGTTTGTTGTTGTTGTTGCTGGTTTGCCCGGCATGCGCAGTGAGGCGGGCGAAAAATCAATTCAGCTAAAAGTGCGCCCGGTTAGAAAAGTGCAGGGCGAGAGACAAGGGCCAGGAAATCCAAAGCCAACAACAATGGCAACATTTGTTGCGCCAACTGCGCAAGCAGCAGCAGCAGACGCAGCAGCAGAAGCAGAGCAAAGTAATGCTGAGCAGCAGCAGGTCGGGTGTCTGACAGTTGGTACAGGCACGCACAGTGGGGCAAACATTAAAGAACAAGTATTTGACATTTGCTTGAAGCTAAAGCAAAACATATATATGAATTCACTCTATTGATACGAAGTAGTAGTAATTACGAATAATTGAAAGATTTGAAAACCATACTTTGGAATTAAAATGAAAAAATTTGAATATCTTGTCTAAGATACAATATATTAATTCGAAAGTATGGTCAGATTGTTTCTTAATGAAAATCAGATTACTTTGGTTTAAGATATAGTATACAGTCAAATTGTTTGAGATATTTTTTTTGGTAAAAGTCCTTGCGTTACACAAAATAAAAAAAGATTTTGTTGGCAAAAGTTAAGATTTAAATATATCCACTATAATAGAGATTTAACTGAGCTATCAAATATTACTAAATGGGCCAAGGACAGGCAGAAGCTCTAAGATCAAGGAAAACAACCCTTACAAAGGCTTATAAGTCAGAAAAAAAAACATTGAAAGGACTCAAGAAAACTTCATCACCAAACGATTATCGAAACGTGTAAATGCCGTCAACAATTGCAAATTGTAAAGATTTTCTGAAACAGTCTTAGTACTACGTCACAAGTAGCCTGTTACCCACATTACTAGTGACCTGCTATACATTTTAGAAATGAATACAAACATTGTTCATCTGGGTGTTCTTCGACAGATACAGGGCTACAGTGGAAATTGGCTTGGCCAGCATTTGATTTGGTTGCAAAGCTTAAACAAAAATGCATAGATTTTAGCCAGCCTGAACTACTACCTATGATTTTTGGCCCATTATTCTTGAGTTTCGAACCACTGTGCACACTGCCTGGCCTAACTGGCAGGCAGGCAGCAGTCAGGTGGGTGTTTGAGTTGAGTGAATTTTATGGCTTGGTTGGGTGGTTTTTTTGGCAATGGGCATAGCAGTAAATTGCATTACTGCGACTCACATTATGTGGATGGTTTCCCTCCCCCCTCTCCACTCTCTATGTGCGGCTTATATAATACATATAGAAAGAGAGGAGACGACAACATCGTCCCCAAGTTTCGCCTGGGCCTGGGCTAAAAAGTTTTGCAGCTAGCTAACGAACCACACAGCGAACGTCCTTGTTTGAGGTTATTTCTGTGTATATACACAGGGATATATATATGTATATAGGTATATATAGAGTATATAGAGCTGACTAACTGGCTGGCAATATATACATACATATATATATATATTGAAATTGTTGTGTGTTGGTGTGGTGCGCAACTTTTTGCAAGTAGAAATTCCTGAAATCCCTTTTAGCCTTTCATTCAATCATTGCTGGCGCTGGGCGGGCGGCAAATGGTAACGGCCCCATTGGATAACCCAAAATGCGGGGCTTTGGACTTGGGACTTGGACTGCAGCAGTCAAAAGTAATTTGAAGACTCTGCCGTTGGGCGTGAAATTTATCAACATCACAGAAGGAGAACTGCTTGAACAGCAACAGAAGCCGCTTCTGGCATGTTGAAGGACACGGGAATGACAGCTCGGCCACAAGGAGTAAACGCAGATATGAAAAGGGCCACGTAAACAAGAAACATGGCAGGATAATGCAAGGATCAAGTCTTCCGACACAGCCTGACGTTATAAAATATAAAAATGAACAACTCCAACACTAGTGGAAAAGGAACTTAATAATAAGGAATAAGTTCTTATGAGAAATACTCAATTAGAAAAGTTAAGAAATTTCAAATATGAACGAAGAAATAGGTAAATAATAGTTCAGTTTACTAGACTTGTCAAATTCCAACTTAAAAAATTGGCTTGTCAAAAATAGCGGGAACTCAAATAGTTAAAGAACAGTTTCAATTTCTCCTCTACCTTTTTGTCGAATACTTTTTTGTTTTAGAAATATCTTCTACAAAACTATTCTAAAATAAATCTACATTTTAATTTGGATTTCCATTATACAAGCTATCAAAACAAAATTACTTTTCTTCCACTTTGGGCAGCCATAAAATAAATCCTTTTATATATAGTTTTTCAAAGGCTCTTCAAAAGTGAGAAAAATGTAGCAACGTGGGCAGAAAATCAAATTAAAATCCGAGCTAAAAACAAAAAAAAAATTCGCACACAGAACTTTGTCAAAGCAGGAAGCCTGGAAAATTCAAGCAACCGAAACCCCACGATAAATGTGCAAAAGGATTTTATGCTGGCCAAAAGAGAGGAAAAAAGAGTTGCATTTAAAAATGGAACTGCTATGAAAGTCACTTTACATAATATTATGCGCATTTAAAGTAATGCAGCCTTAAAGCATTATATAAAGCTCCGCTCCCAAATGACCGACGACTAGAGTGGGTGGAAACAACGAGCCCTGGGCGCCACAGAATAATGCTGCATCCTATCTCTCTCTTGCTCCCTCACTCCCTCTCTGCCACTCTCAGTGTGCTCTGCTCTACTGGTTAAGTTAAGCGGGGCGACCTCAATTAATGTGCTGCAGCGGCTGCAGTCAAGAGAGATGCGTATGCAGATGATGTGCAAAGGGGTGCACAAGCAGCAGCAGCAGCAGCAAAGGGCAGGAGGGTTGGATAGGGCTGACAAAGTCAGAGGGCAAAGTTGAATAAAAGTTGAAGCCACGACGACGTCAAAAATAAATATATTTATATATATACATATATATATATATATATATGTAGATGTATACACAAACAAAAAAAAAAAAGGAAACAAAAAATAAAATGACGCAGCGCTGCCTGACAAGTGACGCAACCGGAAGCAGATGAGGACATTCTAAGGGGGACGGGGTAAGGAATAGGCTTGCGGGGTGTGGCCAGGGGGCACAACAAAACACAGAACACAAAACACAGAGCACAGAGCCCGCTGCCCAAGCCTGGGCCCGGCTTCCTATTGAATGAAAGGCGGCTAACGGGAAACACAATTCTATTATTGTTGTTGTTGTTGATGATGTTTTAGGCGCATGCGCGCTCCAAAAATGTTTTTGTGTTATGTAAAAGGCATATATATACTATATGTAGTACATGGCATAGGCTGTTTGAGCCACCCACAGCCGCAGGCAACAAACAACAAACAGAAACAACAATAAGAATGATAACAGCAGCAGCAGCAGCAGCAGCAGCAACGGCTTAAATTGCAGCAGAGCAAAAAGGAGAGAATCAAAATAGACAAGAGAAAATAACGAAAAATTTGGCGACAGCAGCTACCTAACAGGCAATCCGCCTCCTGCACCCTCCCCCCTAGTTCGCACACACACACAAACACACCTTCCGCTCTGTGGCTGCAGAAAATGCTGCTGCTGTTGAAAATGAGGTCGTGGAAATGGAAAATGAAAGCAGTTCGAGAGACGAAGCCTCAATCCCAATCCCCTCCCTCACTGCCTCCCTCGCTCAAGCTAATGCCGGCTAAAATAAAGTCCACGTCGTTCTTATCTGCAGCATAGGCAACATCTAATGATGCTGCTGGACAACAATAACAACAACACTAATAATAACAACAATAAGGGACAAACATTTATTATTGTTGTTGCATTCATATATATATAAATATATGTGTGTATGTATGCAGCTTGGGAGTGGCTTTAAAATACACACATACACAGATGTATATATACATCTATATATCTATCTATATATAGTATAGTCAGATATACAACAGTTGCCAGATACAGAACAATATAACAACAACAAGAGCAACAATAATAAGAGCAGCATGCGTTGAGGACAATGGCAAACATTTTCATTGCCTACATTTCAGCGTTAGTGTTCGTGTGTGTGTGTGTGCGACTAAATATTAACTGCAGAACAAAAGAACACGGGCAAAAGAGGCCACTCCCTATGCAGAGAGTTATACATAAATGCTTATAAATACCAACACATAGTAAACACCATCATCATCCTCATCATCATCATCGTCGTATAGATAATACATAGTTAAATATTTTGTGTTGCGCAAATGTTACCCAATGGATTTGAAATTTAATGCAAAATGCTAGCAGCTGAATATTTAAAGGTCCTTTTGGCTTTTTTTTCCACAATGTTTTAATGGCCAAAGCACTTTTGTATGCGTGCTGGAAGTGTGGCATGAGATACAGCGAAACAGCTTTACATTTAAAATATCAGATGTGATTTAATTGCGTAGACTCCTTTCCTTATCATAATTGTAGTAAGAACATGGTTTCAAGTTACAGCAAAAATTGATTCTTCAAATGAGGAATTTTATATTCTAACTAAAAAATGGTTTCTCAATCTGAAAAATTGTATATTCTGATTAAAAATGGTTTCTTAAAGTTAAGCCGATCTTTATTCAGCTTCTTAAAAACTGTTTCTTAAAATGAGTATTTTTGCATTCTTTCAGAAAAACCCTTTTTCATATTACTAAAAATGGTTTCTTAAATTTATGAATTTTATATTCCCTCAAGCAGACTTTTTTTTGCAGATTACCAAAAATGGTTTCTTAAAATGAGGAAATTTATATTCTTGCAGAAAGATCAAAAAATAAATATCTGAGAAAATCGAAAATCAAAGTTTTGATCCAAACTTATACTTCTTGTGATTTATAATCTATCTACACGTAATCTATCTAAATGAAGGACTAAGTTGTAAGCTTTTTGAATAAGCCCCTTCTGCATTAGTATACATAAATCGAGGAACAATTTCAAACTAAGCATATGCTGGAGAAGTTTGTCAAATAAATAATTTGTAATGGAAAAGAAAGCAAACTGTTAGTGGTAATAACAACAGCTGCAACTAGTTGGAAATGAATAATGGACAATAAAATTGAGTTAATTCGTTGCCGTAATCCACTAGATAATTGGACAGCAAATGCCCCCCATATGCAGCTGCAGCTGTCTATTTTTCCAGGACGAAGGACACGTACTGATTGTTGAGACTGGGAATGGGTATGGGAATGAAATGCAACTAAAATGCGAGACTGACAGACAGGCAGACAGCGAGAGTTGGCCTCGTTCGTTTGAGCCATTTATGCATTATACATTATACATCGGAGTGCCCACTTTTTGAAAATGTGAATTTAATTTGGGCGTTACATTTAACAAAATTGATGGTAAACTTGATAAAACTGGGTTTTACGGCAAATGACGTAAATCAAGGAAAAATTGACAGACGGTCAAATGCAATTACACACAGATGCAAACACATACACATACATTCGCATACATGCACACACACATGCAGGTGCATAATCAGCACAGCGCAAAATGTTGACAATTTAATTAGAATTGATTTTCCGTTCGATATTTTCCAGGGAAATACACAATGATTGCTGCAGCTGCTGCTGTAGTGGGAGGAGTAATATATATATATATATATAAGTACATTTGTATATGTATATATATACCTGCAGCTGTTATGTAATTATATATATATGCACACACACACACACACACACAGACACTTGCATCATTTAATTGCTTGACGACAACATTTTACAATTTGCAACCCAGGCAACTCTCCCTGCTGTTCCCCTGTTGTCGCTGCCGCCCTTCCAATTTAATGAGCTATATCTGCTATCTTTTATCTCTCACTCTCTCTCGCTCTCTCACTCTCTCGCTCTCTCTCTCTCTCGCTATCTCCCTTTCTCTGTTCCTTGGCAACCGCAGGGCAATGAAGCATTCCACATGAAGATTGATTATGGCCCGAAGTTTTTAATGCGTTTTGCCATTTATTTCAATGCATCGAGCAAAAAAGGAAAGAAAAAGGATTCGCTGCTTGGCATCGATGCCACGCCCAGACAGACAGAGATAGAGAGAGATAGAGCAAGACAGAGATAGAGATAGCATACAAGCAGAGAGTGAGAGCGAGAGAGAGAGAGAGAGAGAGAGTGCATAATAACATGATATATGCATTGCATTTATGGGCATAGATAAACATAGATGGGCATCGATATGCTACAGTGAACACTTTGAACACTGCCTGCTGCTGCAGCCTCCCCAAAGGACCCAGGCAGATATCAAATTGAATGGCATACAATTTCAATTTATATCCATATATATGTCTATATATATATATATATATACAGAGAGGGGAATATAATGGTTGCTACTACTATTGATGGACAGCTCTCACATTCATTTGTAAGTAGCAATGAATAAAAAGATATGTACAAATGGAATTTCTATAGTTATTGAGTGAAGGGTTCTTCTCGCACTGTTCGAATTGCAGATTGTGTGAAAAATGCATTCATCATGGCATGTTCAAGTTGTCTGATCGTCTTAATGAGAGAAACACTGAATGAACGCAATTAAAATGTAGCACTTTCAATGAATAGTCCACAATCCATATATAAAACTAATTAATTGCTGTTATATTTCTTCGTAATACTTGCTAACAATTTCTAAGCCATTAAACAAGAAGTTATTTCTTTGTTATTTAACACTTGCTTAAAATTTTAATGTAATTCTACTGCATGTTCTTTCTGGGGGAACTTCTGATTAAAAGTCTGCATACAGACAATATAAAGTTCGTAGTAGAGCTATTATCGACTATATAACAACTAGAACGAATTGATAATCTATAAATCTGTTTAAAAAGTTATTCAATTAGAGTTTCTTCATCTCTTATCAAAATATCTCTCAGAAAACCTTACACAATAACAGTTTCTCTCAACAATTCCAAAAAAAAATAAATACTTTTTCGCATTTGTGATGAAGTTTTGCTCACTCACGTTTATAGATTTCAAATATTATTTGTGCCATTTTTTGTTAAAAGGTTGCTCACATGCACCAGAATGTTAACTATAGATGATTTATCTTCTGATTATGACAGCAAAGAATAAATTAAAAAACAACTTATTGAAAATCATGCTGCTCACACACAAAAACACTATATATATATATTTTGGCTATATATAGTAATTTTGAGAGGCCAGAGAACTGAAAACTGAATGCCTCAAGATTGCATGCATTCCACAAAAGAAATAACAAAAAGGATGTATGATGGTATACACATATATATGTATATAAATATATATTTATACATATATATATATATATATATAAAGAAAAAAGCAAAGTGTGCTTTGGTTGCTTGCTGACAAACCACAACATTGTGGCAAGCACTGGGCTTTGGGCACGAACTTAACTCAACTGCCAACAAAAAATGAAAGAAACATGAAACAAATTTTTGGACGTGTGTATTTTTAGGGCAACACAAAAACACTGACACACACAGGCAACGTACGTGTATTTATGGCCATTACTCAATGCCCCAGCAGTCATAAAAGTTTAAAATGCATTTTTACGACAGCAGCAGAAAACATGGCAAGTGCCTCCCAGCAGCAGCCGCAAACTAAATGAAAATTGTCCCCAACTTGCCACCCAACCAATCTCCGCCCATTTGCATTTTGGGTGGCTCACACACACACACACACACACACACACACACACACATGCATTTATGTATGTTGATAGTAGATACACATGGGCGTGGCACTGTCAAACATTTATTTCGTGTTCAATTTCTTGCAGTTAATTGAATGCGACATGTTTTTCTTTTTTGTTATTTTGTTTTCTTAATTGTTACTGGCAGCAGGAACAAAAATATAACAAAGTAAATATAACTCACATACATGCCACATGTGCCCTTTTCAACAACTTATAAATAACGTTATATATCGTTATATATCTGCCAAGTTGTCGGTCCATTCGCTTGTCCATTAGCGGCGCATCATTTAAATTGGCATTTTGCTTTCGCTTGCCGAATTTCGCATTTAGATAAAAATTCAATTTTCAAATTGCAGTGCCAACTGCACTGAGCGAAAGATAAAAATAACACCTTAACTGATTTTTTTTACTATACCATTTTAGCCATGATTTTCACCTGGTCATAAGAAAATAACAACTGTGTTTATGTCAATTATTGTAAAACACAAATTGAAAGCACTTTCTGCCATTTGCTGTCAGAGTTAATGAGAAAAGTACAGCAAAATTGATACGAAAAGATACAAAATCACAAAAATCTGCACAACTTTGACAAAAATGATCCAATTTTTTATATCACTCTGCATCTTAATTTAAGATTTCCGGTTTTTTTTTGAAACATTTTATGACTTACAACAACTTAAAATGCTTTTCACTAATCTTTTTCTTTATTCTACTTTTACATGCTTGGCGCTTTGCTGTTTTTCACATTTTTCTATGGATATTCAAATCTTGAGCTATTTATAAACAGTGTCGGATTTCGCGCCGTGTACACTTGACATTTTTAGCTGAAATTAATTTACAAATGCTGTCACATTATATTTTACTGCTATTGTTGCTGCTGTTCAATTTGTAAAGTAACTGTTACATGTTGTTAGCATTTGCTGTTGCTGTTGCTGTTGTTGTGGTTATCCGCTGTCTTAATTATGTTCAGCCTGACTATATATTACATAAGCAACAACTCCCGCTACCCTTTTACCACCTTGCGAAATGCTTGCGCATATTTTTGAAGCAAGCAGCAATGGCAATATGGCTAACCAATAACAACAACAACAACAACAACAAACAACAACAACAAACCGTGGAGACCTCAACCCACAGTTGCTGTTGCTGCTGCTGCCTGTTAGTTGTATGTTCGTTGTTACCTCCACCAGACGTTGGCTGGCGTTTGCATCGGCAAGCAACGCCCCCGCCCGTGTGTCTGCCACCAACACACACAATTGTTGATTTGTTAATGTTGTTGTACATATTTCTGCACGCGCTTGTCAATTATTCACAAAATATTTGTGCACATTCACAGTCATTCATTCGTTTATTCATTCATTCGTTCAGTTAGTTAGTTAGTTGACTCACTTTTGTTTTTCTTGCCCAGTTTCCCCATATGCAGCGAGTGAATAAATACTTCGACTTGTGTTTGCCAGTTGTTGGAGTGGGGACGGAGGGGGTAATTTGCATACGCATTTGTCTTGTCGTCGCTGTGGCATTGCGTAAAAAATCGCTGCACTTTAGTCGACGACAACCAACCAACCAATTGCCATTAATGGTGCGCAGCTAATGCAATTAACGGCCGAATAGAGAAGAGAAGCAGATGTGATTTCTGGCGCGACAAGAGCGGCGTGACAGCTCGTGTTCAATTATCGATAACTAAAATCGATTAGAATAATGTTTCAATTGCAAAAATAGCGAAGAAGCACAGCGGCTGTTAAAGATATCACATTTTGAAACTACAGAAAGCTTTTACGGGAATAAGTTTACTAGTAAAAATAAAAATATGAAATGAAGATGAAAGTAGGAGAAGAGAAGCAGATGTGCGAGAGACTCGAAGTTGGCAGCATTACGATTTCTATCGTGACAAGTGCGCGACAGCTCGGGTTCACTTATCGATAACTAAAATCGATCAGAGAAGAAACACAAAAGTTGTTAAGTTAATCACGTTTTTAAACTACATCAAGCACAACATTTTTTTTTTAAAAAAAAAACTTCAGTTTCTATGAAAATATATAAAAATAATCTTGTCTATTTAATAAAAATCGTGTTGGTAGCCGTGTGTTTTTCTATTTATATTTTGAACCCATCTCTAAAACCGAAGACACCTGACAGCCTGTCAGTTAGTCGCCGCAAGCCGCAACAGAAACTTTAAACTAAGTACAAAAACGAAAACAACAACAACAACAACAAAAAACCCTGACAGCTGCCGTCAGTCAAAGATTCGAGAGCGTTGTTTGGTTTTTGTTTTGCTTGGTGTTTGGGATGTGTGTGTGTGTGTGTGTGTGTTGTGGGCGCAGGTTAAAGTGAATTGAACGTAATTTCAATTGGATTTGGTTTCGCTTTTTAAGAGATTGCTGCCAGCCGAGAAGCCCACACACAACTAGACTCAAGCTCAAGCTCTGAAAACTCAGAAAACTTCAAGGCAATACACACACACACACACACGCAGAAAAAAATCTACAGCAATTTGTGAACAAATTATTTGTTAACGTATCTAATTCGATTCGATTTTATTGATATGGTAGCCGCTTCTGTGGGCCTTTTGTGTTGAGCAACAACTATTGTGATCCGAAGATTGCAAGTGCTTATGGATCAATAGGTTTTGACACTGAACTCAACGGAAATACTATTATTATTGTAATTATTACTATACTTTTGTTTGTGTAAACTTATATGACAACACCTGTCAATAAGTTGGAATAGGATGAGGATTACCCCGATGACCACCATCAGACTATATATATATATCTATTTTGATATTGTCGAACTGATGTTGTCAGTGAGTTATTTGTTAGTTGAGAGTGTAACCAAAACAAAATGAAAAATGTCCTCTGCTGTGGAGTTCTTCATCATGGATAACATTCTCGGTAGACCAACGTACAAGACTTTGAAGCAGTTATTTGTCATTTAACTCAGTTGATATAAACTACTTTAATTACAAGTTTCATTCATTAAGGAGCTGTTTTCTTAATTACTTCACACACAATCCATCAGCACTCGAGTGCCTCAAAAGAAGATGCAATCTGCAATTTGCAATTTACCCACACAAGACAAATGAGCAGCACATGTGACAGGAGCAAAAGAGAAGGCGTGTGAGACACGCAGGGAGATAGAAAAGGGGGGAGACAATGACTGTGTCAAATTAATGCGACATTATTAATCATGTGGCCCGAAAATGCGCCCGAATTGCGTAATGAACAATGGATGCACAGTATGTGAACACATATACAACTATATATGAGTAAATGTGGCAACTTGTATGCCAGCAACAACCAGTGACAAGTGCCTATAAATTGCATCATGATTTGACTGCTCCCTCGAGCTAGAGAATAAATAAAGCAATCGATTGGGTAACGCAACGCCCACGACGCTAATAAAGTGGGCATGGCAGACCCATGGGAGCTGCTAGGCGCTTCGTTAGTTGCCAAATTGGCCTGGAGCAAAAATGAGAAGAACAGGCAGAGGCGAATAAAGGGAAAATCAGGAAAATCAGAAAATCAAATTCCATGCAAATTGGCTCCAAGGACCAAATAGGATGAGCCAGGGATGTGCACTGATTGGGGCTTGACGAATGCCTCCCTCAGGGAATGCAGCTATCTCTCAGATTGCTCCTCAGGTGTGACAGCACACACACACACACAGACACACACAAACACACATATACACACACACACACAAACACACACATAGCTGCACATCCTGTCCAATGGGGCGTATGATTAATATGGCCAACGAAGTTGACAGAATTTTCCGCGCTAAGCTTTAAAGCTGCCACACAAAAAGGAACCAAAAAAATTGATTAAAGCTTACTGCGCATTTTCTTTTGGTTCCCATAAATCCTTTTTAATTGGAATTGTACTCAGTCAGCTATAAAAATTAATTTTAAATTTGTGATTGATGCGCCAAGATAAATATTGAATATTTTTCATTTATAAAATACTGATTGAAATCTATCTTTGTGCACCCATATAAATTTATAATATTAATTGAAATATTTATAAACAAAAATATTTTACAAGGCTTTCCAAGTAATAATAAAATTTTTGAATATGAATATTTCGATATAATTTTCTCTTTAGAGAATTTGGCTTCTTCTACCTTTTCGTTAGTTTTGAGATTAGTTTAGCATATTCTCGAATTACTTCTCAAATTTGATTAATTTTCCTTATAGTGTTCCCCACGCACACACACACACACACACACACACTGTATAATTATAAATTACTTAATGGAAAAAACATTGGTTTTTATGTTTCTCAACTTACATCACAAAAGTTCAATTCAAATTTCAATTCTGCCGCAGTTTCGTTTCGGTTTTTGTTTAGTTTTTATCTTTTTACTTTTTAATTGTTGCCGTTGTTTGCTCTCTGCTTCTTGCTCAGTTTGTGTTGAAAATTTGTAAATTATATTTCAATATATATATTTTTGCAATCACTTTTAGTTATACATATATTTTTTGCATTGTTTGCTTTAACACAACACTTGCCACGATTTTTCTTCTCGACTTTTACTCCTTTTTTTTTTAATTAGCTTTTTGTTGTTGTTTTAAACGATGTAAAACGTATTTTTTCTTCGGCTTTCTCATTTGAATTTCTGAGACAGATATATATATGTATATATATATATATATATTGATGGGAGATAACTTTATTTTTATTTTTTTGGTTGTATTTCAATGCACGGCCATGGATAATGTTGTTGCTGTTGCAGTTGTTGCTGCAATTGTTGCTGGCGTGTCTGTTGTTGTAGCTGCGAGTCTGCAATTTGTTTGAGGCAATTGTTGCTGTTGTAGGTGTTGTTGTTGGTGTGTTTGCTGCTGCTGTGGTTGCTGCTTCTGTGGCTGCTGCTGCTGTTGCTGTTGTTGTTGTTGCTGCTGCTGTTGCTTGAGGCGGCTCTTGTTGTTATGCATTTGTTGCTCCATTTTTAACAATATTTTTTGTACTTTTTTCTTTTTTGCGCCTAGCACCTGCAAAAGATACACACAAAACTATTGTGAGTGAGACAACAAATGCAGCGTGGCAGTGAGAGAGAGAGAGAGAGAGAGAGAGAGAGAGAGAGAGAGATAGAGTGAGAGAGAGGGGCGGAGGGAGTGTGCTTAAAAGACGTGGGCGGCCTAATTTTATTGACCTTTTCTTCGTCGTTGTTGTTGTTGTTGGGGTCGCAGCAGCAGCACAAAAAACAACAGTTAGAAATTATAACAAAAGACAGCAATAAAACTAACATATAAACAAAAAAAAAACACAAAAAAAATATAAAACAAGAAACACAAGTAAAAAAGTCTTTTGACCCAGACGGCCAACGGCATTTTATATGTTGCCCCCGAGGCGAAATAATCAAAGATAACTCACATTTATATATAAATACAACAATGTCATTTCAGTCTACAGGCAGGCCAGGCAGGCTTTATACCTTGAACAGAGCGCTCGAAACTAACTTCAAAACACATTGGATAATTTATTGTCTTATGCTAATTCAGAGCAAACAAAAGAGAGAAGAGGTACGTCCAAAACTTAAATTAAAAGTAGAAAAAAAAAACAATCAAATTTGTTTGCTCAGTTTTATGACAGGGGCGTCGTCGTCATCATCGTTGTTGTTGTTTTTGTTGTTAATGTTGACTTTTAAAGTTGTATGTGATTTCCTCATTAAAACCAGTTTCTTTAGCTTTGGTAACGAAAAAAATTTATATACGTAGAGCTCATTTGATCGATATTTATTATATTTTTGTTGAGCTTAAGTGGGTCACAGTTTTTGACACTTATTTTCAGTGATTAACGCTTAACTGGCCATTAACTTATGGTGTGCACTGTGTTCACTTAACTTGCAACAACAACAACAACAAAAACAACTACTACAACAACAACAACAACAACAAAAACAACTACTACAACAACAACAACAACAACAGCTGATCACTGGCAAGTGCAATAAAAGTCAATGAATTGAACTCAATTGAAAGCAATTGAGCGCATTTAGTGTGAGCGGGACAGCAACGAGCATAGCTTGCTTGTCTGAGTGGGAAAGAGAGAGACAGAGATAGAGAGAGAGAGACGCATAAATCGCTGCAGTGTTGCACAAATAGAAATAACTTATTTCTTGAGGCACTTTGTTAATTGTTTAAAACAACATCTGTTCAAAGACGTTGCTCAAAAACAAATAAAGTATCCAAAGATCTGCTTTTCAGCCAGCTTCAAAAACCTTTCGGAAAATACTAGAATCTTTACAAATACTCCAAAATTTCAAATGTAAACAAACTTAAAGTTATGATTTAGAAAAATCGACCAATTTTCTAAATATGCTTTATTGGAAATGTTTTGTTTCACAGCAAATCACAAAAACTTATACACAAAATGTCGGCTTCATAAATCACATAATATGTCAGATATTCTCAGCACTTCTAGTAGTCGTCCTACTTTCTAGAACGCCAAATTCATTTTTAGTTTAAACTTAACCTTGAAATCGGAACTAAATTTATTTTGTTGTGAAGATAAATTTGTTGTTTGAAATCGGACCCAAGCAAAATTAGTGTGTCAAAAAAACAAAAAGCAGAATACCACCAAGGATTTATATATAATAGCTACAAATTGTACGATTTTTGAAAATGACAAATGATTTGAACCAAAAAAAATCAATGTTTTAACAAAGGCAAAAAAAAAACTTTAGTGTGAAAATAAATTTGTATTTCGAATATTGTGTTTTTGATTCTTAACTTTTGATAAGCCGCATTAATCATGTTTGCCAGCACGTGCTGAGGAGGAGAGCAGGGCATTCAAATGCCATCAGCAGTTGGGCAATGTTTTGTTGTTGTTTTTTACCCCACCCATAAAGATAATATGTGCACAGAATTTATTATTGTATGTCTAACCGAAAATTTAATATTTGTCTTCGTTCGTATATGTATATGCACATATACATAACTAGCGTATTTCATGTATATATGTTATGTATATATGTTGTACTTGGTTTGCTCATCGTTTGTCTAATTTGAAAAGTAAGCAGCGACATAAAAAAAAGTAACTTGTCGCAAAGGTCAACTTGATTAGCGTGTCTGCAACATGTTTCTATCTTTATATCTATTTTTGTTGGTCGACTATTTGAAGGCACTGTAATTTCCATAGAGACTTACACATTTACAGTTATTTAAATAATATATCTAATTTGTATATGGCTGCCTCAATAATCCAGGACTTGAGGCAGGCATAAAGAGACCTTCATCAGGGATACACACCTGCAAAGAGAAAGAAACAAAAGAAATACAAAAATTAATAATCATATTTACGCTTTCACATTTGACATTTGTATAAATAAATAAAATATATAATGGATAAATGTTTACTGAGCTGCGTTTGTCACATTTACATAATATAGTAATGTATGAGAAAAAACATTTAAAATCAGCACATGGCGCCCTCCTACACACCCACCACGACCCACCCACCTGCTCGCTGCCCCACCCCAAAAATGGCCAAAACACCTTTTGTCTATTTGCAAAGTGCAAAAGTTCAAAATGTTAAAATCGTTGCCAAGAAATGGCAGAAATGGAAAAGAAACAAAGAGGAACAACAAAAGCCAAAAAAAAAAGCAAAAAACAAAAACCACTTTAAACAGAAAGGCAGACGAAAATAAATTATATTCGCTTGTTTATTATGTTTAGCTACAAAAGAGAGCACAAAGAAGGAGAAAGATACAATCATGCTAAAAATGTCGCATTGACGCGCAGTTACCCTGTAAAACTCAAATTGTTGTTTCGCTGTCTTGCATTAAAATGATTCCAAAACAAAATAAAAGAATAATAAATAACTGATCAGACTATTGACATATTTATACGGCTTATTCATTTTTTATTACAGAAAGTGGGCAAAATTAGTTGTTAACTGCATTATCTACACACACACACACACGTATGTATATACACCAGCCAGGTGTGCATGCAGACAACAAGGAATGCAATTTGACAAATAAATGGGAGAAGAGGGCGCCGAAAGAGTGAACAAGAAAAGAAAAAAAGTACGCGACAAGAAGAAAGAAAAAAGTCTTGCAGTGCGTCTCAGACACAGCTAAGCCGGCAATTTTAATGATGATGACGCAGATTTTACTGTGCCAAAATAAAAAAAACCCACTAATACACGCACAAAATCAGCGACTGTGTGCGTGTATTGTCTGTGATTATATAAATAAAGCTAGGGGAGGGAGGAAGCTGGTGGGGAAAAACGCAGTCAAAGTGATATGTTTGCCATGGCCAGACGATGACTTCCATGACAATCACTCGCCCCCTCCCCCTCCCCATTCCCCCTTTTTTTCTCTCTCACTCTCTGTATTCTTCACTCCTGCTCACTCTAGTGAGTTGTCAGTTTCTCCACTTTGTTGTGCTGAGCGCGCTGTAATCTTTTTTATGCGCTTTAATTTGTTTTCTTTGCGATTCCATTTTCTTGTTGTTTGCCAAAAGTTTATTGATCTCTCTGCTGCGCTGCTGCTGCTGCTCTGCGACAACAAAGAGGGGGTTGTATAGGTTAGAGCGGGAGGGCAGCGTAGAATATGTCGCTCTATCTCTCTCTGTCTGCCTGTCTCACAAACTATATATGTATTTATATGTATGTGTGTATGTTTGCACGGCGTTTGCCATGCGGCAACACAACTTTCGCATTTTCTTTGTTAAATTTACGACCAATATCAGAATTCATGTCAAATATTCCAAGGGCAATGCCAAAAATATGCCGCAAAAAAGTATATATATACAAATAAAAAAATAATTTCACGCATTTAGGGGTGGGGGTGGTGAAAGATTGCATATGGCCACATCGCACATCATGAAATAGACAAGTTAAGCACAGATCGTAAATTTATGGCATCGTCGTGTAAACAAAACAAAAAATCAACCAAACAGCTGTTGTTGTCCATTAAGAAAGAGAAACGAAGAAAAATAAATACATTTAAAAATTAGTTTTCACAATGGAAATCAATACAAAGACACGTTGGAAAAAAAGGCACAGCGTCCTTATACAAATAATTATAATCAACAACAATAATAATAATGAGAAACCAACAAACAAAATGCGACAAATATGCAAATGAAGAGAGTTCGGCTAAGGAAGGTGAAATCATAAAATGAGAAACAATCAACACCAACAGCAATCAGGAAAACGTTTAGCAGAAGAAAAGAGTGTGCAACGACAAAGAGATATGCTGTTAGTTAACAGTAACTGCTTTTTTTCTCTTTGTGTATGATATCAATTTTGTTTATCACCTAACTTATCTTCTGCATCTGCTATTAATTTGTACAACCTTTATTTTTCCTACACACAAAACAAACGGCAAACATTAAACAAATTTAAATGCAAGCGCGTTGCGGTCGCAGTGGCCATCGCCGTCGCAGTCGACGTAGCCCATCAGCTGCTGCATTAGTCAGCAGAAACCAAATAAAAAAGAGAGCGGCGGCCCCAAAAAGAAACTTGCAAGAGACCATACCAAGTCATTGACACCAAAAAACCACTAGCCACAAACAAAAACAAAACGAAGTTGATGAAGATGGAGCGATGAAGAGAGACCAACAACAACAAAAGAAACTTCAAGAGATGCAAATGATTTGAAGTTATGCGCCATCCCGCTTGCACTTGATAGGAAAATATTAATTTATATTTTAGAAGAGCGCAATAGGTAAAGCGCCACCTGTCGTGTCATTTATGTACAACTGTTCTTGTTCTAATTATTGTCGAAAGTTTTTCATGTATATATGCAACAACTTGAAAAATTCCCTCTCAACAACAGTTGCAACCTGTTAATTGCGCGCAAATTTGTTTTCATTTCTTTGTTGAACTTTTTGGCTAGCCTTATTTGCCACGCCCCCAAATATGCCGTCCCTCTCTCGAATTGCACGTCGCACTGCAAATTGCAAGCATATTAAATATTTCATGTTGTTGTTGTTGTTGTTGTCATCGCATGCATTGGCATTTGCCTGTTGTTGTTGGCTTTTTGTGGTTGACAAAATTGCCGCCTTTTGGCTTTTTGGCGTAAATAAGAAAGCAGCACAACAACAACAACAACAATAACAACAATAGAAAAGCCAGCTCTATAATTTGGCACAGCACAACATTACTTTGATACGCTTTCTTAGGGTATCACACAAGTCTGCTCAATTTTGTCAAGCATTTTGCTATGAAAATTAGAGACATATTTTCATATTTGAAAGCAGGGAGTCAAATGGGAACCGGAACCGTTAATGAATAGAAATGCAAAGCCAGAGCCGGAACTGAAATTAGACATTCACTGATTATTTTACAGAGCAATAAATGGTAACCGGAACCGTGCAATGAATTATGAACCAGAGCCGGAACTGAAATTCGTCATTCACTGATTCCTTCTTCACAAGAGCAAACAAACGAGAACCGGAACCGTTTCAAGCCCTTAACCAATTGGAACTCGAATTGTTATTCTGGTTCTGCCCTGGACAAAACATTTATTATACAATGCCAATTGAGAAGAGTGTACAAAATGCAACGTGCTCAAAAAATTGAAAATCATTTTCAAGTAAAGTAAATTTGTTATTTATATTTGTGTTTGGCTGCCGCCGCCCCTTATGCAATTTGTGTGTGCGGCATGCAGCGCCATGTCGCGTGCAACTAGCAACAACAACAACAATTGCAACAACAACAACAACAACGACAACAACAATTCGCTTGCCTTGTACACAAGACGAGTATAGGTGAAATTGGGTTTAGTGTTCAATTTAACACCCACGTTCTAGTTTGGGTTTGTTGGCCCCATCATCAAAGCAGCAGCAGCAGCAGCAGCAGCAGCAGCAGCAGCAATCGGCCACAACACAAAAAATAAAAATAAAAAAAATTAGCAATTGTTGTTGTTGCTTCGTGTTTGGTTTGCAGCAACAATTGCTGTCGTCGCAGCTGCAACAGCAACAGCAACAGCAGCTTACCAAATGCAATCATGTCTAATTATGCATTCCACATTGGATTCGTTCTGTTCTTCACCGTTATAAAAAAAAAAAACAATTATAATAACAACAAAGCGACAACGCCCCCATGAAAATAATAATAATAAAAATAATAATAAACAGCAATAAAAATAACAACCGACAATGGAAATGTTTCTCGCTTTTTCCTTAATCTCTTTTCGTTTTTATCTATTCTATATATTTCTCAATAATTGATTGATAAACCAATTTTGGGCCTACAACAAACAACAACAATTTCCCTTCATTTCCGTCACATATGGGAGGAAAAGTCATTGAAGCGGTTCGAGAGAGCCCACGTCTTTAAATAAAAATTAACATAAATATGTTGCACACAGATTGGCTTTGATAGATATACATTTATTAGACTGACTCGCAGCCAGACATGCATAATTAACAAACAACTCGGGCAGCAGCCAGGTGGGTTGGGTTCCAATTGGTGGGGGGCGAGTGTGGCTGATTTTGTCATTCAGCAGACTCAGAAAAACAAAAAATAAAACAAAAGAAAATATGTTAAAGATGCCGAGAAGCGCTTTGCGTGGGGGACACAACAACCAAACCCGACACTTGAGCTCCACAAAATGAAAATGACTTTGGGGTCAGGTCAACGCCCCTTTTTTATTTGCATATTATTGTTATTATTATTGTTGTCATTGTTGTTGCCAGCAACTGTTGCTGTTAATGTTGCACTGCTTGAGTGAGTTTGGTTCTATTTTTATTTATTTATTATATATCATAGATTTTATTTATATTATTTAATTTGTTTTAATTATTTGTTTTACGACTGAATTAAAAAAAAAATACTTATTATTACTAACAACGTTCAAATCGTTTTTAAATATATAAAAATATATTTAAGCGCGTAAATGGCCTGACAGCGTTCGGAAGAGTATCTAAGCGTCTAATCTACCTTTTTTTACAACATTTTGTTGTTGTTTTTGAGATTCGTTGGCTGGTTTCGCTTCTCTGTTGAGCGCACAATTAGTTCAATGCTCATCTTCGATAGCCGTCATAACAATTTGCTTGCAACTATGTGCACACATATATATCTAATATTATTATTATTATAATTATTTATCTTGTCTCTTTTTATTTTTATTTATTATCATTGATATTCGTTTGCAGATTGGATTACAATTAAGTCGCACAATTTGTGACGCATCTAATGAGATTTCCCCGACCCCAATGAGTAAATATACACTTATTTGGCATAACAAGGCACTATATATATATATGGTATATATATGGCACATAGCTGATATGGATATAAAAAATCCTTGACTTAACTAAATAAATAAATATAAAACAAATAAATATCAATTTGTTTTGAAAGATGATTCCTTGTTTGAACAACTTTTTGTTTACCAAGTTATCTGGGTCAAACTCAATAGTTATGCATATATATTCATAACAATAGCAAAAAACGATCAAAATCAAGCTCCTATATCATATCATCAGTCTGCACTGCAAGGGTGTGCAATCTTCGGTGTGCCAAATGTAGTCATTCTTACTTGTGTTCAATTAATGCCACTCTTCGCTGACGAATCATGATTATTATTGTTATTATTATTGGACAATAAAAAAAAGTAATATTTTTCTTTGCAGGCGGGTGCAACGCACTCAAAATATCCAAGTGTGCGTGTGTGTGTGTATGTGGCACGCTTGTCTAGCGAGGGATAACGGGAGCGGGCAGAGCGTAGCAGACTGAGGGGGGCAGCAATTGCTCCTCAATGGGTGAAAGCGACCGACAATAAGACACAACAAGAAACAAACAACAAAACAAAATAGAAAACAACAAAACAAATAAACACTCGACTGCAATTAAATAGTTGTCTTTAGTTGCAATTTCATTTCGCATTGGGGAACACTATGATCAACACTTGGTGGGTGGGGTTGAGACGGGGGGGGACGGGGGAAGTGCTGTCAAAGCCACTGTGATTAACCCGGGTGAATGGGTCAACGATCAGCTGCCAACTGTAGAATTAGACAGCCCAAACTATGCCATTGAAATCAAAGTTAATTGGTGAAATTTAACCCTCGAGTCCACCTGGATTTTGCCTGCTTTATTTAAATAGTTGTAAAAGCAATTTTAAGGAGCTGCATTTATTCTAGAAACTAACTCAAATTGGCATTCCATTTTTTTTTAAAATAAAACAGCTTAAACTGATTGACTGATTGGGTAAAAAACTGAAAAGCCAAAAGCAAGAAAGCTCTCAAAAAAATACTAAATTTTAAAAAATAATCATTAAATAATAAACCAGAATACTTGAAATTTACTTTAAATTATGATTGTTTAAAAACATAAAAAAAAAATAGAGCAAGAAAACTGAAATTTGTATATTATCAGAAGCTGTAACTTAAAGTCGGTTCCAGATTTCTCCAAGTCATAAAACTTTTCAAAACTTGATAGATTTTACCTCTAGAATAATACCAAGTATATACCTGAAAACACAATTTAAGCTCGAAATTCACGTAAAAAAGCTGCCCCCAAGAATGAATATAGAAACATTTCCAAAAAATGTCATAACTTTCTCAAAATTTAACCGATTTCTATGTTAACACCAAAATTATACTCAAAAAATCTCATAAGTCAATTGACAATTAATTGATCAACATCTTCATTTCGTTAAAAAAAAATTCAATTTTAATTGAAATGTGACGTTTGTGAAGCAAAACGATTTCAAAAAAAAAGAAAGAAGAAACCAACCAGTGAGTGTTGAGCAAAATTGGTGACAGCAAAATTGGCAAAAATGGAGCTGGCCAAGATTAATGTGGGAATGTCAAACAACGACGGAGGAGCTGCTGGCCAAATTGAATGCAATAGCCACCCTTTTTGGCCAACAACAACAAGTCAATTGAATAAGTCATAAGTTATTTGGAGTTGTTTTTATTGATGTTGCTGTTGCTGTTGTTGTTGTCCTCCTATTCGCAGTGGAAAACCGGTTCGTTGAAATCACTGCAACAGCGGCAGCAGCAGGTGGCAAGTAAAGCGAACCCCAAGCTGCAAGCTCCAAATGGGCAATGCCCGGAGTTTGTCATGTAGTCAAAGGTGGGGACAGGAAGGAGCAGAGCAGAGAGCAGGGGGCAGGGGGCAGGGAGGGGGAGTTGGTCAGCCGTGAGTTGAGTCAAGTTGTTGATGGTTGGGTTGATGAGTTGATTTGCCGCCAACCGGTTATGTAAATTGGTAGCAAGAACGAACATTGTTGCATATCATACATTTTAAATACAACATGCCCCCCGGAGAAATAGGGAGATTATTGCATTTATTGCGAATTGTATTTTTGGCAAAGCGGAAATGCCAGAAGTGGCAGGAGGGGGGCAGAACACACAACAGAAAAAAGGGGGCTTTGCGCACCAACAGCAATCAACAACAATTAAATTTGATTAACGCAAATAAAATGAGTATATGAAAATTAAAGTGTTTTTTGCCCCAAAATAAAGAAAGAAATAAAAATAAAAGGGTCGCTCTGATAAAAACTGGCGGTGCATAAATTATGCTGGCAGGAACAAACGCACGAGCAACTTTCGTGCAACATGCGGCGGCACTTAAGACCCGACTCGAAATGAACTCAACATCATCGTTGGAAGTAGGTAGACCAACCAGACAAGAACATACCAGGCCAGACCAGACCACACAGACGGACAGACAGACAGAACCTTGGGAACACTCAAATAATAAAGATGATTATAATTGTTGTTGTTGTTGCTGTTAATGCAGTTGGTTCGGGACTCTCAAGTGCCATAGAAATTCAGAAAGAAAAAAAAAACCAAGTGAACAAAAATGTTTTCAAGGTTAAATGTGCAGCCTTTTGAGGTTTCAAGAGGAAGCGGAGGATCCACTAAGAAAACAATAAAATCTGTCTTATCTCCGGGATGGAGAAGTTCCAATACTCTCGGAGATAATTTAAAGATAACCGATGTAGACCAAATCAAGGCTCAAAATGAAAGTGTCAGGTGATCCTAAAAACATTCGATATGTACTTTAATTTAGTTTGAATATCTATTTTGGTGAACTTTTCTAGAGTTATTCGGTTATTTATAAAGCAATCTATAAATTATAAAAGGGGTTTCTTACATGTTTAAACAAGAAATAAAACTTCTACTTTATTATATGGACTGTTTCAAATAAGCTCTGGCATTATATCTCAATTTCAATATAAAGGAAATCCAAGATTATTGGAATTACTAAATTGTTTTTATATCTTAACTTCCACACTCTTCCTCCACATAGCGCAAATCCGTAATATTCTAATCATTATAATCCTTTCTATCACTTGAAGTTACGTTTTACATTTTTAATCTGATTAAAAACAAAAATGAAATAAAAACATTTGAATATAGTTTCTCAGCTCTTAAGTGCAATGCAGGAGACTGAAACGATAAAAAAAAAACCTTTTTCTGTGAAGAATTCCTTATGTAGCCCAATATAATATTTCACTTGAAATGACAAAATTAGAATACCCCCAAGCAAGGGTATTGAAAAACCAAAAAGAAAAAAGTAAATAAACCTTGGCGAGCTGCTCTTCCTTGAAGAAGAAGCAGAAGTAAATGAAGAGGGAGATGGAGAAGAAGAAGCTGTGCGTTGTGAGTAAGCAAAGATCGCGCTTGCCACAAATTTAATGAGGCTCTGCTCGCGATGTGAGACCCAAAAAAAAAAACTCTGGGTAAATACTACGACAACAACAACAAGAAAACTAAAGGCATAAATGTCGCTTAAGCGGCAAACGGGTTTTTTCTTTTCTTTTCTTATATTTATTTTTTTTTTTTTTGCGTCTCCCAGACTCTTTTGTTGTTGTTGTTGTTGTTGTTAAGAGTTGGCAGCTCCTACGTGTGAGCGTTTTTTTTTTTCCAGAGACCGGTTTCTTTATTTATTATTTAGCTGTTGTTGTTTTCTGCTCAGAAGGCAACTCTATAACTTGAATAACATTTTCATGTTGCTCTGCTGCTGCTGCTGCGCCGCACAACAGGTACATTTCTTGTATACTATATAAGTATGTTATGCATATATGTATATGCATATGTATGTGCGTGCGTGTGTGTGTGTGTGTGCGTGTGTGTATGTGGGGGGCTGCTGTTATATGAGAGTTCCTCTGTCTTTGCTTTGACTGTTGTTTGCCTTGCCTTGCTTGTGTCTTGTCTGTCTGTCAGTCTGTCTGCCTTGGTCCGTTTCTCGGCCCTCTCTCGCTCTCTCTCTCTCTCCCTCTTTCTGCGTTGGGTACTTCTTTTTAATGCCGCAGCAAGCAGCGCAGCAGCAGCTCGTTTTTACATGTGTTGGTAGAAAGCCAAAAGAATAACAGAGGCAGGCAAACACAGCATTTGAGAATTCGCTTTGTCATGTGCCTCAGCGAGACTGTTTGTTCTCATGCACACACTTCTCTAAATATATATGCATATAAATATATATACATATGTCTTATATACCACACTCTCTTATGTGTTATATATTATGTGTGTATATCTGTCATATAAGGTTATGAGGCGCATAATGCTTGTTTGTTATGCTGATTTGTGCCTTCTTTCTTAGCACAGCAGACAAGAGCGCACACTCACATACACACACACACACACACAAAGCTGCCTCTGCCCCACACACCCCCTGACCTTTGGTTGGATAAAGAAAGGGCTTGTGCTTAACTTATGCTAATAAGTGTAAAATAACACCAGTCATATACCATATATTTAAACTGTCAATTCATTTATTATTGAAAACTCAGCAAAAAAAAAAAACGTTTTTTTCTTCAAGTTTTTGTTCGAAAATTATTTATAAGATGCGCAAAATTAGTAGATAAAAGATCCACAATTAATATTTGACAAGTTAATAACAAATGATCAGAATATTATGGAAAAATGTATATGTAAATCAAGTATTTAGGTTTCAATTGTAACTGTATATTTAACTTTTTTTATATATATTTTATTCTTAATTTTCTCGATGCTTGAAAATCATTTTCCATCTATAAATCATTATTATTATTTTATCTGAATATATCTATTCACAAAGGCACTTTAAACTGCATGTCATTGATTAACTTGATAATAAATCAGAAAGATAAGAAATGTGTCAATAAATCACTTTCATTATATATCAAGCATTTAAGACATAAATCTCCAGTGCTCATAGTGGACAATAGATATCTTTAAATTTTACTTAAAGCCATAAATCATTTTATTTCGAACTCCAAAAACTACGAATTTCACATTTCCCAAAAATATTTCCGATTTTGTGTAACAATAAATAACTTGGGTATACAAAATTTCAAGTATTTTTAATCTAATCCAAAAAGGATTTCCTAATTAAAAATCATTTATACTTGTTCGTCATGCTCATTGCTTGCCACTTTCAGAATAACTTCATTTAATGTCATTATGCTAAACAAATAACATTAATTAAAGAATATTTTCGCATGCCTTCGTTCCTTCCTTCTACCAACAAATTGAGGGTCCGAGCAAAATGTCTGAAAGCATAATTATTGGGTCATAATGGGAGAACTGAGGACGCCTGCCATCATCTAATTAGTGGAAATAATTTGATTAATAACCATGAATAGAGCACCGGAACGTCGGCATCTCTGTTCAATTATGTACATACATATATACAAGAATTAAAGTGTGTGCAAAAGTATCTTCCATGCCAAAAATAGAATAAGAATTGAGAATGGAGCCGGTACTAGTCACCAGCGTTTACCAGTTTTTGCTTTTATCCAAAAAAAAAGAGGGAGAAAAAAACCGAACGAGATAAATAATAATAAATAAAATAGAATGTACGAAAAATACTAATGAACAGATCTAAGAACTAAGCAGGCAGATTATTTGACGCAGCAGCCACGAGCGAGCACAACAAGTTCAAAATCGAACTCGACCTCGACTTTTGGGCAGTAGGCGGCAATGCTTTCACTTGGAACGGATCGCATTAGATCCGATTAGATCGGATTATAATAATAATAAATAATAAATAATTAAACAGACGCCAGATGCCAGATGCAAGATCATGTGAGCAAAGTGTGCGAGTTATAGAAAGAATCCTACATTAGCAAAGAATATCTATATCTTTTTACCTGTTTCTAAGTAAGAATTATCTGAGGCACTACGAACAGAACAATGCATATTTATCAGTTTATCAGTCAAGCTGTTGACATTTAATTATTACTGTAAATATAATAGAACGACTTATTATTCTGATATGGCAAATATATAATAAAGTAGTCCACTGTTCACTCATAGTTCATCAGCTTTATCTTAAAAAAGAGAAAAGTTTTTCATACTGGAACTAATGTTGCAACCACTGATTCCTATGGCAACTATATGATACAGTCATCCGATGCGGTCGGCTGTCACATGCAAACTCATAAGCAAACTCTGCAAATAAACCCACATATGACAATGACGTAGAACACAATAAATAGGGGCTTTTCAGCCCTTATAAATGCCTAAATACAATTTACAGAAAGTACTGCTTATACCGTTTCTTAGGGATATGCAAGAAAACAAATGAATGGAATAGGTTTTAGAAAGATTCATTTTTCAATGAGTATATAATAATAATAGATAATAATTTGTTCCATATTCACATAAGAATCAACATGATATTTTTATCTCTTGCTCTCGCTGAGCACTGTCAACAGACTTGAGGCAGTCAGCAGCAGCATAAAGTGCTTCTAAGTGGTGTGTTAGCATAGTATGGTATCACAGATATGCAAACACATATGCCGCAGTAAGAATCCGCATGCCACTCCTCCCTACTGCTCAACCATATAGATAGAGGGGCCCTGAGTTTCGTATCTTATCGCAAAAAAACGCATGTTCAAATCAAACATGTATATATATATATATATATAGGGTATCACATTTTGTCCAAACTAAGGCAATGTGTAATCAAATGAATTGTGGGCGCAGAGGAGGGGTTGAAGCGGAGGTCGTTGGGCATACTGAAATCGTGTATGAATTGTATTGGATTTAGAACGTCGTCGGGCCGATAAGATAATACAGTACAGAACAAACAAAATATAAACAACAATAGAACCCGCACTTCGCATAGGACAATAGATTCCATTTTAGGGCCGTCGCAATATCCAAGCGACAATCAAAAAAAATATCTCTTCGGAAATTTAAAACGTAAATTTAGAAAATACTTTATAAAAATACTTTATATAAATATATATTTTCACTGTTATCGGCCCAGATGTGCGTGTGCACTTAGCAATCGATTCTGTTAGTCATAACATAAACGGCTTATCAGACATTGTGGGTGCTTTTGTATTTGTTTCAGTTCGATACAATTGCTATTGTTCTACCCTGTAACAATTTTAATCAAGTAAAATACTTGTGTAACATATATATATAGAGTATAACTGACAATCAGAACAATCGCAACGATTAGCATTCAGAGACTATGTAGAGATTAAAAGCTCAAGAGACTATGAGAAATAGAGATCAGAATCTAGGGATCTTCGAGACTCAAAAAACTAAAGATCTAAGAGCTGACATCGTCTATCTATAAGAGATATAGATCTTTAACTAGAGATCTCAGAGAATATAAATACTGAAGATTTGAAAGAACCACGGATAGAAAACTCGAGATTTTAATATAAGATATAAACGTCTCAAGCTGGGGATATATGAGAAGTTTTAGGTCTCTAAAATAGATATTATAAACTTGAGATTTCAGAGACTAAAAGAGAGATAGAGACAGAGAGAGAGAGACACAGAGAAATAGAGATCTTAAGCTTTGTTTTTAGCTTTTCAAATAGCAATGAAATCGACTTAAGGTATTTCCACAACTCTATATACACTACACAAATATGTACAGTGGTTTTTTTTAGGTTATAGCTAACGTAAAATCACACGCGATTGACCAACACTTAAACGATTGAAGAGCTAACACAAAAAATACAATAATTTACTTCAAATCGTATTCTATTTACTCATTTCTCCAATAAGAATAAAAATCACAAATACATATATAGAGGTAGGTATTTGAAAAGGTTTTCTTTTCACTTTTAGCTTTATCACAGGGCATCTGCGAGTCGAGCACTCTTACAGCCTGTTTTCCTTATCAAAATGGCACACATATTTGTCGCATACGATTTATGGGCCCAGAATTCAAGCATTGCTGCAACACGTAATTAGACAAAAGTGAACAGGAAAACCAACAATAGACAGATAAAACATATGAAAACAGTCGAATGGAGCTGATAGTGTGGGCCATGTGGAAAATATACATACACACAACTCGACTACAATATCTTGCCATACACAGCCAGACACTAATGAGATAGAGAAAGAGGGAGAGATAAAGATAGAGAGAGAAAGAGAGAGAGAGAGAGCGATCTGTTATTTTGACCATATGCGCAACATTTGGCTTATATATTAAGAGCCGCACGAAAGCGTTTCCAATTGACGTCAAAGCCAAAAACAAAAAAAAATAGAAAAAACCTCAATATGGCGAATGAAAATTAACGCATATACGGCAAAAATCTCACACAAACATAAATACATATAAATATATATATAGATAGTCCATATGCAAGAGCCATACCCTCCTCTCAGGAGGCACACAAAATCAATGAAAACAGAAAAATGTGCGGGAAACGTTTTAGAATGAAATAAAAACAATGAAATCAAAAATCGATCTATATGTAGAAATATGTATTCATAACAAAGGTGGAATATGAATACATATATACATACAGATAGCTCTATCGATTTGGGTTAATGAGCGCCTTTCAATTATTGAATCAATTTCTGATATATGCATGATTTAATCATTCAAAAATGTCTGACTATTCATATTGTGAAGAAGAAGAGGAGGAGGAGGAACGCAACCTTATCGAAGAAGCACATGCGAAATGTACAAAAACACTTCAAACAATGACATTAATCAAACAAAACCAAACTATCAAATTAGGGGCATAATAAAATGGAGAAAAATCGATACGATTAATCAATCATACAAAACAGATACAATCATACAAATCCATATGGGAAAACCCTATGAAAACAATGACAACATTTTCCATAGAGTGATCTATTTGAATTTCGAATAATTGTTGAGAACAATTGAATGAAATTAATTCGAATTAATTGAATAATAGAAAAGTACAAATTTCCTATATTCGACATTATTAGTTGACCTAGATGAACCCAACTTAATTATGAATCATTAATTACCATTTTTAAATAGAACTGTTCATTGTTGCTATCATCGCTTCTTCCTTATGCACTATTCGTAATCGTTTTGCCAGCTATTTCAATTTGTACTCATAAAGACACAAATATAAATCCACTTTATGGCTAGGAATAATTAAGATTCTGATTCTGGCACCTTTGCTCGGTCTAACCTGTAGACGTGGCCAAAAAGCTAATGCAGTCGTTAAATATTACCTCCGAAATAGTGTGTATTGCACGGATATTTAGTTTTATTTGTAGTCTGCCTGGGCAATCAAAGAGAATATATCACGATTTTTGGCAAACTGAAAAATCAAATTTTCAAGTTTTATTATTTCGAATTTTGGTTTGCTTATTTTTCGTGTGGCGCAAAATGAAACAAATGCAACGGATGTTTTTAGGGAGATAATGGGGCAAGAGCAGAGTGGGAGGATGGGGGGGGCCTCATCATATTTTTCCTTTTTGGCAAGCGCATTATTGTAAAATTCGTTTGGCCCATTGCAAAAGCCATGAAATATGGCGCACATGGCCAGCTTTCAGTTTCAGATCATTTTCAATTACAAAACGAAACAAAAATAAATTCAAGAAAAGCACACACATGAATATATATATATATATATATATATATGTGTAGGTATTTGTATATGTTTGTACTAGTTGTAGTTAATTACCAGCTCAATATGAAATGGATTTTATTTCTTTGGCCCCAATTCGAAACATACCTGTAAGAAAATAAGAGAGATTCGTTGATTAATATATGGAGATGTATCAGTTTGTATTATAAAATCGAACTGGTTGTATTTGAAAATGATTGAGTAAGCATCTTAATTGCTGTAACTATTTTAAATTAACCCAAAACTAAAATATTTAAATAGATTTTCTAGTTCTCAAGTTTTTGACATTTACAAGTTCAATAAGCAAAATAGTTATAAATTATAATAATTATAAAAAAAAGGAGTTAAGAGTTATTCGATTCGAAGAGCATTCAATATTCGAAAGCATTGTCATCAAATACTGGAATGTTTGTCTGTCAAATTTTCAGACAAAAATGTTTGGATTTGAAACTGCCAAATCCGTTTAAGGACTAAAGACAAACTGCCCTAAGACTTTAACTGATTTTAAATGCGTAGAATATTTAGTTTTCTCTAAAATTCCAATTGAATGAAAGCAAGAAGAAGAAAAAGCTTCTAAAGCTATACGCACTTAATTGAACTGTCAATTATGTTACGCATAAAGTGGATTTATCTTTGCTCGACTTTAAAATGGGTATTAATCATTTTCATGACACATATATATATAGTATTTATTGTTCTACCTACACAAAGAGTTTGAAGCTCATTAAGAAAACGATATTACAATGTGCGACAATAACAATAAGCTTTGCTCGTTTTTTGTCATTATACAAAAGACTCCCGAACCGAAACGCTTTATCTTCACGCAACATTTGACAAAACAGCAGTGAACCACCATCCTCCCCCCTCCCCACAAGAAAGCCCTCCCTAACTACGTACAAAAAACAAAAAAAAAGAAGAAGAAAAACAGCCCTAACAGAGCGCGCAAATTTAAAAAAATAAATAAAGCAGCAGCTACTGAAAGGCTGTGCATTGTCTGTTGACAGAAGATACATAGAATGTATATATATATATATATATATATATATATATGGTATATATATATATATATATATGGTATATAGAATCTATACATATATGTATATAGTGTAGGGGCAAGCCTTTCAAGCGTCTCGCTTGCGGTTGAAGATGGCAAAAGCAGCAGCAGCAGTAGCAGCAGCAGGCGAGGGCAGAAGGCAAACCGCGAGGGGCAAGGTTGTACAAAAATATCAAATTTCCAAAGCCAGGCAGGGCAGGATGAACTAATAATAAAGGAGAATATATCTATATATATGTATATATATATATCTCCTTCATATCTATAGAATATATAAATATATATATATATATAGTAGTTGAGAGTAGTTGAGAAGAAGGGGCGCACATATAGGGGTTATATATATTATGCATGTACAGCAAACGTTGCGCATACGCCACGTTGCACACACGCCAAACAATTAAGCGACCTCATTTGCAGAAAGCAAAACCGCATGCAACAACAACAACAACAACAACAACTTGGGAGACATTTAGACGCTTTGAGTGACAGCTGCACTTAAAGAGCAAAAAACAAAACAAAAAATAATACAAAAAATAAAGCAAAATAAAAACCAGAAGCAGCTAAAAACCAACTTAAGTAAAAAGCTGAACAGAAAAACACTAGCAAAAACAGTTAGGTTTGGTGTAAAGAAAACGAATACACTGGGCGAAATTAGGCTCACTTGTTTATGAGAATCGAATATAGAAATGGGAACTGTTCAGATGCAGAGAAAAACCTTATTTGAATAAATCATTAGTTGTCCCATTAAATTTCAAAATCTGCGATAAAAAAGAATTTTTTTCTTTCTTTATAAATTCTTAGGCATAGAAGAGATTGTAGACTATCGTCAGGATCTACAGCTCTCAATTAATTTCAGATATGATATTTTAAATAGACTTTATAGAGATAAAAAATGACAAATCAGCTACGAAACCCAAGCGTAAGTTTTAACTAAAAATTCTTAGAAAAATGTAAGATTTTCCATGGAAACACTTAACTTATAGATCAGCTATATGATTCCCAATCTCAACACTAACTTTCATAAGAAGAACAAAACAATTTCAATTAAAAACTCTTATTTGGCCAACATTTCAAAAGCTTACTTAATCTTCTCTATAGTCTATAGATATTTGAAATATATGTTTGCATAGTTAATTCCACTCTGAAAATTATGATTTATATTCATACAAATATATATGTGAGAGGTGTTCTAACCGAAGTAGTTCTATTATTCATAAATACACTGAACTAACGCAACCTGTTCTAAAATAAATACTTCATGTTGTGCTCAATTTATAACAAGACTAAAATACCCAATGCCCGTTTAAGGGGTATAACAAGAAATTGCAATGAAGATGGAGGCGAACGTCGTTGACAGTTCACGAACTCAACTCAGCTCAGCTCAGCTCAAGTCAACTTGCAACGTTCGCTGAGCTCATTCTTGAGATACAGATACGGCAGCAAAGATACGCGATACGTTTGGCCAGCTGCAATGCAACAACAATGAGAAACTAGTTGCAACTAGTGCAACTGCAGCAAAACAACAACAACAACAATGTTGTAAGGCGAACTCGTTTGCCTGGGAAGGCGTTGCCCAAAGCAAAAACACAGCAAAGAAAATGCTGCACACCACACTGTGGGTGTGCAAGTAACTGAGGCACCACACAATGTGTGGGTGAGAGAGTTGGTGCTGCTGCTGTGAGAAAGAATGCCAGAAAATCGGCCTTTAAGCTGCTGCAGCTGTTGCTGCTACAACAACACAAATTGTAAATAGTTTCTGATAGATACTTTTTGTTGCAGCCCGCATAAGCTGCCTAACTAAGCACAAAGCTCATTAAATTGATTGACTGCTGCTGCGCGGCTGCTTGCTTTATGTGGCAAGCGACTCTGATTTCTGATTATGTGATATATGTGATATATGTGATATATATATATATATATATATATATATATATATATATATATATATATATATATATATGCAAGGCATACGCCGAGATAAACACTGCCAACAACAATAACGACAACATTTTTTCAAAAGAAATCCATTTCGAGTTGATTCCACTTGAAATGCGATCGCAGCCAGAGTGAGCAGTGTTATAAAGCGATGGATTATTTTCACTCATCAATTGTGGCTTTTCAGTGTTAGAAAGAACATAAACTGTATTGTAGTTAGTACTCAGTTAATATTGTTTATTGTGCTTGGGAGCAAGCTGCTGATTAGCACATTGTCAATGTTTTAACTGTTAATCGACGAACAAATAGTCGATTAACAGTTAATCTTATAACAAGTCAGACTTCTCTGGTCGACCACACTCGAGAAAAAAAATGAAATTTATGTCTAATCTGCATATAGAAATATCTTTGAAAGTGTGGGTTTTACTGCTATCGGTTATCGATTTATATCGATATTAAAAAGTGTGAGAAACGATAAAATGAGATGAATTGTATCGTCAATTTGAAGTCGCCAGCTTTTAAAGTCTCTGACATCTCTGACAGTCATGGCTACATATACTTTTTGGGATCAGAGATGCTTGCTTCTGCCTGTTATATACTCTTTCACAACGTCATTAACACTTTTAAAGCATTTTTAATTAGGCTAAGTGCATAAATTAGAATATATTCACTTATAACTGAAGCTTACTCATTCCTAGCTTTATTTACTCTCAAACAATCTCCTTATAATAATTGCAAATATTACATAAATTATATCATAAAATAAATATAAAGATGGTTTGAAATTCAATTATGAAATATATATATATATATATATATATAAGCACAATTAAATTCACAGTAATTAAACACAATGAATTGCTTATAATTTTTGAAATGATTATCAAATGTGGCAAATATTTCGGCAAACTTTGAGAACAGTTCATTGTTAATGCCAGACAATTATATAATCACATCATAATATTTGTTTTATATTTTTTATTGCACGCTTTGAGATTTAATCGAATAGAAATGCAAAGTGCAGAGCCAAATGGACGGGGAGGAAGGGTTGTGAGGAGGGCGTCTAGACAGACGCCAACAATAATATCGAAAATCATATGCAAAAATGAAAAAACAAACACACACAAAAAAAAAACTGAAAACAAATAACGAATTTATGGATATGTTTTGAGTTGTTTACGATTGCGACGAGGTTGCCGTGGAGACAATTTCCGGGTGTCTAAATCGGTCGACGACGCGTCAATTTCCCCATTTTGGTCGCTTCAGTCCACCCACAGTAAGTAGGTTTTTTTTTCACAGTGTAAGAGACTGATGATTTTGATGGTGATGATGTATGCGAATGTGAATCATTTGCTCATTTGACAGCAATTAATCCAAGCCAAAAAGGCACAAAGATACACCAAAAATAAAAGCAAAATAAATGTAACGGTGCGATAACAACAAAAGATAGAACAAGAAAAAAAAGGCAAAATGTTGAACTCCATTTGCATAACTTAACCTAGGTATTTGTATTTTGCGTATTCCTAGGGCACACACACACACACACCCATACGCGCACAAAATAAATCAAGGAAATCAAAAAGGGGTTGCGCTGAACAAATATGGCAGCAAAAGAAAAGCAAAAAAAAGAGATTACGCTTTCATTCATTGAATGCAAATGCAGGGAAAGAGCGAGAGAGCGAGAGATAGAAATAGGCATATGCAAATATTGTATGGGATTACTATGCACACATGTGCATAAGTGTGTGTGTGTATTTGTATTATGCACACAGCTGCTAGCCACGCTGTATTCTCATGTCTAAAACTCAACTCCCCACACCCTTTCACCCTCTGCGTTTTTCCTACTTCATCTGCTTAGTATGCTTGCCTGGCTTCTTTTCAGCGCGGATTTCCGCCGTTTGTGGCATGTTCAAAATGTTTGCGGCGGCAGACAAAATAAATATAAAAGCAAGTAAAAAAAAGAAATGAATGCAAGTTGAAATAAAAAGCATATTTGAATGTCAAGCAACAACAACAACCCTTTGCAGCTTTAAGGATGCAGAAATGCAGAGACAGCAAGAGAAACAGAGACAGGCGACAGTTAGAGCTCAAGGTCCACGATGTTAACAGTCTGCGCTTTTGTTTCTCCTCTCTTCTTCAGCATTATCTACATGCATGCTCATTCATCATCATACACACTCACTTACACATACATAAACATACACATTTCTGATTTTGTGTGATTCATGCACAGAGACAAAACATATTTGAGTCGAGTAGTGCATATTGCATATGTATGCGTGGCAGATATATTGTATCTCTACTTGCTGGACAGTTTTTCTTTTTTTGTTTGTGTTATTATCATCATCATTATAAGTGTAGAGTCAGGCATTGTTCTGTTCCGTTCATGAAAGCGAAAGGCCTTATGCAGTAAGCCCTCGCTCTCCCTCTCTCTCTCGCTCTGTCTCTATGAACTTTCGTTGTACTGGACTATAGACCAACAGCGCGAGATGTTTGCCAGACACAAAGCAGCGGGGGATGGGGGATCAAACGCAGTGCGGTCAAGTTGTGTAGAAATGGGCAGTACTGAGAGTGCAATTGTTTGCTAAAGTGCTGAATCACCAGCAATCACCTGATATTAGAGATGATCACAAATGCAAGAGAGTCGCAAAAGCAATGAGTGATATTATCGAGAAACTAGCTGTATTGTTAGTTTTAATTTTAACTACGGATAAATATAGAAAAAATATATTTTCAAAAATCAAGAATTCTCTATATTTTAAAAATACATTTAACCCCTAGTAAAAATCTTGAAAAATGGACAATTATGACGAATAAGAATAGCAACTGGAATATACATTTATTTTATTTAGCATTTTTAGTACAATTTTTATATTCAGAAACACAAATATAATCCCATGTAAAATTCTCAAACTCTCCCCTCTATTCGTGCATCGAATTGAATTTTGCTTAAACTCAATTTGACGCCATGGCTCTGATACAACGACGAGCATCCTGCTGTACAAGCGAGACTGCTTGACTGCAGCTGGGGGAAGGCAGGAGGGGGCATATCTTTGGCAGGAACTGGGCCTACTGGCCCGCAACGATTGCTCAACACTGGCAATAACGACAACAACTCCAAGCACGAGTTGCGGCCACATTTGGCATTTTGATGGCGTTTTGGCCCCCAAAAAAAAAAACAAAACCTTTGCACAATATTCAATATTCGAAAGCTTAGCTCTGTGGGTGTACAAGTGTGTGTATGCCCCAAAAAAAAAAATATATTAGCAGCTTGGAGAGTGCATTGAACTCGACGATGGACGCGAGTGCATAAAAAGTTGCCTAGGTAAAGAGTAGGCAGAAGAGAGGCAGAGTGGAGAGCGGAGAGATGCGGGTCGGTCAAAGTACGCCCTCAACTAATCAAAACCAATTAGCAATAGGGCGCAAAAGAGAGATAGATATACATATGCACAACACACATTTATATAAATATATAAATTCATAGATAGATGACGATGATGATGATGACGAACAAATAATGTTCACGTACAATGTTGCCAAAGGGCACGTGGCCTGACTTTCAATTGTGCTGAGAGAAATTGTCATTGGCGGTTTTTTTTTCTATTCAAATATTTGAATGCTTAATAATTGCGGAGGGGGCTTTTTTGCAATTAATATAATAATAATTGTTATGGTGGTCACTCAACTAAAAACACTTTTGTTCAAAATTTGCAACAATTTTTAGCATAAAAATATACTTAATTTCTTTAAATACAAAAAAAAAACACTAATAGCTTAAAAAAAAACATGCAAAATTGCTTTATAGCTGTAATAACTGTATATTGACAATGGCTGAAACCGATTTATATATTTATTTCGGTTTATTTGATTATTCTTAAAAAATTGATATATACTAATTTCTAACTTAATTTTCGATTTATTTACCGAGTTTAAATTAACTAAATTGACCACAACAAACCAAAAAAAAATTACATAACTATTTTATTAACTACAATTATTATTTGCATTGAGCATTCTATTTGTTCCTTAGCAATTTGGCAAATTAACTCGGCTTCTACTTTTCACATAGTGGTATTCTGTCATACAGAGAATTATAGAATCAGAGAATCATTACACACACTTATGTCCATATAAATAATTACAGACTGTGATTGTCTATCGAATTTGAGCGCAACGGAAGTTCGCAGGAGGGTGGGGGTTAATGGGGAGGTGTGGGGGAGTGTGGGGGAGTTATAAAAAAACCTCACACAATAATTACGTAAATTATTGTCAATTATTGCAATTGCAGCTACGGGGGCAGCAAATCAGATACATCTATATATATGTATATGTATATACATACAAACATATGTATATGTATTTACACATAAAAACACACAACACACATGTGTGTTTTTTTTCCACAGTGTATGTATAAATTTTAATCGATTTAATAGTTAGTCGAAAGCAAATTATAGTACTTCATTTATTATGACAATGACAAAATGACAACAAATAATAGAAAAAAACCCATTTAATATTCTTCGTTTATAGTCGAGCAAATAATGGTGCCTCAAACGAGCTATATTTAATTATAAATGCGGCATACGAATATTGAACTTCATTTGCTATATATATTACAGGGTATTTAATGGGTCGTGCAAACGTTTGAAGTACACTTTTTGTTAGCTTTGATGTTTGATGATTGTTTTTGTTGTTGTTGCCTACTTAATAATTGAACAAAATATAATAACAATAGTTATATGATTTTCGGTTAACGTAACAGTATTATTATTATTTTTTTTATGTCTTATGTTCTGTTTTCTCAGCTCGAGTTCGTGTACAACACTTGTCAGCTGCTTTTGATGGGGGTGAAAAGAATTAATTTTTAATTATTATTTTTAATTGCAAACTTTAATTGCAAATGGGGTGGAAAAATAAACAACGAGTAACGAATTGCGATGAATTTTAAACAAGTAAATGCAAATTATTTGCACGCATTTCAAAATACAGCCAAATAAAATATGTGAGTGTGGGGAGAGAGCACGGGGAACGGGAGATGCACGTGTGGCAGGCAAAACATGTGTTAGGCACGCTGGGAAATATACACATTAAACGAATGAGTCAAATGCGAAACTCAAATTGAATTACAGATAACTTTAAATTGCGGGGTAAAAACCCAAATATAAACAAATAAAAACGAATTTAAGCTTTGGGTTTTTTTTGCTCTACATTTTAATGTATTTTGATGACTAACGCTTTTTGTTAAACATAATATTCTAAAAAAAAATTATTGACAAATAGATTCTTAAAATTCAATGACAATTATGAATTTTCGTTTGTGCAAAAAAAAAAAAGCTAAACGATCAGCACTGAATCGGACGAGATCGATCTTCCTCTGGCACTTTCCAACATTTTTGACAACCCACCTTAGTCTTCTAAACTCGACACTACTCAACACTGGTTGGAGTATTAATAATTCTTAAGCAAAATTTAAAAACTTTTCTCAACAAAAAAAAGGTAAATATATTTAGAATTTATGCAAATGTTGTACGCCACAACCCGCGGCTGCTGCTGCGCCTATTTACAATTCCTGCTTATCTCATGCATATCTCATATAAATTTTCTGCAGCCATTTTTCCCTTTGTTGGCTTTTCTCTTTTGCTCTCCAGTTAAACTATGCCAACACCAACAACAACAACAAAGAGCAACTTGACATTTGCCGAATACTTGGCCCCGAAACAAATTCTGCCTGGCTTTGATCTCTCCACTTGAGCGCGTTTATTTCGCTTGGGTCAAAAAAACACAAAAACATCTTAATAAATAACAAAAAAAATACATAAGCAAAAATAATGAAGGAAGAAAATAGTGAGTGGGGTCTGTTGGGGCTAATCTGGCTAAAAGCAGCAGCAGCAGACGCCATTGACGAGATTTACTTGTTCAGCTATTTATTTATTTATTTATTATCACGAGGAGCAGTCGCCATTAAGCGGCTGCTTCCTGAATATCCCGGGCAAAGAAGGAAGCCAGAGGAGAAGGGATGAAGCAAAAAAAATCCCAATTGCTTAAAGTAACAACAGAAGTAACGAGAGAGAGAGAGAGAGGCAGACAGAGGGAAATATACAAATAGCTGGCCAGGCTGAGCCAGGCGGACTTTGTATTGTGTGCGTGTGTTTTAGTGTGCGTGTGCATGACTCATTTGCAATTAAGCGACAAAAGGCAGCAAACAGCGAAACTCACTGACGCACACACACACACACACGCATACATATAAGCAGGCAGCATTCAAGTGCCGCAAAAATACCAGCATAAAAATAAAGCAAACGCTGCTGCGCCAAAAAAGAAGAAAACCTACAAAAGCAGCAGCAGCGGCAGAAGCAGAAGGCAGCGACCACAAAAACCAAAACAGCGGCAACACTAAGACGAGGGAAATAGCAAGATGGTGAGAGGCAGAGCGAGCGTCGTTTACTTGTGTGCGTTGCCTGCAAAATTCAAATTGGCTCAGGCGAGCGTCGACGTGAGCGTCAACGTCGGCTGATGTTTACACAACGTGAAACGCAGCAGCAACAACAACAACGAATGCGACCGCGCTGCTTTGTATTTTTCTTTTGCCGTTGATATTTTGCTGCTTTTTTTACATCAGCTCTCTAATTGAAAACAAGCAAAGCCGTATGTGTGTATGTGTGTGTTCGAAGCAGCAGAAAAAACACAGGCAGCGTCTACAGCTGGCGCTGCTGCTGCGCTGCTGTTTATGCTGCTTGCGCTGCGGTTAAATGCGAAATTGTATAGCAAGCAAAGCGTAGCCAAATACAATGTTGCCAAACTTCAACAAGCAGCACATTTTGTCGCTGTAGCTTTGCAGCAGCAGCAGAGACAACAACATATAGTTGACTATATATGTGCGTGTGTATGCTGTGTGTGTTTTGTGTCTGGCTGTGCATTTGCTGCTTGCTTGCTTGTGTGTGTTTGTGTGGGTACCCGTTTATCTTCTTTGCATTTGTTGCTGTTAATTTGAAGCCATACATTGTCCGCTGTTAATTTACACAGGACACACAATGTCCCCATGCTCATCGTCATCACAATGGCTAATTTATGCCCATTTTAAAGATAACTTTGTATGTATGCAGGCAGCACCTGATCGACGCTTAATGATAGCCGACAAGAAAAAAAAATAACTAAACCGGTTTGTTAGGAGCAGCAGCAGCAGCAGCAGCAACAACTGTTAACTGGTTTCATCGGGCTAACAGGTAATAATAATACATTGGCCAGCTCTTTTAGTTATAATAATCGATTTGTTGCTGCTGTCTCTCTCGCTCTCATGCTCTCATTCTCTTTCTCTATCTATCTTCTCTGCCTCCATGTTGATAATCTTTTGTCTCTGCTGCTTAGCACCTTTTGTGTGAAATGTGGCAACGTTGCGCACAAACTTCCCTATCATCCCTGACTCGCTCTCTCTCTCACTCACACTCAGTCACTTCAGACAGTCTCAACTCGAGTGTGAAATTATTTGGGAAATTTTCTAATTTCCCATACAGAAATTGAGTTATCGCATCGCTGCCAGACAACAACAGCAACAAAAACGTTGTCATGTTGCCTCTCCCTCCTCCCTTCTATACATTGAATGGGCATATGGAATTACGAAACACAAATGCAGCAACAATAACTGCAAATAACAATGGCAAACAATGTGCAATGCAAAAGAGAGACAGACAGAGCGAGAAAGACGATAAGTTAAAACAATAACAATGTAAATTATAATCAAATAATTGCACGACTTGCAAAACAAAAAGCTGTACTCAAAATATGTACAAATGTACACAAGTACCTATGTACCTATGTGCATTTGTACAAACACAAATATAATACGTTCCTGAACGTACTCATAGATACATTTGCACATGTCGAAAAAAAAGATTAAACAAACACACTCGCATAGAAAAATTCAATTTAAAAGAGTCGGAAATATTTTCGCGCATTTTGTGCGCAATTGTTATTGTATTATTTATTTATTTTTTTTTGCATAGCTTATCAGCTGTGTGCGAAAAAGGAACAATAACACCGACAAGGGAGCAAAGTTGCAACAAAATTGCGGGATGAGTAAGCTAAAAGTAAGGTAAATTTTGCTCCCAGGTGTCAAATTAACAATAACACTTGTCATGCGCTGTGTTTGTGTTGTGTGCAAATCATTTGTAACATTATAATTTAAGAAACGCACACACACCTATAAATAAACAAGTACTTTAACTATTAATAACAAAATTTGTAATAGCTTTTAATTATATTTGTTACCCCTTTTTGTATTTTTTTTTATAGTTTTTCATTATGGGCAGTCGTCAAGTTCACAATTTATTGACTGCTGCATACAATATAATACATAAATGATATTTCAATTACTAGGAAAAAAATACATATTTAATTTAAATCAAAAATTGCTGCAAATACTTTGAAATGATTCAGCAAAATGTCGTCTATAATAATAATTTTCTCATATATATTATGCTTTAGATTGCAAAACAATTATTCTAACCTCAGAAAATGTATGATTTTCATTTTATGTAACTTGTGTGTGGGTGTGCCTGTGTGTGTGTGTGTGCTTGTGTGTGTGTGTGTGTGTAAGGGCTGAGAAGATAAGAAATGTTTTTAATTTTGTAATTTTAAGTTGACGACTGTCGCTCGTATTTCGACTCGAAAATAGCTTTGGCTACAAAATATTATAAGAATGGAAACGTATCTTTTTTGTATATTTGTTTGTCTGCCGAGCAATTACAATTTGACTGCTCTCTATCTCAGCTCTCTCTCTGTCTCTCACTCTCTCTGCTCTATTATATTTCTATTCTATTCGGTTTGGTTCGTTTCTCTATCTAATCTCTTTTTTGTTGTTGTTTTTGCTTGCCCCGCAGAAAAAAAAAAGAGCAAACATGCCGTCAATGCCAAAAAGAACATTGATAAACAAAAACAACAACTGGGTTCACATATATGAATATATACAATGTATATATATATATACAATACATATATGCATTAAACAATAAGATCGCATACAAAATGTAACATGACATTGAAACAAGTCAAATGCTCTGAAACAAATATCTGATATAAGTCAATTGTTGTTGTTGTTTATGTTGTTTTTCAACTTTTTTTTTGTTCATGTTGAATTTGTAACAATTTACAGATTGTTTTTTTCTTCTTTGGAGCCTGTGAAAAACACGAAATTGAAGTAAATTGAAAACAAAAGATAAAATACAATACCGCAAAAGGGGGAAGCACGCCAGGTTTATGTGAAGCGAGAAGAAAAAGAAGACACAGAAGACAGCCAAGCCAAAGTTTCTAAGCATTCATCAATAGCTCTAAGAATACGAGAATTCTTTTACAAATACAACAAAAGTTATTGTTTAAAATATGAATAAGCCAATTATGAGGAAAGAACTGAATTTTAGCATTGTGATAATTGAATAAACAATGCCAGATAAACAACTTGAATTTGATGCAAACTTATCTGAGAATTACTCAACTTCCAGCCAAATAAAATTACTCATTGTATAATCATCACAAGCCGCCACAACAAGACCAATTGAAAATAAACTCCAAAATTGTAGGCTGGACTTCCGTAGATATTAGATAATATATGTTTAATTAAATGGCGCTACGTCAAAATACGTTTAACATTTAAATTACCCAGACAGCTTTAATAATAATAACCAGTTTGCTTGTGTTTATCGTTCTCAGCGTAACACGCAAATTGAATTTGACCATAAAAATGTAAAACAAGGCTAAAATAATAAACGGAATCGGCCCAAAAAAAACTAAGCTAAGTCATTGATCTTTCACTTGATTAAACTTAAATACAACATTTGCTACTGTAAAAACAAGAGCGAAAAAATGTGATTAAATGGCGTGTTTTTATAAATAGTTGCAGAGAACGTGGCTAGAAAGATAGAGGAATAAGTTAGAAGGTGTGTTAGCTCGACTAGAAGATACCCTCAGAACAAGTCCTTAAACGATATTGAGGAAATTGCGGATTTCAAAGAATTAGCTATTCTGGAGCCATCAGAAAGCAATATTGATAGATGTTATCGATTAAATTATCGATAAACTTTGTCTGCTCATTATTGGGGAAAGGAAGAAAGTTATTGGTAAAATGTATAAGCTCAAACTGTGTTTAGTATTCGATAACCTATATTATATATTAAGAGCATCGTCTGTTAGGGCTGATTAAAAATATATTTAAACTTTATGCTTCCTGCTGCTCATCATATTTCTTATATTTCAAGAAGTTAAATAAAATGTTAAAATGTAATTTAATAATTTAACTTTAACATAATCCACATAAAAAAAAAACGCTCTTTGGAAGTAATTTTTCAAGGCTAAGCAAATAAAATGTTTTTGATGAATTAAAAAATAGACTTGAATAAATAGGCTTTGAGATGTGTAAACAATAATTGGTAGCAAATATGGCTAGGAAGAAATATGAAAGAAGGAAGCAAAATGCGTCATCATGGCGCACAGCTGGTTTCTTTTTTCATCTCTTTTTGAAATGTATCCCGCAGATAGAAATACAGATAGAGATGGAGATAGATAGAGAGAAAGAGATTGAGTGCGTAATTTAACTATGCACATTTGGAAACAGAAACTATTTTATGGTAGTAGTAATAGTTGTTGGTGGTTGTTGTTGATTGTTGTTGTTGCTGTCGACACTCTCTTCTCGGATTTGCTGCGGTGTTCGGGTTCGGTTCATTGTCAATGTCAAAAAGTTGTCGACTGGTTTTTTTATTTTGTATTTTTTTGTGGTTGGTATTTTTTTTTTTGAGCTATGCTTTTGACGATTGTCTTGTAATTAACCGACAACTAGTAATTGTTGTTGTTTTGCGGTTGTTGCTGTGTTGCTGACATTGATGCGGGTTTAATGCACCGCTCTCTGCTTCTTCATCTTCTTCTGCTTCTTCTGGGCCGCTTTAATGACTTTTGGGCCAAAAGCAGCAAAACATTTGCTTACAATGTTGTTTATATTTTTGTGTGTGTTGTGTGTGTGTTTAGAAAAGAGCCGGCTAATGAAGCAATTAGACAACGACATTTGCACCCAAACGAACCAAACAAAAACCGGGAAAAAAAAACCACCAAATATAATGTTAATGAGCTGAGTGAGTGTGCCAGACTAGCGGATGCCCTAGAATCTCAAATAACTCTGCTTGTTTTCTTTATAAAAACAACAAGTTTTCTTTTTATTTTGTGTATACTTTTTTGTTTGTTTTTAACAATTGAAAATGGATATTACCGATATTATTTATTCTATATTCGAGATTTCAACTTATTACATTAACTATATTTATATGCTCAAAAGTTTTCTAAGTTTTTCTGTTCAATTTTAAAAAATTGAAATATTGCCAAACCTATATATACATTTACATATCATTAAAGGTTTTCAAAGTTTTTCTTTTCAATTTTTGGTTCGATTCTTTGGTAGGCTTTCGAAAACTGAAATATTCTTCAACTATAAATGATAAACTCAAAATTTTAGCTCTACAGGTCAACTATATATATATAATTTAAAGGCTTGCAGCTGGTTGCCTCAGCGACACAACTTAATTACACCCTTTGCAGTAACAAATGTTTTTAATGATTACAGGGTATAATAAAGGAAAAATAAATAAAGCATATATATGTATAGTAAAAATGAAGGAAAAATACGATAAACAACAGAAATACGAACGAACACAAGAAACTTGTTTGGCCAAGAGAACACAAACACAACACGAATGAAAGGCAGACAGAGGCACACACATACACACTCGCATACATACACTGCTCGATTCTTTTGGCGGGGGTAGGGGTAGCCAAAAAAAAAAAAAAAAAACAAAAATTGTGTACGAAATTACGTAATAACGCAAAATAGAAGTCGACAGCGACGTCGACCACAGTGCCACATGTCCGTCCATCCATCCATCCAACCATCCATCCGTCTAGTGTCCGTCCGCAAGTCTCTTTTACTTTATTTTACTGTACACGTCCGTCGTCGTCGCTGCCAGCCACAACAAGTTGGCTAAAAGACGAGACAGGTAGCTGAAAAGATGCAGCGACGACGACAAGTCAAGGTAAAAAGTTACGCATTTTTTTTCTGTTTTTCTGTATTTCTTTTTCTTTTTTTTTTTTTTAGTTTTAGGCCAAGCTGCAACTGCAACTGCCTCTCTTTTTCCTCTGCATACGTGTCACAGATCTCGTTTGGGGATAAGCCACAACTCTTTTGGCCAGCCAGTGGGCGATGTGATCCATAAAGTAGTTTTTAGAGAGCCTCACACAAAAAACAAACAGAAAAGAAAAAAAACAGAAGAAACCCACTCAAACTCAGAGATACTTTGCATAGGTCTGAGGCGATTTATTTCTTTAGAGCTTTGTGTCAACCGTTAGTTGAATTTAGGGCCTACGCAGCAACAGCAGCAACTGTAGATCTCTAGCTGCATTAGCTTCGAGATACATTTTAAGCAGACATCTAGCAGTTTCCACGTACGAAAAATTCAGGTAGCTGGGGACATTTTTCAGTGGAAAAACAAAACTGATTTTATGCAGAGTGCATGTAAAATTGTCTCTTTTTTCAGAGAATGGATTTGAACCTTTTAATATGATTTATAGAGGGGTTTACACAATATTCATGAATATAAGATTAGCATAATCTAGAAAGTTTTACAAGAAATCAAATACATTTCTCAAAATTCTAAAGGCAAGCCCGATATTGATGGAAGTCTTTAGCTGGATAATATGCCAAGTGTAGATTTTACTGCATCTAGTAAAATAGCTACTTTTCCAGGGTCTTACAAAATATTATCAGTTCGTTGCAGATAAAAATTGATTTTATGTGCATGTTATAAAAATCTCTTTTTTAGTATTATTTCTTTGTCATGAATATAAGAGTAGGTTATCTAAAGTCTTCTAACTCCATCTCAAATTATTAATCCATTATTAAGTAACATATACATATAGTGAAGGTCTTTATTTTGGGCACAATTCAAGTGCAGTTTGATCTGTACTCAGTAGAATAGATATTTTACCATAATTTTACGACCTTCTCTGTAAGTAGCATTTGTTGGATCTAATATAATTCAAGTGGTTTTCGGCATTTTCTTACAGATGATTGTCAAGGGCCGACACTTCACTGTACTTGGTAAAATTAAAATATATATTTTTCCATAGTTTTCCAGAGTAATCTTTATCAGTTCTCAAGTAGTTTTCAAATTAAATATACAAATGTTATATGTATCTGAATGCTGGGCATTCGGCAGTCTGAAATCAAATAAAATCAAATATCTTTTCAAATGCTAAGAATATTTTTAATCTACTTTAATTTTTCAAACTTTCAAGAATTTACCATAATAACTCCATTACATTTGTCTTTATTCCACACTAGTTTGGAATACTAGGGCAATATTCCAGAAATCTTTTCTTACTTCTATAGTTTCCCAGCTACTTGGCAATTATATATATATTTTCTTACTACTTTGCAAATATGCCATAATCCAGAAATCTTTGCTTGCCGCTCTAGTTTCTCTACTTCTTCAGCAGCTTCACAACTAATCCAGAACAAATCATTCCCATTCCAGTTTTACATATTCAACATAATTTATTCCAGAAAACTGTGTTCACTTTTTTGTTTGTTGTTTTTTTGCTCTTATCTCTACTTTGAGCTTTCTTTGCTGCTTCGCTTAAGTAATTTCATAAATATTCGAGGCGTATTTAAATTTCTCTTGAAAGCATTTTCTTTTCTATATTTTTTTTTTTTTAGACTAATCCAGAACTTACCTTTTTAATGTTTCGCGTAGTTTCTGGTTGTTGTTATTATTATTGTTATTGTTGTTATTATTGTTGCTGCTGCTACTATCCACGGCTATTTGTTGTTGTTGTTGCTGCGTAGTTTCGGCTAATTTTCCAAAACAAATGTTACGGCTGCTGTCGCGTACCATGTTTCATGACAACTCACGATCTATTGAGCATTTCCCGTAGTATGCCGTCGTTTTGTGGAGGCGCATAATTTTAAATGGGCGCGCTCCTCCCATTGAGTGAATATCTCCCCCGTCGAGATTGAACTCTTATTTTCTTTTATTTTCCTTTTTGGTTGTTGTTGATTTTCTTTTATTTTTTATCCTTGATTTTGTTGTATTTATCTTTGTTGTTGTTGTTGTTGTGGTTGTTGATTGCTCGGGCTTCACTCGCACATTTTCGAGATACTTTTAATTTGCACTAGATCTCATCGATTTCTGAATTTTTTTCTCATTGCATTGATTGCTGCATATTTTTTTTTTTTCTCTCTTGCTCTTCACACACACAGACACAACGCGAGAGACATAGAGCGAGAGAGAGAGATAGAGATAGACGATTGATCAATCGTTGATCGATTGAATTATTTGCTTGCTTTTTTTTTATGGGCTGTAAATAGATTTTGGGAGAAAAGGGGGTGGGTAAATAAACGGATAGGGAAAGAACAGATATTTGTATTTATTAGATTATTATGAAATGCAATTTCCTTTATTATGGAGCACTCTTATTTTTTTGTTTGCACTTTTCAACTTTAATTGAGCCACAATTTAATAGATTTTCTTTTTTTATTTACTAATTTTTTTGATTGAAGACTTGTCGGCGACAAAAAGCTTATGCCAATTTATGTTAATTTATAGCACTAAAAATAAATACACAACAAAAAATGTTTTCATTTAATTCAACTAGAGAGCAATTTAAATTTATTGAAATCAACAACAATATAAAAATGTACATGTTATATGTTGTATCTTCTGTATATGTATATATAAAGATACATTGTATCTATGAGATACGCAAGATCTTTGCGCTCAATTTACAAAAGAAAAGGCGCTGCTGCTGGACAGAGGGCTGTACATACAGATATATATATAATAGGGCCTGGGCTTGGGTCTCGTCTCTGGTATTGCAGCGCATTTCCTCAACAACAACGACAAACATAAGCTGGAAAATGCGAGCAGCGACGCTGACGTTAAAAACGACGTCAACGTCGTTATTATAATCCAGTCAACGTTACAACAACAATGACAAAGCCAGGCAGGCAGGCAGGCAGCCGTACCGGGGCCGGGTTCCAGGTCCAAGAACCAACAACGCCATCAATCCACCAACCGGCCAAATCAACAGCAGAAAAAAACAAGCGGCGGCAGCAGCAGCAGAAGAGAGAGAGAAAAGAAGAAGAAAAGAAATCCAGTCAGCCAGGCAAACCAAGCCAAGCCAAGCGGGGCGCATGTTAAAAATTCCAAAAAGGCAGGCAACATGGAAATACAAGAACAACAATTCATGACTGCTGCGGCCGTCGCTGCTCGCTGCTGCTGCTGCTCTTGCCTTTTGTTGATGGCGTGAAGTTAAGCAACGTCGCATGCCGCTGCTGGTGCTTGCTCTCACTTGCTCTCGCTCAACATCTATCTCTGTCTTGTGCACGCTGTGTAGCGTGAAGTGAAATTTGGCAACGTGGTGTTTGCTTATAATTGACGTTTGCACTGAACTGCTGCCGCTGCTGCTGCTGTCTGACGTGGTTGTTATAGCTACTCACACACATACACACACACAGTCACGCACGCAGCACAGCACAAAGTGGGGTGTCTGTTGTGTGAGAGAGATAGAGCGACTGGTTTTAATGGCGCGTTGTTGCTGCTTCAGCGCACATATTGCTGTGTGCATGTGTGTGTGCGTGTTTGTGTTATATACTTTTATGTACATACAGAATTTATAGCTGGTACTTTTTGTGCTCCGTCCTCTGCTGGCTGGGCAAGGCAAGGCATGGAAAAAACGAGTATTTTTGCTGCGAGTTTGTTTTTGCCGTTTGTCATTGTTGTTGTTGCTGCTGCTTTTGCTGTGTATTTATAAATGGTTATGTAGTCATGTGTGCATGATGTGTGTGCGTGTGTGTTTTAGTTGAGAGGGTTGCTTTGCGTTGTTATTTCACGTCTTATTTTTTTTTGTAGTTTTGTAGCTAAGTATTGTTTAGTTTTTTTTTCCTTGCTGTTTCAATGTTTTCTTTTTTTTTGGGGCCCTTTCTGTGGGTATGTTTGGGGCGCAGCAGGAAATCACAACTACACACGCACAAAATGAAGCCCATAAAAAGGTACATAAATATATATTTGTATGTGTACATGTGTGCAACGCGCAGACGCTAGCGGGCGTTAAAAATAACTTTTCTCTCGCTTGCACTCGTACACAAAGCGCTAGTGCTTTTGCATTCGCACCCACACTTAACGTTGGAGACAGAACGAGAGAGGTGAGCTTAATGCGGCAGCCATTGCTGTGCTGCTGCTGTTGTCGCTGCTGCTGCTGCTGCCGACGTCGTCGTCGCTGTCGGTTTGGGGGCTGCCAATCGATCGTGAAAGTTTCTTGTGGTGGAGCTGCCTGGCTTGGCTGTACTAAAATGTGGCCGCTGCGCATCAGTCGCTTTGTATGCCTGCTGGGGTGCGGTTCCAAACGCTTGATTTACTCTATTTTCTGTTTTTCCTTTTTTTAGGGCGCTCAGCGCCCATTTTTTCTTTCAACGTGTGTAAAAATCTGATTTGAAAATATATTGCTATAAAAAACAATCTCAAACAAACAACAAAATACAAATTCTGTTCAATTTTGTGCGTTTAACATTTTCGATCGCCCTCTTTCTCTATGTCCTTTTTGCGTTTTTCTTCTTCTCTAAATTGGCAGCCATTTTGTTGTTGGCAACGCGTATTTGGATTAAAAATATTACAGCAAAACTGCGCGACATTTATGGCTAAAACGCTCTATGACCATTTATAGACAGCAAAAAAAAAATTGAAAAAATACCCATTAAAAGAATTCTCAAATTCATTAATATGCTGCCAGCAGCAGCAGCAGCTGCTAAAGCAAAAGCAGCAGCAGAAGAAGAAGCAGCAGAAACCAAACCAGTTTTCCTCATGCTCTGCTTCTTCGTTTTCTTCTTCTTGCTGCCGTTGTAGTCGGCGCAAACTATGCAGTCATTTTTGTAGCGCTACTACGTGACCACTCACACACGCATATAAACACACATACATATGCACACATACACTCAAACAAGTCGTGCGACGACCGCATTTGCAATATAACGACCCGTTGGGAGAGGGGTGGGGGTTGTGTCAGGGATGCCACCACACGCCGCGGACAACAACAGCAGCGAACGAAAACTTTGTAGTTTTTGTCGTACAACGTAGTTTCTAGCAGTTCAAACACACATTCATGCACATACACATACAGGCGCACGCGCACGCACACGAGAAACGGGTTAAATAAGAAGAAACGAAAAGAAAAGACAAAAAAAACACGTATTTTTACTGCAGCCGGCAGCTCGCTCGCACTCATTGATATTGGTCCCCTCTCGCTTGCACGCGCGCGTTCTCGTTTCGTGTGCAGCTGAATCGATTTTTCAACGAGCGACAAACGACGTCGACAACGACGACAACGCGACGCGACACGACAATTTCTCTCTATGCGCACAGCGCCATCTCACTTGCACATCCGCATACGAATATGTTGCACACTCGCTCACACCACTGCTTTATTTGCGTTGTTCGTACATACACACACACACATTCGTACATACACACACAGACAAGTTGTACATGGCAGCGCCATGTTACTTTTCGTTGTTGTTTTTGTGCTGCCAACTCGTTGAGGGGGAGCTGTCAGCCTGGATTTTTCGCAGTCGACGTCGCTGCTCGCGTAGCGATTGCTGCCGCTGCGATTGCTGTTGCTGCTGCCTCGTTTATTTTTTCAGCCCGTTGCACGTCATCCGTTCGCCTTATGTGCTTTGAATTTCTGATGAAATTCTTTGCTTTCGAGTTAATTGCTATTGCTCTGTTGCCGCTGCTGTTGTAGTTCTGTCGCTGTCGGTGGCAGAGCAGCGGCAGCGCCCCCAGCCCCAAAAAAAAAACTGAAGAAAAAAAAAACTGGAGCTGCCTCGTTGTGAATCGTTGTGCCATTTTTCTTTGTGCTGCGCAGCTTTGTAGATCGGCTCTCCACATGAAAATCAACGACGAATCGAGTCCTGGGCGTATACACGCAAACACACACACATGCATTTATATATACAAACATATATATACATTTTTATATATTAGTGTTGCTCTTTTTTTTAAGTTGTTAAAATTGGCATAACTTAGTGCACCTGGCATGGTTTTAAATTTAGTTATTATTGCTTTTTATAAACACTATTTATTTTTTGCATTATTTGCTCTTCTTTTTTTAACACTGCAACACTTTTCCAAAAGCTGCCAATTTAACACAGATTTTATGGATATTTTTCAATAAGCACTATTTCTTCTTGTTGTTTTTTTTTTTATTAAGATTCCAGTTGTTGATTTGATTCCTTACCAATTGTGTTGCGAGCTGAAAAGAAAACATTAAATATTAAGTTTTAAACAATTTCCCAGTAAAAATTTATTTTGTTGAAATCTATGAAATTATATTTTATACATTTTCAGCAATTGCTTGAAGGAAATGTAGAAAAAATAAAATGTCTTTAATTTTTGTAAAACATTAAGATATCTTCAATTTTTCATCTGACTGTTTTTAAATTAAATGCAGAGCACATTAAAATGTCTTTAGTTATTCAGTATAAATCAGATTTTTTTAACTGCATCTTAAAGTGAATGCACAAAAAATAAGATTTATTTAATTTTTCAGTATAATTACGTTTTTTTTCATTTAACTTAATTAAAAAATCTGTTCAATGTTTCAGTATAATCAGATTTTATATCTTTAACTAAATTATGAAGAAATTTACCTAAATTATAAAATTTCATATTGGTAGATGTACAATTCCAGTGGAATAAAATTTACTGGAAGCAAAGTTAACCTCTGGAATAAAGTCTACTTACACCATTGAAGCAGCGATTGCTTCGAGTTGCGATCGTAATTCCAGCTTAATTCCAAACCGTTTTGGACTGTTTTCGAAACTTGAGCATTATTTTCGAAAAACCTCCAAAAGCGACGATTCCCGTTAAGTTCGATTCGATCACGAGCCGGAGTCAAAAATTTGATTTATTTCTTATTTATATTTTCACTTGGAATTTTGCTGTAAATTATTAATATTATTTATTTTAGTGAATTTGATTCAGCAACAAAAAACCAACATCACAAATCAAATTTTTTATATTTTTTTATTTTCATCAATTTTAGCGCAAAAAATAATAAAAAATTTGCTTCATAAAATTATCATTCAAATTTCGTTAATATTTTGTATTTAGATTGCATTTGAAATACTTTTTTGGCTTTTCAAAATGCTGCTTTTGCTTTGCTTTGCGCTTTACGTATTGTTTTTGTTTGTGTTTGATTGTATTTGTATTTACATTTGTTGTTGTATTTGCATTTGCATTTGTATTTGTGTAATTAATGCGTTTTCACATAAACACAATCGGCCACACGCACACACACTCACACATATGCACATACACGCACTCACTCAAATGCATACACATATACGCAAAACGCACTCACACACATACACACACGCACACACACACATACAAGCGCGCGACACTCTTCTACTCTCATATATGCACATTTACACAATTTGCATAAATAGAAGAGCCTTTGCATGGAAACGCGACGTTTTTTGGCTGATGCAGGGGCACAAAGAGCAGGGGTTTTAATTTCCGTTGTTATATATATATATTTAATAAATATTTACTTATTTCTTATTTTTTTTTTTTTAATTTTGCGTGTGTTCGGCGTCTTGAATATTATCAATTTATACTTTGTAATTTCAATTCAGTTTAATTACATATTTGCCGCGCGCGCAGCGACAACGAACCAACCACGACAAAAATTCAACTGAAACTGAAAGAATTAGCGAGTTGCCAGATTTGAATCGAGACGGCGGGCATTCTTTGAAATGTGGCAACGCTTGTAATTTTAAGGGGCAACAAAATTGAATTTTTCTTTAGACATAGGTTGGCAGCTCTGCATCAGTGCTGCGTATGTCGAATTGTGGTGAGCATTTGTGACGTCAGAAGTTTTCAACTGATATTGCTGCTAATATAAATTATGAATTACTTGACTGAACAATGCCCTGCAGCGACTGGTTGATATTAAAAAAATAGAGAAAAATTAGTGTTTATTTTATAGATTCAACCGTAAATTGAATAATGTTTTCATTATTGGAACTCAAAATGCATTTGCAAGAAATAACATTTAAATAATAATACAAATATATTTAAAAAAAGAAGTCTTGCTGAATATTTAACTGTAAATTATATTAAACTTAATTTTGCAGTCAAATTTCAAATTCAAGCGATTGTTAACTAGCACAAGTTATAAGCACTTCACAACACTTTCAGTGCTGCCAACTCAACACAACACGCGATTAATTGTCGGGCTGGCAGCAAAACAATATAACAAAAGAACACACTTACGATAATTAAACAAAATTTATGCGGTGGCATTTCAACCACCGCAAAATAGAATGAGTAACCTTAAACAGGATCTCGATGAGTATCTACTGCTGCAGAGCGATCAGAAGAAGAACTTCAATGTGAAACTGCCTCAGATTAAGGTCCCAGGACTGACGAACATCTTTTCGCGCAACGCGGACCAACCAGAGGCAAACAGTTGGCTGAAGGACACACAGGACACATGCTGCCCCAAGCTGGTGTGTGAAATACACAGTTAATTTCTGCAGTTATCGCTTGTGTAGTAGTGCTGTTAGTTAGGACATGCCAAGTCATGTGTTTATTAATTCATCTGGAAAATGTCCCGTGCCCAGCTGTGCCTCCTCTTGCGACAGTACACTGTAACACTGTGCAAAATAAATTTTTGATTGCTCGCTTGCTTGTGTCCTAGTGCTGGAAGGCATACCAATTCATGTAATGTTTCCACTAGGTGATGTCCTGCGGTGCAGTTTTGTTTTTGCTTGCTTTGCAATTTCTGTTCCACTTCCAAGCGATCGCTGTCGTACTTTATTCCAGTCTGCATGTAAATAATGTAATTTATTTATTTTTCTTTTTACAGTCGCGACTGCAGCGCATTGTTGGCTTTGTTGCCTGTCTGGGAATGGGATGCCTGTGCATGACGCTATCGACGCTGTACATTCCAGTGCTGATGCTGAAGCCTAAGTTTGCGCTGCTCTTCACACTCGGCAGCCTGTTTTTCATATTGAGCTTTTGCTTTCTCGTCGGCTTCCAGGCGTTCTTCAAACAGATGTTCTCCAAGCCCCGTTTAATCACATCAATTTCGTACAGTGCCTGTCTCACTCTGACACTCTACTTTGCGCTCGTGGCAAAGAGCACAGCTTTAACGGTTCTATTTGCCGTCGCACAGATAATCACGTTACTCTTCATGCTGCTAGGCATGGTTCCAGGCGGAGCGACGGGCCTCAAGTTCTTTGGTCAGCTGTTCAAGAGCAGTGTTTCCAGCTCATCGACCGCGCTACCTGTTTAACATTTTTCCCTTCCCCCAACGAAAAATCATTTATATATAGACTCTTATTTATTAATCGTTATTATAATGCAGAAATAAAACATTTGTGATACAAGCATCGAAAAACTCTAGACGAAAACTTGTATATTGGTATTTTGGATAAAATTTTTGAATGAATTTGGAGTACAAATCGTGTTTCCTAATTGAAATTATTCTAGGGTTCAAATCGTATTCAAAAAGAATCGAAAATCGAACCAGTATCGCGTTTCCAACTGCAGATGTAGTATTAGGCCTCGTTTTTGAAAAGATTTGTTAAATTTTGATAAAGTTATGGTATTTGGAATATTAGATCTGTCTTCACAAGCTATTTTTCAAGGTATATTCAAGTTTTAATGTAGTTTTATTCTAAAGGTCAATCAGTATGAAAAATGCCGGGTTTTGGAAAATTGGCAATGCAAAATTTGAAATCCCTAATCTGATTTTTCTGGGCAGACGAAAAATCGTATATCTAAATTAAAATGTAATATTTTTCCAGAGATTAAACACTTACAAAACAGATATTGTTTCTGTAATTCGACGCACTATTTAAAGTTTATAATCCTTCACAAGTCAATTTGATTTTTACATGAATACCAACCAAAATCGGCTCAGTTTTGATAAAGCTATAGTAGATTAAAGTTTAAGTCGAACATAAAAATGTACAAAAATAAAATGTAGCTTTTTCTACCGACTTTATTTGCACTTAAAACTAGCTATATTTGCTGCTTAAAAAATCGAGCTAAGACTAATCTTCGATCTCGCCCAGATACAAAGTCTTATCGCTGGAGGCGGAGAGAATCAGCGGCTCACGTGGACTGAAGTCGACGTCGTTGACGCTGCCATTGTGTCCGGGCAGCTTATAGAGAATGCGTCTGGTGTTCACATCCCAGATGTACACATGACGATCGGCGGAACCTGAGCTAATCTTATCGCCGCTCGGTGACCAGGCGCAACGCAAAAGATTCTTCTCGAAATTATGCTGATGTCCCTGGAAGACTTTGACACAACGCTCGCCGGGCGCAAACGGACGCACATCCCACACCCGCAGCGTATTATCCATGGAATTGGTGAGCACAAAATCGCCCTCCGGCGATAGCGACAGACCCGTAATGGTGTCCGTGTGTCCGCGGAAATGATTCACAACCTGCTGCTTGCGTATATCCCAAATCTTCATCTCATTGTCAATGCCACCCGTGATGATCTGTTCGCTGGTGTCGCCAAAACAAACCGCTGTCACTTGAAAAGGGGACTCCAGGCAATGGGCAGCCTGCTTTTTCCGAGCATCCCAGATGCGTATGGTGCGATCATCGCTGCCGGAGCACAACAGCTGCTGACCCCGCCGCGAACCCTGCACACTGTTCACAAAATTCGTGTGTCCCTTGAGGCGGCGCACTCGCTGACCCGTCACAATATCCCAAATGGCCAGCGTCTTATCCGTGGAGCAGGTGAAAATGTGCGAACCATCCGGCGTAAAGTGAGCCTCCATTACGGCGCCAGTGTGACCAGACATGGCCATTATATTCTCACACTCTCCGTACACCTGCCAGATATCTAAAAGCAGTGGAATTAGATTAGGTTGGACATGCTCAGCAATTATAAATGTTGCGCCTACACAGCTGCCTGTCGAAACCGGAGGAGAGCAACATCTCCCCATCCGGATGGAATTCTGTGGTAAAGATTTCGCCCTCATGTCCCTCCAGCTGCATTATGGGCGCCTCCAGATTCGAAGTGCGACGCACGCCCTGCAAATAAAGGGTATTATTAAATGAAGTATATATTATAAATAATTTAAATATATATATATATATAATTTATATTGATTTATTCAAAAGTTGCAGGGTATCTCGTCGTGCACTTTTATTGCACTCAACAAAATGCAGCCTATGACCGCTCTTCTTCTTCTACGGTGCCTTGCTTACCGCTTCCAGCAGCGCCTTATCACGATTTGTGTACGCAATAATTTCACTTTTGCTTCGCTTTGGCTCCTGCGCAAGCACCACACTATTATTGGGTCGTTTTGTGGCCATTTTAACTATTAAAATTGTTACAAACGTTGGCGAACAGTTTTTCGGCAGCCAAAAACAAATGGCAGTGCTGCCAACTCGCTGGCAGATAAAGTGTTGGGGTGCTTACGCACGTTGACCAACACTAACGATAAGCATGAGAAACGTTTGATATTTCGTACATAACTTTTTTTATTTTTAAAACATATTTGGGCTATTATGTGCTATTATTCCCCGATTGCCAGCAGCTTAATAAGCATCTACACGTGGTGGTTCCGCAAAGAGATCCTCCCGCTTGCGGTCACCGGCCAGCCATTGCCTGTAGCGCTCATTTCGCATGGCCTAAAACAATAATGTCTAATTTATTATTGATGTAAAAATATTAGTAGAAGCTTCAACTAACATGGAAACGGAGGATTTGCTTTTGCATGCCAACGCACTCCTGGAAATCGCCGATGAGATCGGCGCACATCTTCTTGCCGCGTTCCAAGCCGTAGGCTTCCAGGCAGTCCATCATTTTCATTTCGAATTTGCCACATTTGTCGTAGGTCTGATGGTTGATCAGGCAACCGGTCAAATCGGTGAGTGGCAGGCGCAGGAAGGGCGTCAGCGACATTTTGTGGGCAGCTGCTGCTGAAAATTAATGAATTTGTACTATTTGTGTTTTCCAATTAGAGCCTGAGCTCTGTGACGTAACAATAACAATGCTTTTAACGGGTGTTTTAGGCACGCAAATGTGAATGTCGGCTGCTGAGGTAGCACTCCAAGTCGAGTTACAGACGAAAACAGTACTTTAGCACCTGAAACGAACCTTAAATTCCAAAGAAACGAAAAATAGGAATATTTGACAATAGCTGACCGATAAATTGAAGCTACACTTGGTCACACTTGGGGCACTATCGATAAATCACATATGTTAAGTGTTCTGTCGACCAACCGCCACACTTACTCAAAAAGGCAATTAGTGTTGACAAACTTTGCTTTGGTTGCACGTTTTGTTTACATTTGCAGTCTTTTAATTTCTGTACGCTTTTGATTTCGTTTTATTAAGTTAACAATTGAAATAATATGAAGAACCAGGAACTGATTGATTACTTAGAATCATGTGGCGTCTGCCGTGTGTGTCAGTTGCGTTATTTGAAGGCGCGCGGCAACGAATATCGTGATATGCAGCAAACATTCAAACGCGTGGGCAAATCATTTTTAAATCCTTACCAAATTATTAGCCACATTACAAGATTATATCTTAATTCTAGCTGGATGTTAAAGTGCCCGATAGCACTATAGTTGCGGACGAAATAAGCGATGAGCAGCCGTTGAAGAAGCAACGCCTGAGCATATGCTCCATTTGCATGGGCCTCTTCTCGGAGGATTTGCAAACACAACTGATTCAGGGGATTCTCGATTCCAATTTCGCCAAATATGATAGCGATGGCATCGTTCTGGCCATCAGTATGCCGATGACTCTACAGCTGCGTCAGCTGTCCATGTGGTTTGCCCTGCAGCGGAAATTTGGTCGTTCCTCTGTGGCGGATCACAGTGCACCCGATGTGCCCATTAAGGAGGCTGTGAAACTAATCCTACATCCCATTGTGTGTGCTAAGCTGGGCAGGGAATACGATGCAAATGGTCTGATGATCAACATTGAGTTGCGACACAGCTCGGAGGAGGATGTTGTGGCCAAACTCAGCGAACTCAATCGTGCTGCGTTTCCCGCCAAGAACCATAGACGTGTGGAAATTTCCCGGGGACTGCTCGAGAAACAATATCAACCGTCACGCATCAAAGCCGATCTCTTCGAGCAATATCTGCCTATACCACCACCGGCTGTAATGGATCCCCTGCAGCTGCAATCTATCGAGCTGATGGGTCCCATTGTTTGTGTGGCTGGACGCTATCGCAAGTTGAGTCGCGAGTTGTCGCATACGCCTTGGGTGCTCCATGGGCAGCGCATCATGGAGGATAGCATTGAGGAGATTATTGTGCGACATGTTGCCTCACATTTCACTGAAACGCCCGAAAAGATCACATTCATGTCCAGTGGAAGGGAAGATGTCGATGTGCGTTGCCTTGGCAAAGGACGTCCCTTTGTCCTGGAAATGCCAAATGCCCGCAGGAGTAGCATGACTCGTCAGCAGGCACTGGCCATGGAGCAGGCCGTCGATTGCACTGGCAAAGTATCCATACATAATCTGCAGGTTGTTCCGCGGGAGCAGCTCACTCACATTAAAACGGGCGAGGAACAGAAGCGTAAATATTATCGTGCTCTCTGCGTGCTCCAAGAACCAGTCACATTGGACATATTGCAAAAGCTGCAAATCTCTGACAGCTTTGATATACAACAAAAGACACCAATTCGAGTGTTGCATCGACGACCGCTTCACACACGACCCCGCACCATATTCAGTGTTGAGGCGCGTGTTCAACGCGAAAATCGACGATTGCTCAGTATCGATGTGGTCAGCCAGGCTGGCACCTACATCAAGGAACTGGTTCATGGTGAATTTGGACGCACAACTCCATCCATATCTTCCATAATTGGCAAACCCATTGATATCGTAGCGTTAGATGTGGTTGGCATCGATTTGGATTGGCCAGCGGATATAAATAATGCCGACATTGAAGTGACAAATAAATAGTTTTTTGTTTTCAAATACCATAACGTTTTAGAACACTGTCTCAAGCTTAGAAGGATTAACATTCATAGTTACTTTCCAACACTTTGCATATCATAGCTATGCGAAATAATCAAACTCATACTTTCCAACCCTTTGTCAGCTGTGACGTCATGCGCGTGCTCAATGAGCGCGTACCTTGTACGTACCGCACACATGACGACCTGCCGTTGCGCGTGTCAGCAAGTGGTCAGCAACGCTCTCTTATCAGCTGAGAGCGCTCGCTAGTCGCATACGCATTTGTTTAGTTGCGTTTTGCTTTTAACTTTAACCATTATCTTTATTGGCGTTTAATTTGATATTGTCGCCTGTGCAGCCACAGCAGCAGCATATTGACTTTAATGTGTGTCTCTCTACGTAGTGTTTGAAAACGCTGCTCTGCGAACATCTGCTGCTGCAAATGCTTATCGAAGTAAATAAAATACAAAAATAGGCATTGTTGCCAAATTATGAATTGGAACGTGCTGATATAGTGAAAGTGAGTGTTGCAATCAGTTACACATTGCATCAGCAGTAATAACACACCCACACACATACAATTTTAACATATCCGCCGCTTTTTTTGCTCTTTGAGTACGTCTCTTCACGTGCCCGCCCAGCAGCGCGTGTGTGTGTGTGCGCGCCCCGCCGACCTTCAGGCAACCTTCACTGGCTTAATGCTGCGCTGCTGCCAGTGTGCAACATGTTGGGGCCAACGACGACATTAACACTTATTAATCAATAGAATCAGCAGCTGCAGCAGTAGCAGCCGCAGACTTCGTGACAGACATCGTCGGACAGCAGCCGAAATAAACAAACCCAAATAAAGCAAAGCCCGCCAAGTTAGAGTTGGTTGCGTGCGTGACACGAGTGGCGATCGTTTAAATTACATACGTGGAGCACCCTACCGAAATAATTTAGAGCAATGATAATCAACACAAACACAATGTTTATGAAGAAATTGTAAATTATATCTACACCTTACAAGATAATGAAAACAGTTTATAATATACCATTTTGAAGTTGAAAGTTGTTTACTTCCTGTTTTAAAATTGTTCTATATTACAAACCATATGCAATAATGATGTATGCTATAATTAAAATAGTTCACGCAAGGAACAATTTGTTGTGACGTGCTTTCCATATTTGATCTTCACACAAAATCAGCGAAAATTGAAAAAGTTGCTTGTTAGCTGTTATCAAATTGTTCTATATTACAAACAGAATAAGGAAATTTTCGATTATTAAAACAGCTCCGAAGTTCATGCAAAATAACTATTTTTCGTGTCGTGATTTTCCCATACGTTTTCGTGCTCGTGCCGCCGTGCTGCCTGTCATCTTTAAAAAGGCAAATTGCACAGCCCGCCAAACCCAAACGTTCGATATCACTCTCTTTCGCTTGTTGTACCGCTCTCTTCGAGATGGGGACTAGCACCCCCTACTCCCTCTCCTCCCATGTACCACTCACTCCTACCGGCTGCTAAGTAACAACAATCAACAAATTCTCCCAGCAAGCAAATTTTTTGTCCATATTTGCGCTGCATCCACAGAAAAACGCATTGAGCAACACTCAGCACTCAGCATTTCGCTCGGTATTGACTCGATTGCCTCAGCTCATTTCAGTTGAGCTTGAAACGCTTAGCGAAAAAGATTTGCTCGCGCGACTAAAAAAGAAAAACGAAATATAAAAATATACAAATATATATATATATATACATATAAAATTTATGTGTTGATAGTGTCCAAAATTGCGTGCTCGACTTAACAATTATCATTGGTGCTGTCCGAGTGCGTCCGTATCTGTCTGCGTTTGATTTACACCGACTGATAAGGCAGACGTCCGCAACACTTTCAATATCCGCTGATAACTTATAATTTGTGTGTGTGTTTTTCTAAATTTTTGCATTCAATTAACCCACTATTTGAACAGAGTGCCTTAATTTGCAGCTGCTGCTGCTGCTGCTGCTGCTTACGTCACTCAAAGAGTCTTTCGATAATTAAACAAAAGACATACACAAATTAAAGCGATTAATTAATCAATTTTACAGATACACAAATCAAGAAGAAGAAGAACAACAACAACTGCAGTTGGAGTAAAAGTTCAACGGCCTCTCGTCTTAATATTGCAAGAATATTAATTCTATCAGAGTTATTTGCATATTAAATAATTAAAAATACTCTATAAATAAACCACAACGATTTACATATATTGTGATCATGAATGACCGTGAACCAAGCTGTAATTCGGGCGGGCAATTTATGGATCGCGGACGAATGAATCAGAATGGCGTTGTCCAGCCACTGCTTACGGGTAAGTAGCATATATATCTGTAAGTAGCATATATAAGAAATATATACATATGTATGTATTTATAAATATGTATGTATAACAGCAATTGATGTGCTGATAAGTTCTGCAAGATTTGGGTTTGTTGTGTTGATTACAGGTTTCAAGTATGGCTATAATGCTTTTGAAAAGCTGATGAAAATTCATCGAAATTTTGGTAATGATGAATGAAATAACTGCGCTGCCATAATGTATATATAATCTTGATCAGCATCCATGTCCGTCTGCCTGTCAGCTTTAGAGACTTTAATTACAATGACATTAAGAGTCATGATTTCAAATATAAACAAGTTTAACATGATTTTGATAATTTTTATAAATTTTATAAAGTTCAGTTTAAACAAAAATTAGGAGTAAATCGTAAATTAAAATTTATTAATTACCCAGTTTTGTATGAATATCGTTTAAAAGAATGTCAAACTCTCTAGACTAGAGCATTCTTACATATATTGCATACGACTTTTTAAAATGTTTCTAGATTAACTTATTGCAATGTATATTGCATTAAAACTTACTTATCGCAAAAAGGTATTATTTATAAAGCCCCAAGGGATTTCCGGTAAAATAAATCACTTTCGATTTGTAAGTGAGTAGAAAGAAAATATTGCATTTATACGATTCTCTCCAAGTTGCAAATGCATCACGTATTTTTTAAAAGTGTGATTCACTTTCATGATGAATAACTTGATTACGTCTAATTTCTAGCAGAAACTCATAAAAAACCACCATAAATTTAAACATATATACCATTTATATACTTTTGACATATTGCTTAAAAGATATCAGTATTGACAGAATGGGGTTTTTTATGCTTCTTGAATATATTTGGGGAAAAACTTGCACACTTTTCCATTGAAAATAACTCGCAAAAGGAAATCGAAAATAGCGCTAAACTCCTGTTTGGCATTTACACTTTTATTTTCTTTTTTAGATTTGTAGTTTTATCTATTTTTGTCTAGACACAATGTACTTATGCACATATATGTATGTAAATAGATGATCTTTGAGTCTGTTCTTACTTTGCAAAATGTAGATAAGAATTTACATTGAATTGCCAGCCGACAGTTTGTTTAAGGCACTACAATTATACACACGAGCTGAAGAACTTTGATAGTATCTTATCGCTTGGGTTCATTTAATGATTAAATCTGTATGTCGGATAGCTCTCATAAAATTATTTTTTTTTTATTATTGTCGGTTGTATCTATGCTTATCGGTATTTATCTCTTTCAGACTTGTATCAAATAACAATGGCATATGCCTACTGGAAATCGGGCAAAACCGACGATCAGGCGGTCTTTGACCTATTCTTTCGCAATAATCCATTCCATGGTGAATTTACAATATTTGCCGGTCTGGAAGAGTGCCTCAAGTTTTTGGATAGCTTTCATTATTCGCAGAGCGGTGAGTTTTTTTTTTTTTTTATTGATAATTGTAGTATGCAATTATATAATGTTTATATTTCGACTTTACAGATATTGAGTACTTGAGGCAAACATTGCCCGAGGGCATTGAGGTTGAATTTTTCGAGTATCTGGGCAATTTGACAGCCCATGACGTTACACTCTATGCCATTGATGAAGGCACTGTCGCGTTTCCCCGGTGAGTTGATATTATTGGTGGCGTTGTTTTCGGACTGTTGATAAGAGAATTGAACATATGCTGGTGATAATTGCTAGCCTTCGCACACTGAATCCATCAATGGGAACAAGGGCATGAGGAAGCTGTGTATAAATATGTGGCAGGCAGAAGAGAGCATATCCGATTATGGATACACTTTTCAATCAATAGTGAAGTCGATATATCATTGTCATCTGTAGAGTTGTGTTGAGATCATTGATAAGAGACTGGAACATTCTAACTTATTTAGATACATCTCTTGAGTAATATCCTAGATTCACTAATATGCCTACTCTGCTCTATAGCACTCTGACTTATATATAGATATATTCACTTGACATGTTCACTTGAAGAATTTCCGTAGATTACTTAATCTAACTATGGTTATTGCTCAGTGCGTTAACCTCGAAAACTGGAAAGAACTTACAAGTAGCAAAAGTAACTTTTTATCGCTTTGCCTTAAATCTAATCTAATCTGTATTTTGATGCTTTTCAGAGTGCCCATCATAAAGATCGAAGGACCTTTGATAATTGTACAACTGCTGGAGACAACGCTGCTCACGCTAGTCAACTATGCGAGGTGAGTGTTCAGATATATATATATCTCCATATTTATATCCATATATATATTTTTTATTTGCTGCTTCCAGCTTAATGGCGACGAATGCAGCGCGTTATCGCATGGTTGCTGGCAAACATGTGAAACTGTTGGAGTTTGGGCTGCGTCGTGCCCAGGGCCCGGATGGCGGATTATCCGCATCAAAGTATTCCTACACAGGTACGCGAAACTGACAACTAAGGTCAAATGTGTGTATAACTTGGATTTTCCTTTTGGCATTGCCAAATTGCCTGCCGGGTGGCTCATAATCAATTAAAAAAAAACAGAGCCAAAAGAAACACGCCGTGAAAATAGCGCCTTCAGCTTGCGCATTGATCGATGCAGTGGGAATGAATATATATATATGTATATATACACATATTTGTATTATAGTTTATATTTAATGGCTTGTTGTAGTCGTCAACTTCATATTGTTTGAGCCTGTTGTGCTTTGTGCTTTATGATGTGCTTGCATGCAAAGCACGTGTCACTGTCACTCGATGTGGTGGCTCCTACTCCGCCCAGTTATGGTAACTCCTCCTCCTGCACTCCTGCTCCATCCCTTTAACTCTACCCTATCTCCGCTGTAAAGTTCAAGAACTCTCCTTGTATGTGTTAAAAAGTGGGTGGCACACGCAATGGCACCCGCAAAAAGGAAAAAAAAATAACCAACACAGTTATAAAACTTTTTGCCACCTTCTGCTTCACATGTGTGGGGTCGTCATAGTCATCGTCGTCGCCGTCGTCTCCATCGGTGCCCGGCGCCAACTGGCACCCATTTTCAATTGGCGCTCACACATCGTAACTTTGACTACCTTACACCCCAAAAAAAAAAATATATATATTGTGTGTGTGTTTTTTCTGCAACAATAACGAAAAATCGCTTAAACTTTGCAATGCGTTTAATTATATATCCGCGAATTTCTGGTTCTTCTTTTTTTTTTGGCTCCCTCGATTCCCAATCGATAGAGTCGCGTGCGTCCAATTGGCATCCAAGGTCTTCCCAAAAAAAGAAGAAGAAGAAACGCTTGCAATTTTTGATGGGCAACCATGACACAGTGGTGTCGAATGCTCTTCAAATCCATGCTTTTGGCAATACTTTCAGCCGGTGTGTGGGAGTGTTGTTGAAGCTTCTCAAGGTGTTCGCTTGATATTGAATTAAGTGCGTCCCTGAGAGATATGATGTTAGGTTGTCTATGCTCCTCACTAATATAGGGTTTCCTACTACTCCAGTCTCATTGTAAGCACATTTCTTAAATATCATCAGAATCATAGATCTGAAAAGTAGCAATTTGGAAGAGATTGTTCATTTCGATGTGCGCTTAATAGGACACACAAAAAGAGGACTCGACAGAAAGACGGATCGATGGAGGGGCAAAGGGAAATAGCTATATCTACTAGGCTGTTGATGTTGATCAAGACTATATATATATATCTGGTAGTGCCGAAAATACCTGCTTCAAATAGAGCAGCATAACCAGGATCAAGAAACTTGATCGTATTTAATTTTTTGTTAGATTTCAAACTTAAGTTTGACAAGCATATTTCTGGCGAAAGAATTTGATGATATTAAAACTCTTTATATTTCACTTTCGCGTACTATTCTATCCCAATAACATGGTTCATCTGGATAAAATAGAATCTGTACTTAAACAAGTTGTGCTCTTTGCTCTTTCTACCTATCTTTTATTAATGAATCTTCCTTCTCTTACCATGCTTGTTGTAATCTTCTTTTATAATCTAATAAGTACCAAAATTGTTCAGCTAAGTTAGTTTTGCAGTTTCGATAAGCAGCAAAGCAATTTTCTTCAACTCTTTCTTCAAACTTGTGATACAAACTTTACTATCCAAAACTCTTTCCAAATCTTAATCTTCAGTTATTATCATATTTTTTAACATTTAATAAAGTATAAATTTACATATAAATATATTCCTTACATTATATTTGATATATTTTAGGTGGTTTTGATGGCACCTCCAATGTGCTCGCTGGCAAATTGTTTAACATACCCGTTAAGGGTACTCATGCACACGCCTACATCACCAGTTTCAGCAGCGTGGGCGAGCTGAAGACGCGTCTGCTGAAGCACAAGCAAACCGGTGAGTGAAATTTAAATAAAATCAAAATTGGTATAAATATTTATTATTAACATATATATTTTGAACAAAACAGGCGTCATGGAGGATCTGCTGGAGCATGCGATACGACATCGTCAAATGTTGTCGCATGTCCTCGATGTGTCCACGGAGGAGTCGAGTGAGGGTGAATTGGCTGCCATGGTCTCGTATGCCATCGCATTTCCGGATGGATTTATGGCCCTTGTCGATACGTACGATGTTAAGAGGTATTTCGCTTTTAGGCTGATTCTCTCGGAACGGTTTTGGTTGTGTTTTTTTTCATTTGGTTTTCGTTTTTCGATTTTTCATTTTTTGTTCAGTAATCTTTTGCGATTTTGTTTTTTGTCATAACTTTACAACTTTCAAGTACGGATTTGAGAGCACCATTTAACTCAACAGCTACAACAGTAACAACTTGCAGTTTATACTTACATAGATCAGATATATATATTCTAGTCGTATATCGTGTGTCTCGTCTACCCTTCTAGATTTTGAGTTGTGTTCATGTTGTGCGCTTTTGTTGTGCTTCTTTTGGTAATAATTATTAAACAAGTATTCCCCAACAGCCGAGAAACAGAACAAATCACACAAGTCTCATACGTACAAACTGATATCAAATCAAGATCTAGTCAGAATCAGAGTCAGCTAATAACAAATGGCAGCAGCAGCAGCAACAACAGCAGCAGCAGTGGCAGCAGCAACGCTCCTCCAACGCCACCTGCCACACCGCGCACCAATGGGCAACTTGCCAACGGCCACAAGATCAATGGGCATTCTGAGCATATTAATGCCACAAATGGTGTCCAGCTAACGTTAACAGAAAGTGCAACAAGTGCAACTGCAACTGCAACACCTGCCACGCCTGTGACTCCAACAATCACATCAGCCTACCTACCAAAATATGTCGTGAAGTCATTCAGGTAAATGTCACATGACCAAAGCACCCCCAAAAACAAATTCTTTTTCTTCTCATATCGCCATTTACTCTTTCGTTTCGTCTTGCGTTTTCTTGTCTTATTTAACGCCTACTAACTCCTGCTATCCCCCACATGTTTTGTTTTTTATTTCGTGCATGAGTGCCCCTAACTAATATATCATTCTCATCAATCATATAATGCGCTGTACCAAAAAAAAAAAGAAAAAACAAAAATGAAAAAAGAATACTAAAATGCTAAACTGCTGCTAAATTCAAAATTCGATGCATATGTACCACATATATGTAATATCCTAACTATATATATGTATACGTATGTGCTTCATGCATTGGTCTAAGCCCCGGCTAACGGTATTTCCGCTCAATATGCAAAACAGGTGAAGTGCCCTATTTTTCTTATGCCTTTCAAATCAATTTTTGCTTTTTCCACTTTTATCACTTTTGTTTGAGCCTCTCAGCAGCTATTTGTGCCCGGCATTTATTTATTGATTTCACTAAACGTTTCTTAACATATTTTCAGAGCTTGGCTTTTAGTTTAAATTATTTATTAGTAATTTTTTTTTAATAATTAAGTTTGTAAGAACGAGGAAATTTCATATATAACTGAGTCGAATTTTGTTTCCGATTCCGATTCTGTTAGAGTACACAAATTAAGCTAAAAATTCCGGTATTCGATTTTGAATACGTATCTTGATTTTTTCGATAATAGTACAAAAAAAAGAATACTTATGCTTGATCAGGATCAATAAACAAGTCTATCTAGCCATGTCCGTTTGTTTCTCCGTTTTAATTATGAATACACTGACAATTTTTTTTTTATAATAATAATTTTAATTTCCTTGTTTTTCAAAAACTCCTTATGGTAAATGCTGGGCTATTTATATTCTCTATTTTTATGCTTATCTATCAAAGCTTTCAATATTAACTAACCAACTGATTCACTTTTTCATTTTACACTTTCATTTTATTTTCAATTTTCTTAACATTTTCATTTCATTATGATTTTTGATTTACTCTGCGTGAGTTTGTGACATTTGAAAATTGAAAAATTACCAAGCTAAAAAAAAAAAAGAAAAGAAAGAAAATACCCCATTTAACACAGTAAAAATGACTTCCCGGCACTATTTTGGAAGAGGTATGTAAAACACGTCTTCAGCAACAAAAAAAAACAAACAAAATAAACAAAAAAAAAAACGAATATTTGAAAAGACACAAATACATTCACATAACACATATATAACACCGATGCTCAATGAACTTTTAACAAATGTTGCGAAATGATAAATGAGTTTGCAATAAAACAAAAAAGAAAAAAAAAACAACAAAAAAAATAAAAATAAAAATAAAAATCATACTGAATCACCCTAATGTTGCATACATCCTACTGCATACTTAATATATATGTATTAATGTCTGCTAATATTATTTTTAATTATATTTCACAAACAAAATTTTCCCTTTAATTTTTTGTTACGTTTTCTTTTCCTCCATTTGACAATTGTTGTTGTTTATTGAACACTTTTCTTTTGTGTAAGCGTTTTTTGGTTAAAATATTTTTATATAAATATATATATTCTATATATATACATCTACTTAGTTTTAAAAATTTATCAAACGTCCGAGAGAGCACACTGCATGGCTTTCAGTAATTGAAGCTTGAGTTGTGTCTCCCCCCCAAATAAAAATCAGATATTTTTTTAAAAATAAAAATGACTTATAGAATACACCTTGCAAATGCAATTTTTATATATAAAAAAACACTGCAGCAATTTTCTAGTAGTTGTAAAAAAAGAAAAGTTATTGACTTGAATTTCGATTTGAACAAAAAAGAACAAAAAAAAACCCAAACAAAAGCAGCACTTTTTTTGGCGCTTATTTCACACACTTGTTTTCTAATGCACGCTCACTTTGTTCTCTCTCTCTCCCCCTCTCTCCCGCTCTCGCTCTCTTTCTCTATCTGTGCTCGTCTCTTACTTCGCTTTCTCGGCGACTCTCTTCAGGAGTGGACTGCTCAATTTTAGCGCTGTGGCATTGGCCTTAAATGATCTGGGCTATTATGCTCTGGGCATACGCATCGATTCTGGGGATTTGGCCTATTTGTCGTGCTTGGCTCGAGAGGCATTCGAGAAGGTCGCGGAACGTTTCAAGGTGCCCTGGTTCAACAAGCTGACCATTGTCGCCTCCAACGACATCAACGAGGACACCATACTCAGCCTGAACGAGCAGGGACATAAGATCGATTGCTTTGGCATTGGCACGCATTTGGGTGAGTTTTTGGACTGATAGATAGAAATAGAATCAGAGACAAAAACGAAGCAGCGAAACTAAGCAAAGGAAAATTAAGTGATTAAAACTCAAAACTCTAATAGGAATTCTCTGATTTTTGGGTTGGTTTCTTAGGCGTTTCGTATGCGATCATATTGAAATTTTTGCAGTTGGTGAATTATTATATATTCATTGGAAAACTGAATCTTTAAATTGATTGGTGTCATATTTACTGTGTGTAATCGTAAATGCTATTTTCTGCCTGTTACATACTTTGGCCCAACTTCATTATTGCCTATTTAACCCATTTAAATGTGTATAAAAACTTGAATCTATTCCATGTTATAATTCTTACAAAACAACTAATTCTACACTATTCCTAAAGTAACAATATAAAAGTTTCTTTAAAAACCAATAAATACTCCATAATTAAAGGTAATTTTCGATAGATAAGTAAGTAATTTAGAGGAATGACCGATGTCGATCTCTATCTTTCCATCTATGTGACTTATCTATATAATCGTAACTTTTCTTTCAGTGACTTGCCAACGTCAGCCCGCCTTGGGCTGTGTCTACAAGCTGGTGGAGATCAATGGGCAGGCGCGCATCAAACTCAGTCAGGATGTAGAGAAGGTGACAATGCCTGGCAATAAGAATGCCTATCGACTATATAGTGCCGATGGACATGCCCTAATCGATTTGCTGCAAAAGGACTCCGAACATCCGCCCGCAGTGGGCCAAAAGGTGTTGTGCCGACATCCGTTCCAGGAATCAAAGCGGGCCTATGTGATTCCCTCGCGTGTCGAATCCCTCTACAAGATCTACTGGAAGGCCGGCAAAATTTGTCAGATGTTGCCAACACTGGAGCAGGTGCGCGAAAAGGTGCAAATATCGCTGAAGACGCTGCGCAACGATCACAAACGCACACTAAATCCAACGCCCTACAAAGTAAACTCTAAGCCCGACTAGCGCATACTCTATCTTTTATCAATTAAAAATCCCATTTTTCTTTCAGGTTGCTGTCAGCGATAATCTGTACAATTTTATCCACGATCTGTGGCTGCAGAATGCACCAATTGGAGAGCTCTCATGATCTATATAAGCAGCCTCAATTTGGCTAAATTCCGCAAAAACAACAAAATTCTTCACCGCCTAATGGGTTTTTTTCTATTTATATATTTTCAATTTGCTGGGCAAAAACAAAAGTAACAATTTTCGTATCGTGACATTTTGAGAAAAGAAAGGAAAAGCTAAATTCAATTTTGGTAGATTCATGTATCCATATACATGTAGCTGGATACATAGTATATATATACACGTGTGTTAACTTAACTATATAATCTAAAATCTAGACATACTCACATCATGTTCAGGAATGTGTCACGTGCCTTACACACACAAAAACACAAACACACACACACAAATATCGTTAACTGTAAGCGAATACTTAAGTGCAAAGAGGACGAAGAAAAAACAAATAACGGGATGTATTTAATATTTATAGTTATTAAGTGTTGTATGTTGCTAACAAAAAAAAACAAAAACAAAAACAAAAGAAAAAAGTGAAAACTTAACACTTATAAAAACAAAAACCAATGCGTTTTAAAGTACAAATATTTTGCTAATTAGTACAGTTGCATATTTAGGCGGCACAAATCGATGCACAATCACTTAACTATATATATAGATATATATATATATATATATATTTCAACTTAGTTATGCTTAATGTATATGTGTAATAAATAATATCGACCAAGTGTAAATACGTTCAATCTTCTATATGTAAAACCAGAAAGCAATCCACAACAACACACAATACACACACAGACAATACACACACACACATACGAACACATACACATGCGTACACACACAGTCAACACATTTAAAACACGTTTATTAAATGAACGCTTCAAAAAAAAATTAATAATTCTCTTTTTAATCACAATTGAAATTGAGTTAAGCAAGTTGGCTAAACTTGAGATAATACTGTTTTATGGATATTCAGATAATCGGCTTAAATTCTGCATAATTTTAAAATTATTTTAGGCATTTGCGAACAGAGTGTTTTGAATCTGTAATTTTTGAGAAAACAAAGCAGATAAGCTCGATATTAAACAGTAACTCTGCATGCATATATTTTATTAGCAATTAAAAGGCCATTTAAATTCACTAAAGTTGCTTAAGACTTATTTTGTTTACGACTTAAAACAAACACTTTAAATAAAAAGCAGCTTACCTTTACACCTCTATTTGAATTGGGTTTTATAGCGCGCCGTTCTGCTTCTTCTGTGTCTGGTCACTCTTTTTCACATACTTCAGCACAGTGGGCAGCCCCTCAAAAGCTGTGAGGAGCACGAACTGGAGGAATTTCATTTTGGAACCAAATTCTTCTGGAATATACAAAATAGACAGAATTGATGCAACGATTATACAATTTTAGGAAATAATCCAGGAACTAAGCAATACGCCATTATATGTAATATTTCTTATCAATAACAAAACACTAATATAATTTTACACGCAGCACTGTAAAATATGTCAAATCAGTGTCAATCAGTGTCCACGAATTTTAAATACAGCTACAAACAAAATTTTCACAAGTGCAGCTGCTTTACGAACATTTTTTACTATAAATTTATATACACATCGCATATTTTTTTGGGAGAACTGGCAAAACTCTCTTCAAAAAAAAACCTTTTTTAATGGCATATTGCTATTTACACAAATAGTGAAATAATAATTATATTTAATTTTCTAAATAGCTTCACCAAAATACTGCACCTAAAACTTAACTAAACTTATTTCAAATTCAAATATAGGCGGTCAATTAGCCGCTGCTTCCTCTTCCCTGTGCCAGTCACAGCTCACCGACTCCAGCTGAGAATACAACTTAACACAAGTTGGCAGCCCACAATGAGTAACACTCGCCCAAAGTGAATTTTGCTTACTGTTTATTGAGTTTTTTTTTTTCTACAGCTGTAAAGATTTACAGCTATAAAGATTTATGCCAATCAAACGCGAATTAAACATAATTTTGCACCAAGTAAAAGCAAAGCAGTAAAGTGACTAACAATTTGTTGAGCTTACTGCGACATTTGTAAACAATTTTGCAGCAGCTGCTCAACATTTTTGAGGAGGGGTAAATAACGAAAGACAATAAAAATCAATTTGACATTTTAAGTATAAATTGATTTTTAACACTACCATTTTGCAGCTTGCATCAAAAATGGAGTCGCAACCAAAAGTGGATAATGTGGATGATGCGGCGGCTGTTGCACGCAAGGATTTCATGTTGGAACGATTGAACAAACGCAACAAGGATCGTCAGAATTATTTGGATGTGAAACTGGAGCAGCGTAGCAAGGAAACGGTACAAAATGAGGGCGTCGATTACTTTGCCACATGCTTCAATCGACGGGCCTACGAAATTGAGGAACGCATCAATTTGCTGGACAGATGCGGAGATGCCCCCCTACCCGAACCGGGCAAGCATTTCGCGGAGATCACAATGGAAATTCAGGAATTGCAGCGTTATTTAACCACATCGACAATGTTTCTCTCCGATTTCAAGATTAAATCCTGTCAGAATGTGTTAAATACGTTGAGTGGTGCCACAGAAGAGGCACGTCACCGTTTGTTGCCCAAAAAAAAGTTTGGTTTTAGCAGCAAGAAGACAACGACGGCAATTAAACAAAGGTTGCCTCAGAAAACGCTGGCCAAGATTGAAGCCGAGCAACAAAAGTCCACATTCAGTTGGACAATTTCGGATCAGCGGCAAAAACACATTGTGCTGCGTGCGGCGGAAGTAGATGGACTCGATATAACCATCTCAAATGTGGCAAATTGTCTAGTGGAGTTGCAGGGTCATCCGGGCTCCGTGCAAATCTCAAATGCCTCTCAATGCACAGTGTTGTCTGGTCCAGTGGCACGTTCCTTTTTTGCGGAGCACTTGGAGCAGTGCACTTTGGCCATTGCCTGTCAACAGTTGCGTTTGCATTCCACGCAAGCAACGCGGATCTATTTGCATGTCACGTGTCGCGCCATCATCGAGGATTCCCAGCAAATTGAGATCGATGTGTATAATTATGATTATCCGCAGCTGGAGGCGGATTATTTGGCATCTGGTTTAAATAAGTCACAGAATAATTATATGGATGTTGCCGATTTTAATTGGCTATCGCCGGATGTACATTCCCCAAACTGGATGCTGCTCAAGGATCATCCGGCGCCCAATTGGAGTGCGAAGCGAACTCAATTTCTTGAGGGGATCAACAAGGCTGATGTTGTTGTTCCTTCAACTGTTGCGAAGGATGCCAACATTATATAGTATTTGCTTCAGCGGAGGGGGTTGTTTCCACTACTCCTCTCCCTACTGCTTCCCTTGCTGCTTGTGCTGCTTTTGCTGCATGTGGAGCTATTTCAGCCACTGTGTGAATAGCTCATAAGTCTATAATCCAATACCCCCCCCAAACCGCAAATAAATAATCCATGTTAATATTCTTGTTATATATTTTTCTATCCACACACACACCGCTACACACCCACAACTTTGACACATTTGGCCATAATCAGTGGTTGACCAAAATAGCCAAAATGTTCATCACAGGCGACTGTCATACAAATTACCGTTACAGTTACAGAAGTCCGAAGACGACTCATGCAAGTTTTATGTGGCTACAAATTGGTCTGGACTCAGATGAGGATATATATTACACAGATATACTCTAAATGCAAGGAGTTTATTTATTTTGTATGCGCATATGTATATATGTATATATATACATACAATTATGGCAACTGTTAAACCTGTGACCAGCATGCAGCTATTAACGGCAATGACTTGCAAACGGCAAATGCAAAAAGTTTGTTTTATATAACAGATAAAGTTGCTGATGGAAGTAAATGTATCTGTATATATATGTAAGTGACAACTACAGTTCATGCTTTTGAAACGCATTTTTAAGCACGCTTAATGGCATTTTTATTTAAATTTATTTCAAACAACTTAATTCAGTTAATACACATGCAATTAATTATCAAATTGACAAGGATTTTTACAAATTTAAGCCTCTAAATTGAAAAAATTACTTCTGTCTTCAACGATCAAACATTGTGCCACTTAACAGCATTTATCTCCTAACAGCAAAGTGTGAGAAAATTTAGCAAGCGCTGTTTAACAGCGCGTGCAAAGTTTAACTTTAATTTGCAACTATTATATGAATATGTATATACACAAATTTGCATAATTGTGTATATATATTGTAAACATGATTAATGATCAGAACATAAAAGGATTTTTTCAAATTTCGACTTTTAAATGACATAAAAGACTGCGTTGTTCACCGATCAAACAGTACGCCAACTATTAAGCCAGTTAACAGCACGCTGCTATTAACAGCAGTGACTCTTAAACTGCAACTTTTAGCAGCTCGTGCAAAGTTTCAGTTACTTGTTAACTATGTATTAATATAATCATTAGAAATAGAATTACATAATTATATGCAATAAAATTAATTTTTAAAATCAAATATATAATAAAATATATTTAACAAACAAACAATTAACAAAAATCTTGTTCACATTTTCGATAAGTGTATTAAAGCGTCGACCTGATGCAATTGACAAACATCCATATGTATGTAAGTATTTATGTGTGGGTGTGACTTTTGTTGTTGCTGTCAGCAGTGCGGCCGACTGTCAAAATAATTAACGAATTCTAGTTACATGACAAGTATTTTGATGATGTGTGCGGGAGGGGGAGGGAGGGAATACTGCTGAGACACTAGGAAATCGTATTAGCGGGGTAATTGAACTGCAAATTACACAACAGCATCAATGTGTGTGTGGGTGTAGGGCGAGGTTATGTAATAAGCTGTCACTGTTACAACGGTTAGCATCATTACAAGCACACACACACACACGCACACACAGAAATACACAATCTAGCAGCCATCAACACAGTGTGCACACACTATTTTTTCTCTGGCAGAAAAACAGAAGAAAGAAGAAGAGAAAACAGTTTTGAAGGTGTTGAAGTTGCTGAGGTTGTGGTCGGCTGCAGCAGCAGCTGCCTCAGACAAAAGCTTAGATAAGCTAGATAAAAAAGGAAAACATTTGAAACCGGCAATTAAAAGCGGTATACGGGTTTGGAGCATTGCCTTTGGCTTCTGCTGCTTGCCGGCATATTGCCGGTTTATATTACTAGGGCGTCAGACAATTAAATGCAATGGAAACTTGCAATAAATGGGGGATGGATGACTATAAGATATCCTGTTTTTGGGTACGATTTCTGAGAACATTCTCGTGGATTTTGACCTAAGAGAAAATAGCCAAGAGGGCACTCAGCGTCAGCAAGTTAAAACTAGAATAAACAATATAAAAAAATCAAGTTTTATTCTGATCCCTCAGCAATCGTCTAGTTCTTCATTATGTCTATTTGCGATGTTCACATACATTTGCATGTAAATGTATTTAATTATAATTATAAAATTAAAGCAAAACTTTACAGGCCCTGTTTAATACGGTTCAATATTTATCAAAATTAATTAATGTGCAGTAGACAACAGTGTGAAAACATTTATTAACAAAGTTCTGCCTTGCATTTGCCGGCATGCTTTCGTTTTCAGGCAAAATCTGCCATTAGTCACACAAAGCGCTTTGCTTGTGGTTGGCAACGCGTGTGCAATTTGTGGTTATCTCGCAGACAAAGTGCTGCAAGCAGGGCTTTTTTTGTGCGTCAAATTTAGCTTTCTTTTTTATTTAATTGGGTGCAATTAAAATTTAAGATGTTATATAAATAAATAAAGCAAAACTGAAAATATAAAAACCATTTCTCATTAACTGTTGTTTAAACCGATTACAAATATATTTATTATACATTAAGTTCATATGAAAACTAGCTTTTTTTTTACTGCCAGCACTGATTGCACACTTTACACTTCTCTCGCGCTGGCAGCGCAATTAAGTTGCCAGTATACCAGGGGGATTTTAAACACCCACCTCCCCAAGCCCAGTTAATGTCTAGTCTGGCGACATTGGAAGGACCATCGAAGGACACACAGAATTTCCATTTGCAGTCGCACTTTGTGCCTGCATGTGCCTTTGTGTGTCTGTGTGTGTTAGTGCCGTTACAGCTGTGTCGTGTTACCAACTGTAGTGCTGAAAAAAAACTTGATCAGGGGAGTTCAGCTGTCCAATTTACATTTATTTAAATTAACTCGATAAACAATCAAATTTAATTGCTCTAACACTTAGCCACACACATGTGTGTGTGTGTGAGCTAAACCGAAATGTCCGCACATTTGCATAGCTCACAATTATGTTTCTCATTATCGCAGATAATATTCGCAGCATTTGCGATAATGCAGCGGCTGCTTGACCAATACCTATGCATTAATATTAACCTTTGCGTGTGTGTGCGTGCTGCCATTTATCTTACCGCTCACTCACACACGCACACACACACACGCACACACACATAAGCACAAATCACATTAAGCTAAGCTTTAACGGTTTCAATTACAACTGCCCATTGTCTCCCCCTACAGCATGCTTGTGTAGACATTTTCTGCTTCATCGCAATGATGGACAATTTGTGTATGTGGGTGTCGAGATAACTGATGTTTATGTTTGTGTCTGTGAGTGCATTGAACATTGAAGCGAAACTTTGCTTCAAGCTTATAAATTCATGTATAAATATTATAGAACAATATAACAACTTTTTGCTATCTGCTTTAAGAACTTTTCGACATATTGATAGCCAAAAAAAAAACAACAAACAGCAAGTGTTGATTAATTAAGCGAATTACACAATCATGCAGTGCAATTAAAATGTCAGCGCTGCCGCCCAGTTGGCGATGAATTTATTTTTTTTTTGACATGTAACGCCTTTTGCTCCTGTCCGATATATTTTTGCTACAAATTGCTCTCGCTGTGCGTGTGTGTGTGTGTGCGTAGCTCAAATTGTAATTAATGATGCAAGACAGACGCTGGGAACTTTCAACCGCAGCCGTCGGATCCGCCTGGGCGCTTCTGAAATCTCAGTGGCTGAGCTTCCGAGCTTTTGTTATAGGCTATCGGACAGGAGCGAGAGAGAACCAGTGTGTTGTTGCTCTCTGTCTCTCTCTCAGTTTGTTTGCTTTAATCATTGACGCGTCGCGCGTTTAAAAAAGCAAACGCGAAAACCGTTACTCTGCAGCTTGTGCGTTTCGCGTAAATAAATGAAAAGTTCGTTTAATTCTCGGCGATTCTTTATGTTGTTGGTGGAAGGGGCTGTTGGGTGGTGCGGCGGGAAGTGTGTTATCGTTTACTTTGGAAATGAAAAATTATGATTACATCAACAATAATCGAAATGCGCTTGTAAGCTACGCGTTATCCTTGGCTCGTCTCGTTATTCGTTTTCTTTTCGCGTTTCTCTTCACTTTATTTCTCGTGTTACACACACCTATTAAAAATGGGTAAGGATGTGTAGAGTAGAGCGGTAGATGAGTTTTGTCAAGCTCAGAAAAATAACCCAATAAATATCGGTAACTAAAATAAGAAATTGTAATAAAATTAAATTATTTTCTTATCAATAAGCGCTTTAAAAAAATAAATAAATGGATTCTGAAGTTAAGTTTTTCCATCAGCACCGCTTTCAGTTATACAGGGTATTGGTAAGTCGATCACTCGCCATAACAGCACTGTGGCCTTTTTATTTTTTTGCCCTTCCGCTGCTATCTTTTTGCAAGAACGCTTTGTTGTTGTTCCCAGTGATGCTGCTCCTGCTGCTGTTCGCCGCTCGCTTTGACGTTTTCGTTTTCCTTTGGTTTTTATTTTTTGTTTTTGGCAATTTTTCTTCGTTGCTTTCGTTTGGTGCGCGCTGCTGACTTGCAATGCTTTTCATGCGTGCAATCGAGTTGGACAGCAGAGTGAGAGGGTGAGCGGGAGAGTGGCATAGTGGAGACCGGAAGAATGCAGAGTGTGGGTTGAAGTTGGAGCTTAATGTTAATGTTCAAAGTAGAAATACACGCTGGGCAAAGGCAAATGCAGTCGCCGCCCAAGAAGCGTTCAGCCAAAAATATTGCAATGTAAAATCGAAAATAAGACAGACGACAAAACACGCCCACTTTCCCAACACTGCACAAGCCTATCACTCTCCCTTCTCTCCCTCTCTCTCTCTCTCTCTCTCTCTTTCGCTTCTTTCGCTGCGCTACCATGCATAAATCAGCGTCGTCTGGAAGGACATTGCCAAGCAGACGACACAACAACTTTTTGCAATTTTCTTCTTTTTTTTTATCGCCATCGTCTGTTTCTGTCTGTTCTGCATTGCGGTGCTTTCCGCCTGCCGTTATTTGCCAGTGAATCCAGCACCTCCCGCCCCCTCCACAAATGTTCGCAGTGCATTTGGCATTATGCTTTGCGTATTGTCGCTTTAGGAAGTCATCTTAGCGTAACGCGACCAAATTTATGACCAACTTCAACTTGAACATTATTTGTGCTCTTATTGCTATGATTGCCGTCATAAAAACTGTACCAGAAAAATGCGCAAAAAAGCCAGATAAGCTGTGCATAATCTCTTCAACAATTATGGGGTCAACGCAACACGATAATATTTATCTTTCTTCTTCTTTTTTTTGCTGTGTGTAGTTGGCGTTGTAAATGACTACAGAGTTATATCGAATGCAAGAAAAAACTGTGTCAATAATCTGTGTCTGGATTACAGCAGCTGTGAAATTAATTAAAATTGAATAAACTGTAACTGCAGATTTTAATACTCTATACATACATAAATATTATCTCGCGCTTGAAATTGAAAATAAATTAATTCAGTTCATATTTTGATTTGAATCTAATCTAGAGAATGATTCATGGAAATCGCTTTATGGATAGAATTTCAACAGGAATACAGTCTAAATTTCTATATTTAAATGAGTGAATAGCGCCCAAGTGTTTTTTTTATATTTAATTTTAACTTAAATTTGGAACTAAAAACGCCTTTCCAAAGTTAGAAACTTTAGGAATATTTCCTAAAATCAGAAATCGAAGTTACAACGAGTTCAAAATCAACAGAATTGATTTAAATTCATATTAAAGTTATATGTGAGGATGATGTTCGATGTGGTTATTATCATCCATTGAAGTTACGGAGTACATAATGATGATGCCACAAGGTCCGCGCTGAGGATGATTCAACCCAAAAACAATGCGTTGCAAGAGCGGCAAACATTTTCATAGCATACTTAAGCGAGCAGCGATGCGGTTTTGAAGTAATTGCAGCAATTGTCAGGCCAATTACGTGCCGCAATTATGTCATATGAGCACATAAAACCGGATAGCGGGGGGATGAGAATTAGAGGGGAAAGAGGATAGGGAAGAGATGAGATTGGGTTGCCTTTTGTGTACGAACCTTTTGGTCATAAAACTCTTAGCTGCGGGACTTAAGGCCCAGACCCTCGATGCCATCAGAGATGCGTGTGCCTGAGTGGGTTCGAGAAGGGGGCAGGGGTAACGGAACAGGAACGATGGAGAGGGAGTCAGAAAAGCGAGTACTTGGAACTGGCCCGAAAGTTATCAGCCCTGTTAATTGCTTAACTTTTTCACTTCAACTTTTTTCGGACCAAAGGAACAGCGGCAACAGACACAGAAACAGAAACAGAGAAACCGAATCGTTGTCCTTTATAGGAGTCGAGATGGGGAGATTGGAGTGCGAGTGGGGATGGGGGTTGCAAGTGGAGATAAAAACCAAAGGGCGCCAAAAAAAAGCTTGTTATGGTGCTCAAAGCGAGCTGAAAAGACGAGCTGATATCCTATAAGTAGTGTCAATTTTGTGGGTGGAGGATATGGAGTTGAAATATGTCTGAATTTTATATGCTATATGAGAACAGTTATATGTATATCAAATTTAATATTTAATTATATTTCGAATTTGTTGCGTCTTCCTCTGAATTTCCGCAAACTTTGCAGTTAAGCCTGACATTGACCATCGATATTTATCGATGTATTTTATGTGGTTCCAAGTATCGACAACAAAATTGACTGTAAAGGAAATCGACAGCAGTCTGGCAGTCCCTATAGTTTCTTGGATCAGACAGACGGACGGACATGACTGTATAGACTAGGTTGTTCGGCATTAACAGACTAACAGTCATGTCTGTCCATCTCTCAAATCTGTCTGATCTTGCATATATATAAATCTTTTCTTTTTAGCCACTTTTATTTTTTTGATTTTCCCTTTTATGTTGCCATTGGCTCAGCTCGTTTTTATATAAAAATAATGAGCTAAAAATTGGTTTTCAATAAGAAAAATATATATATATCTGTTGACAAACTTCCTAACTGCTTTTCAATGTTTATAGGGTACAAAAAAAAGAAGAAGGAAAGAAGAGAAAACAAGAATACGTATAAATATGGGAAAGCTGAAAGGGAAACCATGCAAATATGGCTGGGCGTAAAGTCAGATGCCGTCGCAGGTCGTAGGAGTCAAAGGGGCAGAGGGGCAGAGGGTAGGTCATAAAGTGTTTGCTGAATTGTATTTAGGAAGTTCTTTCTCTTCTTCGTTGGTCCTTTCGAATTGAAATGACAAATGGAGCTGGGCTGCTGCAATTGCGAGTGAAGCCTCGCCCTCGCCCTGCCTCGCTGCCTTTGACCCTTGCCCTTTGACAGGCTGCTTATCGCGCGGACATGTCATAACAGAACTGAGCAAAAACAAAAACAAAATGAAAACCAGAAAAGGGAAACGAAAAATGAAAAAGAAATAACGAAAAAAATATTAAAAAAATGGAATATCGGGCAAGTTACGAAAAGTTTGTGCTCTAATCTTGACAGGCAACCTAAGTAGACTGCCGCCTGTAATTAAGGTTATGGCCAAACTAGAAAGAGAAAGACACTGACTAACACACAGAGAGAGAGAGAGAGAGAGAGAGAGAGAGAGAGAGAGAGAGAGAGCAGGGAGAGAGATGGAGACAGAGAGTGAGGAGGAGCAAAGCGAACTTAAAAATCAATGCGACACACTAAACTCTCATTACTCATATGGAACGTTACAAATCTCTTCCCTGCCATGACCCCCACTCTCCCCTCTCCACTCCCTCTCTGTCCATCCTCTCCTGTCTCATCTCCCTCTCGTTCAGGTGGAAGCCATAAAAAACCACATAAAAAGCATTTAAAAGTTGGCTAATCTGCAATGGGCCACCGTTTGGCAATGTTGGCTTAATGTTTTATGGCCCTAACCGCTTTCCGCTTCTTCTTCGTCTTCTTCTTCATATTCTCCTGCCTCTTTCGCCATTTCCTTTTCGTGTCTTTTTATTGCTGCCCCAGCAAATTGATTAAAAGATCAATGATTATACGCCTTTTAATGGTTCATTGCATTTCATTTAATTTCTAGTTTCGCATTGAGCGCCGATTTGGCAGCTCATTAAAATTAAATCCTCTTTAAAGTGTGAAGTTCCCGCACAGTTCTCTAATTCGATTTCTAAATTACTTGAATTGTTGACGTAAAGAGCTGGCAGCAAGTTTTATTGCCTTGAACTAGCTCAAAATTGCGTGCTATACTTCGAAATAAATCTATAAAAAGAAAGAAAAATGGTTGCAAAATGATTTCTATACTACAGACAGTCGATTTAAAACTTTTAAATATTTTTTATAAATAAAAATTGTTTCAATATGATTTGAATAAATCAGATAATTGTTTAAAATGGCAATAGAAAACAATGACACAAAATTTTTAAATGAGCATGAATCCAAAAATGTGACTTATGTATGCTTAAGCTTTAAAAATAAATCAAGTGAAATCTATAAATAAATATCGAGTAGCATAAGTTTTCTAATGAATGCGAATTGGTTTAAGTTGAAATGAATAGGTTAAACCCCTCCAATTAAAGTGGCCGTAAATATAATGATGCTCGCTGGGGATGATTTGATGGTTCAAAGGACTTTTAAGTTGCTGCTGCAAATTAAAAGAACGACTGTCATATGTCAAGTGTAGCTGCTTATGTAGCCAGCCAGTCAATGCTCACATAAATAATACAAAAATCCATATAGCGAGCAGACACGGACAGATGGACAGACAGACAGACATATAGAGAGAAGTACTCATACCCTGAAGCTGGATAATAAGTTTTTAGTCGACTCTTGAGTTGCGCTCGCTTCAAATGTTACCGCAATGGGGCGTATACTTCATTTATAAATTACGCAGGCATTAAATGCGCAGATACTGAACCAATTCCCCACACCCATTCCCCTGCCACTCCCCTTTCCTACATTTCCTACTCCCCTTACCTGCCTCTCTCTCTCTCTCTCTCTGTGCAAATTGATGCGCCACATAAATCTTCAAGTATGTGAATGGATGCGTCGACCTGTTCAGGGCTGCTATTTATCATTTAAGGCCACCAACCGACAGCTCGTCATTCACTCCGTCAGTCAGTCTGTCAGTCAGCCTGTCCGTCAGTTAGACAGTCAGTCAGTTAGACAGTCAGTCAGTCAGTTAGTCGCAGACTCAAATCATTCAGTCAGTTGAGCTATTGCAATTCTGCTACAATTTTTCTTTAAGCGCCGCTGGCCACTTCAGCTTTTTATGCCTTGCGAGGGCTGCTCAGCAAATTTTTGGATTTATATGCTTACACATACTTTCTCTCTCTTTCTCTCTTTTTTGTAGCAAAAAATGTTGATTGAAAATGGACAAAAGGTAAACCAAATATTAATAATCATATGTAAATAATTTTTGAAAAATATTTTAATTTGAAATATAAATATAATAATCTTAAAAAAATATAAGTAATAATAAAAAAAATATAAATAATAATAAAAAATTAATAAATAATTTATAAAGTGAGAACATCAAAAAAAATTTAATACAATTTTGAAGTGCTCTCTGTGAAGAGTCGACATTTAGGAAAATCATGTTCCACAAGCAATTTAGTTACGAAAACCTCCTAATTATTTAGATAACTATCGATTTTTATATTCCTAGATATGCATTATGATTTAAAAGAAAATGAAAAAATGCCAAAAAAGATTCCTAGCATGAATAGCAAAATATAGTCTAAAAAGCGACCCATTTGGAGAATTTTGAAAAGGTACTCGTTTTGTTAAATTAGACAACTTAGTCGCGCTTTAGCTGTTAAGATGATTAGATACTTTAATCTGCTTACCTATGCACTAAGCTAATCCCGCCAACTCAACGATTGACTCACGTATCCTGTTTACTGAGCGAAAGGATTGCTCAAAATGAAGCCAGATGGGCATTTTGTGGGTGCTGCCAGGAGCAGAACAGCATCACTCGCACCTGGTCTGTGAATGTCTGCGTGTGTGTGTGTATGGGGGGGGGGATGTTTTGTGATTTTAATGCCGATTGGCAGACAGTGCTGCATAATGTCCTAGGATGAAATGGAGATGGGTAGATGCAGGGGGAGTGGGCGAGGGAGAGGGAGAAAGAGAGGGAGGCTGTCAGCGTTATCCTGGGCGAGAACTCGTAATGGACTTGGCACTTTGCAACTTAGCCATTGAAAATGTGTGTGTGTAAGTAGTTTAAATCGCATTCGCCAGGACATCGCAACGAGGACTACACACAGCCTGGATGCTTACACTTGAATAAATACCAGCAGGATGACGAACAGCGGCAGCAGCAGAAGCAGAAGCAGCACCAGCTGAAGCTGAAGCTGGAGCAGCTGTGGCACTGCCGGATGATGGCATTCTTCTCCTTATCCCCAACTTCATTCTCATCCTTGTCGTCATACCAATTGCAAATAAATAAGAATAAGAAAGCGCTGCCAGGATAATGCCCAGCGACAAGGACAACGTGCACAAAGTTACCGAGGAGTGGGCGAGGGTGTAAACCTCACACAGGAATGAGTTTTAAGTTTCTTCGTAATAAAATTGCATCCGCAGGACTTGCGAAAGAGAAGTGCAAAAATGAAGTGCAGATACTTATCACCAACTATTCCCCAGAGAGGGAGAGGAGAGGAGTGGAGAATAGGGAGGGGGAGGGGGCGGCAGTAGCAGACTTGCTATAACTTGCCGCACACTGATTGAAGCGACACCTGCTTCTTCAACTTGCCGCTGCTCCTTCTTCTTCGGGCAGGTGTCAAGAAATGACAAATGCCAGCACATTTACACAATGTATGGTGTGGTGTGGTGTGGTGGGCTGTGTTGGGCTGTGGTGAGTTGGACTACTCATTACTTGTTGTCCTTATGAGATTAGCTTACCATCTTACGTTACGTAAGGCAAAAAAAAAAGAAGAAAAGAAAAACGTTTAACGCAAGTATGAGAAGTAGTCTCTTTAACAAGTGCGTCTAGTCTACTCTACAGATTGGTTGTCCTTAAGCAAATCTCTACACTGTGTGTGCGTGTGTGTTTTGTGGGTATGTGAGTGTGTGTGTGATATATGACTGCCATTTTATGTATACGAGATAAGCTCGGCTAACAAGCGACGCGTTTACCAACTGACTTACTTACACTTGCCATATGAAAACTGAGCAGCAGCAGCAGCTTTCCTTCCCCTTCTTTCTCCCACACTCTCTCCCACACTCTCTGCCCTGTCTCTTTCTCTCCCTTGCTCCTCTTGCTCAGTTAAAGTCCGCATAGCAGCATAGTCGCTTCCAGTTGTGTTAATGTATACATGTGTAGTTCTATATTTTTGACACCCTGTAGTTTTATAAAAGATTAGATGGGTATCAATGATTGAAGCAATCAGTTGGGTGCAACTTCGAGTTCATAGAAAGCCAAGTAATTTTTTTTCATATATAAACTGATGACTATCTTGTTATACTTTTATTTTCATAGCATTTAAGTTAACGGATCCGTTTGTGGTTCAATTCAGGGAATTTTGGCTTCAGATATGCTTTTTAATATCCATCGGTTAATTGCAGTTAACTGTTTACGTTCCGGCTTGATGCCCTGACTTGTTTTCCATTCAAATTAAAAAGTGTTTTATGAATATAAACTAATAATTAATATACTATCCTTTTTATATTATAACAATTAATATTTAAAGTAATCTCAAATTTGTTCCATATATATATATTTTTTTCTTAGCAACTATCAATTATTCTGAGTCATTATTCTGAGTCATCAATCTTAAGTGCCATTAATAGTAGCATGCAGCTTTGTTACGAACTGCATTTTTGTGCAGGGTAGCTGCTAGTCGCTCAATTCCATTTGGACTTGTTGAATTTAATTATTTCTCATGTAATATGTTATGCGATGGCAGTTAGCGAGAGTTTTCCAATGGGTCTGCTCAACAATTGTTGCTTAATTAACTATTAAAATGTGTTTGGCATAATACGTTGCCTGGCAAGTGGATACGATGCAAAATCTAATTTAAAATGGCATCAAGTTATTATGTAGAACTATTTATGTAGAATAAAATAAGGCAAAATGCAAATATAAAACCAATTTTATTCTTTCAATCAATTCCAATAAGTTAGTCTGTGAAATTCACATACTTTTCCACATAATTTTAAGCCAGGCTGTCACACTGAATTCTATTTCGGTTCAGCTAAAGTTAATGAATTGGTTTCCATTTTGTTTCGGTCTTGGAAATCGTTAAGCTTTTTATGAATTAACTAAAGCGATTCCTGTAAATGGTACTTAAAAAAAGTTGAATTTCGATGACAGTTTCTAATCTGAATTTCAATAGGTAAAGTTCTTTGCCAAATTCAAATTTAAGTTGGTATTTAACACATGCTTAAAGATTACTTTAACTAACTAATTAGAGTGTTTGATTAGAGCATTTGATAGTCGATCAGTTGCTGACCAAGCGCAACTTTTCTGTTGACTGCGCTCTGTGCGAAAAAAAAGTTTGCCAAAGCAAAACTGTTGCTAAATGGTTTATGCACACATAAAAAATTGAAAAAAAAATTCCGTTATGTGGGGAAGCGGTAAAATAAAAACCATATACAACGAGGTGCACAGGAAGGGGAGGGGAGGGGCCGGTCGTGGATGGAGTGTATGGAATAAATGTAACATGTAATGATTGCAAAAGTTACAAAACGTAAATTAAGTTGAACGAATGAACGAATGAAGAGTTTGAAGCAGGCAGTAAATATAAACCACCGTGGAGCCACTCTGTGGCAAACGAACCCACTATACCCGCCCAGTACCACCCCCCTTGGGCGCACATATATATCCGCAACAAGGGATCCTCATGTTGTTTGCAATGTTGTTTTGCTACTTTTATGCAAGGAGCATTAAGCAGGAGCAGGAGCAGGAACAGGAACAGGAGCAAGGACGCCGTGGCTGGCAAACTGTTTGCACAACTATGAAATTAACTGCTTATTAAGGCAACAGAGGGTAGGCGAGGGGATGTATGGGAGCGAGAAGGGGGGGGGTTGGTTTAGCTTGGCTCGTGGCGAAGGCGCAGGCGACTACTTCAAGTCGTCAAGTGAAAGTTTTTGCCAAATGGCATGGAAAATGTTGCGCGAGATATGAGAGCCTGGCATCATTAATTATTTTCCTCATTAGCGTTGGCGATGTGTGGCTGCGTGTGCGCGTCTTTGCGTGTGTGAGAGTGTGCGGGTGTGTGTGCGTGTGTGCGAGAGTGCGAGTATGTGTGTGAGACAAAGAGTTTGCCACAGTAAACAACAGCTGCCTTCAAATGTGTGCCATTTGATCAAATAAATCAAGTTAATGCGGCCCCGACTATTAAATACCATTACCCAAAAAGGCCTACAGCTATTTTAAAATTTAACTAATTGCGCTTGCCTCGGTCCTCTAACTCATTTAGTTACATAATAGTTGAAATAGGATTAAGTTCATTTTATATCCAATAATCTTATTATTATTTATTAATTAAGATCTGTGATCTTAAATTTGATGTTGCCCAGAAAAGTATGCTATGAATAATATTTTGAATTAATGAATGAAAAAAACAAAAATATAGTTTTACACCTGTAATAATAATAATAGCATTATTAATATATTTGAAAAGAAAGTATAAAATATTATAATTAATCTATTAAGTGATTTCGAGCTACAAAAAAATAATTAAAGTAAAATTAATATAAAAAAATAAAATAAAAAAATAAAATTTAATATATCTGGGACTAAAGTTGCCCAACTTGTAATATTATTGTGGAAACCAACTGAATTAGTCTACAAATTGTTAATAACTAGTAACTCAGAAAATTTGGAAATAGAGAAATATTTTGGAAAGAGGGATAAACAGAGGAAATGAACAATAGATGGGAAAATTCAGCACAGTTAGGCGAGCTCAAGAAATTTAAACTTCAATAAGAATGCAAATAAATCATTCTTAAAGAAGAAATATTTATAGATTGCCATTTATTTTTTATTACTTGCTTATTGGAAGCTTATGTTGCCATGCTGCATATACACAATATACCCATTGCAAATTATTGATAGATGGCATAAAGTGCTTTTAAAACTATTTGAATGGGCAACTGAAGCGCACAGCGCGTGTCAAAAGCAGCAAATATGGCAAAATTGTGCAAAAAGATTGCGCTGACAAAAGGATGCAAATAAACATTCGCCTCTCTCTATCACTCCTACTCTCGCTGTCTCTCTCTCTCTCTCTTTCTCTCTCTCTCTCTCTCTCTCTCTGTGTATTATAGGAATTGCAACAGCAAGAACTAGAGCAAGTTCTGCAATTGCAACAGCTTCAAATTCAAATACAAAACTTCAACTCCATTTGGTGTCGTTGTCACGTAGCAAGGAACAAGAAGAAGAAATAAGAAAAAGGAGAAAATAAAGAAGAAGAAGGAGAAGTAAAGTGCCGTTCAAAGTCAAATCTATACAACGGGTGGAAATGGCTTGAAATGTGTGCTTAAACATTTTATTTATCACGCAAAATGTTCGCAATGCATTCCATCTATCTTATACATACTTTCCCCACACATTTGTGTGTGTGCTGTGTGTGTGTGTGTGAACAGCCAAAAAGTGTGCAAACATTTTAGCATACCCTGTAAAATGGCAAATGAAAAACTGCAAGTACTGAAAGTTACAATAAGTTAAATATGTTTTGTAGCAAAAAGTTGTTGGGTTTGATAATTACTTTAAATATATTATATAATAATATATGATATATATGATATATATGATATATATATATAAGTTCAGGCTGATCACTTATAGCTATATTCTATGATAATAATTTATTCTGGAGCAAACTCAAATTGTACAAGCTCAAAAATAGAATAGCTTCATTTAATTTTGCTGAGAATTCTTTCCGATTTTTCTGATCACACACAAGTCTATATAAGACTACAAAACACTGCTATCGATTTAATCGATAAATGGAGTACAAAATTTAAAGGGTATGTCATTGTCTATCAGTTCTAAGTGGAGCACTTTTATTTTTCATAGTGCCGGTCGCCAAATGTGTATGCAGACAGCGCACATTGAAAGTTTTCAATGATTTCGAGTCGCGTTTATCGTAGTTGTCTGCATTTTTACACATTTTCGTGATATGCACTGGGAATCGTTTTTGTATTTTTCTTTATTTTATTTTTGTTGTTTTATGTGTTGTTTTGGGTATTTTAATGGTAATGGTAACTACTTTGAGTTAGGTAAACTTTAACTTCTTGTAAATAAAAAAGATTTAAATGGTAACTTCTTGAAGTTAGGCAAACTTTAACTTTGTGTCAATAAATTGGAGATTTCAGGTTTCTAGTTTCGATTCTAGCCCAATAGCGATATCCCAACGAGCAATTTTTTATGCTTATGGTCTAAAGCCGTTTAATATGGCAGTAAAGGGTATAATGAAGTTGTGGAAAAGTATGTATGAGGCTTTGGCAGGCAGATCCGACCTCATAAAGTATAAGAAAATACTGTCAGCAAACTTAATTTGTATTTGAAAGATGGGTTTAGGATTGAAATCTTCACTTAATGTTAAAAATCTTCGTAAGTCATTTAACAATCTAGAATGCAGAATTAATTAAGAATAATATTTAATATTATATTTATGACTTTAAGCATAATCCAGATAGCTGAGGCACATGGATTGCTTTAAAGTGTATGCTAAATACTTTGTAGGGTAGAATAAGTCTCTTCAGAGCTGGCACCCTCGGCAAGTGCAAAGACCAGTAACTGGGGCAAGTATCGCATACTGTGCCACAAAGTGGTGCCACATTAAATCGGCTGCAGGCCTAAAGCTTGGGCAAACATTTGCAACATGTTGTGCGTGCCTTTTTAATTAACATAAAAATCTAATTTGCCGCACTTTCAACTGTGTCTCTCACTAACTATGTGTGTGTGCTTCTCTGTGTCTGTGTGTGTGCCTTAGTGTTATGAAAACAGCTTAACCTTATGGCCAACGATGTGTGCCATAATATGTTGGTGCCTTTGGCATTGGCTTTCACAGAGACACAAACAACAGCAGCAGAAGCAGCAGCAGCAGCAGCAGAGGCAGCTTTAAACACCTGGCCAGGATGGCCACATACGTTGTTAGTATCCGGAAAGGATACGCTTCCCACTCCTCCCTCCCCTCTCTCTCTCTTCTGCTGTGTCATCACATTAGCGACATTTACACGTCGCAGCAATTTCAAACAGCAGACGACATCGTTTACCTTGGATACCCCAACGCTTCTTGCCCCTGCCACTTTCTGGCATTGCCTCAAGCATGCAGTCAGTCATAATCATTCTCATTGTGAACATGATTTTGCGAACAATGCTTGACAAACGCACAGAAAAATGCTGGAAAATGCTGTTGTTTACCCACACTCGGCAAACTTTACTTTGTTTCCCATTAGACGCAATTAGTAGACCGGTATCTGTTAACTGGGCTCAAATGGCTCGAATACTTGCGGCCATTCCTTTGAATTACTTATTTACACTAAATGCAAATTTCATTGCCATTAAATTAAAAATGCTTAAGCAAACAAACAGAGGGAACCGAAAAAAAAAACACTACAACAACATTGGCCAAATGGCAAACAATGGCATTGAGCACTTGACGCTAACAAACATTTACCAAATGGCCAACACTCACTGCCATCAACATAAAGCCTACCATGAAAGTGACAGAAATAAATACTGCACAAAAAAATTGTACAAGGCCAGAAGCAGCAGGAATAGAATTAGGACGAATTTGAAATGCTCTTTTCTCCTAACTTCATTTGAGTAAAATAAAAATAAAATAATAAAAGGAAATAAACAAAAAATGATTTCTTAAAATAAATGTAAGAATAGTAAAAAATTAAATAATCCATAAAAATTTGCCACTTTTTAATTAATTAAAATCAATAATTGGGTAAGGGATGATTAATGTCTAAATTATGTGCAGCTGCTGATTGATAGATGGCCGATTGATAAATGACTGATGGTTTATGATTGATTGATGATTTACTTAACAATCATTTTGATGCAGCACAATCAGTTAGTCAGAGTATAAGCCAGATCTATGGATGCATTCAAACTGTTTTAGATCACCTGCAAATTGCATGCAAATTTAGTCATTTGCCACAAAATGTAGGCACACACACACACACATGACCACACACACACACACACACACACACATGAATGTGTAACTGTCACGCCTCTTCGTCTTGCATTTGCATTTAAATCTCATTAGTTTTTAATGGTTTTGCTCGCAATTTTGCTTTTATTTTTGCTGCCATTTTGAAAAATATTTAATTTTTTTTTAAGTTAAATTTTTGTTTCTGGTTTATGTTTTTGGCCGTGTGGCAAGTGACAACTTTGCGCGATTTCCGCCGGAAACAGTGCGGCTGCTGTTGCACACACGCACACACACTAGGCAGACATAGGCACACACACGCACACACACACACAGAGACAGACACACGCACAGTTCAGCAACCGCAAAACGCGCTTTAAATGTGTCACGGCCCCCCTCCTGTTTCGAATTCCTCTGGCACGCCCCTGTGGCGACAGCCCTTGTCTGAATTGCCTAACAAGCTGGGCGCAATGTTGTCGCTTGCCACTTGCCATTTGCCATTTTGTTGTGTTTATTTAATGAAATGCATATTAAACATGTGTTCCAAACAAAAATTTGGTTTGCATACTTATTTTTGGGCTGTGGCAGAATTCTCGTTGTTGTTTTCAGTTGTAGTTTGTTGTTGTATTGTTGTTGCTGCTTTGTTGTTGTTGTTGCTTTGCTGCTGTTTCTGCTGTTTTGCTTGTTGCTACCCATTTCGTATTTGACTTCGAATGACTTCGTTGTAAAGTTTGTGTAACAAAGATTTGAAGTTGTTATATATATATATATATGTATATATAGAATTATAATTAAACTGATTGTCAGCGCATATCTTTGTCAGAATGTGCACATCTCTACTATGAATATTCTACTCGTGTTTCATAATCAAGCATAATGTACAAAAAAAAACTAAGATTTAGTTTAATAAACTATTTAAAATCTTTAACATTGAGCAGTTTACTGTTATCGATATTAGATACGTATCGATATGGACCAAACGGAGGGAGATATCGATAAAATAAAATAAGAGTTATCCATTAAAATGCGAACATTTTCATTCTAAATGTGAGCCGTCTGGCTCGGACATGGCTATATCGAATAAAAACAACCAAATTTTGAATAAGTTAATAAGTTAAAAATGATGAAATTGTCTTAACTTTTCATTGTCTGATAGAACTTCTAGGAACTTTCCCGTCTTACTAATGACTTCATGCACAATGCTTTATTATTCTTTAGCTTTAATCTTTCAAGTTTTTAGTCCACATTAAATATGAAAAATAAATATCGTGACAATAAATACTATATTATATTATATGGGTATTCTCAGTGCTCTATTTAATTATTAATTAATAATAAATAATAAGAGAATATTATTATTATGTTGTTCTTAATACAAATTCGATACTCTTTGTTCGCTTTTCGTGAAGCTCTAAAAGGAAATTGCTGTGTGATTGTTTATGAGCCTCATTTGCATTTGTCTCCTTCGTGTGTGGGTGTGGGTGTGTGTGAATTTATATCCTGTCATTATGCTCGATGCATATATATATGCATATATATTGTGTGTGTGTGTGTGTCATTAATGGTAGCAAGTCCATTCTGGACTCTTGGCCAGTTGAATTTTCAATTCGCATGCAATGACTTAATTGTTCATAATTTTGTTATCTGATTAACACAAATTCCGCTTAACGATAATGACTTTATGCAGTTTATGGGCAACGCGTGCCGAGAAGCAAAACCCTTCCTGCCACCTTCCATGCAGCATGCAACAAACGAGCAACGGTAAAATGTACAACGACAGGCGGCAACAAACTCAGAGCTTATCCATTATCAGCTGCACGTCACATTATACATGCGTACATGTATCCGCACATATATATATATATATATATGTATCTGTATATATGTGTATCTGTATTGTCTGGCTGATTCTCAACGCACTCGAGAGGCCATTGAATTTTATCGTTGCACCAGCGCTGATTAAATATCAACGTAATTTATTATTCAAATTAAGTTTATCGCCGAACAAAAGGCGGATAGCAAATGCATTCTGAGTGGTGGCGGCAGAAGGGGGCGTGGTTTTATTTCACTGTTTGTTTTATTGATGGGCGGCAGTCATACAATAAATTTGAAGTGTGTGTGTGTGTGTGTGTGTGTAATACATTACTAACACTAATGCATAAGCAAATTAACCACACACATTTTATGAAAAAAAATGAATCCAAATTGTTAAATGCAACATGAAAATTGGCAAAAATATGTCAATTCCAAATTTGCTTATTCTCAATTCAACTTCATCGAGCATTAAAGTGCGAATATAACAAGTCAGAATGCTTTTGACGAGCTTATTAACTATATATAAATAAATATTCCAGTTTATTCATAAAAAATGAGATCAATTTGGCAATAGGATTTCGACCATAACTTGGGTGTTTCCTTGATCAAATCTGTCCAGTTGATTAATTAATATTAATAGTTATATTGAAACCAGTTTTAATATTTGAAATTGTGGCTTTTATTGTTATAGGAAACCGATTTTTATCGATATTCGCGAAACGGAGCAAATTATCGATCGAATTAAAGAAACTTGATCTGCCCGAGTGATACGAGAAAATATATTCAAATTTTGCAGTTTTACTGACCGACAGACGAACTTGCCTATATTGACTCTTTTCTTGATTCTGATCAGGAGTATATTTACTTCATGAATTGCACAAAATTAATTCATTTCATTAATTTAATTGATTAAAGCTGTAAAGTTTCCATTATCTAAAGGTTGGATAAGAAGTGTGTTGCAGTACTTACATCAGATTATACCAGATTTGGTTACCATATCATATAGCTTCCATAAGAACGATTTGTAGAATGTTGAGTATATACAATTACAGTTATTTAACGGGTTATCCAAATCCAACTCACAAGTTATTCGTTTTATTTACGCAGAAACATAAAATCATCGACATCGCTCTATTATATAATAATATTATAGTAAAATTTACATATTTTCCATCTTATTTGATTTATTTTTAAATAGATAAATTGTTATGTTCATTGTCAAACAGTAATTTATTGATTTATTAGTGGCGCCCTCGAGCAAACAGCTGATTTAATATGCAATTATAAATTCATATACTCCAGTAATGTATTATGTCCATAAGTATATATATATATATATATGTTTAACATAACAACATGACATGCCACACCCCAACTTCTGCATACCTGTCGCGCCACGCCCCTTTTGCTTAACAATAGAGTTACCCTTTTTATTGTGGCACGCTCGAAGCGTGTTCAATAATTTTGTCAATAATTTTTGTCACGCCCCACAGAGAAAAAAAATTAACGCCCCTTTTTTTGTTGTTGTTCTCGTTTTTGTAGCTGTTTTTCGGCCCCCCCCTACAAATCGAGTCATCAATGCGGCTGTCGCTTTTTGGCCATAAGTTTGGTTGAGTAGGCTCAGTTTGGGTTTTTTCTCTCTCCATGTTTTTTTTTTTTGCTCTGTGCCCGGCTTTAGTCACATTAAGTTCATTGTGTTTATGGCATAAATTTGCATGTTTTCCACGTAAATTTTTCAATTTGAATAGGCAAAGGCGCGTTTTCGCAGAACCCACGCTGAAACATAGGTTCTTGCCCCTGTAGAGAGTCCATGGAGTATTAACAAGTCAACATTACGCTCGTAGGGTAGTTAGTGGCTAAAGACTAGAAGTTTTCGAGGAATTCAAATTTATTGATTTGCTTGACTACTACTAAAAGTTCCTTAAAAAAAGAAGAAAAGTTTTAGTTTTTAAAATTTACTTTGTTTACTTTCAAAATTTTAAAGAACTCTACAAATTTGTAGACCTCAATCCATATTTTTTACAATATTACTTTTTAAAAAAATTATACTTAAACTGAGGAATTTTTATCAATTTTCAAAATTAAAAGCATCAATTCTTTTTGAGCTAAACACTTTAAAAATTTTAATTTTTATTATTTTTACTTTTCTATCTTAAAAATAAATTCTAAACAAATGTGAAGAATTTTTAACAATATACAAATATACAAAGTATATACTTTGAAAATCTTTAAAGAGATTTAATTTTTTTAAATTTTCTTTTTACAAACACGAGTCTACAAGTAAATGATGAGAGCAAATGTATATAGACATAAGCACAACATATAAATTTACCCATAAATCTATTCAAATTGCTTAAAAAATTGGCAACACTTTTAATCCTTTAATCGTAGAGTATGCGGAATTCCTCTATTACTTTGTTTTTAGTCGGCCATTCATTTTTATTGATATTTATTGCTTGGGTGCCAAACATCAACGAGCCACACAGAACACACACACACACAAAATGTGCAGTTTTATTTTGCTTGTGTGTGTAAATACGTTTTTATTTTTTTCTTTTGTTTTGGTTAACAATGTGGGCTGGCAAAAGCTTCAGTTTTATTGCTCAACGAGTGGGCTGGACCCGTATGTGTGTGTGTGATACGTGTGTGGTGTGCGTGTGTGTGTGTAAGTGTCAAAGGCATGTGTTTAGCATGCCTCATTTGAGCGCAAATTCACCTGCAGCCATCAATTATGCAAAGAGCAGTTCCATTCCAGGCCGGACTGTCTCTCTCTCTTTGGCTCAGAGCAGACTGGGCAGACTGGCTAAATTAATTTATTGGCCTTTTCCTTGCATATACCAAATAACTGCAGTTTGCATAATCATGCCAACCAAAACGCACACACACCCATCCACATGGAGAGCTTATATAATATTTATATAAACTGCAAGTTGGCTGGCAAAACTTGCACCTGCCGCTGCTGCTGCTAAAGCTCTGTATATTTTGTTGTGATGGGGGAGAACTCAATTTGTTTTGGCTGCACACGAAGTTCTACAAAGAGGATTTCAAATATATTTGTGCTTTACGAAATGAAGTAAATCAAACGAGCAGAGCCGGCAAAATTAATATTAATAATGACCAGATGCAGCTATGCTCAGCAAATATGTATATAAATATCTGTATTGATTATTTTGAGCAGAGTTCTTAGTAAATATTAGATTTGAAATTGACTAAACTCTAAACTAAGCTTCCATAATAATTGTAGGTTTAAATACACAATATATGTACATACATACATACATGCATTCCCACTTATGCAGAGAATTTCTGTGTGGTGAGCTTTAAGCGCTGCCAATGAAGCTGCCTTGCAATAATCGAGCCTGCTCTCTCCAACCAAGCAAGTGAGACTTGAGTTAGAATCGAGCGGAAGAGCGAAAAGCAAAGCATAGCGATATTAACTCTACACGTATTGATGCTCTGAGCGCAGTGCAGTCTCTACGTTAGAAATGAGCAAGCAGTGCATATTGAGTACAAGATGAAGGCGCGTCGCGTTTGTGTGATCATAACTGAAAGCTCGCAGTAAGAGCGCAGTGCTGAAAGCTTTAACAATATTTTGCCATTAAATAACAGTGCAGTCTCTACGTAAGAAATGAGCAACCAGTGCCTATTGAGTACAAGATGAAGGCGCGTCGCGTTTGTGTGATCATAAGTGAAAGCTCGCAGTAAGAGCGCAGTGCTTAAAGCTTTAACAATATTTCGCCATTAAATAACATCAATAAATAGTAAACATATAATGTTTTTTGAAATGCCAAGCAAGTAACAAATTAAATTAACCCACCCACTTTGCCCTAACTAAAAGAAAGTTATGCTGGCTAAAAGCAAAAACTCTGGGAAAAACTATGGGAAAAAAGTAAACGTTCCAAAAACTGAAAATTAATTTCCATTACGCCCCAAACTGTTAAACTGTTTGCCTAATTGCGGGTTACTAACTTTTTGTGGCTGTTTAAAAACTTATTGAACTTTGAAACAAGTCCAACGCCCAGCTCATCAATTATGCTGTCAAAGAGCATATATAAAAGCGAAAGGATTCGGCAAATTACTAACTAGTATTCCGGTACAAGATGTGGCCACGCGTCCTGAGCAGCACGTATCCGATGGAGGGGCATTATTTTATGGTGCCCAAGTTTGCGTTCAGTTTAATCGGTTTCTATCCGGAACAGAAGCGCAGTTGGATGTTGCGCGCTTGGAGTTTCTTCAATTTCAGCATACTCACTTATGGCTGCTATGCGGAGGGTTCCTATGGCATCCAACAGATACCCATTAATATTGAACTTGCACTTGATGCTCTCTGTCCCGTTGCCACGAGCATTTTGTCGCTGATTAAAATGTTGTCACTTTGGTATTATCGCGATGAATTCAAATCGCTCATCGAACGCATTCGCCTATTGACCGAGGAGCAGCATTCGGATAGGAAATTGGGCTATAAAAAGAGTTGCTACACTTTGGCAACCAGGTTGACAGCGTTGCTATTGTTGTCCGGCGGCTTCACCAGCACCACGTACACTGTGCGACACATATTCGAAAATATGCTGCGACTATCCCATGGCAAGGATTGGGTCTACGATACACCATTCAGGATGATGTGAGTCGAATGCAAGTTGTTATCGATATATATCTTTGTTTCATAGCATACACAGATTGGGATTAAATACAGGGTTTTTATTCTTTGACTCTGATTCTGATTATGCCTTTCTTTTATATAGTTTTCCTGATGTGTTTTTACGTTTACCGCTTTATCCATTGGTCTATGTTCTGGTTTGTTGGCATGGTTACATCACCGTCGCCTGCTTTGTGGGCGCCGATGGATTCTTTCTCGGTTTCTGCCTGTATCTAACGGTACTCCTGCAATCTCTAAGCGACGATATCAACGATCTACTGCACGTGGATTGCAATGGAATTGAAGTGGGGCCAACGGTACAGGAGGAGAGGCGAATTGTGAGGGAAATGGAGAAACTCATCAGTCGTCACAATGAGATTGCCGAGCTGACTGAACGACTCTCTGGCGTTATGGTCGAAATCACTCTGGCACACTTTGTCACCTCCAGCGTGGTCATAGGCACCAGTATCCTGGATATGCTAATGGTGAGTTAGCTGCCTCTCTCGCTCTCAGTCACTGCTTAATCTTACTCGGTTTAGTTCTCGGGTGTTGGCGTCATTGTCTATGTGGTCTACACCTTGGCGGCGGTCATACAAATATTTTTGTACTGCCTGGGCGGCACCTGCATTATGGAGGCGGTGCGTATTCAAGTCTGTGTTCATTTCTTTTCGTACAGTCAACACTCGAAAGTGAACACTTTTTCGTCTTTTTCTCCTTATTTTGTTGTTAGAATTTGAAACACAATTATCTAATAGAAGTTGCTTTATTTTTGTAACTATTGCTTTCCATTTTTATTGTTTAGTGCTCGGCTCTGGCTAGAAACACTTTTGCAAGTCATTGGTATGGCCATAGTGTTCGTGTGCAGAAGATGACGCTGCTGATGATTTTACGAGCTCAACGTGTGCTCGTCATCAAAATACCCTTCTTCTCGCCAACCATGGAGACGTTCTCATCGGTTCGGATTGAGTTATGCCAAGGAGAATTCAATATTATATATAGTATTATGTTTTATATATTTTAAATTATATATAATATTTCATTCTTCTTGGAGTACTATATTCAAGTTTGACTCTTTTATAGCTTTGTTTTCCATTCCATTTTTTTTTTTAGATTATGCGCTTTACGGGCTCGATTATTACGCTGGCTAAATCAATTATGTAGACGAATCTTTTGGGCCATATATTGATGGAAATTTAATCAAAACATGTTTGGAAATGACTTCATGCATCAGGATTCAAGTCCTATCATATATAGATATATATATATATAGTATACAAATAGCAATCAACTCGCTTTTGATGCTGATCAGTAAACTAAATTTACTTTATGGGAATGAATAAATGAATTGATGTATTATTGATTAAATATAAATATGTAATTTAGATTTTGCTAACATTTTATTTTTATCTTGAACAATTTATTGTCTTAGGGTACCTACTAGTCGAGCTCTCTCGAATGCAACATTCTAATTTGAGTCCGATAACTTTCGCTTATTGCTTGCAACAAAATCAGCTCTTAACTTTAATTTGTTCATATTTTCTAGAATACTGCAATTTCTCTCTCATTCTTTCTGTATTTTTTTTCTCTCTCCCTCTCGCCGCCATTCCTTCTCCTTGTAAATATTATATGTTTGCCATCGTTGGCAAATACTTCAGCATATGTATTTCTTAAATATTTGCAATTTCTGATGTTTCATTAATTGCACTTTGCACAATCCGTTTTTCCATTTTCCTGTTTTCCTTTTTCTTTTCTGTTCATCTCTTGAGCTTTCGCTTTGTTTGCTTTTTCATTTCTCATTTCTTTGTTTGCTGATCCCGTTTGACCTTCTCATTGTTGTTGTTGGTTCAAAGATTGCGCTGTTTACTGGCAAATTGGTTTCTTTTACACCGGAACTCATCATGTTGCACCTGACACTCTTCCTCCCCCCCAACGTCTCATTATCCTTTCCCTTCACTACTTTTAAGCGCATCGAGCCGCGCATTTTATGTAGCATACTTTTCAGCTGTAGCTGCTGCAACTGACGATTTTTCTTTCTGCAGTTCATTTTCATGCAAACAAACGCACACACTCGCACACACACACACACTCGCGCACACACATTCGCACGCACGCCTTAATGACATCCGTTTCGAATCTTGCTTGCCTCTTTTCATATCCGTGTTTGCTGCACTTGTTGTTCTTTTTTTTGCTGCTGTATCTCCGATTATTGTTGGCCCCTCTTCAACATAAGATCCCCTCCCCCCCCCACACACATATAAGCACCTCTACGCTTCCTCCTCTTCGCCTTGCTGAGGACTCTCGTCTTTTGCTTAACTTTATTTACTCCCTATTAGGAGTATATTTTGTTTAACTGCGACACACAAAAAAAATTGATAAAATAAAATATATAAATAAAGTTGTTATTCACATTTGAAGTACGTTTTGTTTTAGATTTCTACATAAAATAATAAAAAAATAAAAAACTTTTCATCTTACTTGATTTTTCTAGCAAAAAAAATAAGTAAAATTAGTTAAAATTTGTTCAAATATAAATATTCTGTTTTAAGCAGGAAAAATCATTTAATATTGGTCATCATTAATTTGATATTACATATTTTGCAAGTGTATTCAGTGGTCGGTGTGCTGCTGCTGAGCTGTGTTCAACCTGCTTGTTGGCATTCATTGTTCATGCATACAAATTCTTTTGCTTAATGCTGTAGTCCTTGAAATCTGGAAATCCTTTAGTCCAACACATGCATCATGAGCAAGAGCTCGCGCCTATCGCTTGCCACACACTCTTTGCAACCCCTCACCACCCCTCACCATCCCCCTCATCTCTTTCGTACTCGCAATCGCTGTCTTTATCATTTGTCTGTGTCTTCTTTGTTTCGTTTCGTTTGTTGGCATTTGTTTGTTTATTTTCGCTGGCGCCTCCTTTTGTCAAAAGTGCTTTTGCTTGTAATGTGTTCGACATTGGACCGCAAAAACGATGGAGACCCCTCATCCACCCACGCACACACTCGCACATTCTTGGCCCACTTGCAACAGCCCTTTAGTGTTTGGTTTCTGTTCATTTTTCTTTCTTGTTGCTGCTTGTTATTTTTATTTTCTTTTTTTCTTTTTTATATTTCATTTCATTCAGTTGAGTTCTTAGATGGCTTCTACTTCGGCTTCGGCTGCTTCTTCTAGTTTTTCAAATTTTTGTATGTGCATTTATTTTACCATTTCGTACGCTGTGTAGATGAACTCTTAAGCACACACATACACATATACACACACTCCCCCCCCCCACACACACACTCTCGCACACTTCGTACGCAATTTTGGCACTCAAGTTTACCTACTTTTTATGGTAAACATTCCAAGGTTGCTTGTTTATTCTAGCAAAAATGTATTTAGGTGCGCTTAACTACTACGTGTGTGTGTGTGTGAGTGAGTGTGCGAGTGAGTGTGTGAGTGGTATTAAATGGGTTAGGGTTAGCTAAACCCGTTGCCTGGGAGTGTCACAAAAATACGACCTTAAAAATACAAATGCATAAATACGTTAAATAAATACTCGATGTAGGCTCTCGATTAATGTTTATTTATTTCAGTTCGCGGCACGAATTTAATTCTCCTTCAACTCAATATTTATGCTCTGTAGGCGAAGCGAGAGATTTAATCAATCAACCCCTACCAGATGTGCACAATTAAATGAGTACTCTAAATAATTAAAATTATTCAAAATAAATATTTTCCTATTCAATTTAAATACAGTTAAGAGTAAAGATCTTAAGCAATCGATAAAATGCCAAACAAATATTTCCAATTTCAACTTTAATAGCTTCATCAATCATCTTTATTTAATTGTTAACTGTAAATCATTTGATGTGCTCTGCTTTTAATGACTCCAACAGTCAGTCCATAAATAACGTTAAGATTTTTATGCCAGCCATAAAAAATGTACAAAAAGTGTTCTTAACTTGTCTCATAATAAAAATCAAAGAACCGTTACCAAATGGCATAACAAGCTTACGTTACATTAACATTACGTAACGTTAAGTTACGTTATGTGAAGTGCCCATCAATGTGGCGCACAAAAAAATAATTTTAAATGTCATTTTTACCTACACGACTAATTAAATTTTCGCATTTTATGAGCGACAAATATGTAGATGGCGAGGATAGGAGAGGGGTGGGGTTGGGGCATATTGTTGCTGTATTCGTCCCCAGTGAAATGTAAATAAAAGCAGAGCGCGCGAGACGAATTAACGAAAACAAACACGAGCAGCTGTAAAAAGTTGCGGGACGATGCAAACGAAAACGAATCGAAACGGGAGTATAGGCGACAAAGTGATGCGCAGCGAGGAACGAGTGGAAACGAAACACTGTCGGCATGAGTGAAATTTTAAGCAGAAGCGAGCGCAACAAAAAAAAAAAGAGGAACACGTCCGACGGCATGGGAATGCGGAAGGGCCGGTGGGCGGGGGGCGTGGGGCTGGGGAGGGGTACGGACACGATGGGAAGGGCTGGAAAACGATCCATTAAAATTCCGTTGGGGCCATTGCAAAATAAATCCACTTGCAAGTGTCACACAAGAAGAAACAAAAAATACAAAAATAGAAAACAAAAATTAAAAAAAAAATGAGAAAAAAAATAGAAGTGGAGCGAAGAAAAGTCGTCATCGTCAGCGTTTTGGCGTCAAATGCCAATCGCATGTGATTCCTAGTTGCCAAGAGCACCCCTCCCTTAAACCAGACACAGACAACACAAACGACATGCGAAATGGCAAACGAATGTATTTTTTTTCTACCGTTTTTCGTTTTTTATTTTTTATTTTTTGTTTCTTGTGTTCTGTGATGTTTGGCCTAAAAGTATGCATTGAAATTCAACACGCAGCGTGGGAGAAATGTTGCCAGCGTGTGAGTGAGATTGGCAGCTCGTGGGTGTTGCTCTGTGTGTGTGTGTGTGGGTGTGCGTGTGTGTGTGTATGCGTGGTGTGAGATCCAAGAGCCGCTTAAAATTAGCGTAAGATCTTTGACTGTTTAAAGGGCCACACGCACTCAAATTCAGCCAAGCCCATGAATAACAAAATGTCTAAATAATTGTCAACACAAAATAAATAAAAAAATATAAAAATAAACGAAAAATTGCAATATTGAGTCTGACAATCATCATTGATGTGACATTATTGATTGGATTGATGCTGTAATGTGGCAATTTGAAAACATCTACAGCTTGAGCATTATTTGCCTTACACGCAAGTAAGATATTAATTTAAAAGCTTTTAAGGTATTAAGTGTGTGTAACTGTAACCATACAAGTAGTGTTACATAAAGTACGCAAATTAATCTGCAAGTATTGTGAGCAAACTAAGCTCAAGTATTTTGTAAATAGATCTTGCAAAAGACAGCAGCAGTTTTTTTTTCAAAGTTCTTTTAAATGAGTGTAAATTAGGCTTAATTTTGGGTTTCAATTAAACTGAGCACTATTAATTAAGTTATTTATTTATTTAATATATTTAATTTTTTTTTATGTTTAGGAACTGGTTTTTATTCAAATTTGTGCAGTTGTCCACGATTATGACAAATATTTGATATTTCAGATTTTAGTTTGCTCACAGCTCATTTGGATTATTACTTTTATATATATAATATATATATAATATTATATTCTACATATATATATATATAAGCTTTTAAATAGGAACATTTCCATATGTATCTGAGTTCCGTTGGGTTATCTGGAAACGAGTAAAACTTTAGCGTTACCCAAGTTTCTTTTTGCTTTCCCTTTTTTTTGCTTTATTTGTCGTTTTTCTTTGCGTTGCTTTTATTACGTATACGCGTAGTTGAGAGTCTGGCAGACAACGCGCAATTAGAGACAAAAACAACAACAGCAGAAAAGCACTCACCCACTCTTAACTGTGTGTGTGTGTATGTGTGTGTGTGTGTGTGTGTATTTCTCGCAGTGCTGCCCGCTGGCACATAATCTGCATACAAATGCGTTGATTTGCCTAATCGACGCCTATTTGTACGGTCCAAAAAAGCGTTGGCAAAACTTTTCCGTCATGTTTAGATGCGAAATTATCAAAACGACAGCGGGGGTATGTGGGCGGGTGTAGCAGGCGGAGTAGGTGGCAGATGAGGCAGAGAAACGGAAAATAAGCCGGCGTTTAATTTTTGGAGGCGAGCGTGCAACACGCATTAAAATTAAAAGCTGGCAGAACGACGCGACGCGAAGGCGAAAAAGGCCCGGTCGAACACCAGGACGCTGACAGGACGAAGGCGTTGCTGGCAACATGGAAGCGTACGTGCTGCATGAAATGTTGAAGGCAGGTTATAGGACTCGCGGTGGCATGTGTATTATTGTATGTTGAACAACGTTTTGCATGACATTTTCAAAACACTTACTTGCACTAGCTGGCAATGCTTGAGTTTCGAGATGTCCTTCAAACACTATTTTCCCTTTTCAACTTTTTCGACTTGACGGAACCACAATTATTTTTGAAGTTTAAGCTTTGACTGGCTGTTAAAAGGCCTTTAAAAATACATTACCAAATTTGCATACAAAAATGTTTTTTGTCTTCTTTCTTTTTTGACACACACTTTTGATGATATTTCGATATTTCTGCATCACGTGCGTTAATGCTCTCCCTCCCCATGCCCACGCTCCCTTGTAATCCTTTGACCATGTTATTTTCTTGGCAATTTGAAATTCTTTTTGGCTGTCACTTCGACTTGTGCTCGTGCAAAGCGGCGCCATCGTTTTCTGATAAACGACGCTTGGGGAGCCATTTTCATTCGCAGCCCCTAACATTTGCGCATTTCCGTTTCCGTTCACACCCTCCGTTTTTCACTGGCTTTGGTGCTGTCTTTGTTCCTGTCACTCCAGCGTCGGCTTTGCTTCTGCAACGCTTTTGTCTCCTTTTGCTGATCTCGGCCAAATTATGGCGGCGAGTTTGGATTGGGTAATTACTATTTGTTGTCAACGCTAAACAGTTGCCAGCAAAGTAACAAAAGCAAAGTTGAAGAAGTCAAAACTTGAAATGCTTAAATAAATGCGAATTTTTTACGTTTACAGAATTCTGGAACGATTTGAAGATCGAGGTTAAAAATAAATGATTTAAGACACGGCAGAACTGCTAAAGACTTGGTCCGATTCTAATGTAAAATGTAAATGATGCAAAATTCGTGTCTCGGTATTTAATTTAAACAAAAATAAATAAATATTTTAATAACTTATTTCATTGAGGATTTCACTCAGCATTTTATGCATTTATTAAATTCAATTTTCTAGACAATTATGCCTGATGTAAGCTGCAAAAACAATTATTACAATTTAAACATTAAAATGTGTAATGAAATTATAGAAAATAAATTCAATATTCAATCAGTTGTAGAAAATAGTTGAAAACAGTAATTTGTGAAAGAGTTGACCTAAAACTTAAAAAAAAGAACTAATATTTGGGCCAATGGCTTATGTTATGTTAATAAATACATATATATATATATGTATGTATATATATGTATACATTTGTGTATGCATCTGCATGTCTATTACTCGATATTCAAATTGCTAAGAGCACACGCAACAATTGCGTCATGATATATATCCAAACACACATACAATTTTCTAATGGTCCTCTCGAGTAATTTCGCTTTGTTTTTATTGCAGATGATTTATAATTATTTGATTGAATTTATTTCCTGTGTTTGAATGTGCATACATACATGCACACATGCATAAATGGATACATACATATGTATATACACTGTATGGCAAGTGATTTGTCATTGTGTATTGCTGATATATGCTAAATATATAATTTAACTGTTTCTATTTAATCATTATACTCTGAACGAAGACTGAAGAATTTATTGGTTTATCTATTAATTTTTTCGAATTAGCATTAGATTAGTTGTTCAAATTGTGTCGCCAGTTTTCATAATAATAGTTGACCGAATAAAATTGATTTGTTCAAATACAAAAAGGATCAAGCAAGAATTCCCTAGTCTATCCAGGATGGCATATTGAAAATGGATAGGTCGACTCTTGCTGTGGCTGATGATCGTGAATATATATGTATGTATATTCCTTATTCCTTACACTATCCAAGGGTATATACGATTGGCATATAAATTACACCGTAGTTATGCCGTACTTGCTAAATGTACAACTGAGTTTTTGTCTGATTTTGTAATAATTATATTTTGTTTGGGTTTCACTTTTAAATTTCATTTTGAATTGCAGCTCATAAATTGTTGGCAGCAGCAGAGGACATTCCTCACCCTCGCCTTTCACCCCCCTTCCCACCACCCTAATTCATAACAAATATTTCTTAATCGAATCGAAGTTGTGTCAACGCTGCACAGCGAATTATGCATGTTAGCTATGGCAAATTTATTGGCATGGGCAACGCTGGCAATTAAGAAGCCGGCACATGGCTTTATTTAGCGACACCTTTTGGCCAATGCATAAATCCCAGTTGGCAGCAGGACCAAAAGGAAGCTGCTCCTGCGGCTGATGCTGCTGTAGGTACTGCTGTGGTTACGGGTCAGTTAACTCAAATGGCTGATGCGATAATTTGCAATTATGTGGAGAGGCAACAACGGCAACAGCAACAGCAACAACAACTTACCGTTTATAAATATATAAACTACACTCAGCAACAGGATGCCAGGATATATATAGCCAACTGCATTTGACCGTTCAACACGCAGACTGGACTCCCGTCGTTGTACTTTCTCCCAGTGTGTGTGTGTGTGTGTGTGTGTGTTGGCCTTTATCGTTTGGTTCGCTCGTTTGCGGCTTGTTGCCAGCCAACAAATCTCTCTGTCTCTCGCTCTCTCACTTTATCTCACTCTCTCTCTCTCTCTCTCTGTCTCTGTCTTGCTCTTTACATCGTTGTGCCCTTTTTTGTTTGCATTTTTGGCCTGTCTTTAACCGGTTTTTTGGCCGACGCCATTACGTTAAATATTTTATGAACCATTAAAAGTTTTACAAATTTTATAGCCGCTTTGCATATAAACATGCCGTCAGTATAAAATCGAGCTCGCTCTCCATTCAATACTAAACATTCACTTGGAGTAGCTCTCCCCACACAAACACACACACACACACAGCTCACACACACACACAGCATACACACAGCACAGGCAGAGGCTTGAGGCTGTTCGCCAGTATGTCACGACTTGTGCAAATGACTGGGCCATCAGAGTGCCAGAGGAGCTCATAAAACATCCACGCTCGCAACACATGCCCACATATACCACACAACGTACACTCAGCGAAAACTCTGACAGTGAATTTATAGAATTCCATTTGCATACTCAAAAATAAAGTAAATCATTAAATGTCATAGAAAGTAAATCACTTTTGAGTTGTGAAATATTGACACAAATTCTAAAATTAATTCCTTGTTACAACATTAATAAAATGTATACTTAACAGGAAATTATATTGCAGAAATAAATCTAAATATGTAAAATAGATATTTTTTAATTTTAAGCAAAAATGCAACTCAATAGAAATTCGAACGCCATTTATTTTTGGAGTGTGGAAGCAAATCTATCAATTATTTCTCACAACAGAGCGAAACGTCGCAAGTTTTTGGCGAGATTGCCAAAAAAAATAAAAGGCCTGAAAATAAAAAAAAGTATAGCAAGTTATAGTAGAGCAACCGGAACTGTCGATGGCAACGAAGTAACGCTGTCAAAGGCAATAAACGCTTACAACAATAGCCCGGCGGCAACAATGAGATCAGACAGTAATAATAACTAAATAGAAAAACTGCAAAGTATATTTCAACATTGAGAAATTTGTCTTCGCCAATATTGATCTTTAATATAAACTTTACATTACTTATCTTTAAATTTTTGAAAAAAATGCAATTGGACAACAAATCTTCGTTTATTTAATCAAATGTGAAAGTTGCCAGGAGGATGCAACTAAACATTAATCAAATAAGAATGCAGTAGCCGAGGGTGCTCGACTGCGAGTTGCCCTGCACACAGCTGCTACATATACTATTCAGGTCTTATTGCCAAATAAACCTCATATATATGCAAACAGCAAAAACTTGTGCCTGTTGATAATATTCAGATCAATATGAGAATATGTTTTTGACTATATCTTGAATGGCATTTTTGAAGTTGGTCAATAATATATAAAAGTATTTAATTGTTATTACTCTTTCAATTTTTGGGCTTCGATATTTAATCCAGCTGTATTAGCAATACAAATAAGTTTCAAATATTCGTTTTTCAAATGCACACTTTAACGTCGAAAACAATATTTGTAGTGCATTTTGATTAAAAGGGCTTAGGTCGCTTCCAAACTAACTTCACATGCCCAAAAGCTAAGAGCACCAGGAGCATTTTATTATTTATGCAATTTGAATGAATGCATGCACTTTTAATTTATGTATGTATAACTTTACCTAAGCCATACCATCCCCCTGCCCACCACCAATGGCAACCTTGCCCCGCCCCGTTTGATCAACAGATGCCTTTGCAGAAAGCCACAAACTTGTGGCTATGCAAACACTTGAAATTTGCACAAAACATTTTACAGATTTGTGTGCAAAACAACAAGAGCAACACAAACAACACAAACAACACCAACAACATTGAACGCCTCTGGCAAAAGTTTTTGTAGCCGCCTTCGGGCTGCTGGCAAAATTTTGGGGTTGGACAAACAAGACCTCGAAAAGCAATAGGGGTTGAGGTGAGAGAGTGGCATGAGGAGCGGGTCTAAAGTTGCAGTTGTACTAGTTGCAGGTGACTAACTAACTGTGTTGACACATATGCAGATACCGAATGCTGCAAGGCCAACGGCAACAACAACTACAACAACAACAACAATGCGAAACAGACAGCTGGCAGTAAACTTTAAAGCCGTGTCAAACTTTTAATTAACAAAATTAACGTTATGGCAACGTTGCCGCGAAACGCACTCAAACATATGAATAAATGTATAGCTATAACTATGTGTACTATGTGCTTGCAACATGCAACATGCAACTAAAATATACTATGTGCCATGCCATGCCCACAACGTTCGCCGATGTTTATGCATGAGCGTAATTCTCGTTTCTTTTTTTTTTTGTTTTGCCGCTCATTAAAAACGCCAAATGCAAGAAGAACTGCTGCAAAAGCAGCTACAATAATAATAATAATCAGAAGCAGGTAAGAAAGCGCCAGTCAACAGAGAGAGATAGACAGAGAGAGAGAAAGAGAGAGGGAGAGAGTGATGGAGAGTGCTCGACTAGCAGATACCCTAAACAAACAATTGGCGATGGCTATATCAACTCGTCTTTTGTTGCTGTTTTTATGGGCTCAGGCTGCTTTTTTACATCTCTCACATACCTATGAAGTTGCTGCCTTTATGTTTATTTTTTAGAATTAAGAGAACAAAAATAAACCTAATGAGTTTAATGAGAAAGTTCATAAAATAAGAGATTTGATGGATAACGCTACAATATTCGGCTGACAACTTTATGTCATATTATATTCTGTTCGCTAAGATAGACTGTATATAAGTTAGCTATAGAGTTACAGTTGTCAAGATATAATAATAATAGCATCTTGTAGAGTATCGCGACAGCTGCCACTGCAAGCGTAACCCCGCAGCTTAACGTAACACAGTCTCGTCATCGTCATCGTCATCGTCTCACATTGCGTATGCTTAATTTCTATGCAATTTTTATGTTACACAGTTTTTGGTTGCAGCTGCAGCTGCAGCTGCAGGCTTCTGTTCTGGTTATAAGGGTAGGGGCGAAAGGGGAAGTCGAAGGGGAGTTGCTTTTGGGTTTGTTATGAAAGCAATGCCAGCAATGCCAGCAATGTGCGTGCGTCGTCAACGCTGACGACTGTTGCTCATTTATTTAGTTAAGCAGAAATGTTGAGTGAATAAAACCATTGCCTACACTTCTGCGCACATTTAATCAGCGTCTGTGTGGCAGTGTGTGAGTGTGTGTGCGTGTGTGTGTGTGTGGGAGTGTGTGTGTGTTATGTGCGAAGCATATTTTATTTTATTTTTGGCAGCAAATTGATGATGGTTTTGCCAGCTGCGAATATAACCTGCTATAAATACCGTAACATTTTCAGTTAAGCATCTGGTTGGCAATTTGGCAATTAAATGAAAGCCGCAATGAATTTATAGTCAATACATTATTACTTATTAAGTCACATTAGCTGATATCTTCTATGCAATATTTGAATTCTCATTTCATTTGTAGCAACTATTCTTGCATTTGTTTTTAATTTAGAATAATTACATTTTAATTTAGATTAATCGGTTCCGTTTTAATCAATTTATAGCAATGAAGTATTTGGTATCATGCCTCTGAAATCCCATTAGTTATGTGCCTATAAATATAGCTTCAGTTTTCTCTGACCAATCACCAATGAGTAACTCAAAACTGTTGCTTTCTGTTGAATTGATTTTCAGCAGCGCATTTCAACGTCGTTATTTTCAAAAAGAAAATGTCAAGCAATTTCCATGCGTCTTGTTAATATCTGTTGAAAAATGTTCAGTTGGCCGCAAGACAATAAAACTGAAATGGAAATGATAATTTCGTTAAGCCGGCAGCTTCGTCATCGGCTCATCATGCATCATCATTATACGGGCTCACTTGAGTAAACTCATATATATATATATATATATATTGGGACAAGCTGATATGGTGCCTTAATTTTACCTGCTCTACTTCAGTGCACACGATGCTGTTTTCCTGTTCTGCTGGTACGTCCACTTAATGCACATAATCACCAAAAGGAAGGCATTGCAAATGCAAATGTAAAACTCGAGGCATTAATTATGCAATGAGTGCTTGGGTCGAAATAAGCGCGAGTATCTCAGCATTTATGTATATTAAATACTTTTAAATACTTTGCCCTCGGTGTCGGCCTGTTTCGACTCTTTGGCTTTTAACTGGATAGCAGTGCAGTTGAACTGCGACTGAGAGCCAGCGAGATTGAGTATTAACTTGCAGCCACAAACAACGTAAACCTTTAACCCCGTCCGCAAGCGAAGAACTTTTACGCATATTGAGTATACGCCGTGTGCTTTCGTCTGGCAAATATCTCAACCTTTCATAAAAAATGTACAAATGGCATGTAAATTTAAGTCGTAATGCTACAAATTAAAATTCGAGCTCAGACTTAAATAAGTCTGCAAATTTGAATTGTATAAAATGTCAACAAACTTAACCTTTCTAAAACTGAAACAATTTTCGCAAGTAAAACGTTTCTGATTATGGCTTGATCCTGAGCATAATACTACTTTAAAATTTGACAATTGGAAAATATTTGAGTTAGTATTTGAGACTGTTATCATTCTATCAGTCACAAGTGAAAAACTGTTTAGTTATCAAGCTCTGAAAAATATAAACATTTAGAATCACTTTTCACTTAAGCTAGTTCACTTGCCAGATTTTTTGGTGTATGGTCTATGACCGAAATGTTATTTTATGGATCAAATTAAGAACTTCGATTCGGGCAGATGGGTTTTCAGTATTAAGCCCCACTCTTGAGCACCTGCCTTGCATCAGCTGCCAGATGTTGCCATGGTTTCCCCAAATAAAATCATAAACAGCAGACCATATCTATATAATGGTAATATTTGTGTCTGTGCAAAATGTTAACTCTATATCTGGCAGCTAATTATTAAATCGTTTCTTGTCGTTTCTTTTCGTTATCGTTTTAAAGAGTGGCACTTCTGTCCGTTGCAGCTGGAGTCTTTTGCTTTGGCTGGCTGTGGCTATCTCTGGATTATGCTCTGTTGTCTCTGGCCTGTCTGTGGACTGCTTGACTGGCCGCAGCAGCTGTCGCATTAACCATCGGCCATTTTGTTGCCTGTGTCCGCCATTGTCTGTGGCAATGGGAAATGGACAAAATGGCGTCCGACTGCTTGTTATTAAAATACATAAATAATAAGCGGCACATCAGCAGCGGCTTTTGTTGCGACTGCTTCAGCTGGTTGTTGATTGTTGTTGTTGTTGTTGTTGTGTTGTTGTTGTTGTTGGTGTTGTCACTGTTGCTGTTGTGATTGTTGCCGTTCTTGTTGTAGATTGTTGTATATTGTTATGAGCATGGCAGGCACTTAAGCGACCGCATCGGCACTCGCATTTTCATCGCAGCAGCCACTGCTTTTGGTTTTGCTCTTTCTGTCTCTCACTTTCTCTCTCAGCTCTATATACAGATATATATATTTAAATATATATTTATATATATGTATATCGTATACACAAATGAGTAGTCTTTTGTAAAGTATGCAAATGCCGTCAAGCTGATTGATCGCCTTAAGGTATTCAGCTTATTGGCTTCCTTCAATGTGTGCTTACACATTTTCCTTTAAACATTTAAATCGCACGTTTCGCAAGTTTCATTTTTTAAGAGGGGACTTTTCTTTTTATGTTGTTGATTCTTTTTTTGTAGATTATTTAACATACATATGCTGAAATTATTGCTGTAGGCTAGTACATTGAATGCGATATTCCATGTTTCCATGGTCAATGGGTTCTTTTTACTCGTACGCCCCGCCAGCCATAAACTATATTTATTTTAATTTTCATAAAAAGCACTTCATATTTTTTGGTTTATACACTAACAAGTGCTGCGAGCTGCTTAAGGTATAAGTATATGTTTTGATCATGGGGTACAAAATATGCTTAAGTTGTTAAATATACATATATCACTAGCGTGGCTTTTGGAATTTATTATTTGCAGCATTTGCTGGATATTTTTGAAAAAATCTCTTTATTTTTTTTATATATCATTTATAGATACTTTATTGTGCATTCGTCATATAGTATTGGCAATTCAGTAAAAACCTTATAATCATTTATAAATTGATTATATTATTTAAAATTAACAAATTATTTTTACTTCTGCTTCTTCTTTTATAGTTTTCTACTATTTATAATAAATTATTCTTAATATGATTTCGGGACAAAACAAGTGAAAATTCCTTTATTTTGTTGGCATGTGTACATCTGGAAGGGTATTGCAAATTCTTTGTATCAAAATTAACTCGAGAACATGTTTTATTATGTTCGTGGGCAATTTTTATTTTTCACAATATTTGCGTACATCGTTTGCTGTTCCTCCACCTCTTTATTTGCATTGGGTGTATCTGCAACTGCTTTTGTCCCGGGCGTTGCCATAGTGATGATGGTGTGTGCGTGTGTAAGTCTGTGTGTGTCTGCGTGTGTCTGCGTGTGCTGCGTGTGTGTTCAATTTTATAACTAGCATATTAAGCCAACGATTTCAATTCGTAATGCTGGAAATATGCAGCAGCACATGTTGCAATAAACCAAATTCGATGTGGCAATGAACAACTATGAGATACTCTAAACTAATTCTTAAGTATATAGAAAATAGACTCAAGACTTGTGGCAGTGTTGTGCAAGTATTGTAGGAATACTATTTAATTAATCGGAGTGTGAAACCGGAAGCGAAACGGCAAACTCCTTTGATTGAAACTCCAGCGGAAGCTGTGAATAAATTCCTGATATTGAAGTAAAAATAAGAAAGAAAAAAACATTTTAAATTCAGAACACAAACCGTAAATCAATATTTAGTTTCAGCAAACGATATTATTAGAACAATAACAACAAATTCCGAAATTAAATTGCAAAATATTAATTTATTTTAAACAATTTCAGACAATTTGCCAAGCATTTGCTTTATCAGCAGCAGAACTGCATTTAGCTGCAAATACCTCGTGTCACCCCAGTGGACTAAGGGGGTATTTGCAAATATGTAAATCGTTGAAGCGTAATGAAAGTGTACTGTTTTCGGTTTTTTGTGCTTCTTTTTATGACCGTTGCTGTGGCTTGCGTTTATTTTGGTTGGCAAGCAAAAATCAATTGCGCGGCTTTTTATAACGCGGCAGCAATTTGAAATGTTAAATATAAAATGTTAAATGCGAAATGGTTTTAAATGTGAAGATGGCGAATATTTTGCATATTTTTTGATGGCCTCATTTGTGCAAATAGCGTCAAGGTCATCGACGAGGGATGGGGAGCAGGCGGAGTAACTGTTATAATGCTGACAGAGTCGTTCTCGGCACATAATCGGCATGTCCATCAAATTTATGTGGGCAGTCGTTGTAAGCAGCAGACATGGTCATAAAATGGCTTACCAACTAGGAAAACTAACTGTGAGAGTGGGACGGCCACCCGGAAGACTTCCGGGAATTAGGAAGAAGGGCAGGGGTGTGGCAAGGGGCGAGGCGGGAGGGGGGGAGCAGCCCATAACATTTAAAGTCAAATTACGGCAAATGGTCGCAAAGTGTGTGATTTAAATGCACTTGGGCGACACTTTAAGACGCTCAATTGCTCGCTTTATTGTGCGGCCATAAAAGCGACTGGGAGAGGGGCTGACTGGGGGCGTGGTGTGCGGTGCGTCATAGTGGGCGCAGACTTTGCAGACAGAAAAGCCGAGCAATTGTCGCCAGAGTCACGTTTGTCACATAAACTCAGCGCTCGGCTGACGGCGGTCAAACGGAACAAGTGAAAAACTATTATTATTTGGCACACACACACACCAATCCACCAGCAGCAGCACTTCAACACCACACACACACACACACACAGGCACACTCAACCACTCAGCTACCTACTTGTCGGCTCAACTGAGTGTTTTGGGCCACTCATTCCCTCTCGTTTCCATTCAGTTTCGTAAATCCATCGGTTTTATTTTATGTTCTTTTTTTTTGCTCTGTTCAAATTTTATGTGCACAGCGCCTTGAAAGTTCTTCTGAGCGGGGGCTGAAAGTTCTTCTGTGCAAGGGGTGCTAAGAATTTTACTTTGCCGACATTGCAGTATTCCTGCTTTTTTGTTGGCCACTGAAAATCAACTGACTCAACGCCATCTCAGCACAAAAATTAATTTGATGTTTTCGCCGTTTAAATGCTTGAATAATGAAAATCGCGCATTAAGTCTGAGCCAGTACAGGGTTGCACTATTCAAATTCAATTAGGGGTACGGGGAAAATGATTTGAGAAGTCAATCAATTTCAAAGAAATCTAAACGATTTGAGTATAAATTTGTGGGAAACGAAACTTCAATGTTTACTTATGGAAACCGGCGTAAAACCGTTCTGCAAGCTTATATTTATTATTTTACAAACTTATATATGTACACATAGCTTTCAAAACTGTTTCAAATCTCCTTTTGTGCCCCCGAGTGTTAAAAGTGTATTAAATCCTTAGTTTTCGCCTACTATTCCAGTGACTACTGTTTAGTTTTGGGCAAGTTTTAGTGGATCAAAGTTTATCTACGCTTCTGTTTTTTTACATAACAGACGCGCAGCTGAATTCTAAATTGATTTACTTCCGTGGTTTTATGAACACTGCGGTAACTCAAGAAACGAAGGGTATAGGTTGGTAGGTGGTCAGAAGAGGGACAGGCGGGAAGCGGGGCAGAATGAAATGAGAGTGAAATTTGCTTACACTTGTCGAGTAATTGCTACCAAGTGGCAATAGCAAGAGTGGTTGACTGCAGCCGGGTTAGCTAGATATCAACTGACATTTGGTAGAGGATGCCACTTCTGTCCTTGTTGACTGTCAAGCTGCGTGGGGAGCAGAAAAGAACGAAGCAGAACAGAGCAGAGCAGAGCTGCTCGAGTAATCTGCATGGCTGTAGCCATTGCCGCACTGGAGACGCAACCGCATTCATTTGCCAAATTAATGGCATTTCATTTGGGCGCTTCATTCATGCAAGGATGTCGTCATCGTCATCGTCCTCATCGTCCTCTTCGTTCTCAATGCCGACGCGATGTCTGCGTGCGCCCGCCGAAATTTACGTGTCTGTTGGCCGCTTGAGACTGGCAAGCAATTTGCATGCTCAACTGTGGGCTTTGGAATGGGTAGGAGGAGGGAGAGGGCATCAACTGGGCGTTAGCTGTGGGCGTACACAGCCACGCCTCCCTCTCTCTGCTAGGCTGCTTGGCTTGAATGCCAGCTGGCGTTGAGCCATGACACTACAATAGCCGCAGCAGTGGGGCACTTGGAGCAGTACACTGTGAAAAATTGATGGCACAGAATTTAGATGATGAGCTATGATACTATATGGACTAATAATATCGGTTCCTGTAACTGGTTCCTAGAAACTTTTTGAAATTTCGGCTGTGCTTCCGTTTGCGGTTCAGATTTCGATTCCAATTTTTTATATTCCAAAAATTAAAAATTCCAATATTGAAATAGGTGTGCGTTTTGCTGAGTGTATGAGCTGTAGGAGCAGTTCCCAAGATTTGGCCATTGGCAATTGGAGGATGTGCAGGATAAAGGATAAAGGATAGGATCGGATAGATTTCCAGGCGAGCGAGTTGGCTGCCAGTTGTTTGTCAACGACGACGATTATTCAAAAGTGCAACATGCAAATTTATTTGCTACATAAAATGTTATGAGCTCGCATGAAAATGTCTGACAACAAATGAAATGGACGCCCAAGTTGTTTGGCAGGCACTCGGCCAAATCGTGTTCGGGATGCGTGCACGGGGCTCTATTAGAATGGAGAAAAGCGACATTTTTGGGTCACTGAATAGCAGAGAGTGGCGAGAGTGGCGACTGAAAATCTGTAAATTCAACAGTGCTTTAAAGTGGAATTCTCTTCAGCAGTCGATGTTGCCGTTGCAGTTAAATTGAAAGCAGACGTAATAGGACAGTTAAGACTCCACTGAAGGCAGTTACTGCAGTCAGCAGTCAGTAGCCAACAGTTGGCCGTAAAAGCCGCAGTAAACTCAAGTAAGCTTGAACACTAAAGAGAAATATGAACAATATCAGCAGCAGTTAAGCACTAAAACCATTTTCCACTGAGGGCCAATAACACTGCATAGTTAAAGGTTAACAATACTTGAATAACTGGCGAAAATACGAGTAACTAATAAAACCAAACTATTTTGTTAAATTAAGCTTTTAATTTGAGTTAATTTTTTTGCGTACACAAAACGTGTTTTTATACTCTTCATCTATTAGCCAGATGGAATAAAAACGTACAAATAATTCAATAAAAGGCTCTTCCTTCATTCCACGTCAAATTTTAAATTACTTTTTTTCAAATCATTTTTTTTTTATATTTATTTGTTAGTAGTAATATAAAGATATTTTTTTTCCAATTTTACACAAGTGTTGTGGTAAACAATTTTTTTGTAAGCCAGAAGCTGCGAATTCCCTAGCAAAGAAAATAAGTTTTGCTTATTGTAAGACAAGTTTTATGCATATCTAAAAATTATTTTGAAAAAAGATTTTCTAGTACTCAGGGCATGTTTCCAAAATTCAAGACTGTCTTTTTGCTGTTAGAAGCTTTTGAGACCAATGAAATTCTGACGACAAAGGTTTCGCCACATATGTTTTACAGATGCCAGCCCTTAAGGCCAAAAAGCCCACTGTCTCAATAACCGAAGACAGGTCCACTTGATTAAATATAAACAAATATTTGCATAATTTACAAATGATTTCCCATTAATGGTTTTATTCAGTGGGAAATACTTTCATGCTCCACGCCCCTCCCACAATTCACAATTCAGCGAGATTATTGTATATTTAAATTGCAATTTGTATGAAAATGAGGGGATCTTTTATGAATCAAGCAAAGCATTTCGCTGTTTCTGGGTTAATTGCATGTTGTGTCCAACAACAAACCGCCTTTTAATTATCGTATTTGTCACTTTTATTTAAATTAAAAAAAAAAAGAATGGAAATACAAGGCAATTGAAACGCAGTCAGCTCCAGTTACATGCTTGCGGGTAGGGGAGGGGTGGGGAGGGGAGGGCTCAGCGAATTGACCACGACCAATGGGTGGAAAAACCGAGCAGAAAAGCCGGCAGTGATTTGCACTTTTCCAGCTCATTAAAAACGTATAATTTGTTAAATATTTACGATGCTGTTAAATCTGACGCGCCATCTAGCGGCCGGTCGCGGCAACATTTTACCTAATAAAATTACTGTCAATTAATGCCACGGTTCAAAAAGGCAAAAATACCGCCCACATCGCAAACAACGTGCCACATTTATTTGGATTATTATTTATTTTACGGCTCAGTGCAAAGCTCCGGGGCATAGGAATATGGACACGGACACGGGCACGGACACGGACACTACGGTTAACGGGCTAACGGGTAACGGGTAACGGGTAGTTGGGTCACGCCACCTGGCCAAAAGCGTTGCCAATAAATTATGTAAACGGCTTAAGCCGCCGGACATTTTAAAATGAAGCCCGCATAAATCAGGGGCGTGACTTCGTTTCTCGAATTATGCGACTGCATTAAGCAGACACAATTAGATTTTTCCCTCCACAAAACTTGGTAATTGGCTTTGGAAATAACCAGCTTTTATTACTGCTCGCGCTGCTGCTGCTGCTGCTGTTGCTGCTCCCACCTCATAGCTCCATCAATCAAGCCAGCAGCGCTGCAATATTTATGTCATATTGTTTAATTACCGGATTCCTGGGTAATGCATCAACATCATAAGCTTGCGTGCCTCTTTTCACATGTGACACGGTTGGTGCAGGGGCAACTCGGTACTCTTACACAGAGCGAAAACTAGCTAACAACAGAAATACATATACGCTTGATTATGGAATAGAACTTATCAAAAGTAGGCTGCCAAATCCAAACCGGAAACACATATTTAACGATTGAAATTCAAAATTTTATCAAGAATCGAAATTCAACATTTTAATAAGAAATCTTTATTATAAGTGTTTATGTTACAGAACCGAAACTAAAAAAAAAATATAACCATTTTAGAAACTTTATCTTCATGTTACGGATGCGGAACCGAAGCAGGAGTTGGTTTGATACCCTAAGAAAATATCTAAAAGTGAGCCAGATTTTCAAAAGAATGAATAAACTTAAAAGAAATTCTTGTTCCATTCACTTTGAATTTGTTTCTCATTTAAGAACACATTCTTGAAATAAGAAGAAGCTGCAAATCGCAAGCTGCTCCATTGAACAATGAAACGTATTTGAATTATAATTGGACATATTGTTTTTAGGTTGATTTTTCTCCGTGTATTTGCACTTTCAGTGTGGCAAGCACTTCAACAGTGGACATCGCGTGCGGGTTTTGGCTGACGCTTTGGCCTCTAAATGAAAATCTGCTGCCACTTTTGTCGCCCATTGTTTAATAATGAAATTAAATCGCCTGCCCAGCAGGCCCTGCCCCCGCAGACCCCCGATGACCCCTAATTGTTGGTCCCTCCTCAGTTGTCAACGCGCTTGTTGACTTTTGACAAATGGCGGCTGCCTCAGCAGCTTTTGCTTTGATTTACTGCGCCGACAATGCAATCAGCCACATTTTGTATTTATACATTGCGAGTACTTTTCTCGGCTTATTGTTTGAGAGGAACAAAAGCTGAAAAATAAAACAACAAGAACAAAACGATAGCAAAAACTGAAAGTGAAATGTGCTTTCCGGCTGGGCTGTGGAAAATGTCATGCAATTGTTCAACGTCTCCAAAGGGGAAGCACACATTGAAAAATCTGTGACTGCTTGCGTGGCGTATGCGTGTTATTACAGTTTATCACATAATTAAATAAGTCAAAGTTTGTTTTTGTAATTTTAATATGTGAACTATACTTAAAGTTCTGCTTAAACTTGTTTTCAACTTTCAAGCTTGTAACAACTTGTTTTTAGCTTACGAAATCAATTATTATCACTTTAATATAATTCGTAATATTAGTGTGCGCTTGCAGAGAGTATTCGATTTTTTTAATGAAGCTTTTAACATTGAAGGACACGTCTTCGATCCCATATATATTCATGATCAGCATATCTAAAAGACTCGCTGTGGCCATGTCCGCCTTATCCTCAGCATGTCTCTATCAATGTGAACTACTCCCTGTCATCTTGATTTATATATGTATGTATGTCATCTTGGTGAAATATATGTCATCTTGGTGAAATATATCAGAGCCAGCAATGTGGGATCACTATATCATATAGCTGTCATAGAATAACTAATTGTTTGCCAAGATATCCAAAACAAACTTACTGCAAGATAAATTGTCATAGAAAGCCAAATAAATCTGGAAAGCCAGATGCCGTTAATCTGCCTCTGGTCGGCAAGCATATGTTAAATATTTGTTATTTTTAAACAGATTTTGTTAGCAATGAAATGTCATTGAAATTTTGGAATTTACGTAAATTTGATAAAGGCTCAAAATGCCAATAGCATAACTGAGGTTGCTTTTGTTGTTGTTATCACAGATGATAATTTGCGGGCTTGTTGATTTGCCAGCTAATTGCATAGTTGCATTTTATGTGGCACACACACACACACACACAGAGACACACACACACACAGTTGCGAGTTATTTGTGTTTCATTTAATGTGTAAATTGCAGGATGCGAAATGGCCACAGGAACCAAAAAAGTGCCGCAGGCCGCAGAAACATTTCTGATTGCTGTTGTTGTTGTTGTTGTTGTGTCAAGTGCTTAAAGTTCAACTGTTGTTGTTGCTGTTATGCACTCGATGTTGATGTTGTTGCCGTGACATAAAATAACAATTACGCAATTAATTGCAGCATTTCAATAATATTTAATGAAGCGCAAACAAAATGGAATGACAACAGGACAAGGACATGACAAATAATTACAAATAGCGCACAAAATGTGGCAAAAACAAAATCTTTATGCGGCCATCAAAAATGGCAACAAAATGTGCCACAGAAAAATCATCAAAAACTGCAAAAGCAAATGGACAAAAAGGATTTTCTCTAGCATCCTCGAAGAGGGACACCATAAATCTCATTCACTTAATAGGCGACTGCATAATTTAACAGATAAACATACAAACGAGCTGGCGATTGCATACTACCAGTATAACTAAACTAAGAGAGAGTGAAAAAAAGGAAAATACACTCACACACATACACGTACACATACCGATAGAGGCAGTGACTAGGCAACACTGGCCAAGTGGCTAACTGGGCCGAAAGCAAAAGCTAATTGCCAAATACTAAATTACCCATTCAGCAGTAAAAACATTCCAAGGGCCTCACAACGTGCCAAGCTGTAAAGTAAACAGCACCAGCAGGGCGACACTCACAGAGTGAGAAAGAGAAAGAATGAGAGAGAGAGAGAGAGAGAGAGGGAGAGATGGACACCGTTTTGCGAAATTGGGATGTGAATGCTGGGCAGATATATTTCCAATTTTGCTGTCAATGCGAAAAATCGGGAATGCCGATGCCAACAAGCCAGACTGGCTAAACAGTGAGAGCGAGAGAGAGAAAGAGAGGAGAGTTAGAGAGAGATAGATATATAGTTGTTGATAGCAAAAATAGATGGGCACCAAGTAGCAGTATTAATGTGTGAATCAACTCCGAGGAGATTGTGTGACGGGACAGAAGGAAACATGCCAATATAACTAAAAGTAAATGCCAAAGAAATGTTGTGAAAAATGAGAAATGAGAAAAAAAAATATTTAAAAATTGGACACTAAGAGACAGGAGCTTTGTAAAAAAACATTCAAAATAAAATAATATTCTTTCATTCGAGTTGTGAAAAACAATATGACTTCGACAAAGAAATGAGAGGGCGACTCACCCTGAGAAATATGAAATATTATTTTCTTTGGGCTACGAAAAATAAAATGAGAATTGAACAAAAATAAATAAATAACAACAATTTTCTTTGATACAGAAATCAGAGCTAGCCGTACACTGAGAGAGAAATTGTTTTTGTTTTTAACAAAAACATAAAAATGTTCAATAATATTTTTCACTTGAGTTGTGAAATCATTTATTATGTTCCACATATTTTATAATATCGTTCAAGATTATAAATAAATATTATTATTAGTATATATTTGATATTTATCTTTAGTTCAGTTTGTTATTGAATTCAATTCGAATAGCTTTAACATTTGCTTTAAACTTTTACTATATCTGGTATTAATCAGACTTCAGCTTAAGAGTCTAATTCTACACCTGTTGTTCACCTCAACTCTCTTTTCGTTGTTGACCTGAATGAGTCAGCCAGACTTCGATATCGTAAAGTAAAACAAACTTATTTCATATTGACAGCTATGCCAGTTAAAGCAAATGGTTTTCACATTGCGAGCATGTTTTCTACCGTCAGCAACTTGATTGTCAATGGGTATATTTGTTGGCAGCGATAACAGTTTACCTGATCATTTGGAGAGCTCTCGAAAAGTGTGCTTCACACACATGAAAAACTGTGAAAAAGTGGGGAAAAGTGGGAAAAGTGGGCAAAAGTGAAAAAGTAGTTTCAAGTGCATTTTGAACGAAATATCATAAGCACTAACGGTCACTTCCTCTTGGCGGAGCAGCTATTTGGCTATATCTCTAGATGAGCAAGTGTGTGTGATGGTGTGTGTGTGATGGTGTGTGTGTGCGTGTGTGTGTGTGTGTGTGTGGCGCTAGAGAAATGGTTATGTTTATGCCTGTGTTGCCATTGCCTGAACGGCTCGACGCTTCCGTTTGTCAACGAGTTACGGAAATGATGATAAAAATTGGCTACCACTGCTGCAGCTGCTGCCACTGCTGATGTTATGTGTATTGGCGTGTGTGTGTGTATGCTTGTGCATCTGTGAGTGCACAGTAACAAAATGTTGGCTAACTAACGTGGATAGAAATATGTAAAAAATGCAATTTAATAAATATTATTATTTTAATTAATTAATTTATTTATTTTATTTTAGTTTAGTTTAGAAATTGTAATAAACTTATATTAACTATGACAAGCAACTGTTTGCGAGTGTATCATGTGTGTGTGTGTGTGGGTGTGTGTATATTTGACTTAGTAGCTGAAGCTGGAGGGAAGCTAAAATTTCATTGCACTCAGCTGCAGCGACTACTTAGCACAAGTGGTCCCCTAAGGCAAGAAGGCGTGCAGCTGCACGAGAGCGTGGCAAGGACTGGTGTGTAGAGGAGGCGTGGTCTTGTGTGGCTTAAATTTGAAGAGAGTAATGGGAGGGGGGTGGGGGATATAGGCAGATGTAAAAGTCAGAGCCCAAGACAGCTGCTCATTTCCGCACGGGTCCCTAGCTGGCGATGATATGACAGGAACTGCTTGTGGGCTCCAATGACTCGACGGCGAGAGGCAAGCTGGGAGCGGGGGGATGGGGCATGGGAAAGTGAAGGCCTTGTGTTAGCCGTGGGTGTTGCTGCATAATAAGCAACTAAGACAGCTTACAACTTGCGGCCAAGTCGCACACAGTTTGTTTGCACACAGTTAGCCTGCCCACTCCTGCCAGCCATGACAGGGCACATTCGAATGCAGTGAACCCCTTCACGCCCTCTCAGTCAGCACGCCCGTCCCCAAATACGACTGCCACAATAAATGTAAAGTGCTGACAAGTGTTGGCTACACACACACACATGCACACACCCACACCCACACACAGGAATTCATACACCCACACAGAGCGAGACATACATGCATAGATTATTACCTGCCACTTGCCATTTGGCACCTGTTTTTTTAACTTTTCTTCTTTTTTCCGTCTACCTGTTTTCCGAAAAGCTTGCACGAGTTTTTCACGAATTCCTCTGCAAATCTTTTTCTTTTTATTTCTTATTTTTTCTCTTGGCCAGCTCAAAAGCTGCCAACACATGTTGAAAAGTTTTCGCTTCGTTTTTGTGACATGAAAATGCTTTGAATCCATTCAACAAGACGGGCAACTCGAGACGCTTTCAACTTGAGCAGTGTGAGAGAGAGAGAATGAGAGACTGACGAGAGTGAGAGAGAGAGGGGTGAGAATACAATTTTTTGACTGGCAGCTGCTGGTCTGTTGAGTGAAATTAAATTTGGCAGCTGGTTGCTGGTTGTAGAACTCCGACTAATTGACATATGTATGTGTTGCATGTGCCACATATCCTGTTGGTGCTGCTTAAGAAAATCAACAAAAAATTAAAAGTTAGTAAAACTGTTTTTTTGATATACTATTTTTATTTACAATTCATAATGAAACTTTAAAAAGCGGCAAAAACTGTTTTAATTAATTTCAGTTTTCGATATTCATAAAAATATAAAGTGCAAAACTGGAGAGTACATTACATTGACCGATATTATTCTGATTTAATATATATATATATATGTCAGAGATATTTTCCTTAATTCGTAAAAGTGCTTAAGCGCAGAGTAAAAATGCACAGCTATTTAAATGTTTGTGCTTGAACATTTAAAGCGTTTGCAGCACTCACTGATCGCTCGACTTGCAACACTCAACAGTCAACAGCAGTCGGCTGCCTGCACTGGCTGCTGAGGCATTTGCCACTCAATGCGGCAGGCAGGACGCAGGTAGGCTGGCAGGCTGGCACATGTAGAAAATCCAACAGAGATTTGGCTTTGAATGCCATGTTAATTACAGAAAAGATTGGCGACGGAGAATGCGGCTGCTGCCTCTGTCGCTGAGCCTGAAGGAGTTGCCGTAAGCTGTGGCATAAGCGAATGCAACTGCAGCCAGGCAACATTTAGTGCCCAGCCCTTCAGCCATTTGTGGCATTCATTCTCCCAACTCAGCCACCCGCCATAATGTTTATACGTTTCAAAACCACTACAGGATGCTTCCTGGAACAGCTCAAGTGTGCTCCTCAACATTCATCAAAGCAAGGCGACAGTCTGCATTTGAGCTTAGCTCTTCAACAATAGTTAAACTGCTGGCATATTAGTTTTAATTCCATAACTGAAAAATGTGTAAATATCAGGTACATCTGTGTGTAAGTGAGGTCTAGTGGACACTTGTCGGGTTAATTTTGGATTCATAAATAACTAAATCTTTCTGCACACTCGCATTTATTGCTTTAATTTTTAATGTATGAGTTTTCCCTTTCCAGTTGAGTATTTGGAAAGTACTCTTCTTTACTTGAAGTTCAGCTTGTAGGCTTGTAAGGATTATAAGCATCCTGTAGGATTTTTAGAAACTTTCCCTCACTTGTGTAGTCAGCGAGACAGCAGTTTTTTATGTAATTTCTTTGAATTTTATAGCCCTTAATACATGCTCTTCTTCTTGCCACTACTTGTAGAAAATGTTGCTTATATTAATGTTAATTCAGAACCCAAAAATCCACTTGATTTTTCTTAGAATTGAATTGAATTATATTTTGTTCTCCATATGCATAATATGAGCTAAACATTTTCTAGAACCACACAAAATATAATTATTAAATAGAAATCAAATAATAAATTAATAAAATAATAAAAAAATAAATACTCAAACACTTCTCCAATTTCTCCAATTATTTCCCTGTCAAATTCAACTTTTCTTCCATCACTTCATAATTCTACGAGCAAAAGGCACCTCATTCATGCTCAATAATACTCATAATACACAATAAAAGTGTCCTTGCAAGTTAAGAAATCTACTGTTGGGAATATTCCATAACAATTATGTAATATTCCAAGACTTTGGTAACTACATAAAATATATTCTCTGGAAAAAGCTGAGTTCACCTGCCCCGCTTCAATCTTAAAGCGCACAAAAACTTTCAATTGTGTGTTCGTATTTTATTTATGGGCCAAGCTTGACTTAATGATGCACGGCCACCCGTCCTCCTACCAAGCAATGGGATCGAGTTTCAGGTCTTTTTGCCATCCTGCCTAGGATATAGGAGAGGATAGTGTGGCCAAAAAGACAAAGCGAATTGTTAAGTCAAAGGCGTTGAGGGCACTTTATGAGCCGGTTGGCTTACTTGGGTGACTGTCTGGTCGGCTGGCTGGCTGGCTGGCTGGCTGGTTGGCTAGCTTGCTGTTCGGGTTGGTCAGCCTGGGCAATCACTGTGCAAATCCCGGCCATTGAAATCAATAAAAGTTAACGGCCTGAGTCGATGAGGACGACGACAAGCATTGAGAAGAACGAGGCAGACGACGGACACAGCCCACGATTGATGTGCCATAAAAGTCGCAATTGAAGCGCACGCCTCCCGCTGGGCAAAACAGACACCAGCTGTAGCCGGAGCTGTAACTGGACAAAGGACAAGGTATAAGAGACAACAGACAAGGGACAAAGGACTAAAGACTGAGACATGGATAACCGCAGCAAAAAACGTCAACAAAGAGTGCTTTAGCTGTCGACTAGCAGATGTCCTGGAACAAGGCATTAGATGATTGCGACACTGATATATATGCCTGCTCCTTGAGCACAACACTGAGATAAATTGGATTTTTAATCATTTTTGAGTTATGTCAAGTTGAATAATATTGGAAATAAGGGAATTGTATTGATATTTTTTTCTTCGATTAATAATGATCTGATTAATAATGATTGCTAGTATGATCAATGGCATTTTGCCAAGCACATCATGGAATACCCTTTTTGGGCATTTTTAATGCGTACAGGGTATGTTGAGAAATGGGTTTTTGGGGTGGCCAAAAGTGCGGAAGTGCGTCATCATAAAAGCTTTCACGGTGGCCGGCTGTTGCCGCATTTTCGCTCGCTTATTGTGGCGCATAATTTATCAGTTAACTGCTTAATAGTTCCGTTATATTGAAAATTGTACAAAAAGGTCAATAAATTGTGCAGCAACTAATGGCAACCAACAGACGAACGAACCACACACACACACACACACACACACACACACACACACAAACACACACACACACACACAAACGCACACACAACCTTCAGCTGTCTGGAGGGGGCGAAGTGTTGTTGCCCCTCCTCGATCGTCACACGTTTTGACTAATGGACAACAGGCAGCAGTGGCAGCAGGACAATAGGACAGCAGGACATGGCTGGTGCTCCATGTGCGTTGTGCCTTGTGCTCTGGGCCTGTCCAGGGCGTGACAAATTCACCTGCCACAGCAAACGTCGCAACGCATCTCGTTTGCCGACCCATCAATATTTATGACTTCGGCACCAGATGATGGCTTAGACTTAACTCTCAACTTGTAGCAGAAAAGCAGAGTATATTGGTGGACTTGCAACCAGAAATATAATCTTTAAAATAGCCCTGCTTCCGATAGAAGAATGTAGTTTAGAAATTTGAATTTATTGCTGGAAAAGGATTATACTTAGGATGCATACTTAGAACTAAGAATATAACCCATAAAAAAAGTTCTTCATTTTAATAAAATATTTTACTAAAAAGTGTGCACCTAAATGTGTACCCTAATTCTGAAAAGATATATTTAAATTTGAATAGATTTATTTTATTTAATTTCTAATTTTAAGCATTGCTCAATTTAGAATGATTTTTGATTTTGAAGCAATTTTTCTGAGTGTAAGTTCAGCGAATGTAAAATGTAGCTTAATGAGCCAATACTCAATAATAGCCTCAAAAATCAATAAACTTTTACAGCTTTAAAGTTATTTCCCGTTTTTATAGCTGCTCATACACTGAAAGTAGAGTATTGAGCAGTCGATTTCGCATGCAACTTGCTCACTTGCTGTTACCCCCTTTTGTGGCATCGATTTTGTCTTCTGTTTCGACTCTGCCCTGACACCTCAAAGGCGAAACCGAGTTGCTTTCATGCTTGGCCTTCATCCAAAATGATATGTTGTGTAATCTATGCGACATGCGACAAGTCAATTTTTTGTTGCTTCTGCTCCTGCTCCTGCTCCTGCTGCTGCTGCCGCTGCTTCTCTTTGTGTTGTTGTTTTCCATCCCATCCGATTCGATTCGATTCGACTCGGTTCTGTTCAGCTTCAAGTTTGTTATTATGGCAGTTGACGAAATTTATGAACTACACATCCGTTTTGCCGCCTTTCTGTTTACTTGGCTGCAGGCTTCCGGTGACTGACTGCCTGCCTGCCTGCCTGCCTGCCTGGTTGCCTCGATGGCTGGCTGGCTGGCTGGCTCCCTGATGGTTACTTGTTTCTGGCTTCTGACTACTTGCCATCATCGACATGGCCACATTTTGAGGTTAGGCCGAACGTGATACAAATGCCAAAAATGAACTGGAGGCGGCGTCGCCTGTTGACACCTGTCCTGTTAAGGTTCGCTACACTATCGTTTATACTTTATTGTTCTCCTCTTGGGAGTGTCCTTAACCCATGGATGTGCAGATGAGTTTTAGTAAAAATATCTTTACATATTATTTAGAACTAGGCAATAATTAGAGCATTGTCCACACATAATTTTATACATCTTGATCTAAAAATTCAGTTAGGTAATTTTTTGGATTTACGGTTGCTGGGGTCAAAAGTGAACACTGCTGCTCGCATAAGGGTTAATTGGGTGATTTAAGTTGGTGGCAACTTTTTCTGGTTAGTTGGCCAAATCACTGCACACTGTGTGATACAATGAATTTGAGCCGCTGTCGTGAAAACAAATTTGTATCACACCAAGAAGGCTCAAACGGGCCTCAAGGCCACGTCTGCTTAAGACGACCTGCTCCTGATGTCCTGCTGCTTTGGCCTGATTTTGGGCAGTGTATACTCGTGTCTGTGTCCCTGTGTCGGTGTCTATGTCCGTGTATGTGTGTGCGTGTGTAAGCGCCCATTTTGATTGCAAAGATTTACGACATAACAATTTATGGAATGACGAAATGATTTCCTGTGTTTTTACGAGATGTCGAAGCCAATGGGAATGGAAATGGGAATGGGAATGGAAGCTGAAGCTGAAGCGTGGATCGCCCACGCTAACATTGGCCATTGCCAGCACGCCCTTGCAATATCATTTCAATCAATTTCAAGTCAAGGATTTTTCGCAGCTAACACAGCGTGCCCCCAAAAACCAAACTCAACCCTCCTCCCCCTCCAAAGACGGGCTTTCTTTGAGCAGACGTTGCCGTTGGAATAAAATTAAAACGTCAGCATGTGTGCCAGTTGCGTATGTGTGTGTGCCAGTTGTGTGTGTGTGCTGTTGAGTTGCCATGCAGCAGCGTTGTATGTGTATATAATGATATACATGCCACGTACATGCATCATTTCAGGGCCGTGACTAGTCCAGTCAGAAGCCAATAGCCAGGATCCGCTTGGCTCCCTGTCTCTCCCTCTCTCTCTATCTATCTCTCTCTATCTCTCTCTATCACTCTCTGTCTCTCTCACTCTGAATGTATGCAAGCAGGCGCCAGCGGAAGTTCAATCGAATTTCAACGGAAATTGCCGACATTTCATGAGGTGTGAAATGATTTTATTACATCATTACGTGCAGGGGCGCCAAAAAAAAAACAAGAAGAGAAACACACACACACACATATACAGTGGAAGACCAGCAGCAGTCCCTTTGGTTGCACCCCTTTCTGTTGCTGCTGCCCCCAGCCCAGCCTTATGAAATCACAGTTAGCACTGCTGCAGACCCTGCAGCACCCATGTTGCATGTCGACATTTAATTATGGCCACGTAACTGTCCGCCAAGTGCCCCACGGGAGTTGGGGACGGGTTTCGGTATTGCTAAAGAGCTGCGTGCTGTAAAATACAGTGCATATTGACTGGAAGTCACGCAGCGTTTGAATATATATACATATATGTATATATATCAAACATGAAAAGGCTCTATAAATATTGAGACTGTTTTTGTTTTTATTTGGGAATAGAAGGAAACTTAATTAATTTGTTTGCTTATTTGTGTACTGAGTGCAATTATTTGCAATTGTACAAGCATAAATTAAACGAATTAATGTTAAACAAATATCGATTGTTTACTTGCGACTAAACAAAGTGCTAATGTCGCATGAGAACACCAAATATGTCATTTAATTATATTTAAATACTAATGTTTATGTATCTGTATATCCCGTCTAAAAACTGTGTACCATGTAAACACTAAAAAAACATAAATCAAATTTTGCCGTTAACACTACATTTATATTTTTATGCTTGGATGTTTATTGTTGACACATTTGTATATACCCTACAAATACACGACAGCAAGTACAGAATGCTTAACCTAATTCTAGTTTAAATCTGTGCAAATATTAAATTAAATCTGTCTTATAACTAAAATTTTAAAGTGAGTTTCCTGTAAATTCACAGAGTATCTTCCAGTCTGATTTCTTTTTTTTTTGTATGTTTTATAATTTGCTAAATGTTTTACATTTTCCGGAATTCTTTCACTATTGCCATTATATAGTACAAATAATAATACATCTATATATGTATGTGCATGTATGTATGTGCTCTGCGCTGTGCGACTGTTCATTCAATCGGCGAACAGCGCACCACATGAATAAATATTCAAATCCATTCAAACGCTCTCGAATGTTTACATTTTACCATAAAGCAACGATGTATGTATTCCAAAAATCCGAAAAGTATTTGCGCTTTGTATTTGGAACCAAGCTTTTTTTTTATTATTTATTTTTTTGTTCTTTTTTATTTTTATTTTATTTTTATTTTATTTTATTTCCAATTCCTTTTGGCACATATAAATACCTTAAATTTTTTATTGAATGCTGGTCATTTGAATAAAATAGTTCAATCGAACATTTTTCGTTTAAGTTAGTGACTATTTTAAGGTCTTTTTTTTTGGTTTAATCTTGAAATTGGTTCATTTTGAGGCGTTTATCTTATGCAAATAGTATTTTCATCTTAAATTGAATCTTGTTTTTTAATTTTAGTTAAGTTAGTTAAGTTGACTCAGATAAGTTTTAATATTTTTTAGCCCGCATTTAAGATTCCATCAAAATGATTTGCCTTAAATTTTAGTTGGTTCAAAGTCATCTTTAAAATATTTTCTTTAACTTTGAGAGAATTCTCACTCATTTAAAAGACATTAGATTTATTAGTGAGCCTAAAGCTTGTCCCTCTTAGGCAACTACTACTGTGTTGGTTGCATTCGCCATTTGGCCATCTGCGCCCAGCGCATTTTTGGTGCTTTTCGAGTTTTTTGCTGTTGGTCGTTTTGTATTTTTGGGCACACTCAATCAAGTTGATTGGTTGCAGCCAAAATCAGTCGAGGTTCGCTAGCACCATACTCTATCTTGTTGACTCGCCACGTGCCCCTCCACCCCGGCAGCATAGCTGTTGCCACTTACCGTTGCCACTCAGCGGGCCTAGTGAAACTCATTACTCAACATCTGACATTCATTTTGATTGTGTTGTTGTTGTTGTTGTAAGTGTTGCTGTTGCCTTTGCTGAATGGCAACCGCAGACACTTTTGCAATTAGAGCGTAATTATTTAATAAACCAAATATGTTGCACACGTTTTGTGAGTGTGTGTGATGCTTTTTTTGGTATTGGGTTAGTTAGTGAACGCATTCACGCTGCTTGCCTAATTAATTTCTGTAAATGTTGTTGCTGCTAAGCAAATGGCCAATGATTATGTCAATGATGTGAATGACGTTGATGTTGGGCAGTAAGGATTACGGCTATATCTAGCTATTTTTAGCCAACAACCGTTTGTGAAAATTACTACATTTCCATGGAAATGCAATGTTTGAAGTACCACACAAAATGAGCATTAATTGAAATTTGATGAGAGCTGATAGAGATTAAAATATTTGTCAGCATTTCAATTTGTGTTTGCTATGTATTTTAGTTTTACATACATATGTTCGCATAATTGATACCAATTCGCATAATTTTCAAATGAAACACTTTAGTTCGTGTTTCTGGATCTCTAAATGAGTACACAATATGTTTGAAAATCTGTTCAGTTAGTGCCAATACGAAGCACACTTCAAAGAATATGAATATTCACTTTGCTCGACATACTTCTAATGGGTTTAGTAATATTATGTGACTTTAGTACGTTAATTTAATTTCCCCACACCCCGGCAATGCCCTTGGCCCCTTTAGGCAATCTGAGATCTGAGATGCTGCTCAAGAGTGCTCGAGTGCTGGCTGTGCCCCTCATTCTTGGTCAATGTGTTGAAGGTCGCGAAAGGCATTCCGTACTTTAAGGCACTTTAGGGTCTCGCCTGAAAGTGCGACACTGACTTGTAGCTCAGTGTGCGCAGTACTCGCAGTGCTCACAGTACTCGTGTCAGTTTTGTACGCTGCTGGGTCTCATGTACATAATTCAAGTTGTTGCACATGCCGCAAATGACACTCGAGCAGGCGACTCGTCCTGGTTGCCAGTTGCCACTGTTAAGTGTCTCCTTGGCAGTGTGTAACATGAAAGGCAAAAAGGCTGCTGAAATTAAATTAAAACGAAATGCATGCAAAGTGCCACACACACAGACACAGCGCTCTCTCTCTCTCTGTCACTCGCTCTCGTTCCGTCTCTGTCTCTCACTTTTGGCCTGCTGCATGTTGAGTGCCTTAAGAGCTGTGTGGCATGGCGCCGCGAGCAATCCATATGCATTGCAATTAAACAATCAATGGCATAATTATCGCCATATCGAGAGTCACTCGATTTATTAACACCGCCCACAGCGACAGCGACAACGACGACAACGCCATTAAAACAACAACAACAACCACAACAGCGTTGCATGTTGCACGTTGCTGTAATTTAAGCGTAATTTAAATACATGAAAAGAAAGGAACTGCAAAAAGTGCTCAGGGGTGCTCAAAGGACAAATTAGTTGCAACACAAAGCAGCCAAAGAAATGCAAACAATCGTCTGGCACTGAATATCTACATAGAGAGAAAAAAAGTGAGCTCTAAAGGCAACCTGAAAATATTTAATTATAGATTTTTCTAATTCACATTTCCCTCATTTACAGCACAAACATAAATAAACATAAGTCTGTAAATATTGAGAGGTATTTTGTTCCTTTATAACTTGACTGATTGTACATCACATTAATGCAATGTCTGGCAACATTGAGTCATGTTATAAAAGAAGGCAAACAACTTAATCTGAGTTTACACATTCTAGTATGGAATCAATCAATCAATCACGAATGATTTTCCCATCTGATTTATTTTGATTTTAGCTCGTAGTTTTTTCTCTCTGTGTTGTGTCTTAGGCTGTCCACAAATAAGGTCAAAAGCCAATGGCCAATGGCATAACCAAAAGTTAAATAGTCGTTGAGCGATTTGAAACAGAAGCCACACAAAAGTCAATTTACTTAAATGCTTCGAATTTGATAACTTTTGTGATAATTGAAACTTTTTTTTTGTTGTTTCCAAATGACTCGTTTAATTTGGTTTGCGTCTAATGGGCAGCTATATTATATTTATGGAACATAATAATACATTTGAATTATGGTTATTAGCGCAAGTGCTTGTCTAGAAAGTTTGAACATGGAATGCCAAAATGAATGCCAAACGTATAATTTGCTGCGAGTTGACCCCACAGAGATAAATGCTATCAGTATTATTATTATTATTTGCTGCGCCGATCAGATACGAGAATCTATTTAAAATGGAAGCCGATTCAAGACGCTTTTCCATTTAGTACTTGTGCTAATTGTGTGAGCTCAGCAGAAAGTTGACCTCGTTTTTTTATAGTTGACGACTGCTGACCCAAGCTGCGATTGATTTTTTTCTTTTTCTAAAAAGGGTTTTAAACTGATGAGAAACACCAACCCGACCCTGTCCGCCACGGAGGCTTAACAGTTGCGAGGCATAAAGACGGATAATAAAAAGAAAATGGAAGTCAGCCACGCGTTGCAGCTTAGAGCCAAAGGGAAGAAATATTCATTCAATTTGATGACAATTCCGTAGATGATTTGCCGGTTGCCTCACCGCATTTCGCATTTTGTTTGGCATTTTTTAATATCGTATGACTCTGGCATTTATTTTGTTTTTGTCTTTTTTCATTCTTGGTTATACAGCTCGTAAAAGTGGAACTGTGGCAGCTGAGCTCATCGCCCATTGCTCATCGCTTTGAAGTTGTTGTTCTCCAGCATCAATAACAATCTGAGCATTCCAACCCCTGAGATGCATTTTTCCCGTTCCCCCTAGCGGCTTTTGTATTTTTTTTTATAGTCCTGCCTAATCGCATAAATCGAGAAGAATGCGTAATAATCTAATCGTCATAATCGTTGGCAAACGCAAATCTCCGCAAGGAATATATCCACTATGGCAAGTCATATCCTTTATCTCCAGCTGCATTCCTCCAGGGGATGGGGAGGGACAGGGGTTAGCATGCTGGTTAGCTGGTCTTAGCCTACTTATGAATTGTCTTCAGTTAAATTGAATTACGCGGCCATTTTGAGTGTGCAATTTTTAAACGCTTTTGATGGCATTCTTATGACATCCTTTGGCTCGTTGTCTTGCTCATATGAGCCATGTTTCATGTACATGTTTCCGGTTGTTTATGTGCGGCTTTTTCTGTGTGTATATGTATGTGATTCCCTCCCCAGAGTTAAGCACCAACTGGGGAAATCACTCGCATCCCATTGCTCAACGAGTACTTTAAAATTGTGGCCAGCATATATTTTATGAGGTTGCTGTTGCTGTTTGTCATTTATTTCTGGGTCTCTGTTCTGACTTACAGTCTTGAAGCAATCCAAATGCATTTCATTCAATTCAAGTGAAATAATTGCATTTTCCGTTTTATACGTGAGTTATTGAGCATCAAGTTATTTGTTAAATAAGTTAAGTAAGTTATTTGAGTGGTAAATTTAAAACTTCATTTAAATATGACATGTTAGCCATTTAAGCCACTTTAGAAATCAATTTCATGAAATCTGCTTGAGGCTGATGTCAATTTCTTCACTGTCATACTTTCATTAAAAGCTATATATTTTGGCATCGGTTTGCCATGAATAATAGTTCATTTTACTTATCATGATTTTCACTTTTTACTCTTTTAAAATTCTCTTTTAAAATTCCTTTTTAAAATGCTATTCCAAAAAATTAACAAAACTGAACCGATTTTCCAAATCTCTGCTTTTTTGGGTATTTTTTGTCATTTGGATTAAAACTGTATTTAATCTTAAATGTAATCGATTTTCAATCGACATTTTTACTGAAATCATAAGCCATGAAATCTTATTGAAGCCATTTTTATAATTTCGTCAATGATTTTTTGTTTGTCTATATTAAGCCTTTAGCTTGGGGCAGCATTTCAAATTGCAATCAAAATTCATATGCAAATGCCAGCATTTTTTCATTGTTCAACTGAAAACTTCGTTTATTGTTGGCTCGTTAAAAGAGACAAGTTATAAAGTTAACAACACATTAAAAACTATAGTTATTAGAGCGAATAAAGATAGCACTTGTTTAAAACTGTCTAGACAGTTCTATCTTTCAACAATCCAATGTGTGCCCACAGCAAAATTTGCTTCGACTCATCAGTTTTTTTTATTATTTTTATTCAATTATAGTTTTGAGTTTTTAGAGCAACCAAATTAGTTTCAATAAGTTTTCCTTTTATTTTTTGAAACTTATGTTTGCTATTTATAGTTAATATGTCGCTTCACTGCTCTAATTCGCTCTCTCATTTCATCTCTTTGAATATCTCAGTTCGATTTGTATCGTTTTACAATTAATTGCCAAATTTTCGATTTTCACGCAAATTGCATATTTTTGGCATCGCTTTTGGGCATGACAAGCGAATCGCGTCTATTGTCATGATAGTTGTTAACAAACAAAGCACAGCTTTATTTGTGTGATTACCCCTCCCATGCTAACTCAGCCACGCCCCCTTTGAATATAATGACATGTTCGCTATTTGAGTTGCACTGATTTGTTGACTTTGGGGCACGCAGCTAATCGAAAACAAATGTACAAACGGCATTTAAAACACCCACACACACACACACAAACACACACACACACATAAACACACACACAGACCCACACACATAGAGAGATATGGACAAGCAGAGTTTTGAAAACCGTTGATTTTGACTCATAATTAACGCAAAACTTTTGGCAAATTGGCAAACAGAGAATGCATATAAAATGATCAAATGATAAAACAAGCAAAACCCAACACTTTAGCCACGTAGAATTTGAAATACCTTTGCAGACTGCACTAAAAACTGGAATAACCACATTTTTACGATATATGATATATTTCCCCCATCTGAATGATTTATTGTCCAAATGTGTGTTTTTAGTGTGATTGATCTGAGCAACATAATAAGCAAAAAGATTGTTTAAACAAGAACGCAGCTTTTGACAGATTGACAGCTATATGATATAGTGATCCGGTTCGGCCAAATCCTACAATTGTACAGCAAAATTGACGTCTGATGTTGATTATGAATATATACACTTTAGCTACTCAGAAAGGTTATCTTCAATGCGTTACAAGCTTCATGACAAAATTCAAATATTCTCTGCAAGGGTATAGATGACAAAATGAACCAGATACAACGACAGACAATTACCTTTGTGTTTTGTGTTGTGTGTGAGTGCGTGTGTGCGTGCGTGTGTGTGTGTGTGTGTGTGTGTGTGTGTGTGTATGCATACATGCCTCTTTATTTTTACATCGGGAACGGGCGAACGGTCTGTTGTGGTGTTTGCTTGCGGTTATTCGCGAGTTCAGCAATGTCCTATGCGGTTTTATTATTGCAATTGAGATGAAAAATAAATATTTCAATTACCGAGCAAACACACACGTGCAATGCATGTGTGTGTGGTGTGTGTGTGGTGTGTGTGTGTGTGTGTATGGGTGTGTTGCTGTGTGTTCAGTGTGTGTGCAATAGAGACAGAGTGCTGCCCAAATAGACAAGCCAACAAATACGAAAAATTCAATTAATATGCCAAAAGTAAATTGATATTTGCATATATTGAATTCACATTATTCGCCATATTACATAATGTTGTAACACAATAGCCGCAGCGCAACAAAAGCACATGAATAATGTATATATACAACATTCTAAGTGGGTGTGCGTGTGTGTGTGTGCGTGTGTGTGTGTGTGTGACAACAATAAGTGCATACAAACGAGAACAACGACAACTTATTTAACTGCCGCCTGCATTGGCAATTTAAATTTATGCCTCCTCCACTTTTGTGCTGAAAACAGCCGCTGCGCGTTGTAATCGAATTAAGCTAATTGCCATATGAAAAGCGCGGCTAAAAGCAGCCCCAAAAATACAGATTGGCCAAAAACTGATTGAATTCGGTTTTAAATTGCAATGAGAATGCATTACACTCGTCTATGTGTGAGTGTGTGTGTGTGTGTGTGTGTGTGACTCTTCTTGACTTTGATGTTCCACAAAGTAATTGCAACAGCATTTCAACTGGGCTTCAAGCTATTCACATAAGTATCTAATAATCTAAGATTGAAGTTAGTTGTGAATAAACAAAAAGTTGTTTTCGAAAAGAGAATGTTTATCTATTATTTATAGAAAGCAATGATTTGAGACTAGAAACGATAATTGTTAGGTCGAAAACAGTTTTGTTTAGTTTTCACTAAAATAACACTAATAAGTAAAATTGAACAGAACATGGCCTCGCAGGCTATTTATTATGCATGTAATTCTCTTTTATGTGTCAGATAATTAATTTATTATTAATTAGATACATGTAAATAATAATGGTAATTTTATGAAAACTATTGTTATTGAATTAAATCAAACATATTACTCTGATTATATTTACAAATAGTTCCATGAAACTTGTGTTACAAGCCAGAACAATACATATTTATAGATAGAGAGCATAATGGAGATTATGGATAATTGGGTAAATATTTAATAAATGCCTGTTTTGCATTTGATTTGTGTTTTGACTAGTTCGTCCTTTTAAGTAAGTTAGTATTTTTTAAAGCACTCTGTTTGCCAGTCGTCATTCCGTGCCAAAACACCAACGAAAGTTTTTAAGGGAACATGCTTGCGAAAACACTGTAATCCGTAGATGATGGAGATGAGATGCCGCTGAGCTTTGCACAAACTATGCATGTGTATCAAATATAAAGAAGAAGCCAAGTAAATCCCTCAGTCTATTGAAAGTAAATATTTTTGCAAATTACATTTGATGGCTGAAGCCAGAAATTCGATTGCCGACTGCTCCACTATTAGTTGCTATTCACGGTCAGTTCCAATGGACTTTGCTACAGTATGCTCTCTCTCTCGCTCATTCATTCACTCTCTGTCTCTCTCTCTTACTAGCACAGACTCTGTTTGGCATTGCCGAGCAATTTGTTTGATTAATTTGAGGCGCAGCAGCAGCAGGAGCAGCAGCAGCAACAGCAGCCGCAGGAACTGTGAGTTGGACATTTTGGGGAGCTGCACAAAGTCGACCTTCATTATGTAAATTGTATGCGAAATTTAAATAATCATCTGCAATTTAAATGCAGAGCAACACTTTCGAGAGCTGTGAATTCCCCCCTTTCCCTGCTCACCGTAAAAGCCACGCCAATTAATCGTTGCGCCTGTGGAAATATGCCAAATGCTTGGCGCCTTATGCTCATTTTCCATCCTAAGTCCTCAGATAATATCATATTATACAAAGAGCAGGCATTAACTGCCAACGTATATTTGGTTGTTTGTCGCTTTGCCTTGCTGTTGATATTGCTGTTGTTGTTGTAATTGTTGTGCGTACTGCTGCCATAAATAATTATTCATATTTGTATAAAATACACACAGAATTTAATTAAAAATTGCTTCGCCCAGCGAACAGACAGCATCCAAAAGTGAAAAACAGAGAAACCGACACTCAGCTCGAGCAGTTGAAGTTGCCCTACCATGACTACTATTATCATTGTTGTTGTTGATGTTGTTGTTGTTGTAGCAATACTGTGTTCTATCTCTTTTTGTATAACCCGCCCTCAAGTCCTTGTATTGCTTCTCTCCTGTTCAGTTCAGTTCTCTGGTCCAGCGGCAGTCGCTATGCCACTTTTGGGTCATAATAAAATTAAAACGAAATGAAACGAAATGAAAAAGTAATAAAGTCCTTATGGAAAACGCCAGCGATGCCAGAGAGTTCAAGAGAGAAAGACAGAGACAAAGAGAGATAGAGAGAGAGAGAGAGAGAGAGAGTGAGGGGGAGAGAAAGAGAGATAAAGGGAACGCATGAAAACTGTGCTAAAGGGAGAAAGTGAGAATTCTACAGGACTACATGACATGACTACTGCTTTGCCAGAGACACACAGCCAAGACCGAGACCATAACAAACCAGAACCACACAACTCCTGCTCCGGCTTCGCATTTGTATTGAATGGAGCACAGGGTTCTTGCTCGGAATGAAAGAGCCTGGCGCTTGTTGCTAACAACGACCCTTCAAAATTGTGCGAGCCGCTCTCTAATCGTTGAATGGCAACTTTCGGTATGTGGCATATTCTAGTTCAAATGTGTTTAGCTTAATCGGAATAATCGGAATCGCATTTCGCATTGGCTTTCCCTTTTATCGGTATCTTAGATATCATCCATCGAGTTGAATAAGTAAGGACTTGTCGCTAATGAGTGGATGAAATTATATATATCTATATGATGTGCACCACTATACGATATCTTTATAATAGATAAAAACAGTTTTTATATTTAGTCAATATTTATTTGTAAATGATTTGATTGATATCTTCCACATAAATTTTACAGACTTGATATCTAAGTCTGATAATTGTCATTGGAAATAATTATTTAAAACTGTTTTTTATTTACTTATCGACTTGTTTTCCTGCTTGGGTTTCCTTCTCTATAAGTGGACAACCATTAGTCGTTCGGCTCCAGCTGCCTGTGCGCTTAATTATGACTGCCATTGTTATTGCCAGTTGTTTTTCGGTTCGCTTTCAGTTTTGCTGTTAACAATTTCGAACGTTGAACACTTGAAAACGTTTTATTTCATTGTGGGAATATCAGCTAAGGAAGGGGGAGTGGCTGACTGTCTGTCTGCCTGTGGATAATTAAGCGAGCTTCACACTCTATTGTTGTTACATACATATTTTCGCTAACTATTTGTATATATATATATATGTAATCTAGTGTATTTAAGTGTCCATTGCACTGAAAGTTGTCTGGGTTCATTTGTTTTTGTATTTTGTCAGCGCAGACAGAACGCATACATTAAATCATTAGACGGTCTCAACTACCTATGGAACAAGATAAACGAACACACTCGCTGTCAAATCAAACCAGGGAAATCAAATCCCAAACAAGTAAATCAGCTGAAATTCAGTCATAGAGGTGAGGGTTAAGGGGGGTTAAGTGAGGGGGGGTCTAGGCTGTTGCCTGGCAGCCAAAATTGTTGCAATTACGGACGCACTACGCAAAGGACAATGACAGGCGGCTCCGGGAAATTCCATAAGCACAATGCCAAATGATGTCCCGGATTGGAAGCAAGGCACAGGCATAGGCTTCGAAAGGGTGGAGCAGGGGAATGGGGTATGGGAGGGGGGGGGGGGTGGTGGATTTGAAGGGTTTTTGCAACTAGTATTCAGGCAATTCGGGCGCCTGTCAAAGGCAGCGGCTGAAAAGTGCCCGCTGTCAGCTGCGTTCGGTAAACGAGACATGCTGTCGGAGCGGGGGGTGGGCGCAGGGGGGTGCGTCAAATGAAGGCGTGGCAAACGTCCAGAGGGGTGCATACATTGACGAGATTTACGAGCTGTCGTCTCTTGCGTATAGGGACAACAGCAGCACCAGACAAACTCGACAACATGGACGGGGCGAGGGGGCAACTGACGCACAATGGCAAAATGTTGTCAACGCAATCAACGGCAGTTCTTCAATACGACTCTTTTGTAGTAGCTATTGCTATGCCCTGTAACCAAATTCAAAGTGGGCATTATGAACTTGCAAAGTAGATCATTTTGACTTTGAGTTTGCTCAAGTTGCATTTTTGATCACTCTAAAGAGCTGAAATATAGTAAAAGGCTTTATTGATCACTAAAAATGAAATAATATCGATAAACATCGATAGATGACTTAGGTATCATAATTTTTGAGTGAAGTGTGTTTGAAGAAGACGACTTCGACCAAATAAGATATATCTATACATTCTTGATCAGCATTGCTAACGGAATAGACATAGCCAGGTAACACAAACTTGTTCCTCAATCACTTAAAGTATCTTGATCATCAAACTCACTAAATGAGATTGGTATTGAGCTCCTAAAAGATTCTTATAATGGGACATCTGTATAGTATTATCAATGAAACATTGTCTCAGCATATCTATAAGGTTATAATAGTTAGATGCATAGCTTCTAATACGTAGTTGGTTATAGTCAGACATACAGATTGAGTACTTTTTACTATCCTGTCGTTTACAGGGCAACTGCAAGTAAATCACTCCCGAGTTAATCACTCAAACTGGAGGTTGTTGTTACTAGTGGTAACCAAAGTGGGCTATACGCACTAAGCTTTCTGAGCTAAAGAGAAAACACAGAGCACAGAGCACTGAGCACTGAGCATGTAAATATGTCTGCTGCCCCCTTTCTGTTTGGGTCCAACCTCAGATGGTGGTATGTTTCAAATTGAATTGTGCGAAACACGTGACCAAAGGGGTGGGGGTTTGAGTTGGTAGTCGGACGACTGACTGGCTCTGCTGCCATGTCAATAAAGTCGAAATGAATGACAGGCTTACAAACAGCAGCAGTTCACAAGTGGCATCATCTCAACTCATCCCATTTCATTTCAACTCATCCCTGCTCTCCACTCCACTGCACTCCCCTCTTCTCCAGACAGACGCAATGTTCATGATGATGAATGGCCCATATTAAAAAGTGTAACAAAATGTTATTTGAGGGTTGACCGAAAGTAAAAATGTAATTTGCGTGAAATGTGATGTTGAAATAATAGGTGGATGGATGTCTGCGTATGTGGCATGGGTGTATCTCTCTGTGTGTGTGTGTGTGTGTGTGGCTTGGTGTGTGTTCGTGACAGGGTGTCTAATAACGGTAGCGTAACTAACTTGTGACAAGCAAGACATATCAATTTTCTTCTCCCTGGGATATTAGTCTTAATAATAATTGATCAAAATGATTTTTTCAAATTTTGATTGGCGACTTTGAAAGTGCCTCTTTTAAAATATTATTATAACTGAATTCTTGTAAGATATTTGTAAAGATTATTTACATTTTTAGTTCCTCTCTTTTTTAAGATATATCAAATTAAATTACTACATTTTATAGGACATAGAAGATAACAAACAATGAGAAAATAATAATTGTTAACGATAACAAATTAAAAACAACTTGACAGAAAATATAATTAGCAGCGATACGGTTCCTAATGAGTTGGAAATGGCTATTCTAATTCACGAGAGTTTTAATTTGCGTTAAATAATTGAAGCAGTTGAGAGACAACATGACAATATTGGTGGCAGTGCCGCTGTCGGGGTTCGTTGCTGTCACACGACATGGCAATTGCGCAACAGAGGAGAGAACATCGCAGTCCAGTGGCCTCTGCACAATCAATTCCCAAATCGCATTATGCTGCCAAAGACATTGCCGGCTTTAGCAACAGATACAGCAGCTGGCGAATTGCTTGCCGCCAGCAAATGTTCTGTTCAGCATTTCACATTTTATGTGCGTCAAAGTCAGAGTCAGACTCAGCAAGTGCATTGCGTGGCAAATGGTTTACGTGGCAGGCGCCACAGACTTGAGGACTTCACATCAGTTTGCCTTATGGCGCTGCTTGCCTGCCTCCGGGGTGGCGCTGGCTGGTTCTGTATTGTCCACATTTAGATTGCAAGTTTTGCTTAGCATGCAAACGGCGATACCGGTCCCCGCCCCCTGCCCCCCTCTGCCCCCACGCCATCCACCACTCCATGGCAAATGAGACTTTGTTGCTCTGTCATCGAAATTTTCGATTTTCAACAGTGTTGCTAAATAAATATGAGATAGAAGTTCGCGACAGAGCAGCAACAGGAGCAGGAATGGGGGAGGGGGGGCTAGCCTCCTGACATTGTGGCTTGTATTTTCTCTAATCAACAAAAGCTAAGCATTTGCTGTCAGTCATCGAAATTTGCAGTTTGCTTTTGCCAAAAACATAAACAGCGAGCAGGAAATCTCTTTGAAGACAAGCATATTAAGTTCAAGTTTAGATTTAGTGAACAACTTTTGCAGCAATTTATGATTGGCTTATGCAAAGTGCAAAATTATCTAAATTTAGTTTTGTTTACTAATTAATAGTTTTCAAATGCATTTCATTTAATTTTTTAACGATTTTATGGTCTTCCGGGATGGTATTAGATTTGTCGTGAAGCAGTCATCTCCGATTCCATATTCTTGATCGATATAGCAGTGTCCATCTGTCTGTCTGTCCGTTGGTCTATCTGCTTCAAGTCTAGTCAAGTTATGCCTATATGTTAAGTTCTATATCGCAACCTTTTCTACTCAGTGACTTAGCTCTTCAATCCATTCAGGCAATTGATTGCTTTGCTGTCGCTCACATTGTCAAAATTTCTGTGGCAACAACGTGAATATTTCATGTATTTGTGGATGTTTTTTGCAACCGATTGCAACCATGAATAGTGCAACATTTTGTGACAAAATGTCGACTTCTATTTGTACAAAGACCACAATCTTGTATTTTAAAAGAATTATTAATTTCGTTGGATTGAATGGACTTTATTGTGGAGTTTAATGAGAATGTCGACTGCAAGATAAAACTTACACAATAGAAAATTCGTATTTTAAATATTGTTTTTGTCATATTTTGAATTTCTTATCTGACATTTTTAAAGTCAATTAACGTTGTAATATTGCAAAGTTGATGTAAATATGTCAAAGACAGATGCATGCCTTTATTGTATAAGGATATTTGGGTGGATTAAATGTCAAATACTAAAATACGCTATCTCTTTCTATGAGCAAGGACTATTTCCTTATTCGTACCAACTACAGCTCTGAGTGCTAATGTTTTCCACTTTGAGTTGGTTTTCGCAAGCACAATCGAAAGTTCGGGTTTGATTACTGGCAATTGCAGTTATAAAATCATTTTAAGTGAGTTTCCCGCCCACAACCCCAATAATCGTATGACAACTTTTCGCGTTACTTCCCCATAACCCCACTTCTCACGCCCCCTCCCTCAAAGCTATACTGAAATTTCCAGTGTTGGCTAAACACAAAGTTCGTCATGTGCTGCACACTTTGACAAAGGATTGGGGGGGGCGGACCGCATACAAACTGAGAGGGTTTCAGCCAGACCTTGGCCAATGTATAATGCATGTGCTCGAAATGTGACCAAAAACCAGCAAATGCAGTGATGGATGTTGAGGGGTATGGGAACGGGGGTGGGAACACAAGGACTAGCAGCGAACGATGGCTGTCAACGCAACTTCGATGCGGAGACAATGTGACTCAAATGTAGATACATTGTAACTTAACCAACACACAGCGGCAGGAGCAGCAACAGCAGCGAGCTGTTGTGCAACATTGCGGGCGTGGCACAGACAGGGATGGGTACGCTGAGGAGGGGTTGTTGCAAACTGCAATGACTGTGCGATTATGCCAATGGCAGCGACGTCTAAAGCAAACGATTTGTCACAGCACCAGCAATGGCAACACAACAGCAGCAACAACAATCGAGTCGCGTCGAGTCGAGTCGAGTTGAGTTTTATTGCCAACGATGGGTATTTTGCCTCGAACCGCAAACATTTGCCCAAAATGCGGGCGTGCAAGCGGCTGGAGAAGGGCATGCAATTTGAGAGGGAGACATACAGGCAGACAGAGACAGAGAGAGAAAGTGAATGTGAGTAAGGGGCGTGTGCTGTGTACAACTGTTGTGGGCGTGTGCTAACGCCTTCCATTTCCAACTCCAACTCCAACTCCGACTCTGACTTTAACTCCGATTTTAGGCAGAGCAACACTAACCAGCTCAGCACCAACTGGTTTTAACTGGTTTACTGAACAAAGCACTTAATTACCATATTTTGTCATTCATTTGAGTAGTTTGATAGTCTAGCTATGTTAATAGTTAAATAAAATATTATTTTTATTTACAATAATCAAAATGAAACATTTCTTTCGTACTTGCTTTTTTTTTACTTTTGTGTGGTATCGGTACTTACCAGTATCGTGCTGTAAAATCAAATACAAAATATATTTTGATGTTTACTGGGAAATTTACACTTCCCGGTTCGGATTCAAAACCGAAATAAGTTTCGGATTAGCACTGCGATGAAAGGGCGTAACATTTTTTAAGGAAATGTGTCAAAAAGGTGTGCAATTCAAAAGAAGCTTTTTGACAAGCGACAGTCGAAATTTTGTGTAGAGAAATCTCATTTTAAAGAATAATGAACTGAACAGCATCACTGAATTTGAACAAGTCAGTTCAGCACCAACGGCAATTGCAGCTGCAGCAGCATCTCATCAAGAACATGACACCGGCCACTGGCCAACCAAGTAGGTCTCCCGTTCTTGGTTCTTCAGCTGCTATTCGTACAGCTCCTGCTGCTGCTTCTGCTTCCTTTTCCACCAGCTACATTCGAGCAGCCGCAGCGTCCGCCAGCTGCAAGTGACAGTAATTGTTTTATTGACATTGATTGACGTCGCACGGGGAACGGGAAACAGGGAAACGAAAGCTGGCAAGGAGTCTCGCCTGTGTGAGGGGTCGACAAGTCAAGCCAAAGACAAACTGCAATGCCAATAGCAATTGCGAGTGCCAATCCTTATACCAAACCCAATTGTTTTTCCAGCCAGCGCAAAAATGATCAAAAGATTTCAAATTCATTTTGATAGATCGCCTCTGTGCTTGGCTTATTGCAATGGGTTTTGTATTATTATTTTTTGTTTGTATAATGCACTTCTAGATACTCTTTAATTCGGCTTAGTAAAATTTCTATTGAAGCAAGATTGCAAGCCACAGAAAATTTACCTAACGAATTATTCTTTTTTTATTTACTTTGTCTTATAAATTTGCTGGCGTTTTTTGCTTTGATCAAAGGATTGATTTCCATGCGGTTTTTTTTTAACTTTTTATGCCTCACTTGATAGTAGGATATTTTATAATCGTGCATTGTTCATTTCCAATGCATTGCTTTTACTTGCTGACTTTGGGGAGCGGAGAGCGGAGAGCGGAGAGCATTGGGTGCACAGTCGGTACTCGACGGGTCTTCGCTGTCTCCATTGTTTACCCTTGTAAGCTGGTGATTAAGCCAAGCAAAGCTGAGCAGAGCAGAGCAGAGCAGAGCAGCAACTGGGATGCATCTGAGTCAGAGTTCTGCTCGGTTGCTCTGGCTGGCTGGAGGAATCATCATCAATTGTTGGGCTGCTGTTGGGTGTTGCCTTACAATGAATCCGCTGCTCTCCATTGTACTAAAGACAATTGTTTGATTTTCGATATGTTTTCGTTGGACTGCACTCGGAACACAATGATGATGATGATGAGATGGAAGGAGTTGCTTTTTGGGGGTAACATGGATGTTAAGGAAGGAAGTTTTGAGCATTTTTGCTGTTGCTGCACTTTTCATTCAATTCGCATTTTGTCTGTTTGTCTTACATTCTGGATTCGAGGAAGTGCTGCCGCGGGGAGAATGGGGGGTGGCAGGGGTCGGTGTTGCGGAAGCGAATTCTGATTAGTGCTCTTATGTAATGCACACATCAATTCAAAAATGCGGCAACTGAAGCAAGAGAACAAGCTGAAAATGAAGCATCAGTTGTCGATTTCTATTTGCAGCTGTTTTCTTATTTTCCCAACGTTTTCTGTTGTTGTTATTTTATCCATTAGAAGGTTTTGGCAATAGTTGTTGTTATTGCGATTGCTCCTGTAATTGGTTCATATTAATTATGAAAGCGCTTTGGCAACGGAAATTTATTTGGCTTATATTTCGATTTCGTTTTAGGTTGTTCTCTGCTACGGCCCCTGCCACTGCCACTGCCCTTGCCTCTTTCTGGTGAATTTTGTCTGCTCCCCAGAGCAACCGAATTGGAAATGAAATGCGATGCTTAATTAGTTTTGCGCTACTGAATCCAATTCCAATGATTATAATGATGACGCAGACAACAGACGATGACTTTTGCTTAGCTCACGCCCCACACAGCCACATTAGCAGCTTATCACAGAGAGAGCACGACAGTCATAGATATATATATATATATATATATATATATAGAGAGAGAGAGAGGGATAGATATCCAAGTCGCTACTACTCAGTTTCTTGGTTAAGCGGGCTCTTATCACTTAAATTTAACGCAATTTCAATATTGCTGCTGTTTTGCTCTAACAAAGCATTTCACATTTGTCAGCCGATAAATACATACATATATATATATGTATATATAGATGTATGCATAAGTTGTCGATAAGCGCTTTTTAGCAAACTAATCTGTACTGTATACAATGGAATATTTAGCTAGGGGTCGAATGTCTGCATAAATGTTTACTAATGTGCTTCATGTTTAAGTAGAGAGCATATTTGAACGGGGACAGCAGCACAATGATTTCCGCACAAGGGTAAAGATATAGAAAGAGATTAATCAAAATTAAGCCAGTTCGAAGAAAAGTAACAAAAAATGTTTGATAATCTATATAACATTTGTAGCAAACTCCCTCTCAACAAAACTTCAAGGATATTCGCTCGTCTTGATAGCTTGTTTATTGTTTACTTTTGAGTTGTGATAAGTTTAGACGCCGCTTAACTCATGCAAAGCCCAAAATACTTTCACACATATGATAAAAACAACAAGAAAACAAAACAAAAACAGAAATGACGAAAAAAAAAATAACAAATATAAACAAGCAAGAAAAGCATGAACAAAAATACCTTGAAGTCCCGCAACGACAAGAACTTTTAAGAGCTGATAAGGTGCGGCGGACAACCGGAAATGTCCAAACCAGAGGAAGCACAAGAAGAGGCAGAGGAACAGCAACAGCAACAGCAACAGCAACTGCAACTGCAACAGCAACAGCAACATGAACTGCAGGCAGGCAGACATATGCAGAATGAGCAAAAACCTGGTGTGGCAGCAACAAGAGGCAGAGGCAAAACACACGATAAAGTTGCCCCTTCAGCTTCAGCTTTAGCAGCGCCATAACTCCAATGCATAAATCTAAAATGGCTGGGGCAGGTGGTGAGGTGGAGTGGCTGCCTTTTGGTTAGGCAAGTGCAGTTTCGGCTAGGTGACATCTTTGGTGAGTGGTAGTCGTTGCGAGGCAGCCACGTCCAGATCCCAGACAGTGCCCGCAGCACTGCATAATAAATTGCAGGCATGGCATTATAAATATTCTAGCTGCCCACAAAGCACAACACTCCCCCTGCCCCTCCCCATCCCCACACCCATTTTCGACCAACCCACTTTTGACCGTCTGGTCAGACTGACGCAGCTCGTTGGCGTCTGCTGATAAGCATCTGGGCCAACAATTTCGCACATGACCAATGCATGAAGATTACAACTGCTAACTGAAATGCTGACACACAGATACGAAAGGAGCTCTGACATCTAAAAGGAATATCATAGATATTTTTATTTGAACTAAAGACGTTGTGCAAATGCCCTGCCTAAGTTGATATATATTTTTGTTACAGATGTGATTTGCTTAAGAAAGCAGAAACTTGATTGAGATCCATTTAGATTTATTTTCCATTAGCTCTCTTTCACATAATCAAAATTATGCTAATTAAAACACAAATATAACAATGCAAATTATTATTATTAAATGTGCATAATAATGTTATTTAAATGCTGTAATCTACTTTATACAAACTGAAATTTAAATGTGGTAACATAATTAATATCAATTTAACTCCAGAAACACTTATTCCAAGTGTTGGCTTTATCATCTGCATTGTGAAGTAAGTTTTATGCTCGCTCATCTGCAACTTATGGAAAGCTTTGTAAGTAATCCTTCACACGCTCCCTCTTTCTCTCTCTCTCTCTCTCTCTCTCTCTCTCACACACACTCTCTATCTCTCTCTATATATTTCGCTGCCTTTCACATTTCTGTTGTGGTTTTCGCTTGCGGCATGTTGCATACTTTCAGGTAGCGAACTAACTAAAAAGTGTTAAATGGAAAACAATAATAACACCACAAGCGCGTCGTTTGACAGAGGGTAGGGAATGGGCCAGGCGGAGGGGGAGAGGCAGCTGGAGGGGATAGTTTTTGGGGTCTGGAGCAGCCATTTGGACAAGCCCATTAAATTGTAACCGGCTTGTGTCGCGCCGAGGGGCTCAGTGGACACAAAATATGCGAGGCGAGGACAATAAATTAATGCGATTTATTGCAGCGATAAGCGCGAATGAAATTGTAAATGTGAAATTGGGTTGCCGCATGTGGCAGCGTGTGGGATATGCCTCTTAAGGGGTGCATTGCAACAGTGGTGCGTCTTCGGAGCGAGTGCTAGCCACAAAAGATAACGTTGGTGTTCAAAAATATCGTGTGTGTGTGTGTGTGTTTGCTTACACACATTCGTGTGGGTGCCATTTCGTCAAGCAACTTGAAAATATTCGATGCCACGCCCCACATTTACCTCCCCCAGGCAAACACCCACACACACACACAGCTAAGTTGCTGCGTACTTCACATTTAATTAGGACTTCAATGCGCATTAAGAAAATGCGCCAAAAGCGTCTCAAAGCACGCCCCTTTTTTTGCTTTTCTGGCAGCGACATTAAAATGCCATTTTAATTAAAAAACAAAAAAAACGCACGTCAAATGATGTGTGAGAAGTCGATAGAGCAATGGGTGCTAAATCACAAAGCCAAACAGGATAAAAACATAGCACAGCCACCGCTGCGGGGCAGGCAGGGCAGGGGGCTTTTCGTGGAGGGGTTGCTAACGCTGACAAGGGTGTGTGGATTAAAAATGGAAAAAAGAAAGAAAGAAAATGCAAAACAAGTACCAAAAAGCTAAATGCGCGCAATTGGGCAAACGCTTTGGCAAAATCTTGTGAAAATTTGTTGAGCATGCAAACTGCGAGTTGGAGTTGCTCTTTGGATTTTCGTTTTCCACTTTGGGTTTGGGTCCGGCAATAATTGCATGAGATGCCCAAAAATTTTGTGCTGAGTGCCGCACAAAACGTTTAAACCACTGAATGGTGCTGTGGGTTGGGGCAGGGAAGGGGGCAGCGGCAGCTGGCTGCAGGCTGTCTGGCCAGACGCTAAGCCGGCTGCTGTCGCTACGGCCAGCCACCAAATCACAACCAAAAGCCGCTGTTAAAACATGAGCCAGCCCCTTAATGGGTGGTTGAGAAAAGACCAGGGTAAACGGAGCGGCTGGCGCTGCAAGTGGTGGTTGCAGAGCCACGTGCCTGGCCCAGCAGCATATACAGGATATGCAGGATATGCAGAGTCCCGCGGCTATGACAACAGATACACCAGTGCACATTTCATTAGGGGATCGAGGCAAGGTTGCTCAAAGCGTGCCTCGTTAACCAGTCGTCAACTCACCCACTCACTCATTCATTATTCAATCTTAATCTTAATCTGGGCAGCTCGAGGATAATCCTAGCTGATTTTCTTAGTTTGACATGTGATCAACTGTTATGATAGGCAGCATTAAATTGCCTTTTTATAAAATACGCAAAAAAGTTGTTAAATATTTGTTTAATTCATGAATTGTCATCGCTTAACAATTTTTATTTATTTTATAATTACTTATAAAAATGTTAATTATTCGTTCTTAATGATTTTATTTGAAAATATAATAAAAGTATAGATACAAGTATTTATTGGACTTACAACACTAATAATATTAGATGGAGGTATCTCTAGGCATATTCGACGCGCATTCACCGCTGGTCACCTCAGAGCTCGGTCACGTTGCGTATATCCACGGCCATCTCCACAAGCGGCTCCTCCTCGTCCATGTTATCGATATCAGTGATTAACGGTGCATCCGCATTATGACTGCCGTTGCCATTTCCGTTCGTCGATAGAGCCGCCTTCTTTAACTTGGCAAAGGTCTTCTGAAAACTGACGGCCTTCTCCATGCTGGAGCCATTGGATCGCTTCCAGCGATACGCAATACTGGCCACAATGATGCACAGCATTATGGCCAGCAGTAGCAGCCACATGTATTGTGCAGCACTCATGCTGCTCCGCTTATCGCTGTGTCCTTCGATTTCATCCGGACTTACCTGCCACTCAAGCCGATGCGGATGGACTGCAATTGAGTAAAGCACTTCTCATTAATCGAAATTTCATTTAGAGCATATTTGTAAAGGTTAACTATGGAATGACAAATGTTTGTGTTGTTGGAAACAAGTATCTCTAAGAAACGCACACCAATTGCATTGATTAGTTAGTTAAATAAATGAAATGTTCTTTGATGAAATATGTGAAATACCATGAATATAAAGTCATAATAGATAAAGAATATAAATTCCATTGTCAGGGAGTGTATCTGCGGCACATACATATATTATTAGGAATTTTAAGTTTCTCAAACTTAGTCTAGCTAAACTAATAATAATGTTTTTATCGAGATATATAAAATATATAGTAAATGCTTGCGCTCTGGATACGATTTTCTCTCATATTCCTTTATCAATATTGACAAAATTTATGCACGTGATCAATAGGTGATCAAGGTATACATATACAAAATTAGTATGCAATAATTTTAACAGTATGACTTTTGTTGCTATCGGTAATCATTTGTTATCGATTTCGAGAAAACAATGGAATTTATCGATATAATAACATGATGCGCACGTTTACTACGAGAACTTATGTTTGACATTTGAAAGGTTTAGCTATAATATTGGAAAATGGCGAGTTAATATAGACATGCAAATGGACAGGTCTATATCGATGCTGATCACATATGTATATACACAACGGAGATGTTTCCTTTGCACAACTTAATTACACGCCTTTATCGCCTCTTCCATTTGTTCAGCGTATGAATAGCAATTTCTTAACAAGACCTCGTTCTTTCGATATTCTCTAAGATCTCGCAATTCTTTCGGAGTCTTAAGTATTACAGATATATTCCAAATATATCTCAAATCTTAGCTGAGCTTACCTTTAGTCTCATGTGATTTGGGTGTGCTGCTGGTTGTTGTTGTAGTTGATGTAGCAGGTGTTGTTGTGGGTGTGAATGGTATTCTTCTAGTCGATGTTGTTCTGCGTGTTGTTGATGTGCTGCGTTGTGTAGTTGTTGTTGTTGTTGCTCTTCTAGTTGTTGTTGTTGTAGTTGGCTTTCGTGTAGTTGTTGTTGTTGTTGTTGTGGTTAGCTTTGTTGTTGTTGTTGTGGTTGGTTTTGGTGTTGGTGTTGTTGTTGTTGTTGTGGTTGTGGTTGGTTTTGGTGTTGTAGTTGTAGTGGTTGTAGTAGTACTTGTCGTTGTTGTTGGTGTTGTTGGTGGTGTTTCCTCTACGGTTGTCTCCTCTAATGGGGGGGTAAAACAACTCTGTATATAGTCGGGACAGCAATTCTCCTCACAGACCTCATCACAGCCGCATGCTTTGATCCATTTGCCATCGACGCGTTTCAAATCGTCATTTGGTGAAGCTTCGCCACAACGCTGACTGCAGTTCATATAGTCGTAGAAGACTGGCTCGAGTGTCTCAGTGGGCGGAGGCTCTGTTGTAGTTGTGAATGCACCACCACCACACTCGCTGCCCGTCATCAGGCGCACATCATCGATGGCAATATCACCAAGATGTCCCATGCCACCGGTGGCCGTGAAAACCACATGAAAGTCCTCCGGCATTTCATCAATGCTGATGGTGTGCTCCAGCCATTGATTGCCCTGGTTCCCAGACACTTTGAACTTTGCGAAACTAAATAGAGAAACAAACAGAGAGAGAGATAGAGAGAGAGAGAGAGAGAGAGAGAGAGAGAGAGAGAGAGAGAGAAACATTTGTTTTAAATATACAATTGCTAATCGTGAAACGAAACTAGTTTGTGGAAATTCAGTTTTTGTCAATTTTCTAATTACTAAGTCACAATTTGGGAGTAGCCAATGAAGGCTTTATCGCAACATCCGCTTGTGGGACACATACTTCCGATTTTCCTGCACCCACGTGTGTGCAATAAACATCCGCTGTGGCATGACAGAGACGATCAGACTGTCCACACCCGCGCCGTACATAAAGTAATGGAATCGGAAGCAGCAAGCTGTCTTTAAGCTCAGCTCACGTGGATAGATAGGCGATATGAGCACGTGGGGGCTAGGCGAGAATCGTGTAGACTCCATGAGCATATAGTGTCCGCCGTACGCATTTTGGAAAGTGTGATCGTGTCGCGGTCCCGTGCCATATGAGTGAGACTGAGACACTGTTGCGACACGACGCCAGGCATTCCGTATACTCAATTGTCGCGTCCAGCCGCACTGATCCTCGGTCTCGAAATCGCAGGCATGGCTCTTTGTGTGATTGCTGTGACGACAGACGCCAAGCATTCGATCCCAAGTCTCGCCATTGCAATAGGCCGCATCATGGCCGGCCACAACGTATTCGTCCTTGCACGTCAAAATCGCCTTAAGGCCTCCCTCAACATCAATCTTGCCATTATCTGTAATGCTCGGCTCTCTGCAGCCCTCCTCTGAGTGTGTGTATAAAAAATAGAGAGAGACAATATGTGAGTCATGCTTGCAGCATAAGGCAGATTGTGTTGCCGCCTGGTACTTACTGGCACAAACTGGCATCTCGCCCATGAAACGTCTGTTGCCGCCGCAATGGATTACACTGTCGCCTATTAGCGTGTATCTTCTGGTGCAGGTGAAGTATATAAAGTTACGCCTGAGGGTTGCGCGGCCATTTACAAAATTACTGGGCCTACTGCAGCGAGCTTCCGCTGATCGCAGTTGAAGCAGCAGAAGCAGCACCAGCTGAACTACCAGGAACAGAGTCAATCCGGAGTAGTCTCGACAGTTGTGCGACATTCTGAATGCGAACCAAGACTGAAGCGCGTAATCTTTCGAGTTAGTCTGACCACTGTGTACTGTAGTTTCCTCTCTCTTCGTCACTTGTCTGATAAGCCGACTCTCCCTCACCCTCTCCCTCACTCTTTCAACTGCCATACTCATTCGCACACTCATTTTATGAATTCATTTTAAAATATATATTTTCTAATTACTGATTACATCCTTTATATAAATTGGTTTAGTTTTATTTGAATAACAGAATGAAATGCAAATGAATACAACTATATACACATACATACATAAAACAAAATAAAAATATCAAAATTGTGATTATGTCACAGTAGAGTGAAATACTGAGCATTCCAGTATTTCATACATTTAGCTCGCACTTCTTATCACACAGTGACTGAAAGACACGCTTTGCTTCAAGCAAGTGATTATTTTATTATTTTGTATACTACTTGAAGTCAACAACAGTTATTTATACACAATTTGGTTTACTTGCCACCCTTTGGAGTGAATTGTCCATTTGTTTCCCTCTCTCATATTCAGTGACAATTGATATCAGATGCAATTATGCGAGTCTCCTGTGAGTGCAACTAAATGGCAGCAGCTTTTTCCTGTCGTCTTGAATTATGGCCGTGTCCAGCTAAATAATTGCATTGCCCGGGGAAGCCCCCCACTCCACACCTTCCGCCCGCCCACGCCACTTTCCTGCACTGCATTGCTGTGATTTATGTTTACTTCCGTTTGGAGTCGCGCAACTATTCGCAATCACGACTGTGTCAACCCTCCGGGTATCCGCCCCCGCCTACGTCTTCGTCCCATTCATTCCCATCCCGGCCGTTCACTTTCCGCCGTGTTGAGATAATCAGTCAATATTGACAACTACTTATTGGCACTTCCGCCCCAGACACGCCCCCAGCGTCGTTGGCATTGGCGACACGTGACCAGTCGTTGGTCCACACCATACACTTAGAAAAAAATAGTGCAACTGAAAAGAAAAATTTGAATAAACTTTCAATTCGTAATTATTCATAAATACTTTTCAAAAAATTTATTTCATAAATTATAAATGATTTTTTGAAAGTATAATTGAAATCATGATTTGTTATTTCGCCCAAAAGTTATGTTGAATTCTGTTCTCTGAGTGTAGTTACAGCTCCAGCGGGAGATCCGGGCCACGTGGCGACTGCAATTCTCGGTTTCAGTGAAGTGAGATTCGGAGGCAGCCTGGAACTGTTCGCTTCGTTCATTTGCCACGCTTGCAATTCAAATTTCATTCATAATTACAATCGCGATTTTGTGAGGGTTGCTTTGCCGCATTTGGGTTGCTTATCGCCATCGCCGCTTTCCGGCATTCCGCCCGGCACAAAAATTTATGCAACTGGGCGTGTGTCGACTCGTCAGCGCCGCTTTGTAACCCACTCCACAGCAACACCACCAGCAGCAGCCCTGCCCTGCTCCCTTGGCTACTGTTTAAACATTTGCTCATTATGATTATAACATTTATTAGCGCCGCTGGTTTTCAGCTTCAATATTTGCGCTCAAATTACGCTGTTGGGAAAAAACAAATATCTTTGAAAGGGCCTCGCCCAAAGTCTGATAAAAAGAAAGGCCTGGCAACGCGCATGCTGTGAGTTTCACACACCCCTATCCCCTTTAACCCGCCTCGAGCCTACGCAATGTGGTTGCACTTTGCCGCAGCCGATTGCCAGACAACCAACACTGTAAGCCCGCCCAATCAGCGGCTGGGATTAGTCCCAGCACCGCACACAAATGAACAGCTGCTCTCAGAGCCCAGAGGATACGACTCCGGGTCAAGTGCTGGCCTAATTGGCCTCGCTGTTACCATGGCCAGCTTGGGGAATTCATTCAACAAATTGCACTGACTCTCCACCATTCTGACTAGTTGGCAACATTGTAATCCAATTCCATTTAACAACCACCAATTTTTACTTTCATATTTATATATTGATAAGGCTCTCAATTCCATTAAAATGCGCTATCAACACTTTACATTATCCACACACTTTTAAGACTTAACCGATTTTCCTGATATTATATCTAACTTCACCAAAAATGAACTTAATTTTATCGGATTTATGCTTGATAACAAAATAGTCTTAAGAATCTTTATCATGTTGATTGCTCTGCAGATTGTTCAACATTGATTATATTACTAAATGTCTGCTTCCATTATTTATGTGATAAATATTTCATTGAACAAATACTCGAGATATGACACATATTTAATTAAGTCGATTAATCAAATATTTCGTGTTTTTTTCATTTCTTTTTTGATTGCACGTATTTAAATTATTAGTATAAATGGAGTTTCGTCTATTTTAATCATTATTTTTTTTATTTTTTAAGCGATGAGAAATATTTTCTCCTCCTTCTGGTTGATGGCTTTTCTAATTCACTTTTAATAACTATTTTATCTGAATGCTCGTCTGTTGCTGTCGAAAGTTTCCCAAACTTTTGACCCGGCAGTTAATTGCTGCAGGCACACACGTACACTCCGAATGCGATTAATGAATGAGTGAATGAATGAATGAATGCGCCCCAGCCGGAATGCTCAGCCCAAGTTTAGCAAACGGCATACAAGGGCGCACACAAATGTGCACACACACACACACACATTCGCACACACTCGCACAGACACACATATAGCCAGACGAGCAACTTCAAAGATTACTCAGATAATTAATAAAATTAAACACAAAAGCACTCATCGCAACCTTAAGCATGTCCACAGTCACAGTCCCAGTCACAGTGCCAGTCACAGTCCCAGTCACAGTGCCAGTCACACTCCCAGTCACAGTCGCAGTCACAGTTAAGGTTGCATTCACAATCACACATTGACAGACAGGAAATTGGGACTGGGTGGCGAATATAGCTGTCATTTTTTGGCAGATATAAAATGGTAGATTAAGCTATTAAAGTATTTTCTAAGCTTTCCACTTTAAGAATATTAAACGCCGTCTGATTAAAGCCAGATTTGGCCGTAAAATGGGCAACACTGTTTGGCTGTTTTGACCGCAAGCGATTGAGCCAAGGTTGGCCTTCTGACTTTTGGTCAGCTTTCTGGTCGCATTAATTACAAACCAATGGTCGCAAAACTTGCACAAAAGACGTTTGATGGGTGTGCGAGTGTGTGTGTGTGTGTGTGTGTGTGTCTGGGTGTGTCTTACCTAATTTCGCACTAGCTTTCCGTATAGAGAGGCAGTTATTTAGTTTAGCATAGGTAAATTACTTGCTCGTATCTTTAATTTGTGTTAATTTATGAAACTCATTATGCGTGTGCCAAGGGCCAAGTTGCAAGTTGTTGTGCGTGCCATACAGCCGTGCCACAAACCGCAATAGAAATGTGCGCTCCACCTGCCCCACCGTTAAGCGCCCTCCAGCCACATCCACTCGCTGTTAACCACTAGTGGCTGGCTGATCTCTTCAAAAAAGTTGGCATTGCTGCAGTCCAAAAGTTTTCGCGTAATTTCATTTAAAGTCCTCGAAAGTTGTTGGTAGCAACAACAACTTGCAATTGTTTTGGCCCGGCTTCGCATCGAGTTTTGTGGCACGACTACTGGTCCCACTACGCTCCACCCTCCCCTCCAACTCCCCATCTCTATATGTATGCGTGCGGCTCATTATGGTAGTGATTTTTAGCACGAGCCTCGCTTGCCTCCACGAATTTGCACCTATACATAAATGTGGCATAAATCCAATTAGGCGGCACCGGCAGCGCTTTAATTGACGTACCACAAAATTCCATGTCCCATCGCCACGCCCAGCTCTCCAGCTTGCTACGTGTGTGTGGGCGTGGCACGTCTTCTGAATGGCAGTAAATGAATTGCATATGGGCTCGCTTTTGTTTCAACTCGCTGACATACGAGTGAATGAATGAATGCAGCGCTGGGTCGTCAGGTCGACGGGTCAGCAGTCAACGGATTGCACAAATTTATTCACAAATTTATATATACATATGTGTGTGCATAACGGCCACTGGCCTAGTTATGCGATATGTGGCATGGCCAAGCTGCGGCAGCTGTTGCACTTTGAATTGGCGTCACGTTATTTATTTACCATATTTGAGCACTCTCTTCTCTCTAAATATGCCAAAATTTTGAATTCTAAATTTTGAATTGGGAAAGCAGCATATATCACAAGCCATGTTCATCGCCTAAGCTATATTCTCGTGTATCTGCGCATGAGATGAATGAATCAGCATCGCAGAACTTGTAGTCAAGGAGGTATTTCTTCAAGTTATTTGTGGCACATGCGAAAATGTGAGTAGAAATGAGAAATATTTATATTAAAACAATCAATAATAAAAAAAAATGTGTGAAATGTTTTCAATTAGTCTCGTTTGATTGTATGTAGAAATATTTATGTACATTTATTTATAAATTGGGTTGATGGGAAATTAATTATTTCCTAAGGATGGGCACTATAAATGAAGTGCTGTAATAATTAAATGGACAACATTAAAGATGAAAATGCTTTAAAAATATTGACTGGTGGTACTCAACTTTTACCATAAATAATTCTGATCAACTCTTTTGCAACTGTTCGATAGAATTATATATGCTGGACAGAAATATATACGTACATGTTATAATAGCCGATAATGAAGCTAGCTAAATATGCAAGCAATGTAAACAGTTTGTTTTCCCAGCCAAAGTCAGCAGTTAAGTATAGTTAAGTATGGACAAGAGATCATCAACAGTAAATTGCCATATCATATCATCGATCGGTTTCTTAAATTTATAATGCAATGGAACATAATCTTCGGCATACTAAGAAAAGTGATTTTTCTTGTTATTTTGATGCACAGTCTGACAGATTTTGTGAGTCTATTCCGATAAGATTAACGATCACGAGAAATCAATGACTTGTTTTTAGCGCTAAGTCGACTTACTACTTACCAATCGACCCTCGTAGATTTTGGTATGTATTAAATTTTCTTTATACTTGTGAGTTGCGTCAGCAGCACAGTTTTTCTTCATTGACCGTGAATACACAATAAGTTGCTGGCTGTCAGTTCAATATGTTCGGCTCTGCATGATTGACAGATTGTTGTTAGCTTGTTGTTGTGTGTCTCCCATAAGGCTGCACCTTGGAGCTAAGTAAAGAGATGCTTAAATTGTGGCATTAATAACTAATCAAATGCCCAGGTGTAAGAAGTACTTGCCTATATTCGCTAATCAAATGCCCAGGTGTAAGAAGTACTTGCTATATTCACAAGGCTGGCGGATCAAATCAAATATGAATTCTAATTATTATTGTTATTACAATTGCTGTGCACGTGCCCACACCCGAGGGTAAATAAGCAAATTGCTTTACTTTACTAATTAATATGCTCAGATATGCGTCACACAAACTATGTACCTTAAAATTGCCATAATAATAATAATAGTAATAATAATAATCGATTTTATGCACTCAGCTTTGGTTGGTAGAAGGGACTCTTGTCCTTGCACCTCATGCTCCGTTTGTTGTTGTTGTTGTTGTTATCATTGTTGTTCTTGCTGTTGCCGACTTGTCAGTGACGGCTGAGCACGGCATTAAATTAAAATGTCAAGTGTCGTGTTACTTCCGGGCGCTGCCAGGATTGCCACTGCTGCTGCCTGAGCTGCCACTTTGCCGAGTCAAATTGCATGCAATAAATTTGGTGCCAATCAAATGCGAACTGACACATTATGCAACCAGCTGAACTTCTCTGCTCGTCTCGTTCTATTTGTCTTTCGACTGGATTTATAAATGTCTCGAAACACGCCGCCTGATTTAAATGCATTCAGAAATGTTTTAAGCTTATTAAAAATACAAATTGGGCATTCACAAAAATCGTATTTCTATAACCTAAATCCATTGAAAACTGGTCAAAAAGTCTCCATAATGTATATATATTGTTGATCAGGATCAACAGCTGAGTCGATATCGACGATCCCCGCGCAGATCAAGTTTATTGCATTTTATTGCCCACCAGCCAAATAAAAAGAACGATTTCCATTTTTTTTTTTTTTTTTGGAAATATATTTTGAATGGATTTTTGTTTTGTTTGTTGAAATTAAAAAATATGTGTGTTTTTACTTATTTACAAATAATAAGTAGATGTAGATGTATATGTTATGTGTATATATTTATAATGTATGTATATCGTCAGCTTAAAGTGTATAATTTATGTATCGTAAAGATTCTTGTCGCAGTTGGTTTCTGACGTTTTTTGTTTTTTGTGTTTTTTTTTTTGTTCTTTAACGAGATTTTTTTCACTTGTGATGCAGTTTTTTTTTTGTTTTGTTTATTTTTATTAATATATTTTTTATTTTTAGTTTTGTTGTGGCATTTGCTTTTAAACATGTTTTTGCTTAATTAGTTAGCTTACTAGTTAAATTCTTGTTGAAATTGTTTAAAATTAACTACAATTTATATTTAAGTTTTTCTCTCTGCTGCTCGCTGCAACGTATTTACTTTGTATATCAAGTAAATATATACAAATTACACATGTATTTACAATTAATTCTTAGCTACAAAAACTTGTTACTCTCCCATTCATCGTACCATCCATTCAGTTATGCATTTCGTGTGCCAACGTCAAAAAGTTGCAAAAAACAAACAACACAGAAAATAAATCGAACAACACGCGATTCAAAACAGTTATTAAAAATGTAATCAATAATTGTAATATGTATAAAAATATATTCATTTATCATTTAACATATATGTGTATGTGTTAATAGCTTTTTGTATTTTTCAAAATCATATTAAAAAAATTTGGAAATTTAACAGAAAGCTGAAAGAACACAAAACAATCTGAGTTTTAAATTTGTAATTTATTTATATTTTAAATAATTTTTTAAATTAAATTAAAGTCGTCAAGCTGCACAGATGTTAGGTTATTTGTTGTTTTTGTTTTTCTTGTTCTATATAATTTTTGAATTATTTGTAATAATTTTTGTAAAGATTTTGTTTCGTTTTATAATTTACTTAAAGCAACATTTTGTTTTAACTTTAGTTTATATATTCTTAATTTTTTTTGTTTGTTTTTTTTTTGTCGCACTTTTTTATTTAAAATTAATTGTAAAGTAAATAAATTTTAGTTGCTTCTTTTTTTTTGTGGCAGGTCGTACTGTTTTTCGTTTTTTATATGTAATATAATTTATTACAATTGATTTCGTTTGCTTTACAACTAAGACGTGTTGGAAATGCTGGAAGTAGGCAACCAAAAATTGATTTTTCTTATTTAAGTAATTATTTTTGCCTACTTTTGAGCGATTGAAAGTCAAAGTCAAACACGGCCACAATGCTTAAATGATTAATTCTTAAACGCTATGGTGAACGGTTTGCAGATGCCTTACGAAAAACACGTGTGAGATATATACTTATTTTTCCATTTTTTTTTTGTTTTTGTTTTGAAATTTGCTCATTTCAACATTTGATGCCTTAAATGTTAAATTCCTTTTTGTATTACTTTTGTTTTTTTTTGCGAATGCATGCGACTGGGACCTCATAGCATAGGTATTACTGTACTTAACTACTCTATATAAGTAAGTAGCTCGTATTTAACATTTAGTGCATGGTGTGTGTGTGTGAGAGTGGGTGTGTTTGTTTGTGTGTTTGTGTGTGTCAACAAAGTGCTGCCACGGCCTTAACTAGAGCTCTGGTTTGATTCTCCGTTTGCGTTATTCCTTTGATAATGAGAAGTCGATGCCTTAAATATCGTATATCATATTATATCATATATGGTATATATCATCTTATCAATTCGTTGCCAATAAAACTCAACACACGTACCCTCAACTTATCGATATCATACTTGCTTATATAACAACAAAAATAATATATATGCATAGCAAAAAAAAAAATTACAAAATAAAATTCAAAATGGCCACTTCTCAAATTGAGTAAAACAAAAAAAGAAAAACTTGAGATTTCGTTGTAGTATGCTGAATGGAGAGTTTTCTTTTCTTTTCGATATCGTTTTTGATTTTTGTTTCTTCTTCATCTTCTTGTATGTTTGACGATGTATGATGCATGATGAGCAGGTTGTGTGTGTGTGTGAGAGTGTGTTTGAGTGTGTGTGTGTGTGTGTGGGAGTGTTATAGAGTTGTTGTTGTTACTTGATTTTTTCTTATTTCTTTTTTTTTTTTTGTGTATGTATATTCGACTTGCTTAGACAATAATTTCGCGTATGACACGACGATTTCGGGCATTCGGCGTTGTCGAATATTCACCCTCGAAACTGTCATCGTAGCTGAGGGACATATGCTGCTGCGGCGGCAGGACCTCGTCCTGTTCCATGTGCTCCATGTTGTAGGGATTGGGCAGACCGCTTACGTCGTGATATGGTGAATCTGTAAACGAAAATTAAGTTTCAAATTAGTTTCAGCCAAAACTCGACAAAAACTTGAGAATCATGCGCAAACAATTAAAAACACGAACCAAACCAAACCAAACAAATAAAAAAAAAAACAAAACTCAAAAAGAAAAAAAATGAAAAGCTAATCAAAAACTGTATTTTTGTTGCTGTTGTTGTTGGCTATTCAAAAAACAAACACACGATGAACTGAAATGTGGGTGGGCGGGCTGCAAGCATTGTGGTCGTGTCTGTTTTTTTTTTACTTTTAGCGAAAAAAAGAAAACTTCGAACAGGCAAAAAATGAAAGTTAAAAACCCCTAAAAAAAAAAATAAAATGAAGGGGCACATTTTTTGGTTGCAACTCAAAATTCTTAACCATCATCATCATAGGCATCATTGAGCAAGGATTCTGATGTGGGCATATCCTCGGCTTTCACTTACTTCAGCTTGCGCGCTCCGTTAGAGCGTAACATCCTGAATGATGTCCGCTGTGCGTTGTTGAATTTTTGCAAATGGTATTATTTTTCAAAAATGTTGTGAAGAGTCATTTTTTTTTTTTTTTTGGTTTTGTTTTAGGTTATGTGAGATAGGCAAAGAGTTGTGTGTGCGTGTGTGTGTGTGTGAGAAGAGAGAGAAAGCCAGAAATGGTTAGCGAAATTCGTTCGATTTGCATAGCTTAAATTAATGTCGAAAAAGGCAGCCGAATGCATATGCATGAGTGCTTACAGGCTACAGACTTAGCTACAAGTGTCGAGTGTTTGGCCTAAAATGAGTTCAGACGCACACATACAAACATGTCGATATAAATTATGGTCTATATTGATTTATTGTATTATAATTATGGATTGGCTTAATGCATATCGATTGGCATGTTTGTGCTTATTGTTTATCAATTTCCACTTATGATTTATTACGCTTCATGCGTCCTCCTTCCTCATCACTGCTTGCAACTCAACTGTGCCGACTACCGATCATATATCGATATTTTGCTGACATCGTTACCAACCCGCTAAGTTGCTCTAACGGGACAATGGCCTCCGGGTTGCCGCTACTGGTTTTTTTTTTTATTATTTCCTATACGAAATTCCACTCACATATAGGCGCATTCCATAAATCATATTTATTATATATCATAATTATTAGATATTAGAAACATAATATTAATATTCAAACATCAATTATCATGGCTATTAACTGGCTGTTTAGCCCGTTTAACTGTCATTCGTTAAGAGAGCCTTAAGCGAGTGCCAAATAATTGAGTTGAGCTCTGATACACTGTGCTTATGCTGTGGGCCAATTTCGTTGATGGACTTTAAATGGTATTTTGCTGGGGTGCATTTTGCATAAGCAGCTTTTGCACTTTGGCATTTTTTTCGTCTGTCGTTTTTTGTTGTGGGATTGCCGCTTAAAATTGTCAGCTGGTTGCCTTTTACAGTTACTGCTGGTTGTTTTGCATGTCGCATGTTGTTGTTGGGGGGGGGGGGGGGGGGCATTTGCTAGTTGTTTGGGGCCGCAATTCTTTTAATTTGCCAGTTGGCTGAGTCCTTGTAATGGCTGCTTTTGTCGCTAACGAGCCGCGGTTGTTAAAAAATTAATTACAATTCGGCTTGTTGCAAAATTGCAATTGAATGCAAACATTGCAACACTGCAACACTGCAACATTGCAACATTGCAGCACTGCACAGCAAGCGGGGGGAGTTCAGTTGCTGTCTGCCTGCCCCAGCTCAAAGTTAAATTTACTATCGTCCACGGGAAGGGCGTTGAGTATACAAGTGCAGCTGTCACTCACGCCTGCAGGCTATTAACCATCCGCAGGAGGATGGATCAGGATCAGGATCAGGACGAGCAATCTGGCACATGTGTGTAAACAGAGGGCATTAAATTTGAATCACAGACTGGCCGGGCCGGCAAGCAAGACATCTTTGTCTATAAATTGTTGCATATTTAAGAGCAGCTGTTTAAAATTCTTGCCACTGCAAAATGCAAATCCCCGTTACAAAAAGTGGCGACGAAAGGAGGGAGGCATGCCAAGCAAAGCATTGACGGATTTGAGGCGCCTTTGCATTGTGTGCCAAATCGTTGGAAAATTTATTGGAATTTGAATTTCAAAATCGAAATCGCCGCATTGGGAAAATGTTTTTCGCCATTTTTTTTTTCTTTCTATTTGGCCAAATACCAACCGTTGTTCCGTCTGGTTATTGCTGCTTTTTTTTTTTATTTTTTTTTTTTGTTAGCCAGCACTCACATGGCGCATACAAATATAAAACGGTAAATCCTTTTTAACAACTGCTCTTTAACATGCCCCGCCCGCGCCCCCATCCCCTCTCAATGTTTGTGCGGCGTGCGAAAATTTCTAAGCGCGTTTGTCGCCCATTCTACGGCTTTTGGGCATCTGCATAAACTTGACCCAAAAGCGAAAAGGAAGCCAACAAAAACCTGGCAAAGGAATGCCCGGCAAAAAGTCAGCCAAAAAAGAGAATCCGCTTTTCTTTTCAATGCTTTTATTTTTCTTCTGCTTCACTTTTTTTATCTTCTTTTTTTGTTTTTTTTTTTTTGGTATATTCTTTAGATTTTTCAACTCTTTGGGGTTTTCCTTTCTTTCCTTTTTTACTCGCACTCTTTCTCGCTTTTTCTATCGTATTTTATGGCCAATACGTGAGCTGTGCGTATTATGCGCATAACTTTATGCATGCAACGCCTACACACACACACACACACACACACACACGCACACACACAGACAGACAGAAAATCATACACATTGAGGTGGGTTTTTTGTGCTGTTGTTTTTTGCTCTTGCTGTTTTTTGTGCTCACTAGTTTTGCTATCATTCAATTTGCACAGTTCTGGGGCTCAGGCTCTGAGAATCGAATCGACTTGAAACAACTTAATCGTTTTTGCGTTAAGCATGGGTTTTCTACTTTCTGAATACCCTGCACCTGTATGACAAATGGGATATGATGTGCTTGAGTATTGGCCAAAACTAAATGATCAGTGAAAGCTGTTTGTATAATTTATACCAAGCTATCTGCTCAACTATAGAACCACTTTCAGTTAAGCTATTTTCGATATGTAATTTATGACATTCCAGTATTTGGCAAGAGTAAGGGATATCTGTTCTATACAGCATACTCTCTCACTTACAAAATCCAGACTTGCTGTGCGTTATTTATATCTTTTTTTTTGCTGTTTTGCTGTTAGCCCTTTCATGCAAATTTGTGGGCCCAAAGCGACAGACGGGCTATGTTTCTATTATTGTTGTTGGCTGCCTTTCTGGGCGCTTAGCTTGTAATAAGCCACTTTTATTTTTTAAACTTCACCAAAAACTGTCGAAAGTAAACAAATTGCAGTCGAGTTTATCCATAAGACAAACAGCCGCACACATGGCCCAAGCGAACGACGCTCAGTCGCTTATCATTGTTGCCCCGCCCCGCCCCGACCACCCTCTTTTTTTCTTTTTTTTTCTTTTTTTTTTTTGCCCTGCTACACAGGCTCACAAATCCACTTAGTATGTGTTTAGTGCTTTTGGCTGCGAGTTGAAATCCTTTGCTACACACACACACACACACAGTCTCAACTCGACTCATGATTTATGCGGCCTGTCGCAGGAAACCCATGTGCAAAACTAGGGAAATGGAAAAGCGATGATTTTTAAATCGTTCTGAATAAGTTGGGCGTCATTCGACGTTCGTATTTATTAGCTGCACTTTTTCATGGACCACTATCAGTGCTGGCCTAACTGTTGCATAACTTTAACTCGAAGCACACTTTATTTCAGTCCATAAACCCAAAGAGCTGTTCCAACTTCCTCCTGTCCGCTTTATTATGCTGATATGATGATTTAAAAGCTGCCACGGACAGCTGCTTATCAACTTTCTGCGCTCAACTATTATTATAGCCATATAGCTAGTTTTGCCCCAGAGATTCAATCACAAGCATCCTAGTTTCGATATGATAGTTATTTAACAGCTTAAGACGTGACTGATTCGTGAAACGGCTATCCTTTTTATCCCTATGCAAATCATGCTCGATTACCAAAACCAAAAAAAAAACTTTTGTCTTTCTTTCATGGTGTGTGTGTGTTTGCTGTGCTGTGTGCTGTAATATAAATCTGGCAACGCTTTTTTTTTTTTGCTGAGAACTTGCATAAAGTGTTGGCTTACATCCAATTACCAGAACAATTACCATGGGTTTCAACGTAGCTGCGTCTTCTTAGTACTTTGTACAGTAAGCACTCGCAATGTGGTGCGCAAATTATTTTCTAATTATAACTGCAATCAACGTTCGCAATTTAAGATTGATTTATTAATGCATTTTTTTATTTAATTGTGCTAGTAAAAATAATTTAATCACAACTTAAGTTTTTTTTCTAGTTTTTGTAGCATTTCAATTTGGCCGCTTTAAATTGTTTGCCCATTTTCCATAGAGTTTTCTCTTTTCGCACAGCTTTCAACTTGAAGCACCAAAAATATCCGTTATCCTTGTGATCATCCTTCATCTCTGCTCTTCACACTTGTTATCTCCCACTCCCACTTCCACTCCCTTTCCCTCTCGCTCTCGCTCTCGCGTGTGCTTCGCTGATTTAATGATGAATTAAGCTTCATGTGCGAAAATGCGCCAGCAACTGACACAAAAGTCTGCATAATCAATCAGTTCTGCACCCACAGACACACACACACACAACACCTCCCCTCTGCCCGCCACCAACAAACCCTTGCCACCATTTCATCATTTAACCACAAAAAAAAAAAAAAAAACGAAAGAGAAGTGAAAAATGTAAACCGAAAATGGTTTTATTTTTTTGTTGCTAACGCAGCATTTGCTGCCGCAGACTTGCTTCCTTCCGGCTAACCTCTAGTTCAGTCCCCCAACCCCACCACCCATCCCCACTCAACCCTCTGTGTTGCAACAGTAATAGCAGCAGCACCAGCAGCAGCATCTGCACAAAAGTCAACTCAGCTCAGCTGCAGCTTCAGTTTGGCAAGTGTAAAAGCTTTTAAACATGTTGCCACACTCACAAGCACACACACAAACACAAACACACACACACACACACACACACACACATACACATATGTACAGAGAGAGAGAGAGATGTGCATAAGCTAACGCATCAGTGTAATGAAGATGTATTTGCATATTGTAGCACTGTCAATGTCTGCAGCTGCCCTTGCCACACCCACTCCAAATCCCCCACATTTTGAGCACAGTTTCAGTTTTTAGTTGGTTTGCTTTTAACGTCACTCGTGGGACACATTTTGAATACCCTCCCATGTTTGGCAGGCAACCCATTTAAATAGAGACTTTCAGTTTTTCCATAACTGCTAACTCTTAAAAATTTCATTTCTTTTGCCTACCATATCTCGTTTCATCTATTTAAGGTCTGTTAATTTATTCAAATACACTTAGAGAAATTGATATATTATTGTTTAAATTTGAGCTAAGTTTTGCGGCAAGCGTATGTAAAATTCGGTGCGCTATACGAATATTGCTGCATTTTATTGACATGCATCTGTCATGTGTGTGTGTGTGTGCGTGTGTGTGTGTATGTGCCTGTCCATCTTTGTGTATATGTATCTGTGCACAACTGGGATGCTTATATGTCAGTTTGACATTTGCGAGTGGTTTTTATTATAGTTGTTGTTGTTGTTGTTGTTGCTTTTGCTGGTGCTGTTGTTGTTGTTGTTGCTTTTGCTGGTCCTGTTGTTGTTGCTGTTGTTGCTGGTTGCGCATTTCTTAGTTTGGCGCACAAAAATGTTTGCGCGTAACCCGAGGGGGGTGGCGTGGGCGTGGTCAGTATTTTGTTATGCAACAGCAGTGGCAGCCGCAAAATTGTTGTATTTGTGTTATGCTTTTGCATTTTATACACACGCACGACCGCAAACACTCACACACACACACACACACACACACATGCACACGCAATAAAAATACACACACATTACAAATAACACAATTTCAAGCGTGGACTCCAGGCTAACGGCAACGCCAACGCCAACGCGAACAACAACAGCAGCAACAGCAGCAACAATAAGCTCCACATTCTGTTTTGAGTCTTGTTCTGTCGTGCCACAACGACGTCGGGCAATAAAAACACGCAACGTAACAAAACAGAGCAGCAAAAAAACAAAAAAAAAAAAAACAGGAATTTTTATATATTTTTTTCGGGTGTGCTCGCTCATAAACCGTAAAGATAACACAAATACAGCACACACGCGGCTAACTCAAACACACACACACACACACACTCGCACTCGTACACACAATAAGCCGCATAGTTGTTACCAAAAGCAGCCATGGCCACAGCCACATTTGGCCAGAGCAACATCATCACGCATACGCCCCGTGGCCGTCTGATTGCAGTCAGTTCGTTTGGTCGTTGCCTGCTCTATTCGATACCCTGTACTACCCGCTAAGCCTAATGGGTATATCTATGAACTTATATTAGCTGTATATACGAATTTGTGTATGCTAAATGCTGACTTTCCTTTAAAAAAGCGAAGATGTTCTAGAGGATCACATTTGACATGCTTACATTTCTTTGCCTTAAAACTTTACAGGCTATCCTTAAGTTGAGCAGCATTTATCATTTGTTCAGTTTTTATTTTGATAATTTAATATTTTAAAACACTTGCGGTGTTATTGGCAATACTACAAACAGGAAAACCCACACACACAAACACACACACACACACACGCACGCACACACATATAGAAACACACACGCCAAAGGGCTTCTCAAATTTGCTGCTGTTGTTGTGGTTGTTTGCTTCGTTGAACTTTAAGCAAAAGTTGGCAAAGACTTTAAGCCGAGAAACCATCAGATGTGCACCAGACAGAAGCCATCACAAAAGCCTATCGCACTTGTGGCATGCTGCAAGGGGCGGTTGAGGTGAAGAAAGTGTCGACCGGACACATACACAAACACACACACACACACATAATTAGCATGAGGCATAGTTCAGTTCGGGTCTTGACGTCTCCGAGTGCTTAACTTGTCATAGCTGAAATTCCAAGTCCAAACATACACAGCCAAGAGCAGCAGTGGGTCCAAGTTTTGACAGGCGACCCTTTAGCAGCTACTCTCTCTCTGCCAACCACCAACCTCCGCTCCCCTCCCCTCCCCGCCCCCTCGGGTTTCATTGTCGTGTTTGCCTTAAAGTTGGTAACTTTGAAAAACAGTTGGTAGATAGCCAGAACCCGACCCGGGTGCTTAATGTGTCATAAGTAGAACTCACAGCGATGAAAGTTGTCAGATTTGCTTGATACTCCCCACGAGCCATATTTTTTCATGTGGCTTACTTCATCTTGACAGCTTTTGCATTTTATTTTTTTAGAAAGGGTGTCTTTGTTCGTTTTGGGATTAGGGGCAGATCTGTTGGCTAACAGCTGATCATGGCCAGGTAAATGTTTTGCGATTGCTATTTGATACTCTCACTTTTCAAACTTGAAGTAAGCTCACTTAAAGTATAAGTTTTGCATAGTGTAATAGATGTTTAAGTGTCTCACTTTAACCCCAGCTATCGCACTTTAAACAGTTAATCGTTAATCGATAGTTGCGAGACTCACCTAAATGCTGATCGACACGCTTCTTGGGCTTCTGTACAGATGCATAGGGATCACTGCAGTAGTCCTGCCGGGACGGATTTTGACTGTTGCGCATATTGTGATACTCATCGCCCACCTGGCTGGGCGTGGCTGTCAAGTGGGGATAGGGGGCGTAATCATCCACAGCCCCATAGCCGCCATGTGTGAGCGGATCGTATCCATAGGTGGGCTGCTGTTCGACATACTGATTGTGTGGCGCCTGGACGAGGGTCTGTTGATTGCCCACCGCAGCCGCTGACATTTTCACCTGCCACAGCGAGTCCTGCGAGTTGACGCTGCCGCCATTGTTCGAATTCGAATAATTGTTCTCCATGTAGCCCATGTTGACCCCTGCAATGAGCATAAAAAACGAAATGCAAACATAAAATAACTAATTGAAAAGACAGAGAGCCATGGAAAAAAAGAAAATAAAATTCCAGTTCGAGCTCGAACAAGTGTCGCATAAATCAGCGAAATCGACGCATAATTCACATGAGGACATTTTGGCTGACAGGCACGATAGATGGCTGGCGCCTGGCCAAAAAAACCGAACTCTTAATGAATAATATGCAAACCATATCCAATCCAAAGCAAAAAAAAAAATAATAAAAATGTATAGAAAAAGTTGGTCGTTTTTACCGCGCTTCATTGATTAGCACATAAAAGTGACAGCAATAAATGCGTGCAGTGGAAATGATTCTATTAACTGGGCAAATTCAACAAGGCGTAATTAATAGTTTGGCATATAATAACAATATTGCGTATACGCCACTTAAAATCTACGCAAAGAATGCCATCGTAAATCTGACAAATCTATGTCGAGTCTCTTGACAACTTTCTCTTAACTCAGTTGCCATTTTTTGTACAACTTGTTCGAGTGAAAGTTTGTTGACAAATTTTTTTACGAGCTACGCGAAATAATATACGAGTATCAAAGCTGAAGTAGCTTAAGGGATGGCCGTTATGGAGATGGCGGATGTTGGCGGGGGTTGGGGCTTGGTTGGTTGGTTGTCACTGTGTCCTTGTGGTGCTTGTTACGCGCCAGAACAAAAGCGTTGACAAGCAGTGCGCCTTGTTAGAGGACTTGGCTCACTGCCTGTCCGCCCGGTTGCCTTCCTCCAGCGTTTTTCCTTTCATCCGCCTGTGAGCTGAGCTGCTTGTTACTTGGCTTCGCTTTTTGTTGTGCGTGCGCGCCTTTGTTGCGCTCGCATTTATTATTATTTTTATATCGTGATAAATCACTCATAAATATTAAACGCACGCTTGCCGAAAACAACAAAAGTACAGCCCGCGAACAAAAGTTTTTTGAATTTTGAGTCGCAGCAAAGCGAATAACTGGCGGCGGGCGGCGGCGTGCCTGCTTTTGAAAAACGCTTTCGCCAGCAATAAGTGTCTTGTATTTTGCAATTGGGAATATTTTCAATTTATATTTTGCCAACCACAACTTAAGTTGTAGACAACAAAATATTTCAATCTCGATTTCAACGTGAACATATTTTAATTTTTTTAACTTCAGAAATTAAAGAGCAGAAGACGAATGGCACACGGAATTCATTTGAATCAAATTTATGACTTCTACAAATTTATCTATGAAAAGCTGTTATAAATTATCATTTTACATTAGTCATAAATCTTTGTGTCACTTTTGCCATAATCTCGAACATTAATCTGAATAGCAATCGTTTTCAGTGTAGCTTAAACTGTTTATTTGCACAAACTAGAAAATTAGGGCAAGTTTTCTTATCTGTGGAAATCTTTTTTAATTTACAACTTTTCTTATCTGTTGAAATCTGGTTTTATTGGTGAAATGCAAGCGAAATCGAATTGTGCTCATGTTAACTGCATTCGTGTGCCATACTTTAACGACCATTTGCGTTGGGCCAAGAGCGCAAAAAACTAAGGAGTGAAGTGCTCAGCTCAGCTCAGCTCAGCTCAGCACAACTGAGCTCAACCTCTACTCAACTCAAATCAACTTCTTCTATTGGCAGCTGTTCTCATTCAACTTGTTCGAATTGCGTGCCGTTCGTTTGCCATTCGCTTTTATGGGACATGGTCGGCGTGATAATTTTTATGATTAGCCATAAAACTAAAAACAGTAATAATATTAACTTCATTTTCATTTCCATTTTCATGCCCTTTACCAAACACCCACCACCACCACCACCACCACACCACTCCCTCCCCACCCATTCACTGCCCTGCCCTTTGCATATTTCCATTTGTAATTTTATGCGATTTTCTCGTTCGTGTTTTATAAGCAATGAGCCAATCTCTAAGAAACCGAAACCGAAACAGTAACAGTAACAGTCACAGCAAAAGCAAAGAAACAACAAAAAAAGAAAAGAAAAATACAAAATAAAGAAAATAATAAACTTTTCAATTTGATAAGAATCAAATCTGTTCGGTCTCAACTTTTGATTGCTCAAGTTTTTGTCAGACTGTCTGTCGGTCTGGCAAAATGGGCGGCGGACAACAATTTTTGTGTGGACCATCGCAACAAATACCCACACACACACACACACACACACAAAATAATAAATGTACAGGAATTTTAATGCATTTCCATTCGTTATGCAGTAGCAGCAGGGGGCAGCCAAACAATTTGGTTGCTGGGCTTTTCCGCGTTGCGCAATTAAAGTTTGGGCCTCAAAAACTTTTCGCATTGATTTGCGCAAATAACTGTTTCTGTGGCATAGTTTGGCAAGCGCGATCACGAATCATAAATTGGGAATGGAGGCGGCTTATTAATTTCGCACAAGCTGTGCACTGGCTAAATTCCTTGCACGTTAACGACTCTTGGCCAAGTGGCAAAGTTCTAAGCCGTCTCCACAAGACCATCAAACTCGAAACTCTTGGCTCTAATTCACTCTCGGGGCAAAAGTTTTCAACCGGAAGCGCTTATAATTATGCAACATTTTTGTGCAGCAACAGCAGCAGCAGCAACAGCCACACAATAAAAACAGTTTCAAATGCCATTAACGGTTAACTAAACGACAGCAGACACTTAGCGAGAGAGAGTGAGACAGAGAGAGGGGACGGGTTGTGGATGAAGAGTTGTCCAAAGTTGGCTAGGTGGCACCTCAAGCGCACACGGTGTTAATGGCGCCACACGCCACAACTAACCTCAGCTTAAAGGTTGCTCCTCCTTTAGTCCTGTGGCGACCTTTGCTTTGCTCCTTGTTGCACTTTTAATTAGCGACGCGACACAGCCTGCTCGCCATTTGCCCCAAATGCGCTTAAGCGCTAAGTGTGAGACAGAGTGCAGGCAGAGCAGGCTCTGGAGTTTTATAGCAACAGCAGCAGCAGCACTAGCAGCACTAGCAGCACCAGCAGCAGCAGCCACTTGTTCTCTCTACCTGCCCCTCTGCCTTTCTGCTGTCTGAGTTCCTGTACTTTAGCCTTGTTGCCAGTCTTTGCTGGCGGCCTTTTAGTTAATACCAGCCCGAAAAAAAAAGAAAACAAAAAAATAGAAACTACAAGTAGTGGAAAAGTTTTGCAGGCAAGCTGCATTTTTGTGTGTGCTATCGCTGCTGCTGCTGCTACTGCTGCTGCTGCTGCTGCTGCTACTGCTGCTGCTGCTGCTGCTGCTATTGCTGCTGCTATTTTTGCTTTTCCTGTGAGTTTTGCCAAGCAGAACTTTCGCTTTGGGGCTTCGCATCCTGGTCCAGCAGTATTCTTCATGTTAAATCCGTACATAATAACAAGTAGACGCACTGCGCTGCTTATGCGCACATAACGAGGTCAAGTTGAGCCGAAAGTTTTGCATAGAATCTTATAAATTCATAATAAAAGATTATCAAATGCACTTGTAATCAAGTTGGCGTTCGCTTCAATGCAAAACTTTCTTAAGCCATGATGAACACTACAACGAATTATTCTATACAGAAATATTTATGCTTAAAAGTCTCAACTGTAGAAAGTTGTTTTGAATTATTTAAATCGAATTTTGCTTCAATTATCCTTAATATGCTTAAATATCTTCAAAATTAACTTCACTTTCTATTTTGAAGAGAAATTGTCGAGAAAAAGTGAAATGAACTTTAATTAAAAGTGAAACTTATTTCATTTTATTTTAATCCATGTCTTTGTTGCTCTGTTGTTTCCATTTCTTGAAGCTGAAAAGTCCAGACTGTCTCCAATTTATTCCAATCTGTGTGTGCCGTCCTGCTCATAAATAGTTTCCTATTCTGAGCTTGTCAGATTTGTTGACCATTTTGATCAAACCTTTTTTCACCTGGCCCCAAAGAACACAACCGATTAAAAATGTAAATTTGCTGTCGGAAAGTAAATACAAACGATTCAATGCTCTTGTAAATAGCAAATCCCAAATTCTGGCAAACTGGCAAACTAAAAGGACAACACATATCTGAGACCTTAATTTGGACTCACTGCAATCACAGCAACCACAAAACAAGTCTTTAAATTTCGGTGCCTCAGGCAAACCAAGTGAACGTTTTTTTTTTTGTAGTTATTTGTTGTTGTTGTTATAAATATTTGCTTGTTCCCCAAAAGAGTTTAAAGAGCTTCCGCAGAATCTGGCCAGTTGCTGGCCGCACGGAGGAGAGTGCCGAGGTAAGGGGGCAGTGGGCAGTGAGTCGGTTCAGTTACGCCTACGGCTAGACGGGGGAGCAACAATTACGACAAATATAACAACAAAGATGTAGTCTAGAGGACATCTACTCCAAAAAACCAAATAAATGCAAACAAATGTTGTGTTGTCGTCGGTTGTCCGTTGTCTTCCCCCTCTTTCTCTCAACATCCCGCTGCCGCCCTGATGCTGTATAAAAATAGATAGCCAAGTGAACACAGCACACAAAAAAACAAAAATGAAAAAAAATGAAAAAATGGAAAAAAGAAAGATAGAAAAAAAGTTGGATGGAGAAAAAATCTTTGGCGCGCTGAAAATTTATGCGCTAAATAAATAAAGCCATGAACTCTCGATGCTACAAATGTTGTCTGGCTTGTTTGTATTTCAAGTGGGTCTCTCTCTGTCTGCCTGTGTGTGTCCGAGTGTGTGTGTGCGAGTGTGTGTGTGCGAGTGTATCTGTGCTCAAAATGCAGCTATGGCCCGCAAAGCAAACAGCCACAAAAATAGTTTTGCGCCCCCTTCAACCGCTCAACCACAGAGTATCCCCCGCGCCACACGATGCGAGCAACATATTCAGTAAGCTGCTGTTGCATGCAGCAGCCTTTTAGCCGTGTGTTCAACATGTTTGACTTGTAGTTGTTTCTGCTGCTGCTGCTGCTGCTGTTGTTGCTGTTGTTGTTTTTGTTGTTGTTGCAGCCTTGGCCAGCTGACCGCACCATTCAATGACAGAATCTATGAGCTGCATTCGCCGGCTTCGCTCTTTGCTGCTGCTGCTGCTGTTGTTTTTCATGTTTGTGTTGTGTTTTCTGTGTTGCGCTGACCAACTAATTGGCTTTAAAATCTAAACACAGCTGCTGACATGGCACAGATTGCAGTTCATCGAGCCCTAACCCACATTTATAAGCTGTGGCAAAAACTAAATAAATAAATCGCTGGGTTTACATTTATTTAAAGAAAATGCTGCACGAGTAAAAGCTGCTTAGGCGAAGTCTCGCACAGGTAACATATGCTGGCCAAATGGAGTTAATTAACGCAGCACTTGGATTGCAGCAAAAGCTACTTATGCGTAGTTCTGGCGACTTTTCTTTAGCTGAGAAGTCCCAGTTACTTTTTGGCTGAGCTGTGGCACATTTAAACCACACAGAACAAAATATATGAAAATAAAATCCCAGAAATTCCAACTTGTACCACAAATAATTAAGCTCATTTTGCAACACAAATCACAAAATTATTGACTATAAAAAAATTGTGTTGCCCAAACTTTAGAAATCCATGTTTTTGGGACAATTAAAAGATTATTAAAACCATGAGCGCGGTTATTAAGAGACCAATTTGCAATTTGTATCGATTCGTGCGCCAGTTGAAATTGGCCTGCAATTTGCTTGCCACTTACTTACCTACCACTGCCTGCCCCGTCCACCCCTTTTGGTAGTGGGAATGCAGCCATTGCTTTTATTGTCGTCGTTTTCGTTGGTTAACATGCAAAGTTCATTAGGTTTTTGGCCTATGCGACGATTGCGGCAATTTTCGGTTGAGCTTTTAACGACTCCAAAAGTGCACACAGGCGACAACAACAATGGCAAAGCAAATTAAAGTGAGAGGGAGAGAGAGAGAGAGAGAGAGAGAGAGAGAGAGAGAGTGGGCGGCAAAGGTGAGGGGTTGGGTGATTAAAAAGGATTTGGCAAGCGAGAGGCGACAAGAGGACAACTTCTTATGCAGCAATTAGTGCTAACAATCAACTGCAGCGAAAATACCTGCAAATCTCTTGTGTGTGTGTGTGTGTGAGTGTGTTTGTTGTGCACAGCTGTTGCCTGTCTGTTCGTTTTATTCGCTGGCACCTTGCAACCAAATGCCACTTTTGCTAGCCAAATTAGCCGCTCGCGAATTCTTTTAAAATGCAATTAAGTGCCAATGTTTGCCAGCAGGCAAAAAAATACTCACATACTTATACACACACACACACACATACACATACGTAGACACACACACACACAAAGTTTTTTTTGGCACTTGAAAATTTTTTAATTGGCATTCGGCAAAAGCACTCGAAACTCGGCAACTTTTGAACAGAGCGCACACAATATCTACCGTTAGCAGCAGAACCATCCCCAGCAGCATCCATCCCACCCCCAATCACATTTCTTACGTCTGTCCACGCCCACAACCCTCTTCCTTTTGCCACCCAACAGCAGCAAGCCCTTGGGCAACCAACGAGAAAATATTGCAATTAAATTTGTGTCCAGCAGCTTAAAATTCTATTGCCATTTTTTTCATCCAAAGCACACACACAAAAGCAACAAAATGCTCACACACCCGCACACACTCGCACACACTCGCACACACTCACACACACATAAAAAAAGGAATTTTTTAATTTGCACGTCATTATCAAAAAAAAAAAAACAAGCAAAAATAAAATAAAACAAAAAACAATCGCCAACTTGGGAATGCCGCAAACTGAAAACACTTACAAACATATATTAATAGACAGCCAGACAGAGAGAGAGAGACACAGAGTGAGAGAGAGTGTGAGAGAGAGAGAGAGAGAGATACTTTACTATGCTTAGCAAGAATATATGTTAGGTTTGGCTTGCGATAACGCAGCCCTACACACCTGTCAACATAATTAGAATACCCTTGTTGCAGGGGCAGCATAAAAACAAATACAAAGCAGGAAGAGCGGCTCTTGCACCAATTTGTGGGCTCAACATGTTAAAGGTTAATACCTCTTATGAGGGGGGCAGGGCCTGCACGACGCCTGTACACCGATTTTACTGGCTCCACTCAGCAGCTACCCCAGCCAAGCAGCTGCAACATGGCAACAACAGGGGCGGCTTTGGGGCAAGGTAAATAAATAAACGGAAAAAAAAAGAAGTAAACCAGAACAACAATTAATAATGAATTGTATTGCGTATTGTGTAAAACCGCAGCGTGGCACTGAACGGCCGGACAAGGGGCTGCTAAGTGGGCGGGGCAGTTAAGGGGGTGTGGCAGTAGCGGGTCCAGTTTACGCATTCATTTTGTGCGCAATTTTCATTCATTGAGCGAGACGGAGTTGGGCTGGGGTGGCTAGATCGGAGCTGTGGAAGTGAGTGGCGTCACTTGAAATGACGACAAGGACGCATTGCTAGGATGAATGGACGTGAGCGTCAAGCAACAACAACAACAACAACAACAACAACTACAAATGGCAAGTATATTACAAAAATGTTTCAGCGAGAACGTAAAACGTTTAGGGCAAAAAATTGCTGTTTCAACAAATTTACAACGGAAGTTGAAGTGTTTTGCTGCGAGTGTGGTTGTGTGTGTGTGTGTAGCAGGTGGGTGTGTGTTAGTGGTTTGCACCCGCTTTGAATTGTGTGTGGCTGTGTGTGTGTGTGTGTGTGTGTGTGTGCTTGTTGCCCGCAGAGGCGCGTGATGAATGCGCATCGCCATCGATTTGCACTCAACTCCATTTTGCACTTTTCACATTTCATCGGCTACATAATTTGCGAGCAGCCACAATCCAACACCCCACCACCCCACCCATTATGTAAGCCACCCAAGCGTGGCACCACAACATGCCACTTGACTATACCACACACACACACACACACACTTGCAGCGCTCGTCAGCATGGTTTTCATTTTGTTTTCTGATGTGCTTTGCGGCGGACAATGAAAAATCACCCAAAACATTTTCCCGAGTGTCCGGCAAGGGTCCGCCCGGAAGTATTTCGCACGCTTGCCCGTGGTTTATGTTGGGGTTAAGGTTTAGTTGCCAGACCTCCCCCTACCCCTATTCCCTTCTCTCCTACTTCGATTATGTTTTTTTTAGAAATGCTTGAAAGTGTTTCAATAATTTGTCAAACCCTTAAATTGCTGCCATTTAAAAGCAAAACATAAAAAAAAAATATGTTAATAAATAATATTATAAAAAATAATAATAATAAAATTTATTAAACAATTAAATTCAGGCGAGCAACTGAAGACTTTCAACTTTAAAAATGCTGCAAATTATAAATATTATCTCGATTTGCCATAGAAAGGTATCCAACTCAATGGGCAATCAGTGAGAGAGCAGTGAGAGAGCAGTGGGAGAGGAGCAGGCTACTTTTGGGTTATCCATCAATCTGCTTTCCACACAAATGTCAACCAAAATCCGCCACGTTTCACGTTTGTATATACGTATATATATATGTGTGTATGTCTGTATGTGTGTGTGTTTACTTACATTCATTTCCTGGCAAAGTGTGTCCTGTCAAACCGGGTATGCCGGTGACACCAACAACGCCGCCGCCGCCTCCAACACCATTGAGTGTGCCACCAACAACACCGACGCCATTGCCACCAATGCCAGCGGTGCCGATGCCAACAACGCCGCCACCCAAACCGCTGCCGATGCCAACGCCACCGATGCCAACGACACCGCTGCCCGGATGATAACTGTAGCCATTTTGTGTGGCATACAGGGCCGTCTTCTGGTCCTCCATGTTGAGGGCGAGGTCCATCGAGTGCTCGAGGGCTTTGTTGTCCAGACCGCTGGCGGGATAATAAGGTGGCGGTGCCTGATTCTGTTGGGCGGCCACAATTGAGGGACGCACCGAGTCCATCTCGTAGTCCTTGGCGGCGGCGCTCTTCTTCGACTGATTGCGCTTGCAGCGACAGAACATGAGCAGCAGTCCAGCAAAGAGGGCAAATACAATGCAGGACACGATTATCGCAATCAGTGTGGGCGTGGCAAGGGCGCTTGCCTCCGCGATATATGGACGTCCAACTGCAAGCAGAGAGCGGAGTGGGGAGAGTTGAATGAAATGAAGCCATGAAAAATGCAACGCCACTCAAGTGAATGGATGAATGTTTGCTCGAATGGATGAATGAATGAATGGATTGATGGTTGCCTGGCTGGGGCCAGGTTGCAGCCCACGTTTGCCTGCCTGCGCCTCTGCGATGGATGAGTGATTGATTGATTGTCCTACGGGCTATTCAAGTGGCGCAATTGCTCGTAATGGCTTTGCATATAATGGAAATCAGTGTGTTCTTCTTCTTCTTCTTCTTCTCCGACACTCCGAATCTCGTGAATCATTATTCGTGATCGTGAATAGCTCAACTGTACTCAGTCGCATACGCAATGAATAATCGCGACGTTAGGTCCACATTTGGCTAATACTTGATTGCAACTGTTCAACAGTTGAGTCATTTGTGTCGACTCCTAAATGATGAATCTTTTGGGTGATTATTCATTTCAGCTGTGATTTTGCGAGCTCTTTTGCGATTGGCCAGCAAGTTTCGAAATGAGTGCGACATGAATGCTGTGCAAGTTGCACAAATCAGACCTGGCTCATTTAAAATTGCTTTTCAATAATCTCAGCTTAGGATTGTATATACATACAACAAAATAAGAATGGTAAGGTCGAAAATCGAATATATATTATAAATGATTCATTCATTTTAAAAAACTCACTTTTAGATAGAACAAAAATAGGGACTAATAAATTCTAACTGCAGTTGAGTTATATTCTTGAATCTTCTATTCGCATTTCATCAAATTTCTGAACATGTGTGAAAAAGATACTTTTCAGAATTGAACTGAATTATTTTGAATATTTCAAATATTTGGCTAAACCTTTCTAAACAATAATCATCACTCATCTAAACAATAGTTTACACCTGATCAGCTCCTTAAGCCCCCTTTTGAAACTTACTCTCGGCATCTGTGTAATCCCCGCAATGCTCGTGATTGTTGCGCAGGCAGAGTTTCACGCGCACAACTGGACTATTGTCGTCCTGCTCCAGGGCTAGGTTGTTCAGGGCTGCATCATGATCCTCGTCATCATCGTTGATGGTGTGCCCCAAGGCACGTCCGCCTCCACTGCGACGTGGCGCAATCAGACGATCGATGATCTTCTCCTTGTGCGTCGGTCCATTTCCCGACAGCTGCAGGTTCTCCACAATATCCACCAAATCCCAGGAGGCCATGGGCGTATCACCATGCAACATGGTCTCCACAACAGCGACCAGATTGAGGCAGGTGGCGCCTACATCAATGCCCAGGGTGCGTGTGCTCGGCTCATAGGTGACTTGCAGTGGCGGCGGAATGCGACTCACTTTGGTCGTGGTCGTTATCTCGTTGGAGTAGGGTGAACCGTTCTTGGGATTCAATGCTTTCACCTTAAAGGCATAGCTCTGATGCTGTTCCAACGATGTCACTTTACAGGGTATATCCCGCTGACAGTCGACCTCCACCCAATCGGAATTGGCATTTGCCAGCGTTGCACAATCCGGTATCAATTGCTCCTCCCTGGGCATTGCAACCCGCCGATAGCTGACAAAGAACTTGGTCTTGCTCAGACCACCATCGAACCCAGGATCCCAGCTGAGTGTCACATAATTATGGCCCACATCGACGGCACGCAGATTCGTTGGCTTCTCCGGCGGACCCTTCTGCTGCAAACGGATGGGCGCCCGAATGGTGTTCAGCGAGTTGACCACACGGCAAGTGTACTCGCCATAATCGGAGTGTGTCAACGAGTTGATGCGCAGCACCGACGTGTAGATATCATTGTTATCGGTTGTGGTGCTGATCTCATAGTGGCCATCCGAGGACATTGTTAGAGGTGACGGATTATTGCCAAATTGCCATTGGAATTCGGGTTTGGGGTACGCCTGCACCTTGCACACAACCTCGGCGGTTTCCCTGATGTCGAATGCGACCTTGTTGTACTGATGCAGCACAATCGGTTCGTGTTCGATGCGCAACTGCATCGATGAGTTCGCCGAGTTCACCTCGTTCTGGTACAGGCAGGTGTAGAGGCCACGATCACCCGGCACCAGCTGATTACCACCGGGTCTTGCCGTGCCGCGAAACTTGAGCATGCTCTGCACGGTGACCATACCGTTGGGACCCTGATCGGGATTCGTTTTCACCTCATACAAATTGAGTTCGGGCAGTATCTCAACACCATCCTTGAGCCATTTAATGCTCGGTGCTGGTTTACCCTTGGCACTGCAAGTGACCGCATAATCATTGTCCGCCACGCGACGCGTCATGTGCTGCTGCAGCTTGGCCAGGAATTGCGGTGGCTGATGGATCTCCAGCACAATGGTGGCCATATTACCGATGCCCAGCTCATTGACGGCATGGCAATGATACTTGCCCTCATTGCCCAGATGAGCCTTGGGTATGGAGTACTGTGGTCCCTGGGCGAGTATCTTTTGCCGGCTCGAGAACTCACCGTCCATGTCGCGGAACCAACGATACTGCGGCACCGGCCAGCCCGGCGGATTTGCCGAACAGGTGAGGGTGACACCGTTGCCCACATGCACCACCGGCTTGTTGGGCGTGATGAACGCCTGGCCGGGACGATGACGGACGAGCAGTGCAACTGTGGAGTTGCCGACACGTTCACTACGCTCCTGGCCTTGGCTCTGCATTATGTTGACGGCACGGCAAATATAATTTCCGGCATGCTCGGCGCGCACCGACGCTAATGTCAGGACATCACCATTATAGCGAAAATCAGAGGCACCCTCTTTCAGCCATTCGACGGTGACTGGTGCCGGATTCGCTGTGACATTACAGCGTATATTAACGGTTTCACCTTCTTCGGCCTCGCGCGTCTTCGACTCGATGACCACCGTCGGCGGATAGAGTATATCGAGTATGAGCTCCTGTTCGCCGGTCTTGCCCAGTCCATTGTCGGCACTGCACGTATATTTGCCCCCATCCTGCACGCTCACCCGATGGATGGTGTGCACCAGGGAGGAGCTAATGAAGCTCCCATTGCGTGTCCAACGGACATTCGGCACCTTCGGCTTCGCGTCCACATTGCACTCCAATTTGGCAGTGCGGTCACGTTCCACTCGCAGCGGATTCTCCGGTCCGACCTCAACTCGGGCATAGTCTGCAAAAAAAAAGGAAGCAAAACATGAAATTAGCAATGAATATATTTATGTACATATAAATATATATTTATTTTCTGCTGTTTGGATATAAATCAGAATTACGCGCTCCTCCACAACCGATGGAAATTAATAAACACAAAGCATTCTTCGTTGGGCTGCCTAATCAGTGGCATCTAAAACTTGTAATTGAATTAGCCGAATTGCAGTTGGCCTGATTACCAGCAAAAATTTGTCAATTATTAATTAAGCTAATCAAGTGACGTGACGGGCTTGGAGGAGTCATTCGACTCATTGGACTAATGCCACACGAATCCCAAATCATTAGCAACTCTCCAAGCAAACGAGACTCTCCCATTTCCATAAGTGTGTAAGTCTGTAAGTCGGACATTAATTGTTGAATTAAGTACCCAAGATTATTGGCCTGGCTTTGTGCAAACTTATTATAGCCAACTTTAATTTGACCTTCGAGTTAGCTTAAATTCGAGGCTATACAAATAGCTTTTTATGTTGCCATTTTAATGCCCGAAAATGAATCGCTTTTAGCGAAATTTCCACTTAATTGCGCTGCAAAACTTTAATTTATTAATTATTTGCATTTATTTGAGCACATCATCCACAGATGATTCTCATCTCAAGTCTCAAGTTACCTTATACGAGACTCAAGCAAGGGCTCGGCATCCTTTTGGCACGTTCTGCACCATCAGTTAGCTGCTTTATTTTAGACCACAAATCTTTCAAGACCGTTTTCGCAAGTACTCTTAATGGCTTTATATTTGTAATTTGCAATTTGCCAACAGTTTACAACTCTTGCCTCGCATACTTCTCGCCCCTTTTGGCAGACCACCGTTGAATCTGTGCACCTGCACTTGACTGCATCATATTCTTGTCCCGCTTCGCATTAGTGGCTCCTGTGCACCGCAAATGCTGTGAAATTATGTGGTATATAACCTCAACTCGTGCTCTCATCCTTGTCACTATCCAGCGCCATTTGCCAACCCACACCATGACATGATGTTACCTCACTTAGCTGCTACGCTGCTCTGTAATTAACTGAGCCGGCTAAGTGTCGGCTGCCGGTTGCCTAATGACTGTCCATAAAGTCGCCAACTTGTCGTCGCATTGACAGCCAGCAATCTTAAGAAACTAGAGCAAGAAAAAACCCCAACCCACCCCTCTAAATTCCACATCTGTGAAATTATAGTAAATTGCGTAATTCCCGGCTACCTTTTCAGGTCTGGCCCAGCTGCAGGAAAGCAAAGTTAAGGTTGGGTTGGGATTCGGATTGGGGTTGGGCTTCAGGTTCAGCTGGTTGTTGGAATTTTTTCTTGGTCTTTTTTAGTTTAGTTCACTCTTTGCGTGTTTATGTGCGTGTAATTACATTTGATTGTCTACCTTTGGTCTGTGCGTCGAGTTTGCTCTCCGTCTGTGAGTGAAGAACGAACCTTATCCGAGAGTGGTGCCGACAAACCATTAAGAAATTGTTGTTTATAAATCGACGCGTTGTGCACTTTTGCCTGTTGTAAATGGCTGGGTCTTCGAAATTGGCTTAATTGTCACTCTTTGTGAACATGTTTTACACATTTGGGCCACTGCAATTACATTCCACAGAACGCATGTTGTGCAAACATCAAATTAACCTAAAACTGTAACGGAACCCAAGATGAGAAGGTTTCTTTTGACCCGAACTCAACTTTTGATTACTTTAAAATGGGCAGCGGAAATGTTGCCTTCAATTATTTTGTAGCCACTTCGTGTTCATAAATAATGAACACAAAGTAATACCAAGTTGTAGCAAAAAAAAAAATAACAACACAAATATATATAAAAAAAAAGAAAAAGAGAGAAAACAATTTGATGCGTGTTTTGCATATAAATTTCGTGCTTTTCGGCCCAAGCCTTAAATTATGCCCTCAAATAATTGAATTAGCTTACAGATCCAGGAGAATTCTCAATTTCAAATTTTCGCGCACCCTCAGTTAAATTGTGTTGCAAATAAATATTTTTCCAATCAATTTCGGCGCCCAAAAAAACAAAAGAAATAATAATAATAATAAAGCAGAGCAGAGTGTGTTAAGAAATTTTGCCCCCGCTGAAAAGTCTGCTACATTAAATTTATATGGGCAAATCTGTCGCTAATGCCCCATAGATGGCGCTTTATGTTATAAATTGAAAGCAAAATTAACAGTTTTTAGTCGCGCTTGGGGGCTGCTGCATTATAAACAGTTTATTGCTAATCCGCACGTTCAGCCCGACCCGAAATGATGGCAAATGAATGAAAATGAAATTTTCAATTTTTTGACTCGGTCCTAACTCAATTTTCTACTCAGTTCTGGCCACTTAATACTAACGCAATTTACAGACTGCGCCGCTGCTGCTAAGCAACAATTAGTTATTAGGCAGCAGCTTCTAGTCTTCATCCTTACTTTTGGTGGGTAGGGGAGGTGAGTTGGCCTAATTTCGTTATGGCCACGCGCAGCGCGTGGCACAAAAGGCCAAGCGAAAAGGGCAAAAACAAGCCAGACAAGCTTAGCCAAGCCAGCTTCAGTTGATTTCGGGCAATTAATTTAATACAGCAGGTTGAGTGAAAACCACGAACAAAGGGCCAAAAGGCGAAAAAAAAGTAAAAGAACTAATACACCAAAGAAAAGTCGAAACGAAAAAACAATGAAAAGTGCAATAAAAATTAGTGCTAATATTAATTTTAATTTTAATTGGAAAAGCGGGCGAATTGCATTAAAATTGAAATCCTTTTCACGCGCGCGCGCGTCCGCTTAACTTGGCTTACAGCTGCCTGAGACAAATCCAATTTTAATATGTGGCCAAAAAGGAAAAAAGGCGTGGCTCCAAGGAGTGGAAGGAGAGGAAGGCGTGGCGTGGCCACAAAATGCCAAAGTTAAAGCCGAGTTGAAAGCGGAATTGATATGGCCAAGTGTGTCTGGCCAAAAACCAAACATAAACCACTTCGTTCTGGGCACTTTTGGCCAACTAAGATAAATGATAAGGCAAATGAGCGCAACTCTCGCGAGAGTAACTCACATCTTCGTCTCCAGCGCTACTTGTAACTAATGAATGTGAAATTAAAAAGTTCGGAGCTTAGCCGGAAACGTAACGGAAATACAATAAATTATAGAACCGCACAATCCAATATAAGCGTTAACCACTTCCCCCCCGAAAACCCAAAATAAATAAGAGTTACTCTGAGTAGAGACGAATGTGGAGTGTGGAGTGTAGAGTGTAGAGTGTAGAGTGACTATGCGACTCTGAGTTACCCTGTAATTATAATTCTTCTATCTTACAATTCGCATTTCAATTTAAACTGATTGCGATGAGGTTTACAAATTAAATGTGTTTTTGCTGATGTCGATTGCCAACTTCCGTCTGCAACAACAACAAGAAGAACGACAACATTTTATGATGGCTCATTGTGTAAACCATTTTAATTAGTTGTAGGGTATATGTATAAAACCACTCGAAGCACTTCCAAGACACACAACAAAAGCAACAGCAACAACAACAACAACAACAACAGCAACAACAAACTTCCACAATTAATGCTTTAATTCGTTTGCGTGGCAGCTGCTGCGTTTGCGTCTAAAATGTTATTGACCTGGTTTGGCTTGCGGCTGGCAGTTGTTGGCCGCGTGCCTTGTTTTGGTTAGTTCCTTAGTTGGTCTTTTGGACATAGACTCCTTTTGGTATCAAAGCAAAATCAGCATCTCACTCATTGTCTCTCTCTCTCTCTCTCTCTCTCCTTTAGGCCAGTGCTATCAGACAGACATAGCAGTAGTTGTTATTGCCATGATTTTCATCATTTACTAAATGTTTTTCTTGGCTCTCAAGTTCTTGCTTCCTACTGTGTGTTGGCCAGCAGTTGGCTTTTGCCTTTTTGCCTGGTTGTCGTCGTCTCTGCATGAACGTCTACAACTCCGCACCCGCCTCTCTCTCTCTCTCACTCTCGCACTCTATCTGAATGCTCTTTGGCTCTTTCTGTAACTTGTTAGTTTTCTTTAGTGGCCTCTACAAGTTCTGTTCAAGTTCCCCTCGCCAAACACAACCCAGTCAAGTAGTCGTCTCACCGTTTCAGCAGCTTCATGTTCTTGTCTTGTTTTCCTATTAAGTCAAGAATTTTTATAGCATTTAGTTGGAAAAGCTTCAACATATTTTTTTTTTTTGCAACTATCGCCTCTTCCCTCTCGCTCGCTCTCTCTTCTCTATGTATATCTGGTCGTATTGGTCGCTGTGTTATGGCCATTCCAGAGAAATGTACGTACGCATAACTCGTGCCTGCTGTCAGCGCTTTTGAGCTATGAGCTCTTGTGGTTTTTGCTTTGGCTTTTTATTAGTTTCTTGTTGGGATTGCTGTCTTTTTTTCTGTCTCTCTCTCTGCTTGGCATGTCGAAAGTGGTTTACCAACCAAGCTTGCTCTCTCTCTCTCTCTCACACACACACACATGCAGTCTAGGCCTGCTGCTGGCCAGCAGCTTTGACCATGTGTTACCCCTCCCCACCGCGTTCACCTTGTCCCTTTCAGGCCAACTAGTTACTAAATTGAGCGCATAAACTAAAACAACTACTGCGCACAAATCCAAAGAAAAGAAACAAATGGCAACAGCAGCACCAGCAGCACCAGCATCAGCAGCAGCAGTCAATGTAAAAGGGAGACTGGCTGTGCTTTTTCTTCGCTTTTTTTTTTATTCTTTTGCAGCTCATAAATTACAGGAAGACAGATTCCTTGAGTCGACAAGGCAAATAAACAAGCATCCGCCAAAGAATGAGTGAACGACTGACTGAGTGGACAATCTGCCATAAAGTTTAACAAGCACATTAACTTAAAACCAATAAAGACGAGAAGCCAGCAAAGTAGTCAGTAGTCGGCTAGATTGCCAAATATGATAGAGAGCTCGCTCTTCAGCAAGAGTATTTATTTTATAATATCGAAACTACTTGAAAATTATGGCAGAAGCTAACAACGCACGTATAAACTTTCGAATATATTTTCAAAATTGCTAATCAAAGACTGAAATAGACCACTTTATTCATTTGAAGCATCGTTGATCTCTTGCGAAACAATATCTGTGCTTTCATATAGGAAATACAGATTGCGCAGCGAAATGGAAATTGAGAATTTCACTCAGGCCACTCCACAAAAGATTTGAAACTATAAAGCAAACTGCTGGGCAAATAAACATTTGCAAAAAAGCCAATAAAAGCCAAAAAAAAAAAGAAAAATGAAAAACAAAGCCATTTAGTCTTATCTGCGGGCTAAGCAAAAATACATGTTCAGTTAAAATAGTTCGGAAAGTGCTCTAATGCGAGCACTCTTGGGTAACAAAATCAGTACACATTTGTACAAATAAAATGGAAACCAGTTCAATTAGAAGCCAGTTCAATTAGATTTGCAATTGAAATGTGGCAAAAGCTTATCACAAAAAAAAAAAAATAATAATGGAGCAGCAGCAGTAGCAGCAGCAGCAGCAATCAAAACTGATAAGCGCCCAAAATATTTATTGCAACTACAAACGGTTATTATCGACAGACAGACAGATACAAATATAGCTGCAGATGCACAAATGCACAGATACTCAAATTTAGATACAGATACTGGTGACAATGGGGGCAATTGTGGTCATGAAATGAAATCAACAATTTGTGCCGTCAACACAAAAAAATTATTGGCTACAAATGATTTATGAAATATTTTGCATATGGGGTTTTTCAGGAATAGCGACGAGGGAAAATCAAAAATACAATATATGTGTGTGTGTGTGTGTGTGTGTGTGTGTGTGTGTGTGTGTGTATGTGTGTGTGTGTGCGTATTGATCAACTCTACCCATGTAAACAACACAAAATGAAATTGTGTCTGTGAGACACAAAATGAACAAATGAACAAATACGTGGCACACACAAATTGCGCTGCAAGTTTATTTTTATGGCACAATTTGTGGCAAATCAATGTAGAAAACTTTTCTACAAAACTAATTTTATGTGCTTCGCTTTGCGTTTTTGCTTCTTCTTCATTTTATTTCGGACATGTTAAAAGCATAAACAATTTACAAATTTCCCGAAACGCAAAGATGCGGGAGGAGAGGGCGGCTGGGTGGGTGGGCAGGGAATGGAGGAGGATGGAGGTTGAAAGAAGCAGGAGCAACAGCGCAACAGCGCTGTCGTTGCAATCAAAGCTGCCCTAAATTAATTTAAAAAGAGGCAGCAGCAACAACAACATAACACATACTGGAAAAAGTTGTTGCTGCCACGCTATTTAAACAACACAAATTTTTGTAAATTGTCTGGCTGGAATTTTAATGGTAAACAAAAATGGGAGAGAAAAAAATAGAGAAAAAAAGGAATGAGTGGGGCATCAACTTTGCCCATTTGGCAGAGGCTGCTTTAAATAGGCAGCCAAATTATTGACAAAGTTTCTTGTTGTTGGTGTTGGTGTTGCTACTTTGTTTTTTTTTTTTTTCTAGCTAAACACACATGGAATTGTAGATGATGGCGGAGAGAGGGAGGAGGGGGGAGCTGGCAAAGTTGCCAAGCTGCGAGGACTGGGCAACATCATGCAGGCCACAAACGATGTCATTAGTGTTGGCATTTGGTTGTTGCTTGTTGTTGTTGTTGTTGTTGTTGTTGTTGCTGCTGCTGCTGCTGCTATTATTTGCACAGGGCATGAGGCAAAAAGTAACAGCAGTCCGTGCAGGGCGAAACTTTTGCTTTTATTTATTTACTTGCCCCCGCGTGCGCGCCAAAAGCAAAAAAAAAAAAAAAAATAGCAGACAGAAACAATTATAGGCAAAGTCGAAGCTCTTGATGCCCTTAGCTGAGTGTGAGCGTGTTGAAGAGCTCGAGAATGGCAAGATACAGCCAAAAGCTAGGCCAGTTTAAAGAGTGAGTTATTAGCCACGTATAATTGCTGGTAGAGCATCTCTCTCTCTCTCTTTCGATCTCCCTATCTTTGTTTAACTGTCTATATCTATATCTATATCTATATCTATATCTATATCTATATCTATATCTATATCTATATCTATATCTATATCTATATCTATATCTATATCTATATCTATATCTACATCTACATCTACATCTACATCTATATCTATATCGATATCTATATCTATATCTATATCGATATCTATATCTACATCTACACATACATCTATATCAACATATACATCTATATCTACATCTATATCTACATCTATATCTACATCTATATCTATATTTCCCGTCTATTTCTATATCTCTATCCATCCCAGTCTATATCTCTATCCATCCCAGTCTATATCTCTATCCATCCCAGTCTATATCTCTATCCATCCCAGTCTATATCTCTATCCATCCCAGTCTATATCTCTCTATCCATATTTATATCTCAATCTCCCTCTGCCTATCTCTCTTTCTATCTGGCTATACCTCTACCCTTAGATATCTCCCTCTGTGTTTGCCTAGTTCAAACAACTATCGACTTAACAGAACGGCATAACTGTAAAACAGCTAAGAGCAACAATTTTGACAAAATATTAAACTAAGTTAATCTAAATTCAATCTCGGGCAGCAGCCACTGGCAACTCTCATAACATATTCAGTATGCTCCTTGCGCCCACGTCTAGTCGCAAAAATGGGCCAAGTGAATTTGCCCAGCCTGAACTAGAAAATAACCCGAATATATATAGAAAAAAAAGAAAAAATACAAAAAATACAAAAAGAAAACACAAGAAAAAATACGGAAAATGAAAACGAAAACTCGGGCAACACGTAAAGCAAATTTTTGAATGGCGTAATTTTCCAGCGAAACGAGATGTGTAGATTTTGTTGGCAACAAGGAGGAGGTTTGGGAGTGCCGGCGAGGGCGGCTAACTAGGGTTAGGGCGGTCGGGGCAGGGCAGCAGGCAACACACAAATGGTTGAAATAGCTGAAGCGGTTGAAACAGTTGAGTTGAGCAATTGCAGCAACAGCAGCCAGCAAATTTTTGATGCTTTGTTTAACTTGCCTGTGGTGTGTGAATGTGAAACAGAGAAAGAGATGGAGAGAGCGAGAGAGGGAGAGAGGGAGGGGGAGGGAGTGAGATAGCAAGCGTAGCCTAGCATTAGGCGCAAAACGGAATTACTTGCCGAAAATAAAATAAATAAAACAAGTAAAAGTTTTCGACGTGCACCACAGAGAGCTTGATAACAGAGAGAGATACAGAGAGCAGCACAGAGAGAAAAGTGGGAGGGAGAGAAGTAGGGGTGTGGCAGGGAATCAGACCCCGCTTTTCTATGCCTATCTATATAATAAACTCAATTCGCGTAAATTTTGCTTTTTATTTTATTTCACTTTTATTTAACATTTTTTTTTTTGTGGCGCGTCTATCCTGTCTAAATATATATATATATATATATATATAGAGATATGAGATACTAAAACTGTAAGTGGGATTGTCCTGGCAACTGGCAACTGGCAACTGGGCGCAACAGCGCACTTTGACCTAAATAATTAAATTCAGAAAGAAACAAAGTAGGAAGTTTGCTTTTAGCGCAAGAAGTTGCTTTTTATCCTTGGTGTCCTTGGAGCAAAAGTTGTGCCCCTTAGTGCAGCAGTTGCCTTGCTGTTTGCCGCTTCCTTTGCAGCGGTGCATTTCATTTAATTTAATGCTAAATTAATTTACTTCATTGCAGCGCGACAAAGTAAAAGTCGAGCAGCAGCAGCAGCAGCAGCAGCAGCAGCAGCAGCAGCAGCAACTGAAACAACCAAAGCACTTTATGCAGATTTCATTGCCTTTGTAAATATTTAGTTAATTTGTAAAGATTGTTACCACCCCCACCATCCTCTCAACTAAACTTCTCAGTTTCAGACAGCTGCGTCTATTCTCAGTGGCATTAAGGAGGATGCTGTGACAGCTGATTGATTAAATCTTACTTATAACAAACAAAAACATTTTATTTTATTTTTAGCACTTAGCGTAAATAAATGTTGTTCTCAAGAATATGTAGATTATTTTTGTTGTTGAATGATTTTTCAAAAAACTAAGCAGAGCATCCCAAAAATATATTCATCTTATATGGAAACATATAATTCTAAAAGAAATATAATTAAGCAGTAGTCAACTTTTGGCAAAAACACTTCATTTGCTTCTACAAAATGATGCTTGTAGCAACAGCGTTTCTATGCAACTCTTGCTGCTGCTGCTGCTGCTGCCTGAAAATGAAAAGTTTTCAAATTATTTCGGCACAGCATAAAACTATTTAATTTCGCAACTTTTTTAATTGAATTTGGAGCAGTACTCTCAAAACACACAGCTCGAACTATGCTTTCGAGACCAGCCAAAATACAAATTCTGTTTGTGATCTGCACCAAAAAAAAAAAGAAAAAAACTTTCAGAATTAAAATATACAGAAAAAGAAAAACAACAATTGGAGAATTTCCATTTCTGGTTAATTTTTGGGTTAGTTATCATTGCAGCTGAGCGACTGCTACCTTTGCTAGCCTAGCTTAGGGGCAGCAGCTCTTGCAACTTGCCAACTTGCAGTTGCAACAACAAGTTGATCATCGTCAGCATGATTATCATAGTCAAGCGTCATGTGTGGCAGCCAGGGGCCAACTATAAAAACACACAGCGGTTTGCCCCGCTGGCTGATGCTGCTACTGCTGTTTTTGTTATGGCAGCAGCAATGGTAGCAACAGCAGCAGCAGCTGCTGCCCACAGTAAAAGCCGCCATGGTCTCAACCTCAACCTGCACCAGCAACCACCCCCCCCGCACATTTATGCCCCAAGCAACGTCAGCTGCTGCTTTATACCCTCTATCTCTCTCTCTCCCTCTCACTCTCTTTATATATATATATATATATATCTGTTGCTAAGGTTGTAGTTGTAGTTGCAGTTGATGTTGCTGTAAGTCAAGTAGAAGCTGCTGCCAATGTAAACAATGCAGCAACAACAAGCAAAAGCCGCTCGCCAGCAGGCAAAATGTAAATAAAATTTTTTTTAAATTAACTGCCAGCCACGTGGCACTGTTACAACACACACACACACACATACACCCACCTCCCACACCCTTTGGCACATACGATTGCTGCTGCTGCTGCAGCTGCAGGAAATGTATCTACATATGCACAGTACAATATTCAAGATTGTTGTTCATATTGCTTTTTTTCCCATTTTTCTTTCTTTTTTTTTGTGATTTTATTGCTGCCGCTGTTTGGCTGGCATTTTAGCTTTTGCAACTTGTTCCATTTGTTGTGCACTCTTGCCGCACTTTTCTCTTTGGCCAGAAGGAGTGAAATGGATGGGGAAAAAAATAGTGTGCTCGTCAATAGTTTTGCTGCTGGCTGCTGCCAGTTGAATGTTGCTAGTTGCGTGCTGCTGGCTGCTGGCTGCTGCTGCTGTTGTTGTTGTCCATTCCGTTCTGCAACATGTGCCGCCTTTTTGTTTGCTCGCAAGCACTCGCATGAGTTGAGAACTTATAGTGGCTTTATAGTCTCGCTCACCCACTCACCCGCCAGCCAGCACTTAGGTGCAAAGGAAGCGAATGCGAATCCGTGAGTCAAATGTGAAATGCGAATAGAAAAAATACTGCCTGAGTATAGCTGATACTACTACTAATACTACTACAGCTACTGCTCTCAATTGTGATAAACTAGCAAAGCAAAAACAGACAACATTGGCCATATATATGAATATATAGAGAGAGGTTTGAGAGGAGGACTGTTTGACATAGCCTAACCATTGTAGCTATGCATGCTCAAGTTTAATGTTCACTTTAAAAGCCAAAATTCAGTTTATGGCAACAAACACTAAAAACCCCACTCGAAATCTGTCTCGATAATAAACAGCGCATTTGAAAATCGTTCACTTTCCATATCATTTGATACTCCATTTGTATTGATTTTATTGTTGTTTCTTTCTGACTGCAGTTCAGATTGCACAAGTAGTCGGATACACACATACCATGCAACATGTGTTGTGTCGTAAAACTTTACCATGCCAAAAATGCTGCTGCAAGTGAAATATTTCATTTCTATTTTTTTTAGCACCACCCCTCTAGCCTCCCCCCTCCCCGGGCTATACGCTTTGTGTCAGCATAATAAATTTATATGTAGACGTTGATATGCTGTAAATATTTTTCTATTGGCCCGCTGGCCAACCAACCAACAATGTACAAATAAACATATGTTTTTTCTATTCTTTATTCCATTTTTGTTGGGGTTTGGCGAACTGTGAAACAATATATTACTCAAATTTGCATTTAATATTTACACTAATAATTAGTTGAAAATTACTTGCATAAATACAAGTTTTAATTGGCCGGCTATTCAAATGCAAATTTGATTATGTAATTAACAAAAATGCGAGAAAAAATAATCAAACAAAATAATAAATAATAAATTGTTACAAAAAATTAATTTATTAATTGCTCATGCGGCAGAGAGTTTCTGACTGATAGCATCTCCGAAAAAAAGATAAAACTAATAAAAGCAAAGCGCATGCAATGATGCCAGCAATTAATGAAAGTTTGCTTTTACAAACAAACAAACAAACAAACAACAAAAATGCATTGAAAGCAAATAGAAAACAGGAGCATGAAATGAACAGCAAATCAACTTAAATAAATAGAAAAACGACGAATCGAATGCACACTCGAATCGAATCGAATCGAATCGAATGTTTATAGTTGTTGTGTTACTTCTTTTACACATTTATCGACTCAATTCAGTTCTTTGTAAATTGTTTACACTGTTTAGAATTGTATTGCATAAATTACATAGAAATATTTGTGAGTTTATTGATTTGAATGCCTTTGATTGCACTACGCTTGCAGATGTGAATGTGATGTGAAACAAACAAACAACATTTTCAAATTATGTTCAAAATTGAATGTTGAAAATGGGATTTAATGTAAGCGTTGACCGCAAAAATGTTTTCGAAGAAATGTTCGTCTGGCAAATGTCGCATGGAATATGACACACATAGTACAACTGACATCTAGAAATTCATTTACAATTTTGCATTTACTTTTCTAAATAAAATCGAATAATTACATTTCTTTTCTTTTGATGCCACAATTGGTGTCTGAAATGTTCTCTAAAATGTGTTCAACATTTTGTCACAAAGATGCGGACAGCAGTCAAAACCTGACTTTCATAAAACTAATACAGTTCACAAACACACATTTTGTTGCCACAAATGTTGCTGACATCAAATGGAGTCCAGAGAACTGCAGGGCGCACCAAATAAAATTCTAACTGGACACCGAAAATATTTTATTCAACTTACAACTAACTTCGTCAACTGATCGAAAAAACTAGTACAAAAAATTGACTGCAACAAATCAGCTGCAGGCAAATGAATGCAATTTTGCTTGCAGCTGCAGCTGCAACACACAGCTCTCAGTCAGCGCTCAGTGGGAATCCATTCGAGTCACGCCAATTTTGTGGTCACTTTATTTTTTTTTTATTCCTGCAACGCCCTCAAGCTGTGAGTCCCCAAAAAAAAAAGAGAAACTCTCGATAAATCCTAAAGCGGCAAATGCAGCTCGCTTGCCTGCCCCAAAAAAATATCGTTGCAACTTTATGTCTATTTTTGTGGCACACACATGGGCGCTGACTCTAATGTGGCAGCAAAGTTTTGTAAATAAAAATTTGCGCAAATTTGGTGCAGAATGCGCAGATTGCATTGCAATCAACATCGGTTGTATATTGGGGCAAGCACGCAGCTGCGCCCTGCGCCCCTCACCGTCGCCATGAGCGGAAAACACGTCACGTTGTAAAGTCAAACAAATGTGTGCAAAACAAGCATTTCGACATTTCAATTTTGAATATTATTGACGTGTTTATGCGGTGACGCAAGGAGCTTAATTGGGTTTGGTTGGAGTCAGACAGAGTGGGGCAAAAAGGGGGTTCAGTTATGGGGCAGTTGAATATACTCTTGGTATTTGTTCAGTTTGTCGCCATAGCGAGATTTCATTGATTTACAGAATTTACTTTAATTAGCACAGCTGAAAATGATGCCAACGCACAGGATATAAATATTTATGGAGATTGGAAAAGCAGAGCCTGCCCCCCTCTGTGGTGGCGTGGGGCGTGCCAGCAGCAGCTATCTAGTTTGTTTGGTCTGTTGAAACAATGCCAGTCATTGTGCAGCAGCACAGTCCTCATTGTAATTGAGGCACCGGCAATGGATATGTGTGCTGATGTTTACACTATTATTGACATCATCAGTAGCAGCAATGCAGCAACAAGAACAACAACAACAATGGAAACAACATCATTATGATGCTTCGCTTCGTTTTGGTTTCAACATCAACATCAACATCATCATCATCATCATTCGCAATCCTAATCATTTCAGTAAACAAACAATAGTCGAGCCAAAACCTAGGCCATGACGAACAATGCAAACTTTGTCATTGGTTGGCTGCATAAATTTATGCCTCTGAGATGAGATGGAGACTGAGAGAGAGAGAGAGAGAGAGAGAGATAGCGAGGGGGAGTGTGATATGGCATCTCTCTCTCTCTTTCTCTCTCTCTCGCTCTGTCAACATTTGTATTTGCCAAGTAGCATTGTTAAGGTCTTACTCACAAGCAAATTAATGCCTGTATCATTAAGATTTGTATTTAAAAAAAAAATAATCATTGCCGAATTTTGGAATATGTTTCGAAACAGTAAATTTGATATATATATATATATATATATATATATATAGTGTATTATTTTGGTGTACTTGACAACATTTACTTTAACATTTAATTAACTCATTTGATTTTATGGTCATATTATGGTGTTAACTGCCTTTGTGAAGGCAACTCGTTGACTATATTGTTGCCCATTCGGCTATTCTTAGAAGCAGTTTGCCATGATTGCTGTGTTATGCGATACCTAACTATACCCTGAACCCATTAAAAATGGGTAACAAGGGTATAATGGTTTTGCGAAAATGTATGTAACACGCAGGGTCAAAAGCCGAGTCGATATAGCCATTTCCGTCTGTCTGTATTTGGAATATAGGTTCTCGAATACGCGGCGCAGATCAAGTTTGTTTTGTTTTTATCGATATCTGCCCGATTTCGATTTCCGATAGCAATAAATGCCACAATTCTGAAGGCAGAATCTAATTAATACATAATATACATATGCATATTAGCGATCCACTCTCAATTTCATCCAGATCGGATAAGAAACATCGTAGTTATAGTAGATCGTCGCCAGCCTCACTATATCTTTGTGTGTATTCTGCAGAGCCTCGTGCCAACTGACTTTGTGAACTCTCCTTTCAACGCCAACGCTGTTATGCGAAACATAATTCTTACTTATACCTTCTAATACATTCTCTCTCTGTCTCTCTGCCCCCAATTGCTGCAGGCTGATGCATGGCTGCGTCCATCGTCCTGTCATCACACACCTCGAGGACCGTCTTCAGCTGCCTGAAGCTGAGCTCAGCTTTCAGCATTTCACGCATTGGTTAATGCGCATAATTATTGTATTTCAATTAATTTGCTGACCAGAACTGATTCTGGGAATTTGTGCCCGTAACCTGTTATCGACGTTTGTCATCATTCGTGTTGCCGCTGCCAACTGGATGAATGGCTAATGACGAATGCTTTTGGGCCGGGTCAACATGCGTACCGTAATTTGACCCAAACTGACCTCAGCACGCAACGCAGCCGCCTCTCTCTCCCTCTCCCTCTCCCGATGGCATCTTGGTTGCCTTTTCTTTTTCTTTTTGGGGATTTTACAAGTTAAATCTTTAGAATGTGGCAACCCGGAATGTCGAGAAAACATACCAACGCCTCAGCAATATGGGCTCCAATTGCCCCTAGTACAATTCACGAGAGAGAGAGAGAGCGAGAAAGGGAAAGAGAGATAGGAAATAAAGGCGGTTGTTAAAGAAACAAAGCATCCTTTTGTTTTAGTCCGGGGACTTAACTTGGGTTGCTGCTGTCTGCTTGCCTGCCTCGGCTGCCAGCTCACATAATGTGGCCAAATGTGTAGCCAAACAATAAATGAAAATTGTGTGCAATTGTCGTGCCCTCTGCCAATGGCCAACCAACCCATCAGCCCCAAATGAACCCTTGCAGCCAAGCTGCAGAACATAACCTACCAACCCACACTCATTTCAACTCCCAAAGTGCTTTCACGATCCAAGTTGTTGTCATTGTTGGCTGCTGCTCATTTTGTGTGGCTGTCTGTCTGTCGGTCTGTCTGGTTGTCTCTTGGCTCAGTTAGCTTTCTTATTAGAGTACTGATACTGAAAAATACAGCACAGAGTTTACGTCTCTTGATGCTAGCCAAGTTAGTCTATTTATTTGGTATGGATTCTGAGCATATTGCTCACGCTTTCAAGTGCTGGGTATCTGTTAGTCTGTCACGTAAACTGTTTGTTAGCTGCCATTGTTTTGCTGCTGTTGAGCAACTTTCATTTTGAGTTGGTTGCGTGTGCGTCGTTATCCTTTTTATTTGAAGTTTGCTTAATGCCAAGTAAATAGTAGCCACAACCACACACACTCACACACACACACACACACTTAGAGCATATAGGAAGTGGCAGATGGAGAGATGGAAAAGCATTGGCATTGCATTGTTTCATTCGAAAAAGAAAAACCACAAATGTCAGACATAAGTAGGAGGGGTCCGTTTCGAGGGTCTCTTTTGGCCATGTGTGTGTGTGTGTTCTTGCTGTTAACCCTGGCTCATTTCATGGCTTGTTGCCGACTATTTTTACCGTATTATTGGTGTTAAGTTGCCTGTTACCTATGAACCCAGTGACAGCAAGGAGCACCAACAGCATTAGCAGTCGGAGTAGAATCTGCTGCTGGTCGCTGTGCTCTTATCTGGTCGCATTATCATCATCATCTTCAATTTAATGCGTGGCAAACGACGAGAGGACACTCGACAATTTCTTGTGTTTGCTGCTTGCTGCTTGCTTCTCGTTTCTATTACTTCGTTTTCTTCCCCCCCAAATGCTGCTGCTGCGCTTTGTTTTTGCGGCTTCGTCCTGGCAGTCACTTCCTGCCATTTGCCAGTTGGTTTGTGTCGTCTGTCCTTCCTATGTTTTTTTTTTGCTGCCATCTCGCTTCTGTTCTTTTTTTTTTTGTTTTTTGTTTTTGTTGTACTCTATGTAATGCCACTTTATATGCCGCAGTTGATGCCTTTAGAGGCTTTTGTGTTTACGCCATGTTAAGCCTTGGAATCCCTAATGCCAAAGGACATCGCCAAACCACTCACTACCCACTACCCCTCTCTCCACCCTCCGCACCCATCGCTACCCTGCCAAACTCGCCGCTTCTATTGGCACATGTGTATTGGCATTTGCTTCGTTGATTTTCCACAACATGCTGTGCCTATTTGCCTAGTTGGCCTGTCTTCTCTCGCAGCTTCCTCCTCCCTCGCTGCTCATCCTGCGGGGTGTTAAGGTTCAAACATGGCGCAAGGTCGTTTCAACCAACCGAAGCGGGCAGCATTTACATTTACATTTCCATCTACAGGCACCCATCTTCTACTTCTCTCCGCCTCTGACCCCCCGCATCATCAGTTCCATTTCTCTATCCGGAACGTGCCCGGGCTGCCTTTTTATGCATGATCTCATCGCTGACTGGCAGCAGGCTAGCATTCTGGCGAGGCTGCCAGGCAGGATGCGACAGAGCGTTCAGTCCAACCACACCCCACCCTCCTATTGTCCCCATAGACACACTTCCTCCTCCAATCTGGTATCTCTGGAAAGGGGCTTCTTTTGGGACAGGCCAGACAAAAGTTAATTGCCTGACATTAAACTATGAAAATGATAGGCGCCAGGATAACGTATAAGCACACAAACACACACACACACACACATGTGTGTCAATATTATTGTAAAATTGTTGTGCGACTTAAGCACCATTAAATCCCCCAAAAAGGTAAAAATATTTGACAGCAGCAGCGCAGAGCAATGTCGGCTTAGAATCAAATCGAAAGTCAAGCAGGCAACCAGGCAACTTTGCAGCCTGGCAGCCTGGCAGTCTGGCAGCCCTGTACAATCCACAATCCCTGCAACAATTCTCACCAAGCAGCAGCTGTCTGTTGCCTGCCCGCTTTACTTTCCCTGCCGAGGGGTAGGAGTGGCCTGGGTGCCCAGGTGAGATCCGATTAGGCTCATCAGGCAGCCGCACTCAAAATGCGCGTGGCAAGAACAATAAATTAGCGCCGCAGCTTAAAATACGCAGCAATCCGCTCTGCATAAATTCAATGCCAGCAGGCGAACACATAAACTCTTCCTAGACACCCCCTTTGAGCCAGCATTCAACACTGGGTTTGCCCTTTAAGTAATTGAATATTTACTCGGATTGCAGATAAAGTACTTAACAATCAGGCGCAGGAGCAGCAGGAGGAAGCAGCAGAGGCAAACTTAATCATGTGGGGAGACAATCAAATTTGAGCAATAAACATTGAGCTGCGTGTTTGGTTTCTTAGATGACCTTCTAATCCTTGCATGCAATTTAATAGCGTAGCTCCTTGCGATTCTAGACCAGACCAACATGTCCTTCGATAATCTGCCAGCATTACAGCTCTTAAAAGTAAACATAACTTTTGAGGCATCACAAAAGTAGATATTTATTTTTGAGCTTGCAGCAAAAATGAGTATCGAATTGCATTCAAAGATTTATAAAATTGCGTAAAAAGTTGAGAAAAAATCAGAAAAATTCATTTTTGTCGAAAAGTACAAGTACACTGTCAGGATATCCCTTAGAGCAAAAAAAAGGACGAAAGTTCCTCAAAAAGTTGAGATAAAAAGACTTCTTAAACAAGGGAAATTGTTTATGACTTGGATCCTGTGTCAAACACCTTTTCTTTGACAGGACAGGCTGTCGAAAGGATACCCAAAATCAACCTTTCAGTTTCCGAGAAACAAGGTTTTCGTGATTTGGAGCCCTTCTTCCGATGTCCCAAAAGTATGCAACGACATTTTTAATTTGATCGAAAACAACCAAATTGAACATAATTAAACAACTATTAATATTTCTAACAATTTAGACAGACTTAAATATACCCTTTAAAATTGGTGAAAAACAAGGCGATTCGCCTTATTCTCCAGGGGCATTTTATGGTTATGAGCAGACGACGAAGAGGAAGCAGACGCTGAGAATTTTCAATGGAGCGCCTGCAATTTATTGGCCGTAATTTCGCAATGACTTATTGAGGGCGATTAGACAAGGACGTGAAAGGACTGTCGTCATGAGGCTGCTGATGGAGGTAAACTGCTCGGCGACTATTGATTAATTTCTAGGTGTCAATTGGCCAAGGTCTAAGTGAATTTTTATTGCTGGTCGTAAATCAGTAAATGTTTTCCAAATTTCTTAAATGGCGAATTGAAAAACATTTGGCAACACAACTCTAAAAATTAAATTATTGCTTGATTTCATTTGTCAGGCAAATGGCTGAAAATGCCAGTTGACTGTTTGCAAAAACCCCACAGAAGAGGTTGCCCTTGCGCCCAACATAGAATACTAGTTGGCAAAGGAGCTCTGTGTGTGTGTGTGTGTGTGTGTGTGTGTGTGTGTGTGTGTGTGTGTGTGTGTGTGTGTGTGTGTGTGTGTGTGTGTGTGTGTGTGTGTGTGTGTGTGTGTGTGTGTGTGACAGCAACCGCAAATGCTGTCGATGTCCTGGACCGTTTGCCTGTTGGGGCAAGGACTTTTGCCTTTTGATCAACTCCTCGAGGCTTGCTTAAAAACGCATTAGCCCCAAACGCACGGCTCAAAGCAGCATTGACCACATGGGAAAATCCAATGGCCACAAACCGAACCGAACACCATACATATTAAAGAACATGCCGCACCCCCATCCCGCTCTCTCTCTCTCTCTCTATCCCCCATTCTGCCACTGTCTCTATCTCTTTGCCTCTTTGGAATTACATGTAGCGCCTTTGCGGTTGCCTTTGTCGACGCCTTTTGAAGAGTTGCCTTTGGCTGTCTTTAAGCTAAATGCTCTAAAACTTATTATTTATCTGGCCGATTACCCCTTTTGCAAATTGCCCCAAACCCCCCCCCCCCCCCTGCGCATCATCAAATGCCAATTAATAAACATTACAAATTATAAATCGTCGCGCTTTGCGGTTTTGGCTTATTGCATAATATTTCTAATTAAACATTGTGTTCAACAAACTAAATAATAACACAAAGTTTATTTTCACTATTTTTTTGAAAATTCAATTTAATATGGTTTATAAATGCAAATCAGTGGGCGTGGCATGTGTGGGTGAGCGTGGGATATGGTTTTCTATTTTAATTAAACCGCAGTCGCATCTATTTTGAAATGCTGCCTATTAAATGTACTCACTCATTCATACATTCATTTATTCATAAATAAAACTGAAATGCTTTAATTAGCTCAATCGTTGTGTGAGCGTCGCCAGAGGAAAGGGGCGCGCGTCTTATACTCGGTTTGTGGGTGTGGCAGCTAATTAGCGACAGTTTTTACTGTTGCATACAATACGTGGGAAGAACTGGTCAAACTTGTTGACAACAAATTGTGTGTGAGTGAATGAGTGAATGAGTGAATGGGTGAATGAGTGTGTGAATATTGCGTGTTGGCGTTTCTTGTTCAAGATCTTAATTGAGGTTTATAGAGCGGAACTAGACAAGACTGGGTGTTATTAATACCTTTTAGTGTGACAACTGAATAGATTTGCTTGACTCGAAAACTTCAACTCTTACGGCGGCTACTGTGTTGGCTTTATTTTGCTAACAAGCACCGAGAGAATTGAAATTTAATTATGTTCATGATTAGCCTGCCTTTGTTCAACTCTAGTTTAAGTTGGGCTTTCAACTTTGCCATCTTTGTAGTTTTTACTTTATTTTTATTTTTATTTTTTTTCAAAAACTTTCTCTGTTGGCCATTGATCGGTAATTAGTCACTTAATCAATCAGGCGGCTTAACTCGACTGGTTTGGCTTGTGGTTTTTATAGACAGTTGGGGGTCCCCCGCCCGTCCCAGAATGCATGCAATTCACGCAATTAGCGTGGACACAAACCACACTCACACAGCAGCAGCAGCAGCAGCAGCAGCAGCTCAGCAACATTGACTGCAGTTTGGTTGTGCGTTTTGCGTTGTGGTTCTAGCTTTGGCTAACTACTAATTACCAAGTGCGATGTTCTTGTGGCTTTGTATTTGAATTAATTACGCATTTGATGGTTGACCTCAGCAGTTGTTGTTGTTGTTGTTGCTGCTGGTGTTGTTGTTGTTGTTGTTGCTGTTTCAGTTGCTGGATTGCAATTGCCGGGACAATATTTCAGGTTTTGGCTTTTATTTGGCTTTTGATTAGCTCTAATAGCCGCACGCTAATGGCCCAAAATGGTCGTAGTGCAGCGTTTAAATGCCACTTGTTGCAACAACAACAACAACAACAACAACAACAGACAATAGAAAACAAGAGGCGAGAACGTTGTTGGTCACACATAAATTTCTATTCTAATTACTTGCTGCTCTGAGTCAGCGGGTCAGCACAGAAAACGTCAGCAGCAGCTTCACTTAATTTATGCGCTTCACAAAAATACAAATGCATCTATCCAGATATAAGTTTCTATATATATGTGTGATTATACAATATATATATATATATATGTATACACAAACATATACATAAGCTTAATGTTGTTGTTGTTTGGGGACTCATTGCATTGGCTCTGCAGCGTTTTAACAAATGTGTCGGCAGCATTCGTTGAGCTGAGCTCGTTGCAAGTGAAAAGTTGCAAGTGAGGCGGGGCGGGGCGGGCTAATGGGTTGCAGCAATGTCAGTGGTCATGTCTGGTCACTTCATTATGCAGCCATGTATTTATTTATTTGTTGGCCGAGCCATGCTAATCAGACGTCACCGAACGTTGGCCACTGAGGTCAACTGAAATGACACGCCCCCACATCCACCCACGCCCTCTGAAAACTATATAATGAATAATGCGGGAAAGAGACAAGTTGACCATTAGCTAGCTGCATTCGCTATATTTATAAATAGACAAACACACAATTGAAAGCCGAGTTCAAGTTAGTTGTAATAAAGTCAAAGGCAATTTGTCAAACTGGACACAAGAGAAAAGAGTCAAGCAGAGAGACTGTTGCAGACTGCAACTGGTTAACTGGGTCAATTACATTTAAGCCAGCTAAATTCATAAGCACAAATATATTATTCAAAGTTATTCAATTGGGTACTCACAGTTAACATTCAATGTGGTTGTAGCCTCCAGACGTTTGCCCTCGTTCATGGCCCGATTTCGCACCACACACTTGTACTTGGCGCCATCGTCCTCGCGACGTGGTGTTATCGATAGTGTCGCATTCGTCGGTTGATCCTTGGTGCCGCCCCGCAACACACTCGCAGGCAGCGGCGAATTGGAGCCTTCGCGGTACCAGCTAAGAGATGTTGAAACAGTTGCCAGTTAGATCAATATAAAATGACTATATGTATATGAAAGTTGTCTGCATGAGCTCAACTTTAGCTAATATCGAATACAAAAGAAGTATTCCAAGACGGAAAAAGTTTACCACTTGAACAGGTGCATAAGAAAAATCAATACAGAGTTAATAATACTTAATTGATTTATATCTGATCTGTATTGATTTAGCATCATTTTGCTGCACTCAATATTGCCTAAATTTCAGCACGCCAATAAATAACAAATGTTTTATTCCCATAGTGAATGGAATAGCAGCTAAACTAAACTAATAAATTAACACAAAAATTTCTGCAAGTCTGCATTAAATATTCTATCTATTCTCCATTTAAGGAGCACTTGATTTATTCTGGTTTCTAGTTTATATACGAAATGTTATAAATATTTATAGATGCTGCACACTCAACAAGCTCTCAGAACTAACACGCTCACGGTGCATGCTACGAGAATAAAGTTGAGAATTAGTTTATCTTCAACTTGAAGATAACCCAAGTATCCCATCCACATATATATATATATATATATACTCTATAAATACTACTCACGTTATTGTGGGATCTGGTGAGCCGCCAATGCTGCTGCATGTCAGCTCCATGGGCTTATCCTCGGTGGCAACGGCAATGCTGCCCGGGGAGATGACCGGCGGATGGGGGGGCGTTAAGACGGTTAGATTGTGGAACTCCTGATGGACATCGGCACCGGTGCCCTTGGCCTTGATGCGGCACTCGAAGCGTCCATTATCGCGATTGTAGGACACATTCCTGATTTGCAGATCGTAAATGCCGCGCTCCGGGTGAAAGTCGAGTCTGTAACGAACACAAAAAGTAGCCAAAATTAAAGAAAATGTTTATTACATTTTATACAGTTTAAATGGCTGCGACATTTTTGATATGCGCCCCACCCTCCCCCTCCCCCTCACCCAACATTTTATTAGCTTTTTGTGCACAGCAATTTAATTTCGAAATTCAATTTATTTTATTTAAAAACTTTGCCTATGCGAAACGGGTGATGTGACAACACTTCCACATCCCCTCCACTCGTACGCACACACACACACACACAACACTAATTGTGCTAATATTGAATTTTGCTGTCGTTGTCCTGCTGCGGGCCTTGACTACTGCCGGGTCCCCGCAGGTGGTTCAACTTTAAACGATTCGCAAAATAAATAAATAAGAAATGCTAATATTTGAGCAGAGTGTGCAGCAGAAAGATAGGGCCACAGAGGGAGATAGAGAGAGACACAGAGAGAGAGAGAGAGAGAGAGAGAGAGAGAGAGAGAGGAGAGAGAGAGAGAGAGAGAGAGAGAGAGGAGACATGTGAAAGCAACATAAATAAAATCAACGTTCAATAAATGTTTGCATATTTTCCTAGACGATGACTTCGATTGACGATAACGATGACAACAGCGTCATAGAGACGGCCAGAAAAGGGGGTGTGGCAGTTAAGGAGTGGGGGGGGGGGGCTGCATGAACTGCCAGACGTTAGCAACCGATTGGTAAACAAAATGTCAACAATTTTTGTTGTAGCTGTTTTGTTGAGCTTTGAAGTGTTTTTATCCATTTGATTTCGTAATTTTTTTTTTTTTTTTTGGCAACTTTAATTGCCAAGGCAGAAATTTAAGGCCGCATTTTAATTGTGAATTTAGTTGGCTTAATTGGATTTTATATTTGACAAGCGCTTGAAAAATTAAATGCATTTCGCACAAGATAATCAACACAAACTCAATCACATTTCCAACGCCTAAAAGTGGGCAAATGTATTACAAAGTTGTCTCAGTTTCTCAGTAGAAAAACTGAGCAATTTTTATTTAAGCATCGAATTAAAATAAATACATTTATTTTTCGAATACATATTTTTGTTTGTTAATAATTGTATACGCCAGCTAACTAGAGTTTTCCTACATTTATTTTTAAATTACTTAACTATTTTTGCGTTCTTCTTCTTCTCTTTTTTGTGCACATTAATTATTTGACTGGTTGTCCTGCTGAAAATTGATGCGCGTCTCTGTAGCTGCTGCTGTCCACTTGGCTGGTCAATCAATGGACCGATGGATGAGATAGTGACTACCAATACAAGAGTTTATTGAATTGTCAATCAAGACAAGATATTCCCTTTCCCTTTCCCTTTCCCTTTGCTGAACGAGAGTTCATTTGTCAAATGGCAACCAAGTCGAGAACGATGCGATGCGATGCGTTGCGGATCGAAGCCGTTCCGTTTCAAGTGTATACTTGGAGCTCAACTCATCTTATTTTAGACGTTCAGCGTCTAGACGCATTTTATGGCTTTAATTGAGAATTCACTCACTTCGCCAACTGGCCAGGCCCAAAAAAAGCGCAGAGCCGCGCAGCTGTTTATATTCCACACTTGGCTCGCGTATTCTGCTAATTGCTGGCAACCGCAGAGACAAAATAAAAAATAAAAAAATAAAAAAAATACACACAAAAACAACCAGTTTAATTTGCCAGGCACGAACGCGTTGACCGTTGTAGTACAGTAAAACCGCAGCGCCGAACATGGCCACCAGCTTCAAGCACTTGGCTAACAAAGCACAAAAAAAAAAATGAATTTAACTAAAGCGAAAATTTCTAAGCACAGCATTTGAAAAAAGTAACGCAGACACTACGTTGTTGACCCACAAAAAAAAAAAATAAAACCAAAAAAAAAAAAAAAAAATAAGCAGAACATGTATTAAAAAAAAAAAAAGGAAAAAATTATTGTTGCCAGGCAAATTGAGTCAATTCTCTGCAGGCGCTTTCTCGCTCGCTTGTCCTGCTTCGTCTGCTTGATTTTTATTTTGTATTTTTTTTTTTTTTGTGCGCAGCTTTATTATTTTTCTATTTGTCGTGGCGTCTCCAGTGGCCGACGACGCTGCTCATTTGCAGTCTGAGCTTGGGGACAGCGGACAGTGCACACAAAATAAAAGGATATCAAAATAAAAAATAAAAAAAAATAAAAAACGGTGCAAATTATAAAAATTGCTGGCAAAGCGCAGTTCTCAACTCATCGCCAGCCACTGGGGAAAAGGAGATGCTTTCACCGAATGCAGGCAGGCAGGCAGGCAGGCTGGTAGCAAGCAGCAGGCGTTTCGCTTCAAGCATTTGCAGCAACTCCAACAACAAGAGCAACTACGAAAGTGGAGCAGGCGCGTGTCGCACGTCCTTGAGCGCTTAAAAGGGCTCCTGCGGGATTTGTTGTAGACCGCTTTTTATTTTGTTGTTGTTGTTGCTGCCTGCCTGCGATTTGCAAGTATGCCATTGCCGGAAGGCAACACTCTGTCTGCGAATTTGCTGTGCATTTCGGTTTCCAATTCGTTAAAGGCATTCCAATGCAGATTCTCTTTATCAATCTCAGCATCTCCCCTCCCCCCCCCCCACCCCATCACGCTCTCTTGCTCATTTGCTCGACGTAAACGTTAAGCGGCCATTGCCACCGCATCCAATTATTTGGCAATGGGACATTCCGGCACATGTTTGTTGGCTTTTAACTTTCAACGCGATTCCAATGTGTGTGTGTTTACATACATTTTGGCAGCGTACTAATTCGGGAGTTCTCAGATATGAAAACACCAAAATATCTCCAAACTTAAAAGATGTCTCAAACGAAGCTCAAAGAACTGCTGACAGTTTATATACTTACAGATGTGAAAAAAAGCTTGAAATATTTAGCGTAATACTCATAAATATGTTTCGAACATTGAGTTCAATTTCAAATAATTAAAAACAAGACAAAACTAAAAACTTTACAAATGTAGACACAAATCATGAATATTTACAAGGATTAGATTATTTGGCAAGCAAAAGAATTTGATTTGATTTTAGAGGATTTCGCTAGGTGATTTCGGGGCGATTTGTGGGGATTGTTTAGAATCAGCAGTTGGCAGCATGACTTGCATTCCAAAATGCCGGGCGAAATGTTTGTGTCTGCGTCTGGCTCGTTAAATGAAATGTTTAACGATATATTAGCTGCAGGCTTCAGGTCTCCGCTCTGCTCTCTTCTGCTCCAGTTCTCTCTGCTCTGCTCTGCTCAGTTCTGTTCTGTTCAGGTTTTGTAGTTTGTGGTGCCTTTGGGTCTTTGGTTTGTTATGGCATTTTGTGGCGGTGTTTCGATGACCCCAAACCAACAAAAAAAAATCGCGTCGGCCAAAAATGAGCAGTAATTTCACTTTTGCAGCGACAGCAATGGCCGCAGATACAGATACAGATACATTGATATAAATATAGATTTAGCGGTATATGGGGAATGCCTTTTGTTGTGGTTGCTCTTGTTGTTGTTTGTTATTGCAGTTAAAAAAAGGAATTTTACAGTTTGCCTGGGAACTGGGCACTCTGAATTGCACAATGTGATCCTGTGACTGCTGCGCTCCCTTAGCTTTGCTTGAGCTCCTTTTCTTTTCATGTTTTTTTTTTGAATTTTTATATTTGGCATGTATTTCTATTTGGTGTTTTGTGTTGATTTGCTTTTATTGGACACACACACTCACACTCACTCACTCACACACACACACACTCACACAATCAGTGGCAGATGTGTGAATGTTCGGCTGTTGGGCATTTCATTTGGCTGGCAATGCATTTTGTGGCCTCGACTGGGCACTTAAAATTTATGCGTTGCCACATAAAGTAAAGCAAGAAGCAGCGGCAGATGCCGGCATAGCGCAGCCAACAGCCAGCGCAGCCAACATCCAACAAGCAGGAAAACAACGGCAAACGAGTCAAACCGAGCGAAACATTAAAAACAGGCCGAGCAGGCAATGCCGGAAGCGGAAATCGTGGCACGATGCAAATAAAAATACAATTGCAAATGGCGTAGCAAGCGGACGGGTAATGAAAATGAAACATAAACAAACACAGTCATATGAGAAGTGTGTGTGTGCGAATGTGTGTGTGTGTGTTTGCCTCATAATTGTGTGAATGTTTAACAGGCTGCGGCATTGGCAACTTGGCTTAAGGATTAAGGCAGCGACTGCGAACTGGTTTAAATTGCCTAGAACTTGATTTTAATTAAGTTGCCAGTCATTCAGTCAGTCACATGCATAAATTGCATTAAAAATACACACACACACACACACACATGTGTATGTATATGTGCGAGATTTAATTAACTCGGTGTAACTGCAAACAGGAACAGGAGCTGCCAAAAGCTATTTTCCCCACCGAATTTCATTGCTGTAGTTTCAGCTTATCATCATCATCATCAGCTTTTCATATAAGTCGTAGAAGTTGGGTGGGTAGACGGAGGGGGGGGGGGGGGGGGTGTGTGTGGCATTTACTCACCTATAGCCGGAACTCAACTGCACTTCGCCAATGGCAACGTTGTCGAATTGCGCCGGATTCGATATCGAGCGCGTCCAAAAGAACGAGAAATCATTCGACTCGTATTTCTCGGTGAAGCGACACTTCAACACCAGATCCGCATTCTCGCGCGTATCGATGGACTCGTCAGCCAGGACCCTCACCAGCGAGCAGCTGCTCATCAGCGTTGCTAGCACAACTGTAATTATATTGAAATGAGAAAATAACATTAAAAACAAATATCGAATTACATTAGGCCAATTATAGATAGGCAAAGAGAAAAATTATCATAATATTTCTACTCAAAGTTTTTTCTTTTTTTATTATTATTTTTACACCTAAAAAAATGATAATATTTCTAAGCTTAATCAAAGTTTTATCCATACACAAAGCTTACAATTTAAAGGAATTTAGTTTTATTTGCACCTAAGTATTTCTATTTTAATATTTAATTAGTTTTACGATAAGTTTTAATGATTTTTAACTAATTTCATAAGCACAACGCAAAGTGTGCAACATAAAATGTGAAGCGCTCTTTTCGTTAAAATACTTTTCACTAAATTTATTATGCATATATGAAACTTTTGGTGATGGGCGCCACAAGAGATTGACAACTTTTCAATTTGGCTCAAACATAAGAAGCTTTCCTCACTAGCGGCACCAGCCAGCAGGATGCTCATTATTGGTATTGTTATTGTTTATGTCGCTGTTGTTGGTGGCACCACAATATTTATTTAATTTTTAATAAACCATTATAGCTAAGCTTCAAACGCAGTCGCTCAACTTGTCAATATGCCCGTCAAGGTAAATAAATAAATAAATAAATAAGGAAAATAAAATAAAAAATGTTCGGTGCAACTTTCGTGATATTTTTTTTTTCCTTTTCTTTATGTGACGGCTAAGCGCTACCCATAACAAAAACCGATGTCCTTTACGTAAAAAAAAAGAAAAAAAAAGAAAAAGAAGGAAAAAAACGAGAAATCAAACGACAAAGTTCTCAAGTCCTTAGAACTTGAGACATAGGTGCGTGCGTAGCTCTATCTCCCTCACTCACTCTGTATCTCTATCTGTGTCAAGTCAAGTCCTTTTCTTTTTGTTGGGGCATTACTTTTACTTTGCTGCGTAAATTTCGAGTAGAATTTATGGCCGCTTTATATTTGGCATCAAATATGCATGAGGTAGCGTTTAAGCCCGGCTCCTTTCCCCAATTTGAAGTCGGCAGCAGTGTGGCAATAAATTTGTGCATTTGCTGTCGCGGTGCCATGTGCTAAATTTCAAGATTATTTCAATTGGGTGGCGTCGACGAACCTATAGAGCGGGGATCGGGGGCAACAACTCTAGCAGTCATCGTATGGGCGTTTCGCCCACACCCTTTTTGCATTTGCCCATTAGGGCCAATAATCGTTAAAATTCACAAAAGTTATGCAGTCATGAAAATCGCATTAAAATTAATTTGACAGTCGTCTGGCAGAAGACTTGACTCAATGTTGTTGTCATCTCGCAACGCAAAGTAAAAGGCCGCAAAAGGTGGCAACTCTGGATGGCAAGACGTTGGCCGAGCTCCTAAATAAAACGCATCAGTTCTAATTTTTTTTTTTTTTGGCGCTACAAATTTATGTCAAAAGTTTTGTGTGCCACATAAAATTGTGCACTTTTCTGGCATTTCTGTTGTTGTCGCTTTTGATGTTGATGTTGTTGTTGCTATTGTTTTTGTTGTTGTTGTATTTGTTTTTGTATTTGTTTCTTGGCCCATTCATTTGTGCTTACTGCCATTAAAGTTACTTTTTGGCGCTGGCCTCGTTGAGCTGCGTTGCGCACTTCTTTTCACATCGTCTGTCAACGCATTTTGTCTGCTCATTTCGCTTGACTGCCCTCTGCACTTCGTCCTCATCCTCATCCTCAAACCTCATCCTTCCGCCTCCTTTTACTCTACTAGCTGTGCTGTCCGCCGTCGTTTTTGCAGTTGCGTTTCTAATTAAAACTTTCAAGTCGACAGTCGGCGTCCAGGCGTCCATTCATTCCGTTGCACTTAGGCAAATTGCCAGAAATACAACGCTTTCGAATTTCGAGAGCTGCGATTCCTTTCCATCTTCATAGGTTTGGCATTCAGCTGATGTTGCTGCTTTTCTACTTAACTCGTTTCTCATTAGTCATTATTTAGTGTTCGCTGCTTGGTAATTTATAGTTGACACTCGATATTTGTCACTCTTTGGTTTATTACTCATTGTTAAGCATTGGTTGTTCTCTACTCGTTACGCTCTGCATGAACCATTTCTTAACACTCGTTACTCCCCACACTGATTACTCGTCGCCTATAACTCGTTATTTTCTGCCCGTTAGGCAGCAGCTTTGCTTCAAGCATTTCACCACTCGTAAATCACATTTCAACTAAGAATTAGTTATTAATGACGCTGTTTTACACTCGCTATATATATATTTAGGTATATATATATATATATATATCGACACGCATCACTTTTGATACTCGTCTTTTTATGTATGTACATAGCTAATGCATTTGATTGCTCAGCTGTCTGATTACGCATACGCCCAGTGTGGCTTATACACATGCGTGTGCAAATATTTACAACGACACATAGACGCATAGAAGCAACCAATACAGGCACACACTCGCATACACACACTCACACACACAGACAGTACAGTTTGCGCATAAATTTCGCGGCTCAATGCATTTTGTCATGTAAATATTGGCATATGCAAAAATAAAAGCAAATTCCCTGAATGCTATCAATTTCACATTAATTGACATGCGCACATAAAGCGATACAAAATGTCAGAACACAGCCACCCACCCACCCCTTCCACCTTCCACCCTCCACCCGAGGCGCCAGCACGCTTCGGGCGGAGTGACACGGAGTCTGCTTGCCTTGGCCTATCATTAAGAATTCAGGCAAAGTCGTCGGCGCGCCAGTTAAGTGCAGTTAATGAGCTGGCAAACGGTTAAAAGACCAGCCAGCCAGGCTGTCAGCTTGCAGCAACTAATTAAATTATCATTACGCATTACGCATCTGAATGGAAGATGGAGAAAAATGTCTTATAATTGCTCGGCGGGAAATTAAAAATAATTAAATGCAAACAGGACGACAGATATGCTGACAAATGGTGTGCCGCGTTGCAGGATGCGCAAGTGAAAATTCAATTTCCGGTGTACAAATATCAAAAAAAAAAAAAAAAAGAAGAAGAAGAAGAATAATCCTTATGGCAGAACTCTAATGGAAAATACAAAATAATAAAAAGGATATTCCCCTTTGTACATAATAAACAAGTAGGGCGCAGGAGCCAGGCTGCAAGTCAACTGGATGATATCCGCTTTTAGCTTCTTATGAGTTTACATTCCATTTTCCATTTTTCTTATTCTTTTTTCGAAATGCGAAAGTTTGACTTGAGCTGGCAGCACTTTCAAAATGAACAAGTTGTACATCAAATTAATAAATAATTGTGCTTATGCAAAATGCTTTTATTATTATTTATTTGTATTTTTCAAAATTCGCCTGGCCATTTGAAAACGAATTAAGACTTTGTGGCAACTGCATTTGATGTTGCATGCAGCAAGGAAAACAACTTGAGTTTAATTAATATGTGGCTGAAATTCTTGTTTCGCTTTGGACATGCCAGTGTTGGTCTAATACCAACAAATCCTATATATTTAAATACATATATATTTATATACATATATATATATATGTATATATTTATATATATCATTGCGCTTGAAACTAATGAACACATTGTGGGCAAAAAGAAGAGGGAGCTGACAGTTTTGTATTTGCCCAATAGCATGGAAATATTGTGGAAAAGTCGGTCAACTTAAAGAGACGGAAACGGAGACGGAGACGAAGACGGACATTGTCAAGCACCAATGTGCTGCTTTGAGTCACAGCCACAGAGTCGAGATTCTTCTTGGGTTCGTTCACACGTCTTCTTTTGTTGGCATAGTTTGACACTGCTCAAATGCAATTATTACGTGAGAATTATATTAAAATAGAAACAATGGCACGCATGGCGTCGGTCAGGCATGCGGGCAAAGGGGCGAGTTGGCGGGCATTGTATGTATGTGTGTGTGTGTGTGTGTGTGAGTGGGGGAGGGGCAGCAGCGGCAGTTCTAAAACTGGGCAGCACTCTCCCCCCTCCCCATTCTCTCTCTCACTCAAGCTGTGCGTTGACTGCAGCAATGTGTGTGTGTGTGTATTTGTGGTTACACTCAGAAAAATAATTTGTTGTTGAATTTATAAGAAGTTATGAAAAGTTAAGACAAACGACAATCCTAAAATTAGCCTAATTTTTTACATTTTTTACTTGTTTTTCATTTATTATTATTATTTTTTTTTTGATTATATTTAAGAAAAATGTTTCTGATAGATAAAAATTTGCAAAAAATATTCTTAGTTTAACTATTCTTTAAAATTCAGATTAAACACTTTTAGCTTGCAATTTGGTAGACTATCTGCAATAGTTTGCTGCATTGAATTCCATGTAATTGTTTTGAGTGTACACTGCAGGGAAAAGAGCAAAAGGCAACACGACACGCAATTGGATGAGGAACTCAACTAAGGCGAGGTGGCGTACACACACACACACACAGTCGCACACTCGCACACACACACACACTCGCACAGTCGCACACTCGCACAACAACAGAGGCAGAGTCGAGTGAATTTGCTCTTGTTAATTGCATGTTCTGCATATCACTTATAAATGCAGTTACATACACTCCCACACACACACACACAGACACATGCTAAGGAAACGTTTTACACTTGCAATTTTCTACACACACACTCACATATACTCGAACTGGCAATCTGTGGTAAAACTTTTTGCCATAATTGGATTTTCAAAGTTAATTACCAGCATTGAATTTGGCCGTAAAACGTAAGAACACACCATGTGCGCAAGTGTGTTTGTGTGTGTGTGTGTGTGTGTGTTTGTTGAGCTCAGTTCGATTACAATGTAATTTGGCATAGATTTTTACCCTAGATTCGTTGCCTTTGATCTTTGAAAACGCACCCAATTTGAGTCCTTGAAATGGACGCTTGATTGTCTGCCTGTCTGCCAGAAATCGTTTGTATTCACTTCAATCTGAGCTCTGCTGTAACTAATACTTTAAACAAGACAGCTTATGGAGACTCCATTACACATTTGAGAGATGATACGCTTAGCAAATAGGAGACACAGAATGTGGCACAAATGACACATGCAAAATGGGATTATGTCTTATTATTTAGCCAGCGGCAACAAATCTCTAAACTATTGTTCCCCCTCAATTCCCACAATTCTCGCTCGTTTTTCGCCTGGCAATGCACCAAAAACTTTCAGCTCTAATTCAAATCTGTGCTTTGTGCTCGTACTGCTTGTGTGTGTGTGTGTGTGTGTGTGTGTGTTTGGGTGTCTTTAATGTCTTTATATATGTATGAAATGGAAGCCAAATTGCTACTGCCTTTGGGCCAGGACAGAAGTAAGTCGAGTCGACTCTCGACTCGACTCGACTCGATAAAAAACTGCACTGCAATGGCTCTCACATAAAATGCAACATAATTTTCTTATGACTCACAAACAGACAACAATGCGAAAGGTAAGCGTGGATAGGGGAGGGGAGGTGCTGCTGCATTGGGGGTGTGTGTTACAATGAATGTTATCTGTTTAAGCTGCGCCCGTTTATCCTTTGCAAACAGCAGCAGCCGTTGCAGCAGTTGCAAAGGCGGAGCTGAGCTGCCACTGCCTGTCGAGGCAGCAAAAGTCAACGAAACGGAAGAAGATTGCAATTTAAAGGCAAGGCTCACAGACTGACTAAGGGGGCGGGGCCGGAGGAGTAGATAGGGCATCTGGGGGTGCAGCAGCAAACGGGTATTTCTTTTCTTTTCTGTTTTTTCTGTGTCTGAGTGTCTGCTGCAAAAATATTGATGGCCATGTTGTGAGTTCGCGTTGCCAAACAAAATGAATAAAAAAGAAAAAGTCAAAAAGCTGTGCACCAAAAGGTGTAAGAGAAGATAAGAGACGGACAAGCGTGAGAGCGAGAGCGAGAGCGAGAGAGAGAGAGAGAGAGAGAGAGAGGGGAGAGCGGAAAGTAGTCCATAAGGTAGCCAAAAGAGATAGCAACGGGCAACGTTTACAACAAGATGCATTTTAACCCATTAGGTGGCACTGTCACAGGTCTCGACATTAAGAAGACAAATTGACGCAATAAGTATGAAATATAATCAAATGTGAAACGAGTATTTTTTGCAGCACATTTATTCAATTATTTAATTTTAATTTAAAAGCTTTGAAGAAATGCATGTAAAATCAGCTTCGCTTTCGGCAATTAATGCATTTGAAGCCACATAAAGTAAAATCGCAATTAGTTGGCCAACTTTCAACGAGAAACAATAGCTTTTGGATTAAAAAAATATTTGTTAATACAAGTCAGAACCTGAAAAGTTTAATTAATGCGGTTGAACAACAAACCAAAAAAAAGCAGCTGCTGAACTTTTAGTCTGATTTTCAGCTGACAACGCCAGAAGCAAAACAAGAAGAAGAACCAACAAGCTGCAGCTGCTCTCTCTCTCTCTGTCTCTTACACTATATATGTATCTCTTTCTTTCTCTCTCTCTCTCTCTGGCTGGCATTATCAAAACTATTCCGAAAGTGTAAACAAACTAAAGTTTTGCATCTGTGCGCAGTTCGCTTGCATTCAATGGGTTAAAAAAGCAGGAGAAATCTCTGGCAGACTGCGAAAGGGCAACAGATCTTTGGTTGCTTGGGTCTGGCTTGAATGGCTGGCTGGATACCGTTATTTCATTACCACTTTTGCATGACAATGCAGAAAAAACAGAAGGAGACAGATGTTGCGGAGGAGTAGGAGTGGCAGTGGCAGTGGCAGTGGGGGTCGGAGTAGTTGCTGCAGTAGCGAACCTCGTCGAACTGTGCAATAATGCGCCTTGCTCTGGATGCCACCAACAGCAAAACACACACTCGCACACACACACACACCCGTAAGACACTCTCATATGATGACTCGTGTTTCGTGTCGAGAGTCAAGAGTCGAGTCTTGAAAACTTTTCTTTTTTTTTTGTTTGCAACATTACAGAGCAGAGCGCTTTTTATGCAGTTCGCCGAAACGGGCCCAAATTGCGTTGGCCAAAGTGGAAAAACCGGTCCAAAGTTGCAAGCAAAGATACTTACACTCACACACACTCACACACACACACACATATGATATGAAGCATCCAATAACCCGCATGCAACTCTTTGATTCCACCTCAGCCCCCTCGCCACTCACCATGCTGCTGTTGATAGTGCGAATGTGTGCGGTTAACATGGCTTAAGAAACTTTTGTGGCAAAGTTTTTGGTATTTTTTTTCTTTTTCTTGTGCTCTTCTGTGCAACAACAGATAAGTTGCAACTTTCAAAACTTGGCCCCCAAATGTTTTCTGTTTTCTTTACATTTTACGAATTGTTGTTGTTCTATCTTTCTTCTTCTTCTTCTTGTGTTTTTTCTGTGTCATGTTTACAAGACGCCCAGCTAACAAACAAAGCAAATGCAATTTTTGTGCATTCCCTGAGAAAAACAAAAAATGAAGTGTAAGCCAACACCACTTGTTGAGTGGTGCGCGTTGCACCACGTGAACCAAAGGTGCCACACATCTATACGTATATGTATGTTTGTTTGTATATGTGAACACAGATAGCTTAAATTATCATAGCTTAACAGCTTTTTTTTTTGTTTTTTCATTTTTTCTCACTTTTTGTTTGGCAATTTTGACGGCATTTTCACATGGGAAGAAAAGTCGCTCGGTCGACGCAAGCCACATGAGAAATTCTATGCAGTTAGCCTAAATAAATTAAGAAATACAATACCCTATATAAATATACCCTATTTAGGCAGAGCTTATGATTTTATTTAGTCTTCAACATGCAATTAATATCAGAACATGTTTTAAATAATGCATGCCAATTTTACATGGAATATTATTGGGATTCCTCTGCCGTTTTTTTAAGATTTCTTTAAATATATTAAGCAATGATAAAGCCTATATATCATTTTAGTTTCAGCTGATTCGCAGTGGTCACAATTGCGATTCAATTAATTTCAGAACATGCTGAAATAATTATTAAATATTAATTGCAACTTTTTAACATTTAAATAACAAAATTGAAACTGCGTTCGACAACCCAACCATCGTTGTATGTATAAGAAACATATTCGGTTCCTTATCTTTTCTTCCCAAGCCTTTATAGGGCATCTCGCAGTTTATTGGACCCAATAAATTGCCGTATTTTTTTTTCCCAGTTTATCGTTTATCCCGCGTGCAGTTGCCAGGGAATTCCAGTTGGTTTGTTGCTGCTGCTTCTGCTCATGCATGCTTATGCTTGCAACCGCATCGCTTTGCCGCACCACATCACCACAGCACCACCACAGGTAGCGCCCCCTCTCCGCCCCAAAACGAATACCAGCAGTCCAAAACTTTAGCACTCAACGGCGAGCCGCCAAAAAAACTGATCTGAAAACGCAGCAACGGAACTTTCAGAAGCTTTAGCTGTGTAACCACCCCCCCCCCCCCCACCCGCTCTACAATGTTGTTTTTTTGGTCAGAGACTTGCTCAACTCATATGCCACGCCCAGCCGCCTTTGAGGCTCTCTCTTTCTCTCTCCCTCTGCAACAGCGAAAAATTCAATTTCGCTTTTGGCACGCAAAAAACTTTTGACTTTTGGGGCTTTTCGCTGGGGCACATCACTTATCATATTCCAATTGGCAGAGACAACTCCCCCCGCAACCAGTCAACCCCCCGCCCCTCTCCAACTACCTACCCCTGCACAGCTTATCCTTCCACACAGGTGGCGTGTGAAACTTTTCCTAGAACTAAACTTTCCGACTTTAAAAGCCAAAAAAACGCGTTGATAAAACTATAAAAAATTGTCACTTGACAAAATGAACCTAAAAAAAATAGAACTGACAAAAGGGGTGAAGATTTTAAGGGGTGGGCGGCATGGAGAGATGCTGGGAGAGAGAGTGCGGGGTGTGGGAATGTATGGTAGCTGCAAGAGTTTATTACAATGTTGCCGCTGTGCGCAAATCTCCCGGCTGCATGTGTGGCGACAAAATGTACTCAGTGAAAACACCCAAAGGCAATCTGTAAGATACAGAAGTATCTTTGGCCAGCTGCGGCAGCAACACATTGCTGGCCATACCAATAGTAATGACCAAAGCACGAGCAACTCCAACAGCAACAGCAACAGCAACAGCAACAACAAGGCCAGCGAGAGAACAAGTTTGCTTTTACTTCTTACGCCCGCTGGCCACTTGAGAGGAAATATCTGAGCATTTGAACATTTACGCTTCATCGATTGCCGAGTAGGAAATAACAGACGAAGAAATGGAAGCGCATAAGGAAAAAGTGCTAGAATAAAAAAAGACAGCACCATATATATGGCAAGTAAAGTATCTGGCAGTTCTATCTGGCATTGGGTAGCAAACTTTGGCCTGGCAAAACAAATAAACCACAGAGCCGGCCGGAGGAGGGGAGCCCCTCCCCATGCTCCCCCCGCACCCTGGGTCCACCTTTTACTAGATGCTGCTGCTGCTGCTGCTGGCGCAAAACTTTTGTTTGCCCAAGTGCAGCGGGCAAAGCGATAAAAAGCCACAGCACGAAATGTAGTTGAGCCACTGAAGAGATGGCTGAAAACTCGTTGGCTTGACCAGGCCAAGTTTACGAGCAGCACACAGTCACACACACACACACACACAGACTCCCACACACTCAGCCATTTGTTGACAGCAGTTGCTAGCAATAATAAGATTGTGTGGCAATTTTATCATTAGCAAAACTGGCAAGACAGCTTAGAGCTTGGCTAAAGCTCGTCTTAAAAAATAATATTTCAGTAAAAATGTATTTTTTTTATTTTTAGCATGTGTGAAAATATCAATTTGCGAATTGAGAAGCTAGATTTATTTATTTACAAAACTAATAATTACATTTCAAACCAAAAATGTTGATAAAATGGAGCATTTAGCAGCATTCAGCATTTTTGGCCAGTCAACAATTTGGCACAAATTATTTGTAGTGATTTTTGATTTGAAATTCCAATTTGAGTCTGTTAGCAAGCGGCTAATTAAAATCGTGATAGCAAACACAAAAATATTGGGTTGGCAACAGCAACGGCAGCAACAGCAACAGCAGCAGCATCAGCAGCCGCAGCCATTTTGCAAAAGGCCACTTTAGCTGGCAATTTTGAACTTGTTTGAACTAAATAATTTGCAATACTCATCCGAGCGTCATTTGCTGTCACCAACACTCAATAAACGACACCAAACAACACTCCCCACTTGCAGCAAACTTCATTTTTCATATGCTCAATGGGGCACGCTGCTAATTGGCAGCCAGAGTGGATGAGCGAGCGAGCAAACAGAGCTGGGCTAAACCGAAGCTCAGCTCAGCTCAGCTATAAAGCAAGCAGCAAGCAGAAAGCAGAAAACAAGAAAGCAGCCAGCAGAAAGCAGCCAGCAGCAAGCAGCAATAGAAGTCAGTGAAGCTTAATGAACGTCAGCGTTGAGGCAAATGTCATTTATAATTTGCAGCTACTAAATTGCTAACGTCCTTTACGACAAGTTAGTTGCACAGCAGCAGTCGGCGATAATTTAAAGAGCAAAGTCCTTGGTAAATAAAGGATTTATTGGCATTTAAATCATATGTACATAGCGACCTCATTAAACTTTTAATTCAAATTAATTATGCTCAAAAGCTGAACACATCATTTTAAATAATTTGTTGAATAAATTGCCATACAACTGGTAACAATAAATGTGCTTGCTACTCATCAACTAGAGTTAATTCAAATCATAATAAATCATGCTAAATGTGCAAAACATGACAACAAATATTCAAAGTAGCTTTTCATATTTTTCTCAACGTTTTTATTTGCATATATTAAATTAAAATTAGCGTTGCATTAATTATATTTGTGCACTGCAACAAAATTTTTCATATTCCACTTTTCTTGCGATTTATCCATGTTTATTTTATGGCAAAATATGTTCAACATATTAATGAATTTCAAAAAACAAAAAACCAAAAAATAAAAAACAAACTCCGAAATCAAACAGTAATCGCTTTTTTGCATAATGTGACAACAATAATAACGTGTATTATTACAATATTTAAATATGTGCATTTTTGTGATTCACTTTGCTTTGCACATCTGTTTTCGGTGCGCATAAATTTTTGGGTAAAATGTTGTGCAAATAAATTATGAACATATATTTCGTGGATAATTTATGCATGAAACAAAAGAATTTTCTCTTTCGTATAATTAAAATATTTGCCCCGAATTTTGATGCCGTGAATATTTATATATATATATATATTTATATATATATATGACAAACGTAAAATCAACAATAGCGCCAGGAAAACCAAAATGAAACAGCTTAGAAAAGCATGTCTCACGATTTTCCTTTCTTTGTTTTTTGCCTTTTCTTTTTTTCTATTTTTTTTTTTGCTTTTTTTCTTTTTGGATATTTTCATTTTTTGCGTATGTTACACGAGCGTTTTCACAACGTTTTCGCTCTCATTGTGCTGGGGCTTCCCCTTTGTTCCTGGGCTTTTCCTTTCAATTTTTTTTTTTTGTTTTTTTCGGCTCAAGCTTTTCTGTTTATGCCTTGATGGCCACAAAGGACACGAGCAGCGTGTGCTAAGCAGCAGCGCACAGGAAACAGGAAAAAGGAAAAATCACTGGCAATTTGCATAAGATACAATTGAGTGAGTGTCGTCGGCGTTATGCTTCTTCTTTTCTTTATTTTCCTCAGCATTATTTTCCCTTTGTACGCTCGTATAATGAATTATCATATTTCATGTGGCTTCCACGCACACACACCAAATGTTTGCATTCAAATTTGTGACCCATCCAACAAAAATGTAATATATATCTATATATATATATATGCGTACATATATATGTTATATATCCGTATATAAATATATATATATATATATATATATGTGTGTGTATATGTATCTACGGAGCCTGAATGTGAACAAAATTGAGTCCAAGCTGCAAAAAATGAGTTACACAAACGAAATGCCGCAAAGTATGCAATAAAAAAATGAGAAATGCGCACAACTGCCTAGCGTGGCTTAGGCACGACTACAAGATACTCTTTATGCAAATTGGTAGCATACAAAAAAAGTGGGCATAAAATTAGAATCTACGTGTGTCCCACGAAATAAATACTAAATAAATCAAGTGAAAGTTACACTGCGATATGAAAAGAAAAGTGAGAAAATCTCTGATTATAATCCGGGAAGCGGATTTCAATATTTTGAAAGCATTTTTCTTGGGGAATACATATTTTGTACCCTATAAATTCGCTCAGCAAAACAAAAATCTGCCCAAATTTGTGAAAGAGAAGAAAATCTTAGATATTCCATGATAGAAGTGACCAATTCATTTCAAACAATAATCCAAATTGTTAAATGTTTGCCAAAAAAAAGAGGGAAACACGTAAATATTGAGAAAATGCTAAAACACTCGCCGAGTCACAGTTGTTGCAAGATAGCAGCTGAGGTTCGTGGTTTGCGGCTGGCAAAAATCTCATTCATGAAAATAAACACATATCTAATAATGTGAAGCCGCAACAAAGTCAAGAGAGAAACAGAGGGGCAAATAGAGAGAGAGAGAGAGAGAGAGAGAGAGAGAGAGAGAGAAAGAGAACAGCTCGCTGAGATTGTGTTATAATAGTAGAAAAAAAAACAGAAGTTTGGGTTGCAAGTTGCCAGTTGTGAATTGCTTGTTGATTTGGGTCGCGGCAAGGACTTAGCAAAGCTTAGTGCCGCACTACACTGCTTGCAGCAGTTGTCGTGGGTTGTTGTTGTTGTTGTTATAACTATTGTCCAGTGTTGCTGTGGAATCTTGGCAGGAAAATGACAGTAAAAATATGTCAGGCAGCAGACCCTTGGTTTGTCCAGCGCTCTAAAAACTTTGACTACTGTCCATCTGTTTGTCTTGCAGCTTGCATCTCACTCGCTGCCGCTGCCGCTGTCGCTGTTGCTGTCTCTTTCTGTCCGTTACCGCTTCTATTTGAAATATGCTTTGCTGCAGATTATATAAACTGTGTTGCCATTGTTGTGCTCGCTCGCTGCAAGCGCTTGTCGCTGAACATTTCACTCATTTGTTTTGCGGTTTTTTTTTCAGCTTTACACCGCCGTTTCCTTTTGCAGTTTATTTTGTTTGCTTTTCTTTTTTTTTTGGCGTGTTTGCAACACGATTTTAATTTTTAATGTTGCTGCTACGCGCACGCCTCATGTTTTGTTGGAATTTTCATAAATTTTCACGGCTCTCGAGCTGGCTAAGCTCGCCGAGATCTGAGTCTGACACTGAGCAATCAGAGAGACGACCACAAAGGGAAACGTGCGGGTTACTCATGTATCATGGCTGGACCCGAACAGCAACCCCGCAACCCTCACACACCCACCCAACCACCCACTTTAACCGACAGCCCGTCAAGTTTAGAATTACACGCTTGTTACTCATGCAACGTGTGTGTGGCAGCCGCGTGTTCAACTCGCAATTCTCGACTAACAATTGTACAGTCTCAAAAAATAATAGTCAAATGCGCTAACCAAGTGGCAAGCAAGGGGGGGGAGTTGAGTTGCAAAGGGGAGTTGCACTTGCTGTTGCAGGCGCAGTCATTCACTTGCAGCCTTTCGATTTGCAAATTGCATAACAATTCGCCAGTTGCCAGTTGGCAAAACTTTGGCAGCACTTTTAACCGTTGCCGGCAAGGGGCAAGGGGAATAGGGCGTGGCAATGTCTGGCCTGGTTAAGCCATACATAACTAAAAAATTACGTTTTTCAATTGTTACAAACTGAAGTTGAGTTCCCGTTGGAACACTTTAAAAACTCGAGTTTAAATTTAAAAAAAAAAAACAAAAAAAAAAACAAAAAAACAGCAAAAAAAAAAACATACAAAAATAAATATAATGTTGCAAATGAATATGAAAAATCGGCTTAAGTGCTTTAAAAATCATGCTAAATCATGCCCAACGGAGTCTAATGCCAAAAACCACAATACACAAATTTAGTTGATGCGTTGCGCAAACGCAAACAATTTCATTTAGCAGGCATAAACCAACAATTTCAACAGTTTGCAAATAAAATCTAATTAATTTCGCATGCGGCTGAACCCGAACCGAACGGAACCGGTTCGGTTCAGTGGAGCCACTTCAAATGGCGTCGGCATTTTGAAGAGCTTGCAGCTTGCTGCCTCAGCTATTTTAATCTCTAAGCACCAATTCACATTGCGTATACGCAATGTTGCATTCATTTTTTGCGCGCAAAGCTATTCAATATCAACTCAACTTTTATAGTTCCACCCGCCGGAGCGCGCCCGTTCCCCAGTCTCTCCGCCCGATTTAATATCGAGTATTATTGCAATGCAAATCTTAAATGGCAAACATTCGGTTTGCTGTCCTCCAAGACGTTTTTTTTTACATATTTATACTTTTTTTTGAGGGACTACCGCTCCTTAGCTTGTTCCTCAATGCTGCGCGCTTTTTGACTTTTATAATATGCATATTTGAATGCAAAATGCAAGAAATTACTCTCATTTTCTTCGAAATTGGTTTTTACAAGCAGCCAAAGCCAAGTTAAAAAACTTTCTGAGCCAAAACAAGCAAACAGCGCTCACGAAAAAATGAAACTCTTTTTTCATTCGTTCTTATTCATTTCTTTTCACATTTTTCTTTTTTTGTATCAAGTGAAAAATGCAACAGTATCCGCTTCTACAACCCCATCCCTCTCGCCGCTCGCAGTTCCTTATCCCTGTTGCATTACAACACTCAGCTGGGACGACGAGGCGCTCCGCCCCGCCCCGCCTTGGGGCCGTTCGCTATTGTTGATCCTCACTCTCGTGGAATATATGCAATGCAAAAGTTTTTAATTTAGCGCCAACTTAGCGCTGCGACTTACAACGCAAAGCAACTGGAAGAGAACAACTGGCGCAGAGGGAGGCCAAAAGCGTGGCTAGAAGCAGTGCAGGGCAGGGTAGGGTGTGTGTGTGTGTGTGTAGAATTGTTGCTGAAATATGCTTTAAAGCATAATCAACTTTCTTAGAGATGGCAGCCTTCTTTCGATGTTTTGCAAATGGCGCAACTAATTCCTCAGCTGCCACCCCCTTTTCTACAGCCCCCACCAACTATGCCCAACCCCCTACCCCATAGTCACTCTTCCTCTGTGTTGGACCTGAATGCAGTGATGCTTAAGACGCAGCCGAGCGCATTTTATGCGTATATCTGCCTGGCCAGAAGTGGACAGCGCCAACGGCTTAAGTCTCACGTCAGCTCGACTACGGGACGCCTCGGCTCCTTCTGCTCCTGCTCCATCAAGAGCTTAGCTTGCGAGTGAGGGGCAGCCTTTGCGAAAGGCGCTTGGCAGCAACATGAGGCAGCTTGCAACTCACTCAACCATTCACGCATTTGCGGCGCTTACAACTGAGCAGCAAGGTGTGAGCTTTGCCGACTTCAGCTAGCGAGCTCTCTGATGTCCTGGAACACGATTCGGCATTGATGGCTGGCAATTACATTTACATATCCGATAAGTTTAACAAAGGTAAATGCACAATCCAAGTAATTTGTAGCTTGTTGCGGGACTTATTTCAATGCTAACAAACTATAATTACCATAGTATTTAAATGCAATTACTCAAGTAATTGTGTACGTTATAAGTTTGCATTTGCTAAATACTTTAGTAATTAAGAGCACTTTACATAAATATATCCACAAAATTACTCAAGTAACTAAGAATCGCAGCTCAACCATAATTCTTGCCCGACTTGCGTAATCTTTGACAGCTTAAGGGTTTCCACGTCTTCACAGTTCAACGTGTGATGTTTCCCTAGGCTACACCCACAGCTTTCTCTTTAGATCCTTCCACCTCATTGTCACAGATGTATATATATATATTTGTATGATATGGTTTATCTGTGCACTTTCTAATGACTTTTGCATCCGTTTCACACTTCATTTTGAAGTTTTCAACAAACATAAATCGCTCAACTCAATTCAAGTTGAGTTCTTTTCGACATTTTTTTTTATTTCGGTTCACACACCTTTTAAACATTAAACTAGTTCAGCGCTGACGCCTTTTCAACGGTCAACCAAACATGAGCTGGCTGCCTGCAGGTAGACAAGGGGGGCGAAGGGGGTCTTAGCAGGAGATGGGTGTTTTGGGTCAGCGGTTCGAGCAATGTCCATCGCTTGGGGGTTGTGACCAGGTCAGCTGCAAGAGACCAGACGAGCATGTTTTGAGGGGGGGGAGTGGGTGGAAAATTGCAACTTTTAGTTTGTTAAATTTGTGAACGACTTCCTCCCTCTCGCTCTCCCTCTCTCATTCTGTCTCTCTCTCTCTCTTTCTATCTTTCGCTCTCTACTAATGTTGTTCTTGTCGTTGGTCATGTTTTTCTAAAAATTTTTTTTTTTTATTTAACCCTTGTCAAGTCGCGTAGTGGCCCCAAAAAAAATATGTGGGTCACTTGACGCACAGCAGCAGCAGCAGGAAAAACAACAGCAACAACAACAACTGGAAAAACAGGAGCTGGAAAATTTATTGTGCGTCGTTGTCGCCGCCAGTTTTTAGTTGTTGGTCAGAGCTTTGGCTGCCAAAAAAAAAAAACCTGAACTACAACAACGACAATGTTTATGTTGTCATGCAGTCATGCTCAACCCGACAAAACGCTTGCCCCTATACACACATGCACACACGCACACACACGCACACACACACACGCAGAGAAAGCCCTCTCCTGCTGCTGTCTTTTGGGCTTGTAGCCTTTGACAGGTTTTATTTTTTTTTTATTTTTTTTTTTTGGGTCTATTTCAGAGCCGAATTCTATTTGGTTTTAATTTATTGAAGCACTTTTGAAAAGCGCGACAATGTTGACCGGCTAGGCTATATAGATAATATTAATAGCCTCAAGTGGTGGTCAGCTGAAAGGTGAATGCGTCGCCAACCGCCACCCGCTCCCCACAACCCGCCACCCGCCGCTCCCATTCCCGAATAGAGCTTTAAAAAAAGACATTTGCGTGAAAGATGTCACGCCATAAACTTTGTTTATTGAACCATTAGGCAAGCGATAGGCAAGTCGAATCGACTCTCGACTCGACTCTCGACTCGACTCGACTCGACTCTCGACTCGACTCGACTCGACTCGAATCTCACAATCACTGAAATAATGCCGCAATAAAATGCGCTGACAAATGAGAATCGAAGCAGCTGGTAAACAACCTAAAAGGGCAGACCCCAATGCCAACTAATGAGCTTTACTCTTCCATTTCAATTGACAGGCATATATCATGCCCCCGCACCACACTGCGAAAGAGTTTCAGTTTTTTATTTATTTTTTAAATTGAGCAACATAACTCGTTAAAAAATGAACTTTAGCCATAAAAACTAGACAGCTGAATGACAAGCATATATCTATCTGTCTCAGAACAGCAAAAGTTGCAGTTATTTGAAATTATAATGGAAGGATTCTTGTGGAGCTGACAAGCTAAATTTACTCCACATTTAATGCTAGTTCAGGTGAAAACTAGCACAACTAAATTTAATCATAGCTACGATTTAAACAAATATTTCTTGGATTGGATTAAATCGGAAATCGGTTGTCTACAAATCGCTGCAGCATAATTCAAATGGAACTCCGCCGGAACTTTGTATTAACTTTGAAATTGGGTCGAGAGACATTCGAAATGTGGCACAAATTGGGCGTAACGAGCACATTTACAACACTAAATCATAAAACGTATGAGTTACAGCAAAGTTCAATGCTGCATGTTGAAAGCTGAAGTAAAACGGATTTATGGCAACTTTTTAATAATATCTGCATGTTTACATAAATAAAGTCGAAAACTTAAGTTGCAAACAGGACAGCGCAGCTGGCACTGTTCGAGCAGTGTTGAAGACACAGATGCAATTTTAATGGAGCATTTTCGCCCAAACATATACTTAACTAATAAATCATATTCTAACAGGAAATCAATATTTTCTAACAACTGGTTACAGAAACCGATATTATCATGTTTGGGGCAGTTCATGCAGTGCGACCTATATATATATTGTGGCCTCAGTTCATATTCTTAGAACTATATTATTTGTTCAGATAGTAAATATGGTTTACAGATAATTGAACACCTTGATAGCAGTATTGCTGACATTCCTAACTAGCTTTAATAACTTTAATGGATAAAGTATACGTTTCGAAATCGAAATTTAATTAAGCTTCAAGTGTTGGCTAACGTACTTTTTAGAATAATTACTTTGCTTTTTATGGTCGAACTCAACTTGAATTCCCTTTCTGCTAGCAATTGAGTAGCAACTGCTTGAGCGCAATCCAGGGAATACTTTATATATATATTTAAATATATATATTTCTATCTTTCTATCTGTGCTCCATCTCCCTTGCGCTCTGCGTGCTTCATTTGCTGCAGCTCCTTGCTCCTTGCTACACTTATTCATTCAGCAGCTGTTAAAATAGCCAAGTTTGTTGCACACAGCTAATTAAGTCAAGTTTATGCAAAAGGGTTTCTTTCATTCACTTTGCTTTCGCACATTTGCACCTGGGCACAGCACACCTCCCACCCCGTCACAACACCACTCCATCACTCCGCACCCCTTATGCCAATCACCTACTTAGCACCCCCTCTCCTGCTGCTGCTGCTGCTGCTCCTGTTACTGTTTCGAATGTCTTTGCTTTCCCACACATTGGCGCCCAAGTCTGCCCCTCTTAATTGCAGCTGCTACCCTCCTTCCCCGCTCCTTTATAATGTCCAAATGAGCAAGCTAAATTGAGTTGCCATTGTCGGGCACATTGCAACACCTCACCCCCTCCCCACTCCCCCTACACCTTCCCCTCAAAGTTCATTCGACAATGACACTGATGGATTTGCTGCTAATCAATATGAAATGAGCTGAGGCAACAGCAACAACAACAGCAGCAGCATCAGCAGCAGCCGCAACTGTTGCAGCTTAATCCAGCTCACCCCATCTGCCGTATGAGCGCTGTTGCACGTAGTCTCTCTCTCTCTCCCTCTCTCTTTGTTTCGATGCCCCCTCAACTTTAGGTTTTTTCAGCTGGATAAGAATCCACCCAACTTCGGGCCAGCGGCAGAGGAGTTGTTGCATGTGTGTAAGTGTTGGTTAACACATTTTGTTTCCCTTTTTTTTTGCTGCTCTCCAGTGCGCTTAACTTTTGTTTTATGTGAAAATATTGTACAAGTTTTTTAATTGCTTTTACGCTTAAAAAACATGCAAATTGTGCCAGAGTTCACATGTGTGTGTCCGTGCGTGTGTGTGTGTGTGTGTGTGTTTATCTGTGTTCAACAACAACTTTATTTCCATTTCGGTTGCATATTTGGCAACACTCTCTCAGTTCATTTTTGCACTTTGCAAAATAGATAAAAACAATTGTTAAGTTAAAGTTTATATACCCTATGTTATCTATGTTCCAGTTGTTGTCTTCCGTTTGATTTATGATTACAAATGGAATTTTCGGAATTTATGCGCAAGTCCCATTCGAAGTGGAGAAGAAGAAGAAGCAGAAAGACGAGAGAAAACAGATTCTATAAATATTCATGACATTAAAACCGAAACAATTAACTTAATTGATTTGTGGGCGTGTGTGAACTTAGCTAAACTCATCTCAACGCAGTGGGCGTGGCATGTTTCACACAACAAACGACTGTCGATTGATTACTTAAAAATTATGTGTGAAACCCAAAAACACCAGCAGAGCAAGCCGATGATGTGCTGAAACACAGAATGTTGAGAACTTTTGCCAAAGAAGTTTTCAAATTAATTCGTGTCTTTAGGCAGCAACCGCAAACGAAACTTTTGAATTGGTAAAAAGCTTGAGAAGCCCACACGAGAAACACAATAAATAAATGCAAGAAACGACGCAAAGATGCCCTCAAATTGGGTCTAGTAAGCCAGTTTAATCGATGGAAAAGTTAGTAACGCTAAGCAGAACAAAGAAATGCAATTTGAGTGTTGGAAAACAACATTTTTTCTCTATTCTCTACAAAAGTAAGTTTTAGTTTCGAAAACCGATTTCGAATGTAAAGTTGTTTTATGTTAATTTGCTTAGAAATATGTATCGTCAATATTGTTGTTGTAAGTGTTATCGAGTATCGATTTGTATCGATATTCACGAAACGAGTAGAGTTATCGATGTAATAGAATCAAATGGTATATGTAATGCAATCTGAGCTGCCTCCTTCAGCCTGTTATATGCTGCAGCGCAACTTCCTTACAATCATTTCGAGAGGGTATAAAAAACAATAGATTTTGCAGCATATTTGCAGTTATTTCACACACTCGCATTTGGCCATGGCCAGAGGTCATAATAAATGCATAATAAAACAGTCTACCGAGGCAATTAGCAAACGTCTGTTTCAGATACACTTTTGTATCTAGTATCTGTGCGCAGTATCTGTATTTAATTTTCATAGAAATTCATTTACATTTGAAGCGAACAATTATGCACATTCCCAGGCTGCCAAAAACACCAGGCGCAAAACGAAACCGTTTGTAAATGATGCTCGATAAAAACCGAAAAACGTATTTTGACAAAATTTGCATAAATTAAAATACCCAAATAAAAAAAAAAGACACAGACAGACCACACAGCACACACAGAGATAAAAAGCTACATTTTGAGGGAATATGTGAAAATATGTGGCTAGCTGGATAATCCGATTGGATTCATTAGCTCGGCATCTGTACATACAACTTGATCCATAATGCATTATGAGCTGCCCAAGAAGCGAACAATTTTGGTTAAAGAAAAAATTATTTTGCAAAACATTTTTGCTAAAATCTTTTGTGTGCTGCAAATCTCATAATCGATGCAATTTATATGAAAATACTGAACAAATTGCATAAGACTCGCACTCGCTCTCGCTCTCGCTCTCTCTCTCTCTCTCTCTGTCTCTTACTCTCAGTCTTGCCCCCTCACTGCCTGGCTTAAGCATATCTGTGTAATACAATCAAAAACTTTGTTAAGCGCATTATGCATGCAATAGCTGAAGAGAGGAGAGGAAAGCGGGGAGCGGTGAGCGGGGCGAGGGCCAAAGTCTGACCAATAATGGCAATGGCCTTTGTGTTTGGCAGCTGTGCTCATTGTGCATGAAGTTAACATGAAATTTGCTTGAAATCTTTTGCCCCGTTTACTCATTGTTGTGGTTTTTATTGTTGTTGTGGTTGTTATTGTTGTTGTTGTAGCTGCTGCTGTTGTTGTTGTTGTTGTTGTTGCAAGACACACATACACACACATACACACACATGTGTTATGTGTGGTGTTGCAAAGTGTAACGAAAGAAGCTTGAAAGTGAAATGGAAAGTGAGTCTTGGGCGTAAATTATTGTATAGATGATTACATAGTGTTGTTGTTGTTGTTGTTTTTATTGTTGTTGTTGTTTTTATTGTTGTTGTTCTTGTTGTTAGTGTGTTCGTAAATATTTAACAAACACGTGCTTTAATTAGAAACATTTTTGTCAGTTATTTCGCAATCGAGATTTTGCAGAAAAGAAATGATTTCAGATGGAAATTAAATAAATGTTGAATTTGATACAAAATGCAGTCAGCAACTGACAAGTAAGGAAAAATTCAATTACGTTTGGCAAACAAACTTGAACAGAACGGAACAGATAAGAAGTTTAAATGCCCGACTAGCAGATACCCTAAATTCAGCGGTTCAATGCGAAAATATATGTTATGAATAACAAAATCTTCGTAAATTTGCAATTTTTCTCTCCTTTGCTAAAAGTATTTTTCATAGAAAAAACGTGCTTTGATTTTTCGTAAGAATTTTGGCATGAGATACAACTGAAATGGCTTCAATTTTAGTTAAGCTAAGGAGTAAATGTAGAGAAATGATTGAAATGCTTTGATTGAGATTATCTTCAAATAGTGTTGAGCAAATTGCAATTTGTTGGATTAACATATAAAGTCTCTTACTAGATCTTAAATTCTCTGAAATTTGTTTGTTTAGCAAGAGCGACAAACAGATAAGGGTAGATCGAATAGTCTCTGAATGCTGATCAAGAATATACTTTTGCCCAACCTTTTCCGCATTTGAAATGGTTTCGGGGCACAAGCAAATTAGATATCACAAAAAAAATGATTTTTTTCAAAACCCTAAACAAATGAGCCAATTGCCAAAAAACAATGTAAAAAAAAACAAGAAGAAGAACTTTTTAAAGTTATGGGGCAGGCAAATATGAGCTCAACTAACACAGTTTGTGGGCAAATATTTGCAGCAAACATACAAAAATCTGCTGGCAAGTGAAATTTTTGTGTTGGCCAACATTTATGCCACTGGTGAATTAACTTTTTTGTTTGCAGGGGTGGGGGGAGGTGGTGAAGGGGTTTGTGGCCTGCTCCTCCCCCTTGAGAGAGAGCACATTTAATTGTGCGTGCACAATTTGCAAACACACACGCACACTCAAAAGTACACACAGTCAATTTAGTGTAAAATTTGAAACGATTTTTATTTTTTCTTTTTTTTTTGTGTAAACGTGGGCGAGGACAAAGGATAATCCAGCAGGGACATTGAGAACTTTAAGCATGTGTTTATCAACTCGCAAAATCGCAAAATGAGTTGGCAAATTGTGTGACACAAAGTTGTGTCATTTAAAAAGCAGTCTTTTCATAAATAAAGCGATAATAAATAACAATTGCACACTCAAAATGAATATGCAAAAAGAGGCGGGGAAAAAGCCTAATCACAAAAAACAAACAGAAACATAAATCGAAAACGTTTCGAACACAAAAACAAAAGCAGCCCACGAAAACAAACGAAAAGCTCAAAAAGAACAAAATTGGCAAAAAAAGCAAGTGAAAAATGAAAAAATGAAGAGCGCAGAAAGACGTGCCTCAAAAAACTGCTGAAATCAACAAAAAAAAAAAAACGGAAAATTCAATCTAGACTTGCAGATACCCTGCTGTTATTTGCGATTACGTTTAAGACTTTCAAGCACGTACTTTACTGTACTGTAAAGAGTACAGTGAACACGGCAAAAATGGCCAATTAAAAATGCAATAAGGAAAACAAGAAAATCGACAACTGTTTTTTATACAACTTCGCTGGCCAACGTGCTGTCCATGCATGCAAAATGTCTTCGGATGGTGACCAGTTGCACAAACACACGCATGCAACAAATTGTTGCAGGCAGCACGTTCGCAATATGATAAACAGAATCTATTGCATACTTTGTGGGAAGAACAAACCAGACAAGAGGAGCAGCCAGAAGAGTGGGGAGAAGAAAAGGGAGAAGAAAAGGGAGAAGAGAGTGGTGGAGAAGAAGAAGCAGCAGCAGCAGCAGCAACACAACAACATTGTTGATAAGGCTCAGAGTCAGGTAGACAAAGTTAGCTAGGTGAAATGGACGACGACACACTGCTGCCTGCTGCTGCTGCTGGGGTTGTCATCATCAACAAAGTAATCATGCGTTCCACGAGCAAAACTTTTGCTCATCTGCCACAAGTTGTGCTGCTGCTGCTTCTTCCTACATTTATTTTCATAATTTACGTAAAGATATTTTTTTTTCTTTTTTTTTTTTGCAAGCAAAATTTTATTATTAAAATGCAAAATTGAAAATGGCTGCGACGTGCAAAACAGCTGCAACTGGAAGGGGTGGGGGGGGGAAGCGAATGCATATGCGTAATAAGAAGCGGCAGCACAAAGAAGAAGAGAGAGCGCTGAGTGCTTTAATATTAAACGCTGAAGAGATTTTTGCAAAACAAGAGAAAAAAGCAGCTAAAAAATACTCTGCGGAAATTGCGCACATGTTTTAGCTTTTTCTTTGATTTAATTTCAAGTTTCGCAACACTGGCTCATAGTAATAACAGCATTTATTGAAGCTGAGCACACACACACATTAAACTTACTCACGCACACACACAAACAAATGTGAGGAAGCATCTTGCGTCTCTTTCTAGAGGATAACACGTAATAGTTGCTTACCTGCAAAGACAAAGAGAAAGAGAGAGAAAGAGCATGCGTTGAGTAATTGGCATCGACAAAGTTAAACATATACAAAATTTAATAGCTAAAAAGTGCACAACTGGCACAATGCACTGTAAAAAGATTGAGGCAATAAATACAAATATAATTAATTTAATATAAAAAAAAACGTTGTAAAAACTAAACCAATTTCCATTCAGAAGACCAAGAAAAAATGAATGTAATTATTTAAATTCGATTAAAATAAAGCAAAAAGGAATTTTTTAAATTTCCGTTAAATATGTAAACAGCTTTTTGAGCGCTTAAAGATGTAGTATCTTGGATCATTAAGCTTTTTGTGCAGAGCATGTCAAAAAAAGCGCTTTAAAAACTTCTCACGGTAAAAATGGTTTGTATTTGCATTTCATTAAAAGATTAGCCACTGTAATATATATATATATATATATACATATATAGTATATATAGTGAAGAGCTGACAAATGAAATGAAATGAAATAAAATGAGACGAGCTGAGATGAAATGAAAATGGGAGGACAAAGTAAGTAGTCCAGTTCAGATAGCGAGTGTAAAATTTCATTTAATTACATGAAATACGCAAAGTGCTTAGCGGCTAATAGAGAGAGAGAGAGAGAGAGAGAGAGAGAGAGAGAGAGAGAGAGAGAGAGAGAGATGACATGTGTGTTCGTTGCTCCTCTGCTGACATTGAAGAGGAAGCTCAGATTTCACATGCAGCAAGACTCGAAAACAAACGCGCTAAAATTGTAACGGGAGACAGGCAAAGGAAAAGAGAGGAGATTGGATAGAGGAGTGGCGGGTAGTGGGGGTAGAGCTAACTAATAATGACGTTTACATGAGAAACGAGCAACAAAAGCAGCTGCAAAAAGCGCAAGAGAAATATGAATATGCATAAGATGGAGAGAGAGAGAGAGAGAGAGGGGTAGAAATAGAGAGGGGAAACAACAAAAGAACAATCTCAACTCAAATGCAAGGCTGGAACAAAAGACAAAAAGCAGAGCGCATATAAAAATATTTCACACCCAAAGCGAACAAGTCGAAGTTTAATAGAGCAGGAGGGGAGGGGTGGAGGGGTGACACAAACCACCTGAGGCTATGTAAATTTTTTCTTGTCTTTTTTTTTTTTGCAAGCAAAGCAAACGGACAGCGCTGACTTCCAAGGCGGCGGCATTGTTGTCACAACTAAAGACAGAGGAGGGACAGAGAGAGAGCACACACATGTCTGCTGCGGGCGCACTTGTCAATGTGAAGTGTTCGATTAAATGCGGGCGACAGAAAGAGAGAGAGAGCGACGAGAGAGCTGAAGAATTGCCTAGCGGCTGATTTTTGCATTGCGAGCAGTAAAAAGACTGCCGCTGATGACAAAATGCTAAGGGCCGGAAATTTGCACACACAGAGATATGGGGAGAAGAAAAGTGGAAGGTGGAGGGGGGGGGGGAGCAGATGCAGGGTGTAAACAAGTGTTGCGGCAAGCCAAAAGCAAATAACAATGGAAACAACACACACACACACACAAGATGAAAGAGGGTAGATGGAAGGGAGGATGAAGACCGACAGAAGCAGCAAAGCAAGCTGCAATATAAGCAGAAGAAGAAGAAGAAAAATGTGAGGCAAATGAAGCTGAAATACGCTTGGTAATCGGATAATCTGTGGCCTAGCAAAGATGCATAAATATTGATGCAACACATGAGGAGCTACGAATCTCATTTCGTAATACGTTGCTGTATTCCACAATTAAAATGCCCAATTTCCGGTGTGGCAGAAACCAATAACTAGAAAATATTCAATGAAACTCACAACTGAACCAACAACAACAGTACAAAAGAAAACAAAACCAAAAAAAGGAAATCAAAATCAAATTAAAATCGAGATGAAGCAAACGAAATGAATTTTTTTTTTTAGGTAGCAACTGAATTGGATCGGTTGAGGCAGGTAGGCTAGGAAGAGGAAGCAACAAATCAAGCAGGTCGCTTGGGGGAGGGGGAACGGAAGGGAGGAGGCACAAGACGCAAAGGCCCGAAAGTAACAAATTGGACATTACATTTATAGAAAGGGTTGCGAACATTTCTTGGCTTGATACAATTGTGATGTGATATGAAAAGAGCACACACTTTAAGCAGGTACAGTGCAGCGCGGCAAAGTGGAAATTACACATAGAAATTAGCCAGATATAATCGATATAAAAATAACAATAAATAAATATGAAAAATATATATTTAAAGGCAAATTGTTTATTAAAGGTAACTTATGCTTTGGATTGTCTTCATATTTTGTGGGTCAATTTGAAAACTCTCGCTGTGCTAATTTGCATAAGGAAGCAACGATGACGAAAAGGGTTTCCTCTTCTTCTTATGTCATTGATAGGGCAACAAGAGAAGAAGGAAAAGAAGAATTCGAGGGGAATTCGAGTGGAGAGCCCCCAAAAATAAGGCATGCGGCAAATATTTGCGGCATTGCTACGAACAGTTGCTGGAAAAGGGCGTGCCGCGAAATAAATATATATATATATAAAATATAAGGAAATATAAGAAGTAAAGTGGAGGAAGAACAAAAAACGAGATGCGAAACACTTAAAGCTGCGACAACAGCAAAAAAAACAAATGCGAAAAGGAAGCAGAGCAAAAGTAGCTGAAATAAACGGCAGATGTTTTGCGCGAAACTTAATTACAGTGTTGTGAATCCGTTTTGGCGTCGGCTGAGATTTAAGGTTGCGATGCACAAAAGAAAACAGCTAAAGTATGCTCAACACACACATAAAAAACGAAAAGAAAGAGAGGAAAAAAACGAGATACATTTTAAATGCCTTTAGCAGCTGCAGCTGCAGCAGCAGCACAGGTAAGAAAGCTGCTGCTGTTGCTGTCGCTAAATGCAACTGCAACTTGCCACAACGACAACAATTTCAAGCTGCTTAAACGCCGCCAACAACAACAACAACAAGAAGAACAGCAACAGCAATTTATGGCAACTGCTGGCATTTTGTTAGCGTGACTGCTGATGCTTCTTCTTTTTAGTTTTTTTTGTTGGTTAGCGGCTGCTGAACGTTTTTTAGGTCAACGAAATGCCAACAGAGAAGATGATGCGAGCAAACATAAATAAGCAGAGGAGTTGGGGGGGAGGGGCAGAGGGAGGAGGAGTGCCGCATGTGGTAGGTGGAAAAGGCAGCAGGTAAACAAAGCCATAGCGGCCATTTTTTTCTCATCTATAAACCTGTGCAAGAGAGATGCGGGGGGGGAGGCAGAGTATAGGGGAAACAGCGGGGCAGCAGCAGCAGCGACAGCGATAAAGTCATTTGCATAGTTCTTTTGATAGGCATAAAAAACAAACAACAAAAAAAACAATATGACGCAGAACAACAACAACAACAACAAACAGCATCACACCTACAACAAAGCTAAACAAACAGATAGAAATACCGAGAGAGAGAGAGAGAGAGAGAAATACATATTGTAGCAGACAGAGATGGGGGCAGGGGGGCTTGCCTACTGCGATAACCTTTCGAAATCAAATTAGAAATGTAAAGAAATGTAAAACAAAAGACCAGCACAAAAAAGACACCAATACAGAAAAGAATATATTTAAAAAAAAATATGCAAACAAAGAGCAACGCAACAATAAAAACTGGTGGCAATTGAAAAACTTCCTAGAAGTACAAAGAGTTTGTGGAGCGTTTTTCCTCTGTTGCAGGCGTTGAGCCGAAAAGAAAGGGATATGTTGAAAATTGAACATCAAATTAGGCAACCGATAGAAAAACGCCATCTAGCGCATAAAAAAAAACAAAACTGCCACAGAAATTGAAATGTTTACGTAGTAAACGAGAAGAAGAAGAACCAGAAGAATATGAAACAAAGCAAACGAGAGCAACTAAATTGCAAAAGCTTGCAAATTGCAAAATTGAACTTAATAAGAACTATAAAATTTAACAAAGCTAAGCAACAACCAAAAAGTTGTAAAAAAAACTTGTTTATTTTAAGCACTTGCGACTGTTTATTAGCTGCGCAACAGGCAAACCAAATATTAACTTCGACACGCCATCTATCGTCGATAATAGCGTTTTTTCTCTCGTTGTGATGGAGGTGGTTAGAGAAGTCAAGGAAAAAGCTGACGACTTCAACGCAACTACTCCAATTTCGCTAATTGTTTGGGTTTCACATTTTTTCTTTACAAGTATGTATTTTATACTTAATCAAAATCGTTTGTTCGCTTGTCAAATTTCCTAACCACAAAAAAATAAAACGCAGTTGTGTGTTTTTTTTTATTTTTGTTTTTTTTTTTTGTTGCTTGTCAAAGCAATCAACCTGTCAGACAAACACCGCTGCTAACTCAAGCCCGTCTCCCCTCTCGCTCACCCTCCCTCGTTGTCCATCTATCGATTGGCTGCGTCTTGTAACAATTTTTATGACGTTTCATATTACGAAAAAAATGCAGAGATGACAAGCGGAGAAGAGCAGGGACTGGATGAGAAGGGAAGAGAAGACAGACGACGAATTGAATAAATATGATGCGATGCGAGATGACATATAGAAATGTATCGTGCATTCATATGGAGATGTGCTGCTGCTGCTGTTGTTGCTGTTGTTGTTGTTGTTGTTGCCTCGGGCAATGTACCGGTTTTATTTATTGTCTGTTTTTTTGTTTCTTTTTCATCTGAAGTGATTATGAAATCGAAGCCAAGCCATATTTTACGTTCAGAAATTATATACTAAAGAGCAGAAGAGGAAGAAGCAGCTGCAGTTGATTGTGAGCAGGTGTTGTGATTATTATTATTATTATTATTATTATTGAAGAGCGTTGTGCTGCTCGCTCGCTCAGTGATCATTAAAAATGTCAGAAAGCTGCTTGAGGTTAATTAGTCATCTTTTCGATTTATATTTTTGTTTTTATTTTTAGAGCGCTCTAATGGGATTTGCATGGAATTATGTAAATGCTAATAGGCATTTGATAGGCTGCTCCCCCCCCCAGCCAAAGAAGAACTGTCCTCGATGGTAAAAAAGTTATGCTAATTACCCCCAGAAATACACACAAACAAAATTTTATAATTTATGCAGTTGAGGGAATAGAAAAGAAGTTAAGCATCCACCTGAATCGGAATGCTCTTAGATACATATATTGATTACAAATTGTAAAACAATGAGGCGTATTTTATTTTCTGGTCCATCTTGGCGTGCGTGGCGTGGCGCCCCCTGTCGTTTGGATTGGGTAAATGGTGTCGTCGCTTAAGCCAAGTGTTTATCTTGGTATTTTCACACCCTCAAGTTAGTTGAGGTGCTGGCACCTGACCACAAGACACACACTCTCACACACACACTCACACACACACACTCTCACACACTCACACACACACGCTCACACACACACACGAAATTCTGTTGAAATCTTTGCGCTTCATTTGCGTTGATTTTGTCGTCGCTTTTCCTTTTCTGTGTTTTCCTTTCGCCTTTTGCATTTGTGCTCTAAATATTTCCTGGTTAGTCCTTGGCAAACACGCCAGCGGCCAGAGACGCATCCACTGCCACTGCCCCGCCCCGCTCCCCTTTGCCAACTGCTTTTCGGTACTTGCACCTGCTGCTTTGCTGCTCTAATTTTGCGCATCCTTTGCAGGCTTCCTTTCCAGGGGACACACGCCAGGCAGCCGCAGGCTTCTCCGCAATTTCCATGCGTGGCGTCGCATCCGCTTCCCAGTCGCATCCTGACTGGCCCCCTCCCCCCTCCGCCTGCCCACCCATGCCTCTCTCATCTCTCGGCTGTGCTGTTATCCTGGTGTTGTGGAGGCGTTTACATTTAATAATTAAAACGACACCGCAGCGTGCAAATTATTAAAGTGTCAACGCAGTCTTCGCCTGTCTTTCAAGTGGGGCACACAAGCAACCAGCCCCTGCCCCTCCCCTCCTACCCCTTGCCAAACCTTTGTCATTAGACCATTCTGTTGTTGTCCTCTGCTTAGCCGCAATTTTAACGCCTTTTCATTATTTTTCTTGCACTCAGTTCTCAGCTTTCCATTTACAAATGAAAATGCCGAAAATCCTTTGCGTCTGTGTGTGTGTGTGTGTGGGTGGCTTTTATACAGTTGGCGCCTCCTGTGGTGCATTTGTCCAGTCGCTAACTGTTTCGTTTCGTTTCGTTTCATTCCGTTTCGTTTCATCTGCAACTGTCAACAGCTGCTGAAAAAGCAACTTCAGACGAGTTAATTTCACGGATTGCCCATCTGTGTGTGTGTCTGCGTGTGGAAGTGTGTGTGTGTGTGGGTGAGTGCGTGGCACTCCTATTATGCCCCACAAGATTTCACGAAAATGTTCAACATCAAATGTTTGCTGCAGTTAACTGTAATTGGCATTTTGCTTGTGGTCCCTTTTATACCCTGTTGCATACACAAGGGTTAAGTTTTTAACATGTGAAAAATATTGTAATCATTGTGTGTAGATATGTGTGTGTGTATGTGTGAGTGTATGTGTGTGTGTTTATGTGTGTCAATATGTGTGTATATGTGCGTGTGTATGTGTATAAACGGACACGAAATTTAGTTATAAATTCTGTCACAAAAAAAAGACCCCATTTGGGAGCACAACATATCGAAAACTTTCCATTGTCATAACTTTTTTCAAAACTTTTTATTTTTTAACCAGATTTGACAATTCGAATAATAACATATTTCTATGTGGAAACTCGAAATGAAATCAAATGAGTATAACAAACATAATATTCAAAGTTTCTAATCCGATGTCAAATCAAATTATATTTCTTAAAAATTGCGATAAAGGTTGTGAATTGCTTCCAATTCTTTTTTGGCATTCGATTTCGTTATGTTTTTTTTTTGTTTTTTCCTATTTTTGTTTCTTTAAGTGATTGTGTTAAAAAAATATGTTGAATTCCAATCGGTAAATTTGCGGTTCCGGTTTGACACTATAGTTTTGCAACATACAATTTCCGTTTTTACTTTTTACATGGCAACTGCTAGTCGATTAACTGACAATGTTGTCAGTGATGCAGCCTCTTCTTATCTGCCTCTTGTTGTGGCATTTGTTATATGCTATTGTCATGCACTCTCAACACAGACGGAAATGAGTTACTTTTATAGCTGCTGCTATCTGCCACTCACACACACACACACATACTGGCCCACACTGCCACACACGTTTTCAATTCCCAGGGTTCCCAGTTGGCAGCACCCAAAACCCATTTCCATTTGCAGTTTGCAGTTCTTATAACCGTTGCTTTTTCTGCAGCAAAGTTTTCTTTCTTTGAGCAGGTGCACCACTCGAGGTGCCACAACAGCCAACGTGCAACAACCAGCCATCCACATTGCAATATTTCTTGTGACTTGACATGGTTTCCTTTTCTTTTCTTATTATTATTTTTTTTTTTTTTTGTTTTTTTGGCCGAGACTCTTAATCACCATCCAACGCACAGACGGCAACTTTTGAATATGGCAAGCAGCTGTTTTAAAACTCAGTTGCCAATTTCAGTTTTTTAATTAAAAAATAGGCGTAGAAGCAGTGGCAGCAGAGGCAACTAAAGCTGATAAATGTGCGGCTTGCTCATAAAATTCAAATGAATAAATGAAATGATTCAAGTCGCAAAACTTAAATCGTTTTCTTTTTCGCTCATTTCGGGAGCAGGTGAAATTCTCAAGATTCCACTCAGAGCAGCGCTGACTCATTAACAGAGCTGCGCTGAACTAAGCCATTAACAGAGCTGAGCTGAACTAAGCCATTAACGATGACTCGTTAACAGTGCAGGAACAGAGCAACAGCTGTAAAACTTCTGCCTTCTGACTCATTAACAGAGCTGAGCTGAACTAAGCCATTAACAGAGCTGAGCTGAACTAAGCCATTAACAGAGCGATGACTCGTTAACAGTGCAGTAACAGAGCAACAGCTGTAAAAACTTCTGCCATTTTGCTTTGGAAATTTCTGTGCGTGATTCATCATCAAGAGACGGAAATGTTTGCTTGGCTTCAACTCGTTCAACACGCGTTTTATTATCATTCTTAAAATTTTATGAAATTTGTCTGACTAAGATGGCGATATTAAGATCAAGCCACGAATATGGCACAACTTCAGCACTTCTTGAACTTTGCGTTCAATTGCACAAGAATTTTTGGGCTAGTGAAACGAGTGAAATTTCACAATTCAGTAACTTCAAAATATGCCACTGCGAATTTGCGATTTAGGTTTTAATTATTAAAAATGACAACAAAAGAATAGGTTTAAAATATTTTTAAGAAATATTTGCATATCCTTTTTCTAAGAGAAACAAGCCGAGTCTTAAAATTTGGATCATATATTATCAATATTAGATCAAGCTAACTTCATTCTCGATTGTAATGATATAAATCGATCTTCTATAGTATTAAAAAAGCTTTGCAATTGATATATAATATAGCTTGACTTATTATTGAATAGCTGTAAAAATATCATTAAGATCGGATAAGATGCAACTATTTGTGGCATCTGTTAAAGGCCGAGCTCTTCTAACTTGCTTATCACTATTTGAAGCTCATATCAAACTAAAACCCTTAAGCAGACAATACATTGTTGTCCAATAAGCCTTAACTCATAACAAAATTCTGACAAAGCCAGTTATTTCTATGAAAAATGCTCGCAAATCAGCAAATGACAGAAAAATGTAAAATTCAGTTGTTCACTTTCCAATTGAAAACGATTTGATTGCTGTTTTTGTTGTTGTTGTTGTTGCTGTTGCTGCTGTTGTCACTTATTGTTGATTTTTGTGTGTCGTCTGTTGCAAGTTGCAAGTTGACAAACTCAAAAACCTAATATTCGCATGGATCTGCAAATGCTTCTAAACTGTTTTCCTCAGAGTGAAGAATTTATTATTGCTGCTGTTGTTGTTGTTGTTGTTGTTGTTGTTGCTGTTATCATTGTAATTGTGTTTGTGTGTCAAACTGTTGCCAGTTATGCGATTCACACAAACGAACACACACACACATACACACTTAATGCACAAAACGCAGTTGACATGATGTCCAGAGAAATTTGTATATCTGAGAAGAGCAGCAAACTGAGGAAACGAATTTCTCATGATGTGATGTGTCTCTCCCATGTCTGACTGTGTGTGTGTGTGTGTTTGTGTGTATTTGTGTGTGTATTAGTGTGTGAATTTGTGTGTTTGGGGAGTTCATCGTCAGTCGTCTGCTTTGTGCCTAATGACATTTGTACACACACACACAAGCAGAACAGCAAGCAGCAAGCAGCAACAAGATGACAGACACAAAAAAAAAAAACAAGGAAAAGAAAAACAGATTTTCATTTTGTGGTGAGAAAATGTGTTGCACTCAGAAAACAGTTGGAAAGCCTTTTCTGATCAGTGCAACAATAGCAACCAAAAAAGACAACCAAATTTGCATATGCATTAAGAGCAAAAGTTGCAGCAAATGCAACGTGCAACATTTAAAAAAAAAGAAGCAACATAAACAAATAAAGTTAAAAGCTGCCGACGATTGGAGACTCTTGCTGCATAAGCATTTACAAAATGTGGCTCAAATGAAAGGAACTTTTACAGATCGGAGTCCAAAGTTTGTCTTACAACAAATCAACTTTCGAGCGATTCTTCCTATGAAAGATGAGCTATATGAAAGATATAGTAGTCTGATGTGGATGATTCCAATATGAGGCGCATAATTAGACTCTTATTTAGTGAGTTGCATCAGAATAATGGTTGCATCAATGAATGGTTCCTATGGTCATATTGCTGCCACATATTTATCCGATCTAGCTTACTCTGACATATGTGCTGCTTGTGGCAGAAAGACGAGGCGAATCGTCATGTAAATAGCTTCTTAGCTGACTTGTGCTGATCAGGAATATATATGATATATGGAATCGGAGAAGTCTCCTCTTTCAAGCTTCACAGCGAAATGATGAAACTCCCAGCAAAGGGTATTGAAAACAAGGAAAACATGAATGCATGGGCAAAAGGCGAAGCGAGGATGCAACCGGGTTGCAAGGCAACTATAAGGTGGCAAGGCATGGGGGAGGGGGAGGGGGTTGTGGCAGTGCATGCATTTTGCGTGTTTTTAACAAAAGACTCTGGTCGGGTGTAAATTATCGAGTTTATGTGTGTGGCAAAAATGACAAGCAAAAAAAAAAAAAAAAACAAGAATATTGCAAAAGCTCATCAAATGTGCATCCCAATCGACCCCCTCCCCACACTCTGTGCAACACCAATGCTGCATGTGGCATTTGTTTGTTTGTTGCCAGCAACAACAACAACGACAACAACAACAACAAATATTTGCAGTCAAATTGGCAGGCGCCCATTTTTGGGGCACTCATTGGCAAGCGCGACACGCATTCGAAAAATGCATTTGCAATGCGAGGCGGGGGGGGGGGGGGCATGGTAGACGCCTCTTCTACTGCTGCTGCAATTGTTGCTGTTTTCTGTATGAAATTACTGTTGTGCATGCAACCAGACGAGCCGAGGCCAGAGAGATCCTTTTGGTTACTTTTTGCATGCAGCGGCGGGCGCCATTTTGCGCAACGGCGAAAATAGCCGCAAATATGCAAATTACACATATGTGTATGTGTGTGTGTGTGTATGTGTGTGTGAGTGTGTGAGTGTGTGGCGTGCGTTGACAGGGACAATTTTTCCATAATTATTATGATGATGCTCGGCATTTGCCAAACATGCCACAGACGATGCCAAACAGACGGATAAAACAGACAGAACAGAAAGAGGAAGAGAAAGAGGAGAGATAGAAAAAAAGAGAGAAAGAGAGGGAGAGAAAGAGAGATAGATAGATAGAGAGGCATATCAGCGTAACGTTGTCCAAAACAGATGAGCCATTTTATTGCCAGGCGATATTTGTGGCCTGCATATGACAGAGGGAGACAGAGAGAATGGGAGCAAGGAGGAAAGGGATGAAGAGGAAGAGTGGTTGCAAATGGTGGCAAACAAGCCACAGTTAAATGCGTTATGCGGCAAGTTCAAAAGAGGAACTAGTTCCCGAGCAGCAAACAAAATAATAATTTGTTAAAGAAGCCAGCGAAAAAACATGCAACTTTGAAAAAAGTTGCAACATTTTGTTGTTCAACTAATCAACAATATTTTATTATTTAAAGCGAAACAAGACATAAAAACAAATTTAGTTGAGCTTTTAGAGCCATTAATAAAACTTTTTAGCAGCACTAAAAGTTGCGACTACAAAAATGGTAAAAATGTTAAGAATCAAATCGATAAAACAATAAAACACTAAAAAAAGTTAGCAAATTTTAGTTAATTTATGTGCTATTTTTGGTAGTTGAACTGCAGTTTAAAGCCATGGCTAAATTATTGCCTACTTTTGTGTTAGTTCGGCGTTAAGTTATGGCTGCTTTTTGGTAGTTAAAAACTACAATTTTAAAGCCAAAGTGGCAAGTTCCATTTGGGGTTTTTTTTAGTTTGTTTTTTTGGTTATATTTTTTCCAGTTATATTATTTATTATATTTATTATATTATATTATATTTATTTATTATATTTTATTGTTATTCTAATCCGAATTCTTATCCCTCAAATTGCTGTTATTATTCTTTCAATTTCCATCTAGTTCCGCCAACTAACTAGTAAGCTTAATCAGGCAAATCAAGTAAATTGAATAATCCCGACGGAAAGGAGGGTGGAGAGAAGGAGAAGGAAGGGGAGTGGTGGATACCACTGCGTACTCAGATCCTTAACTGATGCTGATGAACTGCAGCACTTAATGTCAAATGTTGAGCGAATGCTGCTTTTTGGCATTTGCAAAATTGCAGCGAAAAAGGAAAATGGGAAACTGGATGCGAGATGGGGCATGGAACTGTGGACAGTGGGTCAGTTGCATGCGGCGTCTGGTTTTGATTTGAATGGTGCCACAGTGCGGCATCCAAAATGGACACAGATGATAACTGTTTGCTGCGAGTGAGATAGTGAGAGAGAGAGAGAGCGAGAAAGAGAGAGTGAGAGAGAGAGTGAGAGAGAGAGAGAGAGAGAGAGAGAGAGAGAGAGAGGGAGAGTGAGAGGGAGAGTGAGTGAGCGACAGAGTTGAAACCGGACAAATGCTGCGCTAATTATTGCGCATCATTGATTTCAGTGCAGCGAAAGGGAAACAGGAGCTATGCGTGTGCAAGCAGGGGGAGGGGAGACTAATGAAGAGGGGAAAATGGTTGCAAGCTTAACCTATCAATGACAGTCACTGTGCGTAGGAGTGTGTGTGTGTGTGTGCTTAGAGTGCGTGCGAGTTTTTATGTGCAACTCAAGCTGTTTGTCAATTTTGAAATACAAACCGTGTAAAGAGTAGAGGAGCGAGAAGAGGAATCATCGTATGTGTGTGTGTGTGTGTGTGTGTGTGGCAAGCAGCTCATTCGATTGTCATGAATCAACTGAGCTTTTCCCAATGAGTTGCCACACACACACCAAACAAGTTGCCAGAGTAAGAGGAAAAAAGTTAAAAGTTGTTTGCGGCATGCTTAAAATGGAATACCCTTGACACACTTGTGATAGAGGTATTCCCGCTTCGATTACAAATCAATAAAATACTAATTCACAATTAATAATTCACAATTAATATGCAATTAAACAATTAGATATGTAGCACTACTTTCGGCCAGGTTTTATACGATGAAAATTTCAAATTTGAACTGAAAATTTTAATTATTAATTGAAAATGAAAAAAAAAAATAATTGAACGGAAATGAATATAAAAAATAATTCATTTTAGACTTTAAATACTAATACTAAAATAAAAATAAAATACAAAAAAAGACACCTCAACAAAATACACACCAAACAAGAGTAAACAAGCAACAAGAGCAACAACAACAGCAGCAGCAAAAAAATGAAGCAAAGTTGCACACACACACACACATAATGAATTTATCAGGCAGCGCAACAGTTCCGCTTCCCGCCACCCCCCCCCCCCCCCGTAAACTCGTGTTTACAGTTGATTAGGATTTTAGCCAATTACATTCACAATTACATTGGGAGCAGCAGCTGCTGCTGCTGCTGCTTTTGGCGACTTCCACGCGACAAACGATTTTCACTTTCTCACTTTTGTTTTTGTTGTTGTTGTTGTTGTTGTTTCTTTGCAATTGTTGAAGTTTGTTGAAGTAGTTAATTTAAGCTGTTTTTGATGTTAGCCACATTTAGTTGGCCTTTTGCAGTCGCCACGCGCTTTCTAATTCACTTGCAAGAAGAGCAAACAGAGAGAGGCAGGGGGAGAAAGAGAGAGGGGCAGGGGGAGAAAGAGAGAGAGAGGCAAGTGAATGGTGCAGAGCATAAATCTGTGAAAATTGTCACAAACTTCAAGTTATTAAATATGATTTCAGAAGCGCCGCCGACAGACAACTTTTTATTTTCGAAGCTAATTAATTAGGAAAAGTGAAAAAAGAAAAGGAAAAAAGAAAAGGAAAAAACACAACTGAAGTGAAAAACTGATCAACTTACTCAGTTAGAGACAGTGAAAGGTCTGTCTATCGATATGATGGGATGAGACTTACCTAAAATGAGAAAGAAGAGAAGAAATGTGAAAAGTGGCATTTAGTAATTAATCGATGTGTTTGACAGATAGAGAAATTATTGAGAAATATATAATTATGATTTAATTACAGTGCGGATGTAATTAATAGCGCTTAAGCTGCATCAAATCGAATGCGTCAAATAGTTTTCGACAATCAATCAATCAATGGGGAAACATTTATGGGCATCAATCGAGCGATTTGAAAATATTTTATTTATTCAACTAAAACTGTGCCAAATAAAGATAAATTTAGATAAATTAACTTCGATTTATTTTTTTATTTTGTAATTATATTAAATATATGCCACAATAATTACTTCTATACTTAAGTACAAACTATGACTCAATGCAACAAAAATCTCAACTTTGCGTAAAATGAAATATTTTTATTTGGTTTTTGTATTGGTTGTATTTACTTAGCCATAAGCAGAATGCAAAATATTTACACATTTTGTAAGCTTTAATTTGATTAAAAATGAAATCAGTTGCAGCCATTGAAATATGTTTTGGAAAAGACGAAATCGGTTTTTGTTTTGTGGCAGCTTTTAATTTTGATGTAGATCAAAGTGTCTGGGCAAATAGTTTTAGTCACGTGATGTTATTCTCAGCACACACACACACACACACAAGCACACACCCACACACACACACACACATTGTTGGGCTTATAAATTTGAGCAATTTGTGTTTTCTACTTTAAATTCCTTTGCCTTAACACAACAGCACCTCTGAGCATTCCCATTTTTGCCCCATCTATTTGCTTGGGCTATACACAAAAAAGCAATTTACCAGCAATTTTCCCTATCAAAAAACGTGGAGGCAAACAACAACAATAGCAACGACAACAACAGCAACAACAACAACAACAACGACAGCAACAGAAACTCTGCTCACAAACAGAGGCGATACAGCTTATAAATAGCCTCTGACTGAACACCAGCAGCAACAGCAGCAGCAACTTGAGGCTGCAACAATGCAACCAACTACACCTACCACACACACCCCACACCCCCACTGCTACCACCCCCCCCCTTCCTCCTTCCGCTCTGCGTACTCCACTCCCCCTTTTCAAGTTGCAAGTGCCACCCGCTTTGCGGCACATTCCTCAATCAATTTTGTTTGCTGCTACTCTGGTTCTGCTTTTGCTTCTTTTGCTGTTGCATTAATTAAACATGCTGCCACACCTCCCACCCTCCCTCCCCTCACACCATCTCTCGTGCACCACTGAGTGTAGATTTTTCATTGGCAACATCTGCAACAATCTTCGTTTTATATTTAAATGTCTGTCGGCAGACGCACGTGCAGCAGTTGCCCCTGCCCCTTCGGCTGCCTCTGCCTCTGCCTCTGTCTCTGCCTCTGCCTCTTTCTCTTACTAGCCTCATCCGCATTCGTCTCTGTCAAGTGGCAGTGCATCAGCTGCCGCACCAGCAGCAGCAGTAGCCGCTGCCTCAATTCCCCCTCCTCCTCCTCCCTCCACACAACCAGCTTCTAGTCACCACAGTCAGTCATTGTAGCAATTTCAATGTTGCGCTTGTCAATTTCGCTGCTGTGGCTGCTGCTGCGGCATCCCCCTGCAGCTAAAACCAGGCTGTCGAGGAGGAGGGGACAGAGGTGTGGAGGGGTTGCAGGGTGTCCAACATGACGACATCGACTAATGGCGCAAAGTCTACTCGTGGCTATATAGTCGTGTCTTGTCACTATCTGCCTCTGCCTGCTTTCTACACATTTCTCTTCTTTTCACAGTTTCCCCAGAGGAAAATTGTCAGCCACTTTAAAAAGTTGTCGAGTTTTCCCCCGCCGCTGACGCGCTGGCTCTTAATAATTTTCAGTAATTATGTGGCTTCAGTTTGTTGGTTTCCATTGCCTCACCTTGATATCTTAAGTAGTTTCTGGAGACACTTGTTAAGGCAGAGGGAAGTCAGTCAGTATTAAGAGAGCTTATTTTATTGTGATGGCTATTTTAAAAATAAATTCATCCATCTTGATCTTTATTGCAACACAATGATTGGGCGAAGCAATTAATAACTGAGTTTTTGAATGAGGAAATTATTATCTTCAGATAAATAACTAAGTGAGTGGAAATGCAATATTTGTCTAGAAACAATTACAGATAGTTTTAGCTCATATATAAGCCACGAGCGGAAACAAATATAAATAAATATTATATAAAATGTAATTTTGATGTGACAAAGAACTATTCTAATTATACAAATGGATTAATTAAATAAAGTAATTAATTTACACTTAACAAGCGGATTTAAAACTATTAAAATAATTTATTAAGCTGTTTACTGGATTATTGCCTTCATTTTAATATTAATAATATTATGTAATAATATTTAATAGCTTTAGCTATACAATTGAGATGGAGAAGATGTAAAAAACGCACGTATAAAGTGTAATATTTAAGATTTAATATTTATAAATGAGCAGCAACAGCATGAGACAGCGAAAGACACAGCGCGCTGCGCTTGCAACATTTATTTGTGTTTGTCTTCCGCTGCTGCGGCAACTGCTGCAGCTGCTGCATCTGCTGCAATCATCAGAAAGCGTTGACTGTGCACAACGTGACTTGCACTTGATTTGTAGCAGTGCAAAAGAGTTGCACAAGTGAATACAATAAATGTGTGAGAACGAAAATAATATGAAAAGAATTGTTTGCCCATTTATCGCAGCACGGCCAGCAACAACAAGCTTAACCCCACTGTGGCCCACTTTTAACCCTCGCGCTGTCACGACATTTAAAATCTCATTAGCAACACCCCCCACCCCCCTCCAACACTTACGCAAAAAATAAATGGAGTCTCGCACGAAAATAGTCAAAGCGCCTGCAACTTGTTGCGTCCATTGGACACAGACATGCCCACAAACAACCCACCACCCAGCTTCCCCCACCCGAGACACGCAAAACCGCAAAACAGCTGCCCAACTGTTGGGCAACCACGCCCCCCTCTGCCCACGCCCGCTTGGCAGCTTGTCATGCTTGATCCGAAATCCACTTGTCAAATGCAAGCAAAGAAGAAGAGAAAGAGGAGCAGCAGCAGCAGCACCACAGCAGCAGCAGCGCAGTAGCAGCAACAGCAACGCAGCAGCAACGCAGCAGCAGCAACGCAGCAGCAGCAGCACAGCAGCAGCAGCACAGCAGAAGCAGCACAGCAGCAGCAGCACAGCAGCAGCAGCACAGCAGCACAGCAGCAGCAGCACAGCAGCAGCAGCACAGCAGCAGCAGCGCAGCAGCAGCAGCGCAGCAGCAGCAGCGCAGCAGCAGCAGCGCAGCAGCAGCAGCGCAGCAGCAGCAGCAGCAACAGCAACGCAGCAGCAGCAACAGCAACGCAGCAGCAGAATCGCCAGCGAAGCGTTGAAGAAGAAGGCAGCAGCGACGTCAACACCAACTTATGAGTGTCACAACAAAACTATTTATTTTTGCTTTCCCCCTTCCCACTCCATACTCCCCACTCCCACTTCACCACACGCACTCCTTTGCTTTGCCCATTTTCTTGAAACTGTGCGCCAACAAAAACATTGAAATTAAATTGTCTGTGGCCAACCAGAGTTGAAGTGCAGCAAAGAAGGCAAAGAAAAAATGTAAGAGAAAAACTGCTGATGAAAAACTGCGGCACTTTTGAAGTTGATCTTGATGCGAGTTAATAATTGCAGTGTATTAATAGGCGCTATAAGCAAAAGGCAACTCTTAATCAAGATACCAAAATCTTGTTGTAGTTGTGGAATATTAATATAATTTATACTTGCAAATAAATCATAATAAAAGCTAAAATTCCAGATAGATGGAATGGAATATGCATAAATTAAATGTTTCTGCGTGATCTGTCCAAATTTCGCTTACATATATTATTATTTGATATATATTATATATATTTTCATTGAATGTATCACTTCAAAGCATTGAAGAGACTTTGCCGGCTCAAGGGGAAAAGAGATAAATCTACAAAACTGAAATCTTTTAAATCTGTAAATGACCAAGCATTTAGGGACAATTGAGGAAAACGTTTTGTGGATTTGCGGGTCTTTACACAAATAAACAATGACTGAATCGAGGAGCTACTGGAAATATACAATTAAAATACTGCAAGCGATTGCAATAAATCAGAAGCGATTTATACGCATTTTGTGTCTTGAAAGCCGGGCCGGAAAAGACCGCTGGCCAGAGAAAATGTGGAAACAATGGCAATAATGAAAACCATTTCAACAAAAATTGTGCAACACTTTCAAATTTAAGAATTGAAATCAAATGAAATATATAAAAATTCGATTGTATTAATATGTCAAATAGTCCAAAATCTATGGTAAGCATTGGGATAACCCAGATCAAGGAAATCCAATCAGACCAACGAAATGAATAGGATTATCATGAAAAACGCTCGAAACTATTTTTGATAAGTTTCTTTAGAAACTAAAGAGAAACCGATTTAAGACTACAAAATCTGTGCGCTCATTTTCTGGTCGACATATCGGAACTCTTTGATATTGAATCAAGCTGAGTTCAAGCAAGCCACGGGAGAGATATAAATCAGGTGGCTGAAAGACGAGACATAATTAAAAGAGAGACGGCACGCACAATCATGGCTCAAATGGGCGTGTTCTTCTTCTCCGTTGCTAATCTCTAACCTTATATCAGAATACGCCGTCTCAAACAGAATTCGTAAGATACCAAAAATGTTTGTTGGCAATTAAAAATACCAAAAATGTCGACACTTAATAAAGTGAATGTTTGGGCTCAACTAGACTTAAGTTTTTAATATCCATAAGTGTTCAAAGTAGAAATTTGACATGTGAAAAGAAACTTGTAGTTGCGTTTAAGCCTGGCCAAAAGCCGCAAGGACTTGAATTACTTTTTGATGCACAATTGCAAAGATGCTGAGAAATAATCACAAAATAATAAAAATATCAAAATATCATAGCTTAATTTCGCCTTGCAGTTTATGTCTCTATCTCACTCTCTCTCCCTCTCTCTTTCTCCCTCTCTCTCACTCTCTCTGAAATACCTTCTCCATGAATGTTGAGCAGATGTTAAAAATAGCATTCAAATGCAACTGCTGGTTCCTTTTTATTTGTGTGCACCTTTTACCTCTACCTGAGGCAGCAGCTGCCACAAATGAAGTTCGCTCTCTGTGTGTGTGTGTGTGTGTGTGTTTGGGTGTGTGTGTTTGGTAATAAACCCAATTTCAGTTTTATAAGTACGTGAGTGCACACAATATTTGTGTTTATTGTTGTTGTTGTTGCTGCTGCTTTCACTGACGACTTGCAGCTCGGAGACGACTCACTGTGTGAGTTCATTTGAAATTTGGAAACTAGCCGCAAAATGAAGCGCATAAGCAACAACAAATAAAATAGACACTTAAGTGGAGCACCTGAACAAAGTTGTTGCCGCATGATAATTAAGCGGCAGGTGAGGCACTTGACGACAGCGAGCGAGATACCGCACACCAAAGCCAGATAGCCCATCACTGCTCAGCGACAGACAGGCACACGCCTCAAACGCTTACCCCTCCCCCCCCCACCCCTCCCTGTCCACTACAGTGCCTCAAACATTTACATCAAAAATATTTCAATTTCAATGTGCCACGCAAAAGAAAGAAACAAAGAAATACCAACAAAAAAAATTATTTTTTTACTATTGCTCTTAACAGCAATAAATGAATAAAAAATAAAGAAAAAAAAAACTGAAGACAGCAGACGGAAATTCAAACTATGCCTGATTGTTGCTATTGTTTCATTGTTAATGTTTTTTTATTTTTTTATATGTATATTTTATTGTTGCTGGCAGCGCAAAGTGCGTGCAATAAATTCACACAGCAAATTGGCGGCACTCATAGTCAAGCAGAGAGAGTGGTGGCGGGAGTGGGGGAGCGGGGGTGGGAAGAGAGTGTACGAAAAATTGAAGAAATTATGAACAAAAAATATATTTCGACGATGAATTAATTAGCAGTGCAGTGCAACATTTTTTTCCATAACGCCAACTTTATGATTTATCGTGGGTAGTAAAAAAAAAAGAAGCAGCATAAAAGTAGTTTCAGTTGATGGCTGCTATGATATGTATGAGAATATATATATATATATATATATATATGTGTATATATGTATACATAAAGTAGTGCATATTAAAGTGTTTTGCGGCAAGCAGAATGGCAAATGGCAAAGTTTTGTTTGTTGTTTGAAGATGACAAAGCAGCAGCAGCCGAATTTGATCAAGATTACTCAAGAAACGTTTAACAAATCCAAAAATGTATAAAAGGCAATAACAATATGATATATATATATATATATATATATATATATATATGTGTACATAAATGATATATAGCTCAACGACAAATGCAGACAGTTTAGCAATGCGGATTGCAGCAGACAAATGCCAAAGAGACAAAAGGCAGTTGAAAGATGTTTAATTAAATGTGTGACTTCGTTCTGCTGAGTTCAATTATAAATTCGAAATAATAGTTTAAAATTGCCATTCAATGGCTAAAACATTGTGTTGAAATGCAGCCGAGTTGGAAACCAACACCATAAATACATAGCGATATGGAACAACATATTTTTATTGCACTTTCGTCTGGCATAAATAAATAAATTAATATGGATATTTATGCATATACATATACATAATATACATATATATATATATATATAGAGAGAGAGAGACAAATATGTGCATATATTTAGTGTTGGCATTTAAAGCAAGAGAACTGCAACAGAAAAGGGCAATCAGGTGCAGCAGGCAGGTGGGCCGGGCCAGACAGCGATTGAAATTGATATGCTTTATCAAATATTCATGTAAACATGACAAACAAAAGTGCAGCAACTACAAAACCCGATATATATATATATACATATATATATACATATATATATATATATGTGAAATTAATTAAAACTCATTTCATTTATGATATTTAAAATGTCATTTCTACAAGTCTGAATGCCACATTTATGCGAGTGTAATAATAATTGAAATGAATTAATTTTTAATGTGCTGCATTTGAAATTGTTGCCAGCGCCACACCACACACAAACACCACACACAAGCTCCCTCTCTCCCTCTCTCCCTCTTTTCCTCTCCCTCTTTCTCTTTTTTGAGGTGCTTAATTAATTTGCCATTAAGTACGTGCAAAATTAATGAAATGATTTGTCACACGACATTCGCCAAGTGACAGCCAGCTGCAAATCCAATTCCGAATGTGTTAATCAACTTCTTCAAGAGTTGATCCTTGCTCTAAGCGTTTTTTGTTGTTGTTGTTGTTGTTGTTTGTTGTGTGCTTGGGTGGCCAATCAAGCGTGGAAAAAACGCTAAAATACATTGATTTTGTGGCACTATTAAGCGCATTTTGGAAATGCCTGAGAAGCACGCAAACAACAGGCTCAAATCGAGTGGGGAGGTTGCCGCTGCAGGGGCAGCTGCCCTTGACATATGAGAGCAGATAAGGAGGGATTATGCTGGTTACTAGTCCTAGTCCTAAGCGACAGAGAGAGTGGATGCGAGATAGAGAGAGAGGGGAAGAGAGTGGGAGAGCGAAGCAGCAAAAGCGAGATAATGACTGCAGATAGATCAGACACACACAGGCCAAAGTCAAAGCCAAAATCAAAACCAACACTTACACAGACACAGACACACACAGGCACATACACACACAGGCACACACACAAGTCAATGGCTAGAGATTGACATCAAAGGACATTGAGTGAGTGAGGAGTGCTGGAAGTGGGTGGCAAGGGGAGGGGCAGGCAGGCATATCGATGACTTTGTCTACTCAGCCAACACGATTCCTCCTCTAATGGCAATTGACATAATTACGCAAAGTAGTTTAACGGCAAGGTAGCGTTCCTATATACATACATATATATATATATATGTGTGTGTGTGTGTATATAAAGATGTATTTATATAAATTTAAGCAACTTTAGGCAGCATTATTGACACTCGTCTGTTGTCGTTGGTAAAGCTCGCAAACGCGAAAAGTTTTTAAACTTATTACCGCAAACGCCTTACAGTTAATACACTTAACAAAAAGGGGGCAAGGTAGAGCGGTTGCGGGAGGCGGGGGGGGGGGGCGTGGCAGGAGATGCGTCAGGCATTAGTCGTCAAAGCTTTAAGGCAGCCGCTGGCAATGACCTTAAAATTTATTGCACAACACATTTGGGCAAATGTCGAGGATATTATCCCAAGCCAAAGTCAACAGCGAGGTGTGTTCGACAAGTTTTAAGCTGATCGTTCAACTTTTTTGCATTCTACAAACAAAACTCAGCAAAGCTAAATTGTAAGTTTTCAGTTTATATAGCTGTTGAGGCTATTTGCCCGAAATTTAATATTTCTTAATAAATTTAATCATTTTTTGAAAAAATTTATTCCCTATGAAATTTTCGCAACTTATAAAAACAAAATTATTAAAACTATATTTAAAAATTTAATGTTAAAGCTTTACTTGAAAGTTGTTTAGATTTTACTTAAGAAATTAATGCACATATGCATCAAAAACTTGCTTAAACAAAACTACTTTGACTGAATTGAAAAGTTGAGGTTAAAGCTTCACTTAAAGTTGCAGCTTTTGCAAAGTGCCTGTCAAAGTTTTCGACTAGTTTGCTTTAGCAAATAGAACTGGTTTTCTCGAAAATAAAAAAGAATCTTTCAATATTTGAATATTTAAAGTGTGGACCCTCGCTTTGGCAGTCGGAGCGCGTGTTAGTCATTGTAAACATAGAGCTTGTTGGAGGTGGGTAGTCTTTGTCACGGGTTTATATATACATATATATATATCTATATATATATAGAAGTATATACATATATAGGGTACTAGGGCGCTAGGGTCTAGGCATTTTAGAGGGGCAAGTTGGGCATAGAACGATGGGCTGTGTGTAATGAAAATTACATGCGCCTCAGGACAGGCTGCACAAAACTTCCAAGCAGCAACAGAAGAAGCAGCAACAGCAGTTTTTCCGGAGCCAAATGTTTGGCTCCCAACAATAACAACAACTACAACAACAAGTGGAAAATGAGGAAGAAGCGGCAGCTGAAGCATTTGCCACACAACACCAAATAGCCCAACAAAAGCGTAAACCTCACGACTGTTTGACTTGTGTTTGTTTGTCCTTGAATTTTCCTTTTTGAAAAGCAGACGCCACAGCAACCATTTCTCTACCACCCCCCCACCCTGTGTGTGTGTGTGTGGGTGTGTGTGTGTGTGTGTTGGCCTCTTTAACCATTCAGTTATTATTACAAGCACATTTTCATTGCCGTTCTGCGTGATTCGACGAGCAGCAGCAGCAGCATTTTTTTTGGCAAGGGGCAAGGGATTTTGGCTTTTGGTGGCGCCGCCAACGCTGGAATTTTGCTGATATGTATATGTGTGTTTGTGTGTGTGTGTGTGCCTCTGTGTGTGTGTGTGTGTGTGTTTATATATAAGTTTGTAGGCAGCCAAATTGATTTTCCCTCAGCTGCGCTTTACTTCAGCTTTTGGCTCACGATGCGGCTCAGTTGTCAATTGAATGATTGCGTTTTATTTACTTTACATTTTATTTTTTACTTTTCACAGTTAGCTGAAAGAAAGTAAGAAACGCCCCCTTGCACACACACACACACACACACAAACACACACAGAGAGACACAGCGAGCCACACACCCTCTTGACAGCATCATTTGTCAGCGTGTTCGAAATTTGACAGGTGATTAGCGAGGCAAACATTTTCGCAGGAGTGCGCCGAAAATGTATTAAAAAGTGCCGCAAGTATTAAATTGAAATTTAAGAACATAAATTTATATATATACATATATATACGAGTACATACATATATATATATATATATTTAAAGCTTCTACAACGGCAGTAAATATGGCCACAAGTGGGTCTTAAAGTTGATGTGGCAATGTGTAGAGATGCCAACTGGCAACATTGGAGCAACTAATTTTTGGTTAATTAAATTAATGCATTTTCAATATTTAATTATGCAATCTATTAATATATAATATTTATATATATATAAATTGAAATATATTTGGAAAAAAAAGCAGAAATCAACTAAATTTGTTTTCGCTTTTTCTTTTCATCTTTCAGCTCAAGTTTCAGCTCTTTTCCATCCATATTCAAGTTTAGGTTTTTTATTTTTCTAAAGTTGAATTTTCTTTTACCTTAAGTTTTATATTTTCCCACATAAATTATGCAAACTATAATTATGCAACCCATTTTTCATTTTCAATTTCAGGATGTGTCCCACAACAACTTGGCAGTTTTAAATTTCGAAAAAATATAATTTGTTTGAATTTGTTCTGCAATTAATTGCATTCGTGCCGGAAGGGGCAGAAGCGACCAACCCACCCCACTCCACCCTCACCGCTTTGGCATAATTTTCATTTATGCAACCCCCTTATGCGACTGCCCCCAACCACTCCACCCTTGGCATTAAACCAACAAAATGAGCATTTAGCATTTTGGATTTATGAAACGCAGGCAGCATAAAAGAAATTGTGAAAAGCACAACAACAACAACAACAACAAAATATTGCCCTTGGCTGCTGGCGCACAACCCTTGCATCATCGTAAGAAAATCAGTGCAAACTCCCCTCTCCACCCACACTCCTCTCTCCATTCCCTCTTGGCAAATGCAACCCGCAAAATTTGTCGTTTTGTTACTTTTGCTTGGTTTCTCAAGCATATCAATTCACTTTGTTCACCCCTCGTCGACGAGGGTTGCACCAGCAACTAGGGTACATATTTAGCTATAGAGGGGTGTAGCGCGGGCGGGCAGGGGGGGTGTGCATTTGGACTGCGTTGTTGCTCTTCGTCTCCATACTGTCTGTCAAGGAGAGCGCAAACGAAATGTAAAGCAACAATGTAAAATTAAAAAAAAAAAAAAAGAAAAGCGAAAAACAAAATTACACAAAATGAACTGTAAACCTTTTTGGCACGCATTGTTTTTGTCTGTCTGTCTGTCTGTCTGTCTGTCGGTCTGTCTGCCAGTTTGTGTGTCTTGCTGTGTGTGCCGGGTGTTAAATCAAAAAAGAGGGTTGCACAGCAGCCGCAACTTCCCCCCCAGGTATAAACTTCCAGCCCCACCCCCTCACAAAACTCTCAGTGAAACGCCCATGCAAAGGAAGAATAAAATTTTACGCTATGCAAAACATTTTTCTAATCAAACATTCCATTTCATTTGTTGAAATGTCCAAAACAAAAAAATACCTTGGTTTGTGGGGTTGGACTGGAGAACAGGGGATGGAAATGGGTGGAGATGGGTGGAGATGGGGGTTGCTGCGAATATTATTTCAGCTAACAGTTGAATTTTTGTTTCCCTGTCTCAAGTGTAAAATTCATTTGCATTCACAGTCGTCACTTGGATTGTCGCATACCACAACTACCTAGCACCCCACCCCACCCCCAAACCCAAACACCCACCTCCCTTTGCACAACACACCACCCAGCCACCCAGTAAGGCAGGCAACCCTCTCCCCACCCTCCAACCGCCGTTGGCAGTTTTTATGGTCTGCTAATGCGCATTTAGTCCGAATCAATTGATGAGAAATACCTTCATAAATCACTGAGCAAAAAATAAATAAAAATATAAAACTACCCTCACAAAATACACTCTCAATCACAGCACACCCCACACCCCACAACCCCTACCCCGACCACCACACCATCATCATGAACCTGGCAAGTGGTTTATGAAATTCTTCTTCACTGGCAGCAAAGTGCACTCGAAACATTTTTTGGTTGTAATTGATTTCACTTTGCGCGCAACGTTAAAATTAACAGACACCATTTTTTGTACAATGCCCAAACTTGTGCAACAAAAGCACAGCAAAAAGAATCGAAATTTATGCGATTTTATGCGATATAGTTCAGCTTTTAATCATTGCTCTGGAATGGCCTGGCACCGCTTTTCATATGTACCCTCAAAATGGGTGAAGAGGGTATAATGAAGTTGGGCAGAGGTGTATCAATCTCTGATCCCATAATGGATATAGTCTTGATCAGAGGAATCTGTATTAAATACTTTAAAATTTATTTAATTTGATCGATAACTGCACAAATATCGATAACAGTATCGATACAAATCGATTACCAATAGCAATATAAGACGCACATCTAAAGATATATTTTCTATATATATTTATATTATATTCACAAATTTGGTTAACCGAAGTGTATTCTCATATTGTCCAGGGTATCTCCTAGTCGAGCACTGCCCGTCGCTCTCTCGCCTAAAGCATTCTCACTTTTTCTCTTCTGTTTTGGTTGCCATGAAGCATTGTTTGACCGTTTCTTGTATTACATAAAATTTAATAATTTTTCCGACAGTTTTTCACATGCAGCGCAGCACACACAAAATGTTCATTTTTGGTACTCTTCACCCATTAAAAATGGGTAGAACGGGGATAATGGTTTTGTGCAAATGTATGCAACAGGCAGAAGGAAGCATCTCCGACCCCATAAAGTATATATATGTCCTTGATCAGTCCGTCTGTCCGTCTCAGAGCCCATAAGAGCTAGAGACTTCAAATTTGGGATAAATGTTCTCGAATACCAGGCGCAGATCAAGTTCGCTAAGGAATATCGATACATTTCGATTGCCAATAGCGATTAATGCTGCAATTTTAAAGACAGAATCTTGTAATTAACACATAATTTGAATATTAGTGATCAACTGCCCAAATTTCATCAAGATTGGATAAGCAACAGCCAAGCTCACATTTGGGTGCAAGGCTTTTTAAATGGAAATGTGCCAATGAAACTGGATTTATATATATATAACAACTGGGTTCATGGGATATCGTGATCGAGCTCACTCGACTACAGCATTCTTTATTGAGTTTCGCTGAAGCGCATAAAATCGCAATAAAAGTCGATTCACGGCATAATGCGATTCTGCATCAGAAAACGCGCTGCACTCGAATATACAGCATCCTCCACTCTCCAACCCCCCATAGCCTCCCCCCTCCCACACCGCACTCCTCATGCCCACCCTGCTCATTTCCCAAAAATACAACAGCACATTTGGAATTATGAAAATGGAAATTAAAGTCCAATATGCATTTAATGAAAACTTTAAGCAGCATAATGCGTGGAGCGAACATGTAAGATGGGATGAGGGGATGAGGGGAGGAAGGGAGTGGGAGGGAGGGTGTCTAGGGCATATGTTCATTTAATTTTTGATTAATTTGTTTTTGGGCATTCACAATTTGCGGAGTTCAAGTCGAGGGTTAAATTATTTAAAGCACATTTCGTAATAAGAATTAATTATGATATATGCATGGATGGATTATGTTTATGATCGGAGCAAGCTGAAAAGTTCAACGAGAAAGATAATTGATGGAAAGGGGGAGTGGGGAAGATAACGAGAATAGAATTAATTTTATGCATTTGCTGAAATTCAATGGAAACTTGAGTTCTGCATAAGAAAATTTTTGTGTCTTAAGATAACAATAAAATATAGGTAGAACTCTGAAAGCAAATTCCATAAAAAAAATATTGTACTTGACAAAGAAAAAACACTTCAAATTGGTATTCATAGAAAGAAAAATTCCAAATTGTATTTAACGAAAAGAGATTTTGAAGCAGTCATAATTCTGCAGAAGTATAAGTCTCAAATAAAGAGGACTCAAGTTCCTAGGCAAGCATATATCCCATAAAGACAGAAATAGAGAGCTGAGCTGATGGACTACACAATTATAACGATTAGCAATCCCAACTTAACCCAAGTACATGTGACTAAGTACACTTAAGCCAAGTCCCTTAAAATCCGCCAAGACAAAGCATGGAGCTCATAAGGTATGCCAGCTAATAGCAGCAGCTCGTGGGTCCAATCGGTACGCAAGTGTCTCCAAATCAATGTCAATGCTCACAGGCAAAGTGCTCCCCAAATCGCAGTGCTCAACGCGAGTCGAGGGAAGCATCAAGGCAAAGCGCTTCCAGCACTGCAGCAAGGACTGCAGATAAAATAGAAAAAGGAAAAAACACGAGAAAAAAAAAACGCGCGACCTTAAAAAGCGTTTGAGTAAATGGAAGGCGGCTGAAGGATTGCCCCAGATCTCAATCGCAAACCGAACAAAAAAAAAGACAAAGACTCGAAACGGAGTCTGCCATAAATATCTGCGAGAACGAATGAAAGAAACGTGCAGCTGTCAAGAAAGAGAAATGGAGAGAGGGAGAGGGAGATGGGGAGAGAGGGAGAGGAGTGAACATGAAAAGCAATCAGTGTATTGACCACAACAATTTTGACATGTTGCGCATACAAATTAGAACGGCCGACAAACAGTGATTGGGGAGCAGTGAGCAGCGGGGCGAGGGGGAACGGGGTTAGGCCTGGCAAGTCCGCAAGCAAGCTCAATACCCAAAGGGCGAAGAAGCCAAACGAAGCAGCTGCTGCAAAAACGGGCAAACAGAAGCCGCAAAAGCGACAAGCGATGAGCACCAAACAGAGACAAAATCAAGTGGGGGCAGCAGCAAAAAGAAACGGCACAAAAAAAAAGAGTGCAAAAAGAACTCGAAAAAAAAAAACAGCTGAAAGTGTTGACCAAAAGGGGCACACAGACTGACTGACAGACAGACGGACGGACAGGCGGACTTAAAAACAGCATGCAAGCAAAAAAAAAAAAAAACCAATACAGAAACAACAAAAATCAAGCAGACAATGCAAATACACTTTAATTAAAAGTGTGGCTTTATGTTCGAGTCGCATTTTAAATGCACTATAATTTGCTATTCATACAAACCATTTTTAACTGAATTTAATAATCCCCGTTATCTTCTGAATTTTCTATTTCTTATTTCTTATATTTTCAAAAATTGAAATTTTCATTTTAATTTATATTTTTGCATTGCTTTGTGTGGATCGACTTTAAATGAAATAAATAAAGCAGTGACTAATCAGTTAATTTAGCTGACTAATACAATTAGTGTGTTGCGTAAGCTTTGACAAAATCAAAATAGCTCAAAGGCAAATGAAACGGCATTTAGCTGATAGATTAAGCTCCTCGCCTGCTGCGAATCGATGATGATGTCGTCAAAGAAGAAAAAGAAGCAGCCGAAATGTTGCCAAATTGCCATAGGTAATATATCACATAGACACACACACACACACACACACACACACACTCACACACATGTGCACAGATAATATCTACAGATAAACTCACAAGTATTCGCCCCCCGCCCCCCTCACAAACGCACACACACACATGCTAATAAGAGAAACATAATAAAGAGTGCCAAAAACGGTAGCCAAAAGCGTAAAACGGGAGCAAAAACAAGAAGAAGCAGAGACAGAAGAAGAAGAAGCAGCACATTCCAATACGCAAATTTGTAGACGCAATTCAATCAAAATGTACAGCGACAAAGCTAAGGTGTGACCAGAGCGCAAGAGAGAGAGGGAGTTGGGGAGAGGGGGGAGCGTAGGCGTTCGCTCGGTCAAGTGTTAGAGAGCGAAAGAGCGAACGAGCTAAGCTGCTGCTGCTGCTGGTCAAGCCGAATGCCTGCACGTAACGCAAGCGCGTTTTGTGTGCGTTTAAAAACGCGCACATGTCGCGCATGCAAATCGCCAAAGCGATCACACAAAACGAAGAACAACAACAAAAAACCCGCAGCGGATATCAAAAGATACTAAAAAAATATATATAAATTAAAAAAGAATGCAGTGTGCCAGATATGCTGGTAACTAAAAGCTACGTTCAAATTATGATATTGGCTAAATGCAAAAGTGAGTCACACAAAAACTTTCAAACGTGCCTCAAATGCCACGAAGCTAAACAATAAGGCATGTACCGCACAGCAAAAAGTCAACTTAAACTTTTAGAAAAATATTGCAAACAAATGCAGAAATTTGAAGCGAAACACAATGATAAAAATTGTAAGCAATGCCGAGGTCAGTTTGCCAAAAGTAAGTTGACCAAAATGTTATTGAATTTTTATGGCAAAACGAGTGCAAGAAAAGTTTGCAATTATTATTATTGTTGCTGCTGTTGTTTACTCTGTTTTTGAGTGCCTGTTCTTATTTGTTGCTGTTTTGCGTTGCGTTTGTGTCGTTTGTTTAAACAGCTGCCAGCCAGCAGCGGAGTTGAAAACGCAGGCAAAAAGCAAAAAGCAAAAAACAAGAAAACAAAAAACACTTTTGCCTGGTGTGGCATGCATAAACATAGATACAAACAACGGTACACAAATGTGCACATAAATTCCATATGCCAACCGCCAAAAATAAACTACAGAGAGACAGCGACAGACTCTGGCTCAAAGTATTATCAGTAAAAAAGTAAAAAAAAAAAAATCACCAGTTGCGAGGCAAATGCTATAAAAAAAAGTCGAAAAAAGACAAAAAACAAGAGTGGCAAATCTCAGGAGATTAGGGAGTACGTGAGAGGTGCAGCACAGGGAGGATGCGGGCACAGGTTATGTTAAGAAATCCACGTCAAAGAGGCGCCATCTGGCGGTGGGCAGCAGTCGCAATCGAAACAAAAGTTTTATTGCCACACACAAATGGAAAATAAACTTAAAAATACAATTGAATGCAGCCAAAAATAGAAGAAGAAGAAGTGAAAATAACTAACAAATATTTGTTAATATACATTTCAATAATTATCAATTTTTGGCATTTTGTAAAATAAACTAAAAATTGAATTTAATTAAATTGGAATTGAAGAGGAAAAAAGTTAAACTAACAAATACAAAATTATTATCAAGATTTGTCAGTAAATATTTTGATTTATTTAGATATTTTTTTGGGGAATTTAACTAAATATAAATATAAATATAAAACTAGAAAAAAACCATTATTCTTGCATGTCAATTTTATTCAAGATGAACTTTTGTCAGTGAACTAATCTTGATTACTTTGACAACTTTTTCGCATTGTCAAATTGTGTGCAGCAATAAGCAGCTTAAAGAAGTATTCAAATCGAGTGTTTTTGTTGTTGTTGTTTTGTTTGATTTTATGATTAATGTTCTTGCTTTGGCTTATGCACATTTGCAGAGTGGTCTTGCCCCAATTTTGCTACCCCGCCCGCATGTGCAAAAGATTATGTTTTATGGCATTATATGGAGATCTACATATAAATTCTATTCCATATTTGCATAACCCAATTTTGATTTAGCATTTTTCGACTGCAAATTGTCAGAAAGAGAGAAAACTTCAATTTTGCACCCGAAAAAGCCAACTAAACTAAAAACTAAATACAGTGCCACAAAAAGGGGTAGGGGGTTGCAAGGCTGGAGGAGTGGCAGCTGCTGCTGCGCTCATTTTTCGTGGCAGTTGTTGCACACAACAAAATGGAAGGCATAATAAACGTTTTTTGCTGCTGCTGCTGCTGCTACTGCCAAAAAAAAGAAACTCAAAAAAGCCACAAACAAAATATTTGTTTAATTTTTTGATTATCAAAGTTGCAGCCACTGCTATTGTGGAAGGAGGTGGGAAAAACGTGCGCTGCAGGCGAGTGTGTTGCCACAAAAGGATGCGCAACAAACAGAGGAGAGCAGAGAAAAAGCGTTTTTTGGAAATACCAGCGACAATCATAATTCAGGCAAGGCGAGCGAGCAAGAGAGGGGGAGGGGTGCCAGGAAATGAAATGAATGTGAGAAAAACTCAAAGGAAAAGCAGGTAGACGAAAAACAGAGGCACATAAATAAAACAACAAAAAAATGGTGCAAGCGACGACGAAAAATAAAAATACAAAATTTTAACACAAATGAAGAAAATCGACGAGTAAAAGGGAGAAAGAGAGATGTGAGAGAGAGTGAGCTAGAGAGAGAGAGATGGAGAGAGAGAGACGGGCAACGAAGAAGGCGTCGGATTCTTAAGTATCCTGTTGTGCTGTGAAAACACGAAATTGAAAGACACTTGAAAATATAAGACGAGACGCAAACGAACACGAAGAAGGCGCAGTACAAAGGAAGAGAGAGAGAGAGGAAGAGGGGGCGAAGTAGAGCAAGCAGATAGTAAACACAGCTGAAGGACAAAATATTTGAGGCATACTCCTTATTAGAGATGGATATTTATAATTTACAGTTGGCATTTGCAATTGATATTTTCAATACATTTATTCTCTCTCACTCTCTCTCTCTCGCTCTTTCACACACCCCACTCGCCTGCCCTCGCTCTCTCTAATGGCTTTTTAATTATTTCTTTTAGCTGTTGTCATTTTTAGCTCGCTTTTCGTGTTATTTTTGTTCTTTGATATGATATCAAGTTTGAGGGGAAGAGGGGAAATTACAAATTAGTTGCGATGTATGTGAAATATAAGACGACTTTTGTAAGGCATGTATAATAAGCCGCCAAATGATGTGCTTTTTTCAGTCATTACTTTTCTTACAAAAATTGCCCAACTATTAAAAGTGCTTGTGAAAACACTTAATAAATTTTGTTTGGTTTCTCCAAAGTTCAAAATTGTTCAAATTAATGCATTTTGTCAACTTTTTTCTTTTTAAGTTGTTCAATGAGCGTTAATTGTGGAAAAATTAGTAAATCTGTAGTGATAAACAGTAAAATAAAAAGTATTTAAATGTGCATTTTTTATACTTAAACTAGTTTCCTCGTGTCCCAATTGATGCCTAATGAAACTTGACATAAATTCTAATTATTGCCCGTTTTACAGCCTCTTGAAAACCGTATATGTAAAATACGAAAAAGCTTTTCTTTTATTTATATCTGGGTTTTTTTTTAGAGGTGTGAAAGGGCATTATAAAAAACACGTGATTATATTTGCCAGTTGTTTGGCCGTTTGGCTTTGACAGTCGGAAATCAAATATAATAATGCACCCAGAGGGAGATCGTTTACCGTTAGAGTTCCACAGAGAGTTCATTGATTTTTGACTCGAGACGGGCGACAAGTTGGCGACGAGGCAAAAGGGGATGGGCAACGGAAGTGGATTGACTCGATATGTGTGTATATTCGTGTATGCGTGTGTGCGTGTGTGCACGCGCGTGTGTGTGTGTGTGCGTGTGTTCGTGTCAGAGGTCCAATTAAAATGTCAAATCAAGACATTTTATTTATTAAACGATTACACACTACAAAACATAAACATATGCCCGGAAGAGGGGGGAGGGGAGGGAAGCGGAAGAGGGGGAGTTGGGGGGGTGTATAAAATATGTAGACAACAATTTTATGCGTGGGCAACGACAAAACGTAAAAGGGGGAGGGGGGGTGGCCGCCTCTTGTTGTGGTTGCCTGAATCGCTGCCTATTTTGTCGAGCGTCAAAATAAATGTTGTAGAGCTTGTTAACAAATTGGAAATAGTGTTGGTTGACTGATTGATTGACCGATTGAACTGCTATTGAGAGTGACTCTTTTTTTTTTAGTTTTTCTTTTTTTATTGAGGCGGACAGCTAAAAGTTTGGCGAGCAACAAAAGTTTTATGTTGCAACTGCCAAAAATAATCCAAAGTACGTTGACACGCAATAGTGCGAAAGAGACAGAGCGATAGGGTGTGTAGACAAGCAGCAGTAGCAGCCAAGAACTTGACGACGTAAAAGCAACGGTAAAAACTGTCAATGAACTACAACAACAAAAACTTAACGCAAACGTCAACGCAGCAGCTAAAAACTTGACTTAACGTGACAACAACAACAACAACAAGAAGAAAAAGGAGAAGAGGAAGAACAAGAGGAGCTATAAGAAGAACCAGAAGAACAACAGGTGCTGGCAGGAAGCTGTAAAGGATGACGAGGGGGGGTTGGGGTGCTACGCAGATTGCTGCCTTGGGAAGCTGTCATAAACAAAAAAAATGTTGTTTGCACAAGTGACACAAGCATAAAGCAAGTAAAATTCAAATTTAACAGTTGGCGAGTTGATTTCAGCTAAGAGAGAGAGAGAGAGAGATGGAAAATCAACAATAGAATTTAGAAGCATCACAGATTAGATAAGATAATTATCTTGCAAAGCGCTTAAAGAATATATTTATGAGCTGCATAATTTATAAATGGAAAACAACTTGAATTTTCCATTAATTAATTGAATTATTCATATATGTGATTTAGGCCAAGTGAAAAAAAAACACGTTTTTTGGGCATTCAACATAAATATGTTATTAATTTCCAGCATTCTGGACATAAAATACGAGCGAATCGAACTGGAATGCCTGGGATAATATGATAGGTCTTCCAGCTCGCTGATACAGCACTCAAATTTATCTCCCACTTTTATTGGTCGTTTGTCTCTTTCACACGTAATTTGCTTTTTTAAGACTTACCGATTGCAAAAATGTTCAATGCGTTTCGCTTTGTTCTGCTGCTGTTGATGCTGCTTCTGTTATTGTTGATGCTGCAGTTGTTCTTGCTTCTTCTACTTCTCCTCGCAGTCGCTGCTGCTGCTGCTGCTGTTGTTGTTGTTGTAGTCGTTTTCATCTTATCGTTCTATTGCTGTTGCTGTTGCTGTTTGTAATCGCTGCAATTGACGTTTTGTATCTCGGCAACTACAACAGTAAAAGTTTTGCAATTTCTCTCTCTCTTCGCTCTCCTTTGTTACGGTAAAAACAGTTCTAGTGCTGCCTGCTCCTCCGCCCGCTCCTGCTGCTCTACTCTAGCAGCCCGCTTCACAGCAGCGCCACATAGCGACCAAAATAAAAAAAAATTGCGTGTGTTTTTTTGTCGAAAATAAGCAAAACAACAACAACACAAAACAAAACTCAAAATTCAATATGGCGTCACTTTGGTTTGTTGGCCCTTCCTTATGCTGCTGCTGCTGCTGCTTCTTCTTCTTCTTCTTCTGGCCAGGTCTTAAACCTCAAGCATTTTCTTTGGCTTTGCTTCTTGCCTGCACTGCACACACACACATACACGAATACACGCACACAATTGAGCGCGCAACGCACACTTTTTCACTGTTATAATCGGCCGTTTGCTTTGCTCTTGCGTTTGCCTCTTGTTGTTGTTAATCAGAAATCACCAATGTTGTTGTTGTTGCTGCTGTATGCAATCGACGACAAAACAGACGCTTGAAAGGTTTCCACGAAGCAGAGACACCACACACACACACACAAATACTCGCACGTAAACCTTTTTTTAAGTGACGCGCGCTGCTTTTTCTTCTTCTTATTCTTCGAGTGCTTGTGGAGTTGTTGTTGTTGTTGTTGTCTGGAAACCTGTTTGACAGGTATAAAAAAAGAGAGCCGCTCTTAGCCGTTGAGATCAAGTAAAGTAAAACTAATGATGCCAAAGCCGGCGTCGACGGCGACTGAGGCGTTCACTACTACTGCTGCTGCTGCTGTTGTTGTTGCGTTTAGTTTTAGTTTGCTTTCGTTAATTGTTTTGCTTTGTTTAATTCGCTGTCGATGTTGTTGTTGCAATTGCAATTTTTGCTAATTCGCAAAACAAATTTTTGTATATCAATTACACTTTGTAAATTTTTTTCGAGTTTTCAATTGTAAACAGTACACACGAAACGACGCGACGCAAAAATTAGTTATTGTTATTGTTGCTGCTTGCAGCTGGTAGCGACGAGCGAGAGCGCGCGACACGTCCGTTCGTAGCGGCAAACGAAAAGAGAATGCAGAATGCCAACGAAACCGAAACGACGAACCAAACAATGTAATCGGCAAAATTTAAGAGCGGCAAACTGTACACGAGGCGCTACTCTTTCTTGACAACTTAACAGCAACGAGTGGCGTTTGCTCTCTTTGTCGCTAGTCGAGCACTGACTCTCTTAAGCCAAAACTCGTTTTCTAAGCCATTTTCTCAAGCAGCAACAGGCCAAATAGGCAAGAGTGCGATCAGCGAGGCTAAATTAAAGAAATTAAAAGAAATTGTAATTGCATTGCAACTAAAAAATTTAATAATAAATTCATTAAATAATATTTGCTGCATCAAAAAAAAAAGAAATTATATCAAACTTAATTCGAATAATTTAGTTTCATACAAATTATTAAATCGAGACTTTTAAAATACTACTAAACATTTTAACAGTCGTCGTTATTTGTTTGAATGTTGCCTGCTTTTAAGCCGCAGTCGAAACACAGCCAAAGAGAGCAGCTGTTAACAGCTTAACGAAGCACGCCGTCAACTTAACGAAACACACTTAACAGTGAGCGAGCGCGCGCTCTCTTAAGCTGCGCTAACCAACAACGGCATGTTAAAAGCATAAGCAACACGTAGCGTTTTGCGCGCGTTTTATGCGCGTTTCGTAAACTTGTTTTTTGCTTGGCCAACAACAAGTTTTTTTTGTGCTGCTGCTGCTGTTGAGGAAAATCGACTCGATGTGAAAAACCAGTTGGTTAACTTGTCTCTCGACTTGTCGCTTGTCGCTTGTCTTCAGTTAACTACGATCAACTGCAAGCAGTCGAAGCAGGGGCAACGTCTCGGACGGAAAGAGACAGCAACAGCATTCAAATTGGAGACTTCAGTTTCGTTCAGTTTAACCGATCGCTCTGCCAGCAGCAGCTCCACTTTTAACCAGTTTCGCGTGTCGCCTTTGTTATTTCTTTTTTGTCTTCGCTTGCTTGTCTGCTTCTCCTACTGTTTCTTCTACTTCTGCTGGCTCTTGAGTGTTTTTTTCTTTTACGTTCTTTGGCTGTCGCCAGAGTTCATGTTTGCTTAAGCTGCCGTTGAAGTCGGACCTCGCCCCCCCTCCCTTCCCCGTGTGCCCCTCCACTAGCCTATGACAATCAAGGCGCTTTAACCAGTTTGAAAACTTGTTCATGCGCTGACAGAAAGCTAAATAATATGCAACTCACACAAACATGCGCTTTGCATGACAAATCGCAAAAGATAGATAAATATTTATATATATATACAGATATATATAGATATACATATAACTTTTCCAGTGTTTATTGAAAGGCGTTGACTGATTTTTCCCCGATGCGATTCCCATTTTAAATTGATTGTTTAAATTATTAATTGTGTTTCGATATATGAAATTTAATTAATTTACATATTTACAGTTGCGGTCAAAATATTAGTAATGCTGCTGCTCAAATCAAATGCATCAAATCTTCCACAGGAAGGAAAAATTCAATTCTGCAAAACAAAAAATATTTCGTTTCTCATCTGGAAATGTTTTCAAATACTATTATTTTCCAAATACTAAACGAAGTCAAATATAAATAGTAGTTTTTGGAAAGGAAAAGCTGCGAAAACTTCACTATTATTTGACCACTATTGTAATGATAAATTTAAATAACAATTTAATGAAAATATATATAAAAATGATGCAATTTGAGAACCTTAATTTAGCTAAGCCCGATTTCAGTATTGATTTTGATTGCTTGTGTTTAAATGCAATTTTCATAATTTTTAAACTAAATTTTCAGTATTTTTGATCAAAACTTGCTGGAAAGTCTTCCAACTGCTGGAACTACTACTGTCTTAAGCTTGCTTCCAGTTCCATTTTTGCTGTTTCACTCATTTAATTAACAGTTTCCAAAGCTGGAAAGTTTTCCCAAGCTGGAATCTTGTTCTATTTGTTTTGCACATTTAATGCAGGGTATTTGCTAGTCGTTGATCTTTCTTTCATGTTCAGCTTCTTCTTCTTCTTTCTTTTTGTCTTGTCCTTAAAGAGCGAGAGAGAGAGAGAGGGAGTTGGAGCTAGCAACAGATTTATAGCTGCAGATTTGAGATTTGTCTTCAGCTGTTGTGCCACAGCCGCTCCCCGCCCGCCTCTTCCACCAGCCCGACGCAGCCAAGGCCAACTAAATCGGACGCCTACCAGCACGCAAATCTCTTGTAATTATCTTCAGATACACCTCCCCCCCCCCCGCCGTCGCACCCCGCTCCAGTAACCCCTGCAGACCACCTTGTTGCTGCTGCTGTAATTGCTTTAATTTTACAGTTTGACGCATAAATTTTAGTCGCAATTCCATGAATATTAATAGCGGAATTGCTGCTGCTCTCGCCCCACCCCTTCTCCTCCTCACTCCCCTCTCTCTTGCCACTAGTCTTTGTCATCTTGGCCAAGATTCAATAAGTGGAGGCGTGTTTTGCACCTCAAAATCAACGCAGACACGCAGCCGAAAATTATATTTATATTGCAAATTAGCATTGCGATTATGCTAACGGTAATCCCAACCCCGTCCCCCTCTTGCCATGCCACGCCCAGCCCCAGCCTCCTACCTTGCTTCCCCTTCTCAATCACAGTCTGTGCTCAAAATTTTGCTTTTGCTTTTCTTTGGAATTGAATTAATTGTTTTGGATTCCCTCGAGATTTTTTTTCTGTTGGTTTTTTTTGCGAAAATTCTTTGATCTAATAATTAAATTATTATTAATTATATTTGTCTACCTTGAAAATTGAAATTAGTTATTATTAGACAAGCTTGAACTCGTTTGCATATTTAAAAACAGTTCAAAAGGAAGGCAAATCCGATGCCCCACACAATTTACATGAGTTTCGAGTGAAAATCGAGTTTTCCACTTTGAATATTGGTTTAAATAAAATTTAAGAAAATTGACGAAATCATTAGCGAATAACGGTTGAATTTTGACCACGTTATGTTTTGAGCAAGATTTGGTAAGATCTAAATTATTATAATAGCCGCTCCCCCTTTTAGCTAGGCACTCCCCTTCCCCGCTTTGTGCACTTGTCTGCTGATTACAAATCTTGAACTTTTCAACGTTTTCAAACACTGCCGAAAAGTGACGACAGCCAAAAGGCCGCAGCCATAAACCAAAAAGTCAGTTTTGCTGCAGCTTCAGTTTCGGCGCTCTAATATTGAAAAGTGGATTTACGTATCGGGTTTCCATCGATTAATGGTCCCCCCTCCACCAACCACTCCCCCCCCCACCGCAACACTGATCCAAACTGATCTGCGATTGGCAATCGTTGAGGCAAATGAGTTTTTGATCTTTACTCGGGGGCAGCAAGCAAAGAAAACAAAAAAAACCAAACCAAAAACAAACAAACAAAAAACGAAATCAAATTAGAAAAGGAGAAGGGAATACTATAGGGAAGAGGGGCAGCAGGGGAGTAGAGGAGCTGAAATTAAAGCACACTCAGCGAATGCATGATCCATGATCTTCTTCTTCTTCTTCTTCTTTGTGCATTTTGTTTTTTGTTTTTGTTTTTGTCTCGTTTTTTGTTTTCGTCTTATTTATTTATTTGGACGCGGGGCTTGAATTACACATGGATTAAGCAGCATAACAATGAAGTGGAGTGAGAGATAGAGAGTGGGTGTGGCGGCGGAGGGGGGGAGTAGGAGTAGGTAGAAGAACAATGTGAAATGAAGAAATGATGTAGAACAGCTAGGGAGCGGGGGGAAAGGAGAAACAAGCAACGAACGAAAGACGAAACGAACAAAAACCGCAGTCGAGTCAAAGTCGAGTTGAGCTGCAGGTGTGCAGGCAGCAGCAGCAGCAGCTGAGAGGGGTGTCTGTGGAGGGAGGGGGGCATATCAAAATGAGTATGGAAAGGGGTGGGGGGTGGGGAGTGCTCGCGAGCAGAGAAGCAGACAGAAAGCGTAACCAACAATCAACGTTGCCTGTCAGTCAACTTGGTCACCTCGTCGCCTCCTCGCCGCATCCCCCCGCTGCCCGCTCTGCGTCCATCTCCTTGGCATATGGCCAGATCCTCGTCAACGACAAACGCTGCTTGGTCAGTTTTGGTCAGCAGGGAAAAAAGCGAATCGCAACTTGAAGTTTGATTCCTACACTGTGCAACAGGGTTCAAGATTTGCATGAATAAATATTCATAAATCCAAAAAGGAGGGGGGGAAAGGGAAGGTGCACAGTGTCACGCCCCCCAATTCCAATCGAAAAATGCAAGCTTTAATTTACAGCTGCTAAACAATTAAAATTAAATTAATTCTATTTAAATAATTATAATAATAAAATTAATAAATTAAATTTAGCTGTAAGTCAATTACATACATATAAATATATATATATATATATATATATATATATATTGAGTATATATATATTGGCTGCACTCGTCTTCATTAACGGATTCGCACAACAAACAATGAAAATAAAATATTTTATCTGAAGCAGCAAAGCCAAACCAAAAAACTAATTTAATTGCATTCTAACGGTAATTATTGGGGGTGTGGCAACACATTAATTATGTTTGATTTAATTCCGATAAATGCTTAATGTACGAACTCCGAAATGTACAGTAATTAATGTGGCAGGTTTACGAATATGCACTCTGTGTAAATATATATATATATATATATATATATATATATATATATATGTATATATGTATGCTTGTAATTGATTTATTTACTTATTTAATGTATATTTAAAGTTAGAAATTTGAACAGAAGAAGAAGAATAAGAAATATATATAAGATTTCGGGGGGTACATGTGTTGCAAGAGTTGAGGAAAAATCCTGAAAAACCCCAATCAGATAAAAAGAAAAATAATTAGTATGAATTGGATAGAATTGGAATTGGATTCACGAGTTGGGACGGTTAAAATAGAGTTCCCCATTACAGAATTGGAGGGTGTATGCATCAAAGTATACTTCTTCGATCCCATAAAGTATATTTATGCTTGATCAGCTAACCTAACCCAACCTAGTCGATATAGCCAGCACTATCTGTCAGTCTGTTGCTATGCTATATAGTCACACACAGTTTTAAAGATAACTTGATTAGACTTGGAACATATCTTTCTGTTTCCTATAGACAATATATCTATATATATATATATATATACTTGACTTGACCTATATATATATATATATATAGATATATATATGCGTATATTTTGGTCTTAACCAAATAACATCTTTTATCAATTTCACTTAATGCGATTTGATTCTTATCAATTTTACAAGAAGTTCAGTTTAGACTTGCCTTTTTTTAGCAGGTAGGTTTATTTTTAGAGATATAGAAGTGTATTACTAGGGGTATATCTATGTATACATATAGGATTAGGTCCAAGTGCTTATAAATTGAATTTTTACTTACTTTTTTTTTAGATTCCTTTCGAGTGGAAGTCGCCAGTTTGTAGTTCGTAGACTTGGGTCTGTGTTACGTGTTGCAAGCTCAGATACACTTTAACTGTAACTGCACTTGATGCAACATCCATCGACAAGTATTAAGCCTTAATGCGTGTTGTCCGGTGTTTTGTACAATGTACAAAGTACTTAAACTGGCCAATGTCTGTGCAGAGTTTTCTACATTGACTGTTGTCGTTTATTTATGTATGTATTTGTGTGTGTGTGTTGTGTGTGTGTGTGTGTGTGTTGTGTGTGTTGTATGTTGAATGTTGCCTTTTGGTCGTGTCGTCTGCTTGGCCAAGTTAATTATAGGTTGAGGTTTACGAACCCGCCAACTAGCCAGCCAGCAGACCAGCTGCAGACTCGACCGTCTGCAGCAGTTGTTGCATGTTGCAAGTTGCAACTGTTGATGTTGATTGTGCGGCAAGGATGCAATTCGAAATTGCTGGCTCTATGAAAATTGGAACAGCCTGCGGTTGCCACTTTTAAGCACTTCAACCAAAAAAAGAAAAAATAATGCAAAGCAGAAAGAAGAAGAGAAACTGCAACGTAACTCACGCATTTGCCACATGTGATTAAAAAAGAACGAGAGCTCTTCTTCTTCTTCTTCTTCTTTAGACTCACGCCGCACTTCAGGGCTATATCTTTATGCATACACTGAGCGAAACATATGCTTCTTCATTGCTCTTTGAACTTGACGAACTTAATCTGGACACAAAAGGGAATGAGCAGAGAAAGAGTGTGGCAAGTAAGTGTTGTGAACATTTTCAGGAAATCACATTTTCCATTTCTGGCGTAAGTACCGTTAATATTTTCATCTGCTTTTCCTTTATTTTATTTTATTTTTCGCTATTTTCTTCATGTTGTGTGTTGGCTAGCACATTTTTTTTCTCAGTGTGCATATATATGGCCAAGATAGAAGATTGTGCCCCGTGGTGCTCTGATCTGAGCTATTAGCAGCGCCTGCTCGACACGATTACGACGTAATTTTCCTCTGCTTTTCATCTCTTTTCTTTGGCTGTGGCTAACTGCTCCCATAAGGAACTCAATGGGAATTAAAATGTTTGTGTTTGTGCCTATTGGGCCGAAAGCAACAACAACAACAACAACAACAACAACAATGCAACAAACAACAACAATAACAACAACAACAACAACAATGCAACAAACAAAAACCACAACAACAAATACACTTCAGCTCAAGGCACTTGAGACCGCCCACTGAGCAGTGGTGGCAGGTGGTGGGGGTAAGTGTGTATTGTGCGGGGTGGTGAGGGGGTGAGGGGGGTGGTGAGGGGAGGGGAAAGTGATTTCAGAAGTTCTTTTGTGCGTTTCTGGTCTCTAATTTAATTTCCAATTGCACATAATCCGTTTTTCGTTCTGCTCGAGTATTTGTCATAAAATTTGATGCGTAAATAAAAGAAAAAAAATAAGGGAAAAACCAACAAAAAAACGAAAAAATAAATACAAACATATATATAAATGGGTGACTAACAAATATCCTGTAAATCTATGTGCATTTGGTGACTAATCAAAATTAAAATGTGAAATAAATGCGAGATTTATTTGATATATAGAAAAATACTTTTGAAATCCAGATCTTAGCTCGTTAGGATCAGACGGAAGGCATAATATATTTTTGGAGTATTTAATGTATAAATAATATTATAAAATAATCAATAATATTAATAAATAATCATAAATTATAATTATAGATAATTACAGCATTTTTCATATTTTAGATAAGTCTTTTTGCTGTGTTGAAAACTGGCAAATAAAAAAATGTTTTACAATATATTTAATTATAAATGTTGTTTAAAAAATAAATAAATTAAATAAATTAAAATAAATTAAGCTTTATATGCATGTCTACAGGGTATACAGGGTATACAGGGTATACAGGGTATACAAATAAAGTGAAATGAAATGAAATAAATTGTTGGCGATGCTGCTTGTAATTGCCAGAGGGCTTAGGGAACTGCAGACGACACCTACTGCCACGTTTTGTTGTTAGATTTCATGTTTCATCATTGTTTGGCCATAACAAACTGGGCAAACAGCAAACAGCAAATAGCAAATAGCAACTGAAACACAAATAAAAATAATAATAAAATGTTTGTCAGTGGCAGTTGGGAATTCACTTCAAAAATGGCAATTTGAATGGACTGCGGTTTGAAAAACATTTCAAAAACATTTGTAAAATAAACCCAAACATCAGCAAAATAGGAATATGGCAGCAATAATAACAGCTAACACTAAATTTAGGCACAGTGGCTATAATTTGGTCAAAAGTCAACTCATTTTGCACAAACCACACTGAAAGCGAAAACCTTGTCTAATTTGGTATAATTAACAAATGCATTCAAAGTATTCAAATAAAAAATAGTTCGAAATGTAATAAAAAACATAATAAAAAATGTAATAAAAAACAAAAATTATTTAATAAACTTGAAGCTTTGAAAAGTGCCTCGATTTGGGTTTATTTATGTTTTCTTCCATGTCAAATATTGGCTTTAAATTTATTTGGAGAACTCTTTGGCTGCGTAATTTGCTTTGCTTTTTGTTTTGAGTGTATTTAAGTACACTTAAAATGCAGCTTTTAATATTTGCCGAGTTTCCGTCAACTATTTTTTGGAGTCATTTTCAGCGTCGTTTTCTTTGTAATTCGATTAAAATATTGTTTATTCAATGAGTTCCGACAACTTGCAACTTGCAACTTGCAGCTTGCAGCTTGCCAGCAAAGCCGAGCAAAGTTTTCAGTAATGCAAGCACACCCCTTACCCTTCAGTTAGAAGCAACCCTTCATCCCCTCATCCGCTCATCCCCTCATCCGCTCATCCCCTCATCCGCTCATCCCCTCATCCGCTCATCCCCTCAACCCGCTTTCGACCCTTTGCCAGTGGCTCTTTTGATGCATCGACGCGCAACATTTCAAGTTAATCCATTAGATGCATTGCATTTTTAATTTGACATTTACAGCACAAATTTGCGCTTGAACAAGAACAACATGTAAGAGTGTCTCAATCGAGCTGAACACCGACTAGAACATACCCTAAGCCTAAGTTTTTAGCTAGAAAATAATGTAGCAAATTTGGCAAGTCGGAAAATGCGATCTTCTATCGTGTTGCTCAACCGATCCTGAAGATGTTGATCAATATTATGTTAGATTAGATATATCAGTGAAGGTTTTTAATGCTATCGGAAATCGATAAGTATCGATAATAATGAATAATGTTAAAAGAAGAAAGTTGTTCAACGAAATAAACTTATATTCAACACTTGCAGCATCAAGCTCAGATAATCTCGGTGATTGGATACATTTGGAATATATTTAGAACATTGCTGGAATATTGATGTTTCCAACTGTGCTATTACATACCCTTCCCACACTACTTCCTTGGTTTCTGGGTATTACGAGAAGAGCAAGCATTGATTTCATGTTTTTTTTCTTTCTATTTCACAGTGAGAAAATTGACCTCTTGTCATTTGGGAGGCTTCCCCAATTTGTACGCAAATAGTTTAAATATTAAATTAGCGCATTCGCAGGATTTCCAAACATGTCCGTACGTACGTATGTATGTGTGTATGTGTGCAGGCATATCCTTCAGGGGAATTCAACGGTTGCGGGCGCTAGATGCCGCATTTGCATCCACAATTGCCATTGGATTTTCAAGGGGGTGGTGGCGGTTGGCGGGTGGCGGGTGACGGAAACAACCCACTGAATTATTCATGCGACATTTGAGGTTGCAATCGAAGCGCTCGTTGATAACTAACGTTGCGAAACTATTGTCAAATTGATTGAGTCCAGAAACAGAATCCGATGGGATATGGCTTAAAGCCTGCCCCAAAATATGGCAAGTAAAATTTACTTTTTCAAGGATTGTATAAATTTAATTTTTATATATAATATTATTAAGATTTAAGATTAAATTTGTATAAATATTTATATATTTGATAAATGTTTATTTTATTATTTTTTTCTATATTATTTTTTCTTTCATTTTACATATTTATTTAAATTTCTCAATTTTAATTTAATTTAATTTTATTATTATTTATTTATTTATTTATTGTCAACTAAAATCAGTCGACACAAAAAATACAAAAAGTAAGAAATTTAATTGAATTTAATAAAATTTGAATTATAAATAAATTTAAAAAATAAGCAATATTTATAAGATTTCTGGGAAATTATATCATTTAATTTGTTTCTTTAGTTGCAAAGTTTTAATTATTAAAACCTTTTTTAAAATTATACACAATAATTAAATAAATATACAAAAACTCAATTATTGATTAACTTAATTATAAAATATAAAATAAATATTAAAAAAAACTGAATAATTATTTATCAACTTAATTATAAAACTTTTTATACTTTGAGAAATATTCGATTTTTTTTTAACCATTATTATTTTTTTACACTTAAATACGCTGAATAATAAAATAATGTTTAACTATTGACGTCAATTAATTTTTTAGTTGGATAGTTGTAGTTTTATTTAAAATATATAAAGTCAACTCAAAAGTTTACAGATAGTTGGATGATTTAACGATAAGTTTTCGCAAAGTTGGTTGGAGTCGGAAATGCTGCCAGATAGCTATTAAGTAGTTAACATGTCCAAGTGGGCGTCGGAGTCAAACAGTTTAAGTTAAGTACGAGGCAGAGATCAGAGTTAGATGACAGCTCCCCCATTTTTTTATACTCAACTCATGAAACTGTTCCAACATTTTGATGGCCATGCATTATAAGAAATGCAAAGGTGGCGCAAAAATGAAGAAGAAAAAAGCTGAAGTCGGGCGTGGTTGAATGGCCAAGAAACAGCAGTCAGCAGACTGAAGTCACAAGTCACATTTAAATTGCTCAGTTTTCGCATAGCTCGCGTGTGGGTGCTTGGCCAATTGTTGTTGGCCTTGTGCAAATTGGCCAGCAGTGTTTGCTAATTGCGCTCAACCGCCGGAAAAGCCAAGAAAACTTCAACCCAAGCCGAAACCAAAAATGAAAGCCAAAACTCAACACAGCCAACACACACACACACACACACACACACACGCCGAGTCCACAATTAGCCAAATGTGAGAACGTTAGCAACGGTAAAAATTGGCCAGATTCTATTGCCGAGCTGAGCTGCGCTGAGCTGAGCTGAGCTGAGCCGATGCCGATGCCGATGCCTTTTACCCATATTGGCGTTGCCATCCACAATTATGGCCAACAAGCACATTTTCCTAATTGCCAGCAACATCAGCAGCGCGTAGGGTTAAGGCTGCAGGGGGCAGGCACTGGGGGATGGGCAACAATGGGTTAACTGCCTGATGCGTTGGCACGTCGAGAAATTAATAATTTTGGTGGTTTAATTTGGACATTTTACGTGTGCGAAATACTAACAAAATAAAACGCCAAAAACAGCCACAAAGAACGAGATGCCAAAATCGAACAAAACCCAAAAAAAAAAAAAACAAAAAAACAAGAAAAAACATTTTCGATTTGAAGATATCCTGCAAATTACCAATTTGTTGCCTCTAAGGGAAAAAAATCACCAATTTTTTGTAAGCATTCGTCAAAAAACTAAATGAAATTTTTGTGAAAAGAATTTCAAATTAAAAAATATTTTTGCTCAAAATTGCCTCCTTTCGCATTTTGCACAAATTGGCGCAGATTTGCTTTGTCCGTTATTTATTTATTATTTATTAAATTAAATATGTTGCTCAAATATGTCAGCTACAAAGGTTCATTTGTTTACTTTACTTTATTTTATTTTTTATATTTTTTTTTTATATTTTATTTATATTTTGCTTGTTAACATTTATGTTGAGAACAATGATTAACTTTTTGAAAGCTTATAAATAATGGATTTATTTTTATTTTTATTTTTTTTTTAAATCAGTTTTCATAATTGTTCGAGCATAATTTATAAATATATTCACACATTTTTATTTGGCTGCAGGGTATATGAGAATCCCGTTGAAAGGGAAATGCGAAAATCGGAAAATGCTGAACTGTGCAGTTTAGCAAAGCGCGTGGTTCTCTCTGTGTGTCTGTGTGTGTGTGTGTGCCGGAAACAGAGGAAATTCCAAAGCAAAACACTCGAACTATGCACATGGACTGCATAATTGGATCTAAAGCGCAACTCCCCCCCCCCAAACAAAGTAAGGAGAAAAATGAAAAACTGGTGAAAATGCAACTGGCGCTCAATTAGAACGAGAGGCAAACTGATTGAATCGTCACATGCAACAGCAACAGCAACAGCAACAGCAACAGCAGAAAGCAACTAGTACAACCAGTTGCAAGTTCGTTTGCCCACACTCCGCTTCACACACACACTCACACACACACACACACACAGTGGTACACATTAGTCAAAGTTCTGGCCAAAAGCGTCTAATTTTTGTACAAACTTCTGTGCAGTTTTCCATGCGGCTCAATGAATTGCAACGTTGCAGGATTGCCAACCACACTGATGTGTACAAGAACCAGCAGCCCAAAGAAGAAGCAGAAGAAGTAACAGAATAGACGGCTGCCACATTCTGTTGCAGGCTAACGGCTATCAACTAACCGGATTCCGTCTTCTTACAGCTCTTTGTTTGCCTATTGTCGATACAAAATCCTTGTGTGCCAAATGGTTTTTGAGAGCCAACTTGCGTTACCAAAAAAAAACCAAAAAAAAAAAAAAAAAGGGTACTATAACTATGCAAATTAATTTGGCTTCAATTGAAATGCTCATTATTGAGAATCATTTGTTCGAGCACCTTTTTTATAGACCATAAATATGAATGAATATTTAAATGCCAGTTTTCGATCCGAGGTTTTATAAAGCAAAGTCGATTATAAAAGTTAAAGCATTGAAAAATAATTTAACTATTTGAATTTTAGAATAATTCCTTTTAAAGTGATCCCTCAAAATATATATATATAACAGTTAATAAGCTAAAATGAGATTCACAAATCGAAAAGCAGACAAAATAAACTTACCAATTTAGACTAGAAATTCGGCAGATCTAATGCAAACTTTGATTGAAGTGGATAAGACTGATAGGATTGCTTGGCACGAGTTCGGTTAGAGTATGCCGAACTCGGTCAACTGCAATTCATTAAGCAAACCGTTTCGACTTGTCCACATTCGTTTGCGGCCAATACAATTTTTGGCACGCCTAAGCCAAACTAATTAACTGGCAACATTGCAGCAGACAAGGGAAGGAGGCATAAGCAGGCAGGCAAGCAGGCAGGCCGGCAATCAGGCAGACAGGCAATGGCAATGAGCAGTTACCGTTATAAGCCGCTTCTCGACGTGCAACATAAACGAGCCAAAAGCAGCTGAAAAACGTCGCCAACGTCGCCAGTCGCCAATTCAAGTTTCTGTTTTTGCACCCAGACTAAAAACCAAGAGACGAGTTGCCGGCAAAACTGCAGAAGTGTGTGTGCGTGTGTGTGTGTGTGTGTGTGTGTGTGTGTGCAGGACTTGTTTTTGGCTTGTGGCAACACATTTTGGGTGACTGCAACTGCAACGAAAGCGCCGTTATCTGACCTCATATGTGGGCAAGCCACTCAAAGTGGGTATAAACAGCAGGCGGGGAAGAGGGGGAGGCGGCGGCGGTGGCGGAGTCGGGTATTGGTCTGCTGTCATTGATACCTCAAGTTTGTGAGCCGAGCTTTGCCAAATTGCCCAGATGCGATACGATCGTCGCAAATTGAGCAACTTTTCTGGTTAGCGTGAAAGTGGACAACGGCAACAAAACAAAATGCACAAGCCTCCAAAAACGGACAACCAGACAGAGACAGAGACAGAGAGAGAGACAGAGAGAGAGAGAGAGGGGGGGGAGAGAGAGAGAGGGAGGTGTGGCATGAAGAGTGTTTGGCTACCTGGTATTGGCCCAAACAGTGGCAGCTTCTGTCGCAGCCGGCAGCTGCAAGAGACTTTTGCGGATTTGCCGACCGTTTTGGGATATTAAAGGAGGAAAGAAAAATCTTTGCATAATATTATTGTAAGCAGCTTGCTAATTATGATTGCTTCATTTAAATTTTAATAATATTATTTATTTATATATGTATATTTATTTCATTTTTCTAGATTACAAAATGAACACATCATTTGTATAAGCAAAAAAGTGATTCAAAATGAGTTAAATAAAATAAAAAGAAAATAAAAGAAAAAAGTTCTCAATAATGTTAATAATAATCTTCTACTTTCTTTAATGTTCTCTTTAAACTCTTTAAAGTGTTAAGTTTGTGAATTGATCACACTTAAATGACTTCAGTCAGCAAGTAATATATTGAAATACATAGAAAGAATGATACAAAAATGAATGAAAACCATTAAAGCAAAGTAATATTTGTTAAATTTAAGTGAAAGCCATTCAAGCTAAGTATTATTTGTTAAATTTAAGTAAAATGGCAGCAAAATGCAGCCTTTAAGAAAATCATCAGCTGAAGCATCAGTTAAATATTTATACAAATTGTATCCTCATTTTGCTCGTTTTGCAGCGTTGGAATATAAAATAGAATGCGAGATGAAAGAAATGATGCCAATGGCTAGAAATGTGCGAGTATTATGTACATACATATATATATATATATATACATTTATATATATATATGTTTGTGTGTATAGAAAATCTCGCTAAAGCTCGTCATCAACAGGATTCCCCTTGGGGAGCATATCGTTTTGCATATTTGACACACCTTTTTGCCAAACTGCATAACTCAGAACGGTTGGCTTCCCATTGTTTGTTGGCAACCCCGCAAGGCTGCTGCAATTAATTGGCCTTGACAACCCTGTTTTAGTTTGTTATATTTAGAACGCCAAGTTCCACTTGTTTATACACCTGATGACCCTTTTTTGTTGATAGAAATTTGATTTTGTTTATTGTTGTTGTCAAATCTCGGGGCGCCAATTCTCAGGGTTGCGGGTTACGGTTATCAGGGGTTGCAAAACACCCCCCTTTCAGCAGCTGTTTTGTTATTGTTTGGTTAACAGGTTGTTTTTGTCTCAATGGCTGACGAGCCAGCGCTCAAGTGATGATGACTACAGTTGTCCTCGCACCCAGCCCCACACCACCCCACCCCATCCCACTAACAATTATGCACGGTACGTACCTGAACCCTCGAGCTGTTGAACCCTCAACCCTCAGCACTTCAAGCTGGCCAAGAAGTTCAGCGAAGCAGCACAACAGCACCGTCGTCATCGTCGTCCAGCTCAACAAGTTCCTTTTGCTTCCCTCTTGGTGCTTATACAGCTGTTGCTATTGTTTTACCAGAGGCGTAGTTGCTGAGCAGTTGTGGCGGGGAGGGGCGGTGGAAGGGGGCCCCATGCTTTTCATATGTGAGGGTTGAACGCTCGTTGGCGTTGTGTGGTGACTGTGGGAATTTCTCAATTGCTGGATGGTTAATAATTGCTATTGTTGGCTTCTTCACCTCCGGCTCCGGTTCCAACTAAGAGTCAAAGTCAGAGGTGGCCCTGAGAGGGCAGGGGCTGATGGAGGAGGTGGAGGGTATGCGGTGGTGCGGGTGTCTGCGCAATTGTGCGTAACATGTGTGTGTGTGTGTGTGTGCGTGTGTGTGTGTATGTTGCAGCTACATAGTAAATAAGCAGAGCTGGCAATCAACAAGCGGCAAGCGGCAAGCGTCAAGTGGCAAAGTGCATTTTGAATTTGAGGCAACGCCTTGCGAATAACTGTGAATTGTGACTTGAGACACGTCTCAATATTCACAGCTATGAATACTGACTTTAAATGAATGCTGTTGCTGCTGCACCTTTCACTCCCACTCACACGCCCTTTTCCTCTCGACACCAAGTGCATTGATTAATTGCTTTCTACGGTTGCATGCCTCAAATACCCAGCAACAAATACAACAAATTTGAAAAGCTACCTGCATCATGAACCCAAAAGTCACTTCATGTTGGCGCCAGCTGCTGTGTGGCAACTTGAAGAGTGAGAGCGAGAGAGGTGAAGAGGCTGTGCGTCAGGCTGTTGCCACAAGCTAAATCCAACAGCTTGTTGCCCAAATTGCCCGAATGGGTCAAAAGGGCGGGCAGTCGATTGATGCACAGTCGATTGATCCACTGCCATTAAAAAACATACTTTAATTACGTAAACGTAATCTGATCTTTAAGGCGTGGCCAATTGCAATTATAAATCCATTTGTAGGCGCTTTGATTTATATTTTCTGGATTTTCATGGAATTTACTAAAAACTCATCAAATAAAATAATCAAAATATTATATAATAAAAAAAAATAAATAAAAAATAACAGTAAAATAATAAATTAAATACTTGAAAAATTAGCAAATTGTTTTTATATTTTTACAAAAATATTAACTTAAATTTGAAATTCAGTTTTAAACTTTAATGCCATGGACACAAAATACATGTTAAATTCAGTCAAATGTTTAAGAATATTGCATTGAAAGTGATTTAAAATTGGCATTTTTTGCATTTTAAATATATGATTAAATTCGTGTGATTTGCTATAAATAATGCAAAATCAGGAAATACGTACATCAAACGTAAATAAACATAAATAAATATGAAATGGATGACCATGTGACCAATAAATTAAAAAAAAATCAAAATTAAATTATTCTCAAATGACAAAAATTGTGACAACGCCAGAAAATAATTATAAAAACAACAACGAACATGCGCCGAGAGGAAAGCACTTTGTAATTGATGGAAAATCTAGGGAAATCAGTATATCTTTTCGATTCTGAATGTGTTGTCATTAAAAAACCATCAAGTACAGATAGCACCCCAAAAAATAAAAACGAGGCCCAGAGCATACACGCAATTGCCATTAGCAAGCAAATGGGAGACGCCCCTCCGCCCAGGTCTTACCAAAGCCCCGGCACAACATCTTCCAATTAAAGCAAACGACAAACTTCCTTTTTATAAAGAGAAAGACAGAGAGAGAGAGAGAGAGAGAGAGAGAGAGAGAGAGAGAGATAGTGAGAGGAAGAGATGAGCGAGCTGGCAGCTCATAATTATCAGCATGATAGCAAAATTTGTAGTCCAATAATTATTTTCCCACTATTTTCCGAGCTGTGGCTGTGAGAGACTGAAGCAGGCAGGAACTCGATGCCATACAATATAATTAATAACATGAAAAATACATAATGAAATTATTATCATACCGTAATGTGAAATGATTATCGCACATGTGTGTGTGTGTGTGACGTAGTGTGTGTGTGTGAGTGTGTGTGTGTGTGTGACGTAGTGTGTGAAGAGTGGCAAAGACAATGGATGAGCCTCAACTTGAACTCGAGCGACTTTAACGCGCATCGAAATGCCATTTGATGATGGGCCCGGTTCGGCTGACGTAGGGGGCATAGTTATATAGTTATATACATAGGTATGTATTATATATGTTATATGGAGGCCTTTAGTAATTGTTGGGGATAGGTCAGTGCCAGGGCCTCTGCGTCTTCTCTTATGCAAAGCGTTGGCGTCTGCTTTGTGGCTCAGTCGACGAAGCGTAACGAGTGACGACTTTGAAACGGTTTCCAGTTGCCTCACTTGCTACAGTTGCCACAGCTGTTGGTTGCACCTCCCAATGCCTTCGTTTGCAACTGCACTAAAAGAAAATGCTTTGGCCAAGGAATTAGAAAACACACAAATTTGACTTGTTTTTAAATCACTTCCAAAATTAAAGCACAAAAGTTGATGGAATTATTTTTTTTATATATTTTTCTGAAATTTATGAAAGTATTTAAGTAAAGTTCATATAGAAAGTAAGTAAACATTTCATCAATTACATTTCAAATTATCAAAAAAGTTTTTTTAAAAACAGACATGGAAAAAATATGATTTTTTGTAGACATTTTACGAATCAAATAATTCTTTTATTGGACAAGATAATTACGAAGCCCAAACATGAATTGTAAATGTCAGTTTCAATTTCGATTTAAAGCCCGAAAATGCACTTTTTTTTGCTGAGTGCAGTAAGCTATCTTCTATCTCATGTCTGTACGGTTCGGTCGCTGAGGTGGGCAGTTTCAATTTTGTGATGACTGGGCTGAGCGCCTCGCAGTTATGTCAGAGGTTGCCTGCGGCTTCTTCAGCCAAGCGGAAGTTGATTTATTCCTCTCGCCGCGGCGGTGAGAGAATTTTTCCACAAGAGTGTTGCATTGTTTCTCCACCTACACCAAAAAATAATAATAAAAAAAAAAACAAGCCAAAAACACCAAAAAAGAGGGGGCAAGTGAAAAGGTAAGAAAGGCTACAAAAACCAGTTGGTAACTGGCTCGCATCTTCAATTTTTTTTCTTATATATATTTAACATAATTTGAGGTCTTCAGTGTCGTAAAAGAAAATTGTTCAAGCAGAACTTTTGCGCTTGGGTCTCGTAAAATTAAGAAATATTTGTAATAATTAGCCGAAGTCAGCTTCTGGTTTTCCAGGCTTCCTTTTTCATCATTTCCATGTTTTATCGGACAACGTTGCTTTGGCAATTTTAATTTTCATTTTAATTTCTATTTCATTTTCAGTGCGCACAAAGGGTCGACAAAAGAGTAAGCCACAAAAAGGTAGTTGAACAAGTCAAGAAATTAAAAAAACAAAAAAAAAAACTAAAATATTTTCGTCGTTTGTTGTCGGCCGCCTTTTGTCATCAAGTTGAAAATTCTGCGTATTGGCAATGCCAATTTCAGATTTCAGAAAATTTGTTTTCATCGATAACGGATTTTCCTGTTGCTTGAATCGAAAAATAATCGAAATCATTTTGTCTGTCTTTACTTGTAATATTATTTTTGAAATTTTTCAGTATTCTAGCTGTCTCTTTCAGTTTGTTTCACACTTCGTAATACCCCTCGCTTGACACTTAATGTTTACAGGGTATAAATAATCGAAACATCAGCTGAAAACTTGAACTTGCACCGAGAGATTGGCTAAAATCGTTGATTGGGCCAAGGGACCCGCTGCTCTACCTGAAGCGAGTCCCACTGAGTGCCCCTGCCCCTTACACCTAATGCACACCCGCCCTCTCCCCAAAGAGCTTCCAGATTGCACATTGCCTGGCATTCGGAAAATCATTTAGAGCTGTTGTTGTTGTTGTTGTTGTTGTTGCTGCTGCTGCTGCTGGTTTTCTTTCTTTATGTTTTTTTTTTTCATTGCTCCATTATACTTTAGCATTTTCCTTTTACTATTTTTTTTTATAAGCATTTTTCAATCGCATTTCGATGCGCATTTTCATTTGGGGTCAAGAAAAATCCATTAGCAGTCAGTGGAAGTTAAATAGAATCCATTAGCTGCTGCCGGAGAAGTTGTTGCTTTTCTTTCCATTTGCTGATGTTGTTGTTGTGTAGGTGGCTCGTATTGTTGTTGTTCTTTCGGTTGCTATTGCTGTTGCTGTTGCTGTTGCTGTTGCTGTTGCTGTTCCAGCAAATTGTAATAAAGATTGTGCCAGCCTTGTGGCTCTGGCAAAAGTAAAAGGCGTAGAGCAACCAGTTGGCCGGGCTTACAGCAACAACAGCAGCAACAACAATGAAGTGAATGAAATGCGCTCAAAGCTCACGCAATAGCTAAACAACACAGCTCCCTCACCACCCCAACGCATTCAACACCTCCTAATCCCTGAGCTTGCTGCGTACTTCTATTTGAAATGGGTTTGGCAATTAAATTCATCAGATTTGGCCCAAAAGAGTAAAACCCTATTTCAAATCGGTTCTTATGCCCTCAACCAAATGCGCTTTGCCTCAGTTTAAGCTCTTCGTTATCGGTATCCTTTAATTTTTAATTGCACAGCATATCAATTTCCATTTATTTTTTTTTACTTTTTTGCATACATTTTTGCCGTGTGTATTTAGACCTTTGTTTTGGAACCAGAATATTTAGTATTTTAGTTGAGTGCTTAAAAGTATGCTGCAAAAAGTTTTTTTCAACTGATTGGTGTGTGTTTAAAAGGTTTTTGTTAAAGTGAGTGCTAAAATCCCAAAGGGAAATTTTGAAACAGTTTTTATGTATGTTCTTCGAGATTTTTAGAACAACTGGAAAATATAGTAATGTTCACTAAAAAAAAAAGGAAAAATGTACAGTTTACGAAAATATGCCCTCATCTTGAGCCCAACACTAAATACATTTAATAAAGTCGAAAGAAATTAATAAAAACGAAAGACTTTTATAAATGTAGAAACATTTCACCACGTACAGCTCATAGAGTGTGTACGTATGCCAAGATATATATAGGCCAAATGAAATGAAACTGCTGCAAAAGAAATCTGCAGAAAAAAGGAGGACGTTTAAATCACTTTGCAAGCGAATCAAAGTTTCGCTTAAGTGTACTTTATCAATGTGTGTTAGGCTGGCCGGAAGCGACTGTCTGGCTGTTGGTAAAATTCCACGACTGCTGCCTGAGACTTTCTGGCTGAGGGGCACAACCTTATCCGGTCCGCCTCTGCCTCTGCTGCCGCAGACCCCAAAGCCGCAAGCTGGCAGTCCTTTATGTTTTGCCACTGACATCATGACATGCAGTTTGCAAGTGCCTTGCTAAAGAAAATCTATTAACCTCCAGTGACATGAAACAACTACAATTCGCACACACACACTCACACACACATGCACACACATACGCACACTCATACTCTCGCCAACCTAATGTGACACAATGCATATTTATGGGCTGTCGATGTTGTGGGAAGCGCAGTTTTGAACCGTTCGCAAGCAACTGAAAGTATGCAATGGTTTTTCATACGAGGTCTGTGTCTTGGCTATATCTGCAGCATAAATCAACGGAAAAAACCATTGCATACTTCCATGCGCAATGATTAATTTAACTAGATTTTTTTTTTGTCGTATCAACCTTTCGCACTTAGCGTGTGTTTACTGTACATAAATCAAAATCAGCTTGAGAAGCCAGCGCTTTTATTTATCTCAGCCCCAAATAGGCGCAAAATTATTGGCAAACAATGAAATGTGAGCGCAGCGAAAAAGTCCTTTAATGGAGTTTCGTTTTTGTGTGTGCGATTTTCCTTCTTCTTTTTTTATGTTTTTATGTATGTGCTGGACTCGCAATTGTAACAGGCTTCAAAATATGCGCACTCACTGGCCCAGCTGTCAGGCACGAGTTGGAGCTGTAGATGGAGGTGGGTCTGAGTGCCTCCTTCAGCTGCTGCTACTCGTCCTTGTGTGTGGAGCGCATTTAACGCATTGTCCTTTTAGCCATATTGATGATGATGCCAAATGACACCAAATGGCAATGGTAACACCGTGGCTGGCAGCAAGGATTTTTTGCTATCACTTGCATGACTCCAGCTGCTTCCCCAAGTTACCTCCATCACCCTCTATATGACCCCCCCTTGCCGCTGCTGCTGTTTCATGTTGTTGTCACAGTTGTTTCATGTTATGTTGCCATTATTTCGTGGATTTTTGGCTGCTTTAGCATTTCACTATGATAGTCCTGCAAGCGAGCATCAACAAAGACAAAAAAAAAAGTAAATAGAGACAAGTGAAAAAGTGGCAGTTGCAATCCACCGACTGTGCAATACTCTGCACTCACTGTAAAAGCAGCTGCGTACTGCTGGAAAGATGTGTAGTTGCGAATTTTGACTAAATTTCAGCATTTAATATTTAAGTCATAAAAGTGAAAATGATTACTAAGAAAGTCTTTAAATATTTTAAATATTATTCGAAAAGTGGGGAGAAAAGTTTATATTGTCATATAAAAGCAATATGCTCCACTCTACTTTCTGCAGTGTATACAAAAGAATAGAAATGCCACAGCATCAACGTTGTCCGTCGCTCACTTTTTGCGCTTCATCCGTTCCGTTTCGCACCGATCCGTTTCTTCTTCAGCCTCGTCCTGGCTTGGCTTGGCTGTGTGCGCTCTTTGGTAGCCGGTTACTGGTTGCTGGTTGCTGGTTGCTGGTAGCTTTTGCTTTATCTGCTGACAGTCATAAGTTTTGCTTTGCTTTCCATTTTTATTTCATTTATAAGCGCCAGCGTCTGCTCAAAGCGCGTTATCCTTTGTGTTGCCACCACTCCTCCATATCTCTCCATCTCCTGCCCCCCTCTCTTTCTTGCTCTCTCTCTCATTCTCTGCTCGTCCGTAACTCATCAACGCGCATATGTTGGCTGGCTGGCTGGCTGGCTGGCGGGCGGGTTGCCTTCGCTTTGGTCTGCACTGGAGTGAGCCAGCAAAATTTATTTTTATTTGCTAAATTTTCCTATGCTTTCAGTTAGTTCTCCCCCTTACTGCCCTCACTGCCCTCACTTCCCTGTCCCCCCCTCGTTTATTGTTGCTTTCCTGTTGCTATTTCCGTTTGTTGTAAATTTTAGTGGATTATCCTGCTCTCGGCATTTGCCATCTAGTTGCTTTGACTGCTGTTCTCTGCTCGCTTTGACTGAATTTATTCAAACTTCACTAAACACAATCAATTTACGAATTATTATTATGCCTTATCCCCATCCACATCTCAATTCTGGATCCTTTCGTCTCTTAAATTGTCGTCGCCATTTGTTGCCTACTTTTGTGCGTCGTCCTTTTCTTCACATTTATTGCATTTGTTACGCTTGAGTCGAGACGGGCCGGAGACGAGAGTCCGGCCCATAGCACTTTACGCTTATGATCTGCCTACCCCCCCCCATACCCCTTTACCCACCAACCACCCTTCACCTACATTCTTCCCTAACCAGTTGGTTCAACCTCATTTGCCGTGCGCCTGTAGCTTTTCATGTTTATGATTTCCATTTGGTTTGGCGTGTGGCGGGCGGCTTTCGTCATATGTGTGGGGCGTGGCCAAAAATGTGGGCGTCCGCTCACTGTAATTACCACTTAAATCGTGCCACGCCCCCATCTACAGCACACACAAAACAATGGCCAAATTGTAATCATAATAAATAATAAATACATTTTATTGTTTAATGGATTGCAGTTACATTTTCTCCGCTGCTGTCGTCGTCTTTGTCGTTCTTTGTTATTATTGTACTTGTTGTTGTTCATATTAGTGTTATTATTATTATACTTGTTGTTGTTGTTGTTGTTGTTGTCACTGTCGTCGCCATTGGCATTAGTCACACTTTATTTATGAATTATGATACACTTTGGGCATTTCAAATGGGTTAACTGGTAACATTCGCTATATGAATCCATAAGCCTACACATGAGTCAAGCGAATTGAAAAGGAATATTTACGACAGAGGTTTGCACTGGTTTATTTATCAATTGTCCTTTTCATCTATCATTTGGCATCTATTTAAATCAAGTAGATGTGTCAATTGAATCATTTTTGAATCGTTTTTTATTTCGTTTTATTGGCTTTGCAGAAACTCTTTGAATTTTGCAGTGTGTTTGGCCAGTCGCACATGGGAAATCGTTGAGCTGGTTAATGAATTTATTTCTATGCATGTGTGTGTGAGGGTCTCAGTTTTATTGTTCAGTTGGGACAAAGTAGAAATTTGAGTAATAATGATTTATTGGCTATTAGCAGTTAATTAGACTTAAAAGGCGGTCATCAAACGGCTTAGCCTGTGGCTAATGAAAAACTAAGCGGCCCCCAAACACATCCAAAACTCAACTGGAAATGCTTTGAACTCGTTTCGTTCCATTAGGAAAGCGAAAGCTCCTCAAGCGAAAAGTGCAATTAGGCCAAGGAGCAGAACAAGCAGCAGCAGCAACAGCAGCAGCAGCAGCAGCAGCAGCAGCAACAGCATTCGAGTTGGCCAATTTCACAAAGCCCTTGCCAATTAAACTAATGCCTGCTAGAAATGTGCAGGCAAATTTGCAGAGGTCCTGGACACACAAACACGCACACAAGCTCCAAGTCCGATGCGGTCTCACAGTTGCTGGCGTCACAGAGAGGAGGGGCGGGTGAGCAGGCAGTGGAATCATATCGAGAGAAATTAATACATCATCAAATAGAAGTAAGCCCCAAAGTTCCAGCCGGTCACATAAATAAATAATGCCTATTTATGTTTATTACACTCATGCCTGCTGGCGATTCCGAGACATGACCATTTCCCATTTTCATACACTGTAAATTAATGTATGAAATTTCCATGAATTTTTCTTTGAGTGAACAAAGTTTATTTTTGGCCTTGGTTTGTTTTTGCTGCACTTATAAATAAATAAATGCTCGACTGCGTAAGCAGCTTTAAATAATCCGGAAATTTTGGCTTCCCTCTTTTGGATTGCTATCAAAAGTCTCAGGGGCTGCTTTTACAAATCGGTTTAGTTATCACTAAATCATGCAAGTTGTTTATTTGTGAAACAAAGTTGTTCGCAGTGTATTGGCATTTATGTCCCTATTTAGCCACAGCTGCTCCGGCTTTGAGCAAATGTGGATCTGGTTAGGCTTCACAATTGGATTAGCATTTCGCATTGTTGTCGGATTCAGTTTGGAGTCGTCGACTCCAGTCAGGCTCACTCGGCCCCCTTTCTTTTAACAGAGTTGTCATTGTTTTTTATGCCCCATATTGATATAGTCGCCCCTATAAAACAGGGATGGGTACCCAATTTGTTGAGACAGTCTGTGTCTGTGTGTATTCGTGTGTGTGTGTGTTAGGATTTGGGCTGTGTGGAGGGTTTGAAGTGTCATGTTGGCTAAATGTTTGGCAAATCCTTGACGCGTCACAGGCAGTTGAAGTTTACGATAAATGCCTGCAGCTCAACGGTAGTTTGAGCCTTCCGTAATGCGCTCTAAATATTTGAAGCTTTCCACTTTCAGCTTTTTGGTAGTGGTTGAGATTTTCGACGCTTGGCACGAAACTTCCGTTTAAAAGTGAACTTATGGTGGGTTTTAGCCAGCCAACCAGCCAACCAGCCAGCAAGCAAGTCAGTTGGCCTCGCCAGGCAACCAGTCAGGTAGCCAGTCAAGCTTGGCATTAAAAGGATAACAGCAGGCTGAGCATATTTCAATTCCGGCAAATTGACAAACAGGGACTTGTGACACCAAAAGTATGCAAAAATATATGTAAAAGTGCTTTATTCGAGTGCCCGCGACTAGCAGATACTCTTTGCTGAAACCCTTACCTTTTACAAATCTTACGAGTAGTAAATTTTTGAAACCCATTCCCAAACATTGACTGATGGGGGTCAATCTGTATTTTAAAGTTCCTTTACCAACAAATTGTGCATTTTATGGTTATCGGTAATCGATTTCTGTTGACTTTAGCAAAAACCGAAACGTGCACCAACAACTTATATTCTTTGGCACTGATAGCCTCCGATTCTGACTGACAGAACAAAGGACTCCATGGACTCTATCGACACAACACCAAATGCTGCAGAAGAAAATATATACTTTATCGAAAGGGATATGTTTCACCTTAAAATTTACTTACTTTTCGCACAATTTTATTATGCCCATTTTAGCCGGTTTTAATGGATTCAGGGAATAATAAAAATAAAGCTCATCATATGAGGAGCTGCGCGTTTTAAAAGGCGCTCAGGAAATCGAATGCCAAAGCTAAACACAACTTGGGTAACCTCGGTAATACAACCTTCCCCTCCCCCCTGGAATCCCACCATGTCAAAAACAAATACGCACTGTTGTACCAGCCACGGGCGGTATTGTGTAGCATTAGAATGGAGCTCTATTTTAGCTGCATCCATTGGAGTCAATGGGCTCAAATGGCCAAAATGGGCCGCGCTGGCGTCGCTGCCCTAATTGACTTTGCGCGCATAATACCATGGTTGGCCAGGTTGAAGCGTCGTCATATTACTTAACAAGTCAATACACACACTCCAACACACACACACACACACACACACACACACACACACACACACACACACACACACATACACACACAATAGTACCTACACTCGTCAAACATCAAGTGTGTAATTGGAATCGTTGCTGTTAAGCGCGTTCGTTATCCAATTGTGAAGAGCCTTAAGATACCCTATAAATTCAGCTGCGAACTGCAACGAATTCAGGTAAATCATGTGCATTAAAAAATCAAATTAATTATAAGCAATTAAACATTAATAAATACATATACTGGAATCTACAACTTTTGTCTTTTTGCAGCACGAAACTGTTTTTAAAAATACATTAAAAATATTTTAGAATTATACAAATATTATTTAAAATCTGTATGCAATTCCCATGCTAATTGCATTTTATTTTTCTAATTTCAAACAAAAATTATTAATGAATATTGAAAAAGCTTAAAATAAATAAATATATAGTTATGATCAAAGTTATATATATATATCAAAGTTATGCACAATTTATAACAATTTTTAATTGTTCGCTGTGCACAGGCAGAAAAATAAGTTTAAGAATTGAAAAAAATTGAATTATTACAATTTTATTTTTAATTATTGTTAGCAATAGGCAACTGAATAATGGAAGTAGTATGTATTAATTATTAATATTAATGTCGATTTATTTAATTTTAGTATTTAAATATTGTTTGCCCAATTCAAGTGTGAGAGCTGAATATTATCTCAAAGTGGCTAGTTTTCAGTTGAAAAATACCTGAATACCTAGTGAAAAAGTGGCTTTTTTTAAGTTAACTTTCCAATTAATCGCTTTCTTTGAGCTGGTTCAATTGTCTGGTTAGGGCATTTAAGTATCAACTTTATTGCATTGTTTTCGAAATGCGCTGTTTTGTTTTTCAATTCAATTAAATGCGTTCCTGATATTCGGCGCAATTGTTGTTTACACTACCAACTACACACATGAACAAAATAAGAGAGAGTGAGAGAGAGAGAGAGAGCAAGGGGAAGGGAGACAGAATCAGTGCTGCGTATTTTTATAGCATGCTCTTTTGGCCTGGTTGGCAGTTAAGTAGCCAAAGGGCTGCATTTAGCTAGCTCTTCTGCTGCTGCTGCTGCTGCTGCTGTTTTTACTGTTGTTTAGTCTGCCATTGTTGTTCTAGTTGTTGTTGTTGTTGTTGTTGCTGGTTGAGTTTGGTTTGGTTTTTGGAAGCAAAACTTTGTTAACTGGCGACCACCGACGCAGCCACTCGACTCGGTTGACAATATTTGCGCTGCATTTGCCGCTTGTTGTTGCTGCAGCTGCTTGTTGGCTTGGCAATTGAATTTAAGTGGCTGCAGCAATAGCAGCAACAGCAACAGCAGCAACAGCAGCAACAGCAACAGCAGCAACAGCAACAAAGTCAATGATATGACTCCGCATTCACATTCGCATTCGCTTTGGCCACTTTGTGGGCAGCAACAAAATATGCTTGTTTAGTTTTTATTTTTCTGTGTGTGTTTTCTATTTTCTTTTTTTTTTCTCTGGTTTTTTTTTCATGTAGCATCATCATCAATTTTCATTGTAACGCGATTTGGGCACCCGGAACTTGGCCAGCAAACCGGATTCGTGCCTAACATCATTTTGACCCACAGCCCAGAAATAAATCCCACACTCCTCAACCCCTCAGCCAACATATTTTCGGGATTCCCGCGAGCATTTATAAATGATGAGAGCGCGCGTTTTGCAACCAGCAAACCAGCAACCCACTTCACCCCCCCCGGCTGCAGTTCAGCATCTGTTTTATGTTGTCGGCGTATCATTTTTCTATGGCCATGTGTAATTTATGCCCCATTTGCTGTTGTTGTTGCTACTCCTGCTGCTGCTGATTGTTGCTTTCATATTTTTATGATACCCTGCATACTTTGAAAATTAGCCAAGTGGGCATAATAAAGTTGAGCAAGTGTTTGCAACATACTAAAGATGATGTCCCTGCTGCCATATGCTGAAAGTTGTTGCTTGATTTTTTCTGATTTGTGTAGTCGTCGAAAGTTAACTAAAAGTCGAATTTCTGCATAATTATGAAATGAATAATCATAATAATAAAAACACATTTTTTGTATTTTTTTACACACTTTTCAAAACGTACAAAAATAATGTTCATAAATCAAAAACTATCTTCAAAATCTTACCTAACCAAGTAGGGACCAAACTAACTACTTTTTCACGTATAACGACGTTTTAATAATATTCTGATTGACTTAAGTTAATGGAAGTAATAACAGTTTTGGATAATAAGCACTGAAGTCCTCATCGAGTATGAAATAATTACTGCTTTTAGTAGGAAAGCTTAATTTGGGGTTAGGTTGCAGGATATCAGCAAGTTGAGCAGTCTCATTTAGGGCTTTCCTCCTGCTTCTATATACAATATATATATCTATATATATTTTCTATATTTATTGTGCGGCCATTTTCCATATAATCTATTGGGCAGCTAGCTCCATTGTTTGGTAATTTTTCGATGGGGGGCGGGGGCGGGGCTTGCTTCAGTTCTGATAGACAGACACATGCTTCTTTGATTTATGAATGCAAACGAGCCAAGCCAACAACTACAACAAACAATAACAGACATCAACAGCAAACAACAACGACAACAACTTGTTTAGTCAGCCTGCCGCAATTCTCTCTCTCTTTCTCCCACTCTCTCTCTCTCTCTCTGTTGCCACACGCAGCGCTTTTTTTGCGGCAATTAGCTTGAAAGTGTGCTACCTTAAATTTCATTAGCAGCACCGAACAAAAAGCGGAATGTGCCACAAAGGTCTTTTGTATGTGGCGGACCCCTGAATGTCCTTTCAGCTTGAAAGGTGTTCGCCTAAGAATAGATTTCTATTGAAGTCAGTTTTGGTTTTATTTAGCTAAGCCATCCAGTAATCTGGACTAGATAAGGAATTGATAGATTATGCAGAATTTACTTGGACATTAAGATCTGACATCGAAGTGTAATCAGCGCAGCTAACAATATTATAAGTTGAAGATCCTTTGCCTATTTAATTTCAACCCACCAAAATGCCCAATTTAAAGCAATTCTAATTGAGCCATTAATTGCAATTAGCTTGAGTTCACACACATTCCCTTCAATTCGTTGGTAACTAAATCAGTTAACAGCTCAACGATTGGGTTTGAGAAATGAATTGAAGAATTTAAGAAGTAAAATTTCGCCATTGCCGCTGCTTCTAATGAAGCAATTTTCGCTAAAAGCAGTTGCCCGCAAAGCACACTCCAGACCCTGACCCATATGGGTAGTCACCCCCAAACCGCCCCCCCCCCCTCCCCCCGTTGCCCATATACACCCCTTCTTTCCTTTCGAAATGCGGCGCGTGTTTGTTTCAAAAGCTCAAATTGCAGCAGGCATTGAATGGGAGAGCGAAAAATTGCAGCTGAATGCGAGTGTTGCTGTTGCCATTGCCTTTGCTTTTGTTTGTGCTCTTGCCCTTTGCTTGGCTTTTGCAATTATCCACGAAAATGTACCACAATGACTCTTAACTCCTCTCCCCCCCCCCCCCCGTGCCATCCCACCACCGCTTAACCCACTTGCAATGCTTTCAACATTTCTTGGCAGCTACGTGCGAATTTATTGATAGCGATATTTCTCGGCACTAAGCTCAGTTTGAGGTGGCGGCTAAGTGCATTTTACATTTCCGGTCAATGGCGCTAACCTCACGACTCAGCTGCTTAAGCTCAACACCCCCCCTTCAGCCCCACACCACTGGATTTTACAAACATTTCTTATTATGTTCGCATTGGTTTTCATTTGCTTTTCGTTTGCCATTGCACTTGTTAGCAATTTGCGTCACGCTCTCTCGTTCTCTCGCACTCTTTCTCGATCTTTCTCTCACTCTCTCTCTCTCTCTCTCTCTTTTTTGGCGAACATTGGTATTACAGCATTGTGCGCCGCCCCCCCAAGCCGCCCCCCTCTCTTCTAATCCTCTGCCGCGTACGTGTCGTGGCGCCTGGCTTAAGGGTTAGCGTTTCTTTTATTTTCATTTTTTGGGCCAAGTGTCAACACTTATTCGCAAGTTTCTTTGTAATTTTTATTGGCTCTGAATTATACTCACCATTTCTATCTCACTCGCTGGCACTCTCACTCCCTCTCACACTCATTTGTAAATGACGTACATAAATGTATTTGTTTGTTTCAAAAGAAAGCCCTTATGCCTCGACCTCCCGGCCCTGCCACCGGGTAGAATTTGATGCGAGTCTCGTTTCACATATTTTTGACAATTTCATTGTCTTTTGTTTTATTTTTTCTCATTCTTTTATTTTTTGTGCTTTTTCTTTTTCAAATGATAATTTTTGTTTTGGCGGGCTTACGCTTCCCATCAAGAGTGTCACGTTCGTTTTGGGGGGCGGGCATAGGGTGATAGGGGGGTTTTGGGGTTGGGGGTGTTGTACCAAAATGCTTTTATGCTCAAATAACAAGCCATAAACATTTTTGTTATTGTTGCTGCTGCTGTCATGCGAGTTGCTAGCCATTTTCGCGCTGTTTGCATGCGTTTTAAAACGCGCGCACGCAAAAATAAAATCACAAAATGCAAAAAACAAACAAATAAAAAATGATAAAAATTTTATTGCGCACGCAAAACAAATGAACTAAATGGCTTTGCCGCATTAGAAAGCACACTCACACTCACACACACTCACACTCACACACACTCACACACACACACACACACACCCGCATGCATACACATATGCATATATTGGGCGGTTGGGCGTGTCACTTGCGCCCATCATCTAGCATACAAATTGCCAGGCACTTTTGCCATCTAGTATGTATATTTTGATTGTCGCCTCTTCAGTTCTTTTATGCGTTGCCCTTTGTCTTCTTTATTTCGTATTGTAACATTTGATTAGTTGACACTTTTTATGCCCAAAGTACCCCAAAGTGATTGTACAACCCTACACCCAATCCAACCCATCCGTTTGCTGGATTCTTTTTCGTTTTTCCGCATGCAATCTCGTGTCACTCTATTAGATAGCTTCACAAATTGGTTGGCAAATATAAAAAATGGCAGATTTGCCCATTTGCCTTTCACTTTTAACCTTTCCGGAATTTTGGTTATGTTTTTGTTCTTTTTTTTCATATTATTTTTATCAGTCTGCTTCCGTTTTAATTTCTGTTTAATTGTTTAAAGTGTAAATCAATTGCGTACAAACTAATAAATTAACCGACTAATGAATGGAAATGTCATTTTATTTATGGAAATTTATAAGTGAAGAACAAAAAAAATGTTATTTTACATCATGGTGTTTATAAAAGTTAAGCAAAAACAGTTATGTTCATTTAATGCATTTCGATTTAAAGTTGTGTTTGTTTCTCAACTTGAATCATTATTAATTGATGTTAATATTTTGAGGGCGCAGCTTAAGTTGTACAAATCCCTAAATACATTTCAAGAAAATTGTCCAATTTCCATGGAAATTTCATCTGCAATCATTAACTAACGGGCTAAATTCAGGCTCTGACTTCACATTGGAGTGCAGCAAGCAGGCAACGGCCTTTGGCCAGCTTTTTCTCTCTATAAATTAAACATATATGCTCAGCTGGATATATCCACATATAAGCTCAAACACACACACACACACACACACACATGCACAAACTGGCACACACACTCACTGGCCTCATGCGACACCCATTTTGTATGCGAAATTTCTAAATGGAATTTAATTTCCGGATTAGTATAGACATATTATGCATTTTGAGGCTAAACTAAACTGGCTCTCCAATTTGGTCTTCGGCTTGGGTCTCAGCCGTTTGCACTATGCCTCAATGACCAATTACAACAACAAACACAACAATAACAACAACAACAACATCATTGAGCTTTGCTCGGGCGTGGCACAGGTCCAGCTCCAAAAATTGCACAACATTTGCGGCAAAAGTCGTTTTTTTTTATACTCTTTGTAGGGGATATTCGAATTTCTGTAGTCGTTGAAATTAAGTAAAAATTCTAACTGTACTTATAACTAAGTTTAAGCTTTAAAGAAAGTGAATGCGATTTTTCAGCGTATCGCCTTTTCTTATCAATTGTTTATCTTACGCCTTTGCCAAGCAGTCAGCTGATAAAAAAGGTGAAAAAGTAGCGCTAATAAGAAATGTTTTTTTTTTACTTCTTTTGACTATTACAAATAATTAGCTTCATATCGGTTAGGTTCATTTTAATGGAAAGAGTATTTCAGCAACATGATAATAGTTATTTTTGTCAGTTATTTAGAAATTTGCTAAGTTGCCAATTTTTAAATTTCGTTTTCCACACAAAATCCAAATGCAAGCACAAACTTGAGGCAGAGCCCGCAGGAGCGACAGAGAGAGAGAGAGAGAGAGAGAGAGAGAGAGAGAGAGAGAGAGAGAGAGAGAGGGAGATAGGAATAGAGTTGATTTGACATTTCTGCTCTCTTCTATCTTACCATTTTCTGGTAGCTGTTCAGAAAACTGGCTCGGATTTGCCTTGTTCGCATCGAGTTATTAATGTAATTTGGTTTACCAACAGACAATGACGATGCCGATGACGATGACGTTGACGATGACGATGCCGATGACGTTGACGATGATAATGATGATGATGTGTGTAGTGAATGGATTTGTGCTTGATATTGTTGATGACGATGAGTTGACAGCGCCATGAAATTCCTTCTCTCTCCATCTTACTCACTGAGAAATTTGGTCGTTTAGGTAAAAACTAAATTTTTTAATAGAGTGAAAATTGCCGGAAACACAATTAAAACCAGGGCTTGCCATGAAAAGAATGCCAAAGCTGTTCCAAAAAAAAAATGGGAACAAATGTTTAATAGGGCATTGGGCGCGAGCGGGTGGCAGTTGGCCAAAAGCTGCACAAATCCAGGACAAAGGAGTGCATGGAAACAAAGGAATGCAATGCTGAAAGGCAGCACACACTGACTTCTCTCAAATCATCCAGAAAGTGGAGCGAATCCTGTGAGTCCTGCATGGACATTTGTTAGGGCAGGCTGGGATTTTGAAGTATGTGAATTGTTCTTTGTTTTTTGTAAGTTAGGGTATTCCCTCAACAGCGGAAGCACCTTATTTTCGGCGTACCCCAAAACACCCTCTGCTCCAGCACTCGCCGCAACCAACGCTTGTGGTGCACAATCTGTTCATTGTTTTCACAACAACAGGTAACACAGGCTGTTGGATGAGGTGTTTATAGCATTCGAGAGAGAGTCAGGGACAGGGAGAAGAAAGCGAACCAAAGGGAGAGTAAAGGGCACATCTAGTAGTTCTGGAAACATTCAAATATTGTTCAAAGAAGTAATGAGAAAGCTCGGGCATAGATTTTAAAAGTTGTGAATGATTAGCCAAAAACATGAACAGTTAGCCAAAACTGAAGATAATTGTTTCCATTGCAAGTATTCGATCTTGAGCACTGCAGCTCGGTCAGTAACTTTACGATCAACCCTCGCAAAGAGGGGTCATCAGGCTCAACTCTTTCACGAAGGTAAACCATCTTTTAGCCTTTGCCTCGGCACGTTAGCTGTTAGATAGGTTTGGTGTCTGTGTGTGTTGGCTGCTTTGCTAAATAATGAATGAACGACTGACCGACTGTTGGAATGAATGCATGTATGAGTGGTTGAAACATACCTTAACACAAGTCCGGCTCCCCAAGTGCAAGACTTGCAAGACAGCCAAGACAGCCAAGCAACAGAAGACTCAACTCGAATAGGGGCAAGTTTAACATGAATTATTATGTGCGGAAAAGTTCCATGGAGTCAGGCCAGTAGTCTGGACACCAAGGGGTTGCCACAGAAGAGTGCAGGGGTGATACAGAGGGAGGGTTTCAAAGGACGGGCACAACAGCGTCCGTAACCGTTCCGGTTGGTCTGCCAACAGGGCTCTGGACTCGGCGACATGAACTGGAACTGGGAAACGGTTTGTTTTATTTTGTGTGTCTTTTTTGTTGTTGTATTTTTTCTTGTATCTGTTACATACAATTTGTTTTAATTGCGCAAAGTAGTTGGCAACACTATTAGTGTAGCCAATTAATTTTCATTTAACAAGCAGCCCGCAGGATTCACGTCTCCCTCCTTGTTGTTGTCCTTTGTTTTTTTTTGCTGTTTACCCTATTGTTGCTGCTGTTGTTGTTGGGACATTTAAAATACTTGGATAACCGTGCTGCTAACTTTACATTTATCACTGATTAAACAGTTTTGTATCTTTCCTGATTTTGCACTTAAATGCAGCTCATATTTATGGAAAATGAGTGGAACTTTAATTGTTGTGAGAGTGTTAATCAAATGGTTCGGCATTTAAGAACTATTTAAATATCATTCAAAGTTTTATTAGCTACGAAAACTTTTATTCATTTTTCCATCAATTAATTATTATTTTAAAGTATTTTTGCCACTTTTGGTAATTATATACACAAATCCAAATTTCAATCTCGATATCAATGTGATTTGCTAACTTTCTTACTTAAAATAATATTATTATGTTTAAAGCACAAAAAATATTTTTGTTTTTTCAGGAAATTACATCTTTATTTTTGAATATATTTAAATCGATTTATTTTTATTTATTTATTTTTTTTTTTTCAGACTAAGAGGTTTAATAGATGGGTGCCTTTTCACTGTACTTAGGTGGAGCAGTCGCAGGATATTGTGGCTGCTGCTGTGGTGTTTGTTGCTGTTGCCAATTGTTGGTCGTTTTTGCTGGTGTCACGTATTGCACTTGGCGTGGTGCACCACCCACCGCTTGTTGTGGCACTGTCACATACTGAGTGGTGCCATTAGCTGCAGGCACCACAATTATCTGGCTTTGCCTAAGTATTCGGCACTGTCGGCAAGGACCCCACAGCCAGCCAAATGTCGCTCCAATGAAGTCCTGGCGACAGCGGCACCTATTATCTACAGTGACCACTCGAATCTGTGCCATATTGTATTCTAGTTTGTCGTTCGTTTTGTTACTGATCGCTAAAAATGCTTTGCATGTTTCACTTATAGACCGAAATGCTTGCCAACTTGGTCTTATCAGCTATCATTATCAATCATGAAAGCTTACTTTAGCTGATAAAACTTGCAGTGATTCATTTCCAAAAGGAAAGTTTGTATATAACACCTAAGGGTGCTTCCTATAGATAGATATAGAAATATCCTCCCTTTATTGAAGAAGCAAAATAGGTTTTTGAGGTTATTTAGTTTTGATTATAACGATTATAAAAATACTTTTTGATTTCTTTAAGCAAATTTCCGACCAATTAATTCTATGAGTGCTGAGTGTTAAAGTGACCTAATCCGGTCTCGTTCGAAGTTTAAGATACACAGAAAGGACGGGTCGAAAGACGATCAAATAGGCAGACGATTGGAACCATGGACAGGCGTAAAGTGGATATATCGACTCGGCTAGTGCCGCTGATCAAGAATTTATAAAAATATAATACACTTTGCAGGAGTATCAAGATGTATTTTGGGAAATTCAAAAACGTTAAACCAAACAATTTTCAAAAGCAAACCTAAATATTAAAGTAGAAACCCCGATTATCGATTTAAAACCATGATAAAAATGAGCATTCCATTAACTTACCAAACCTAAACCAATTTCCAAAACAAGTCCTTTTTTTTTATTGCTTTGTTACTTAGTGCAATTTGGTTACAATTCCTTTCTAAATTCTTCAATTCCACCAACTACAAATGGATGCAATATGCTAATTTAAAAGACACATTTTTCTTGAGCTAAAAACAAATAATAAAACCTATTATAATATTTTATAAAATTTAATTAAATCAGAAATTAACAACTAAATAGTTTAAGAGTACAGAACGAAATGATGTTTCATTTGAAAGAAATGTTAAATTTATTCCTGAGACAGATGAAAATTTTCTTTTAATGCATATTTATATAAATTTAAATTTAGTTGACGATCGCCACTTCGGAGTAGTTGGGCGGTTGGCCGTTTATGATTTGATGTCGAACTTGCCCCAATCGGATGGTGGTATTATAATACCCCCCCCATCAGCGGGCAACATAACCGGTTTGCGGTGCATGCGCTCACAGCGACGGCATGGACCACCCCAATCCCAGGGCCGCAGAAAGAAGAGGAGTCCTTGGCGATGACGGCACTCGAACTGAATGTTGATCTGCTCAACTTGTTGGGATTGTGTCACTTGTTGAACCTGACCCATTTCGTTGTTTTGATTGTTGCATTCCTTGTTTGTCGTTCGTTTTGTTACTGATCGCCAAAAATGCTTTGCATGTTTCACTTATAGACCGAAATGCTTGCCAACTAGGTCTTATCAGCTATCATTATCAATCATGAAAGCTTACTTTAGCTGATAAAACTTGCAGTGATTCATTTCCAAAAGGAAAGTTTGTATATAACACCTAAGGGTGCTTCCTATAGATAGATATAGAAATATCCTCCCTTTATTGAAGAAGCAAAATAGGTTTTTGAGGTTATTTAGTTTTGATTATAACGATTATAAAAATACTTTTTGATTTCTTTAAACAAATTTCCGAAATTTCTGACTTTTCCTAAGATAAAGTATTAAATCTGTTCTTGTAAGGAATATTATTTGATATAAAAAATGTGAAGATCATTGCTGTGTTGCTAAAAGTTGACAATTCAAATATGTTATTAAAAAAAATTTAATAAACTTTTATCTGAATGAAAACCTATATTCATACATTGAGATATGAATCAAATTCTTAAAAGCGAAAAGATTGGGAAATTGTAAGATATATTACTAAATTTATATACTTTCTTAAAGCTGAACAGAACCACAGCAAATTATAAGTTTTAAGGACTCTTTGAACTAATCTATAGATATTCTATTTATTTTCTTATTATTTTCTGTAAAATTCTTTATATTTCGTTTTAATAAAAACATTTTTTTTAATTTATCAAATTTCTGCTTAAATAATTACTTAAAAGTAAAAAGGTGTCAGATTTGAAGGAAATCGTTGCTTTATTTCTTTAAAATTATGAAACATTTTTAATGCTCCGTTTGAAAGTTTCTCGGAATATCCAAGGCGAAAAACTTGATTGGGATGTCCATTTAAAGTGCGTATTTGGGAGGAAGTGCCGTAGGATATGCCTCCTGGGATGATTGCCAATCCAGAGCCGTTTGAGCTTGTGGCACGGCTCTCGCAGTTTGTTGAGGGGCAACAATCACTTGTTGTTGTGGCACCATCACTTGTTGTTGCGGCACCATCCCTTGTTGTTGTGGAACAATCATTTGTTGTTGTGAGACCACAGCTGGCAACTGAAGGCGGCCGTTATTTACGGCGACTACTGATGTACCCGAAGTGGGCACCATGGTCACACCTTGTGACATGGCGCGCATGCAGCGACCACAGGGACGACCCCAGATCCAAGGACGAACTGCATATAGTGCTCTCCTATGATGGCAATCGGTTTTAATTTGTATTGTTTTAACTGTAGCCATGTTGTTTGTTGTTTGTCGTATTCCTTTGCTGTCGTTTGATGGGCTACTGATTGCCAGGCTCGCTTTGAGTGTTGCATTTATTGTCCAAAAATGTTTGTCATAAAATTGTTATCATAAGTTTCTCACAAACCTTCATGTATGTTATCGATAGACTTAAAGTTGATCTTTGATGATGATTCATGTACAAAAGTTGATAAGGCAATCGGTGTCTGTGAGACAGTTTTGACTAATGGGAAAGTATTCGATAACTATTTGTACAGTCGACACGCGTCGCGGGTGAGTCATGGTGTTCTGAAGAGCTTAAGGATCTTAATCTTGATGGATTACCTATTCCAAATAGATGTAAAATCAAATTTCTCAAGTTTTTGATGGATTTACAAAATTTTGTATATTTGTAGTGGAATTATATGTATTGGTCATTCGTTTATATTTTTTGAAGTAAAATATAATAACCTACTTATCAGCCTATTAGAACCTTAGACATCTGAAACCTTGTTGAGTGTCATTAACCATTAACATATAAAATGATTGTATATTGATAGATAGATTCATAGATTTCTCAATTCTTTTAATTGTTAAAACTATACAATTCTAGAGTTATTACATAGCGTTGTAGATTAGACTAAACTTCAGCCGATATTTAAATTTCAGTCAGGAATTTAACGAATTCTTATCTTTTGTACGATTTAATTAAATTTTATATATTTGCTTCCTGTTTCACGTCTCGCTGCGAACTTAATAAGGAATATACATTTGCGTCGTTATATTGAATCAAAAAGCTTGAAAAATGAATCTAGGGATATCTTGATACCAAAAATCATCTTGCGACCGATTAATTCTATGAGTGCTGAGTGTTAAAGTGACCTAATACGGTCTGGTTCGAAGTTTAAGATACACAGAAAGGACGGATCGAAAGACGATCAAACACGCAGACGATTGGAACCATGGACAAGATATCGACTCGGCTAGTGCCGCTGATCAAGAATTTATAAAAATATAATACACTTTGCAGGGGTATCAAAATGTATTTTGGGCAATTCAAAAACGTTAAACCAAACAATTTTCAAAAGCAAACCTAAATATTAATGTAGAAACCCCGATTATCGATTTAAAACCATGATAAAAATGAGCATTCCATTAACTTACCAAACCTAAACCAATTTTCAAAACAAGTCCTTTTTTTTTTATTGCTTTGTTACTTAGTGCAATTTGGTTAAAATTCCTTTCAAAATTCTACAAACTAAAAATGGATGCAATATGCTAATTTAAAAGACACATTTTTCTTGAGCTAAAAACAAATAATAAAACCTATTATAATATTTTATAAAATTTAATTAAATAGTTTAAGAGTACAGAACGAAATTATGCTTCATTTGAAAGAAATGTTAAATTTATTCCTGAGACAGATGAAAATTTTCTTTTAATGCATATTTATATAAATTTAAATTTAGTTGACGATCACCACTTCGGAGTAGTTGGGCGGTTGGCCGTTTATGATTTGTTGTTGAACTGGCACCGATCGGGTGGTGGTGGTGGTGGTGTTTGTCATCACAACGGGTTGTGCCACGACAGAGTTAACAGCTACAGTACCCGTCATATTAGTGGGCACCATAACCACATTGCGTTGCATGCGCTCACAGCGACGGCATGGACCACCCCAGGCCCAGGGCCGCAGAAGGAAGAGGGGTCCATGGCGATGATGGCACTCGAACTGAATGTTGATCTGCTCAACTTGTTGGGATTGTGTCACTTGTTGAACCTGAGCCATTTCGTTGTTTTGGATTGTTGTATTCCTTGTTTGTCGTTCGTTTTGTTACTGACTTAGTGAATGAACCGAATGTTGCATTTATAACGCAAACTGTCTGCCACTCGGCCATTATCAGTTTGCTCGTAATCCTTGAGATATCTTATCAATAAACTAATGCCAAAATGATGGATCCATACCTGCAGTGATTCATGTGCAAGGCGTAGTTTAGTTCCAAAAATGTTTAACGGGGGTCAGAATGAGGCCATTGTCTTGCTCGTGAGTGACTCATGAATCTTAATGCCTGTCTCCAAGTATCAGCAAGTATTCCCTGATCGGATTATGGTTGACTCATGTTTTGTTAATCTGGGGAAATTCGATGTTCATTTTATTATTTGCTTATATAATTGTCGTAATGAATTCTTATCTATAACTAAATCCTTTCTAAGTGCATGCGAACTAGTGTACTTAATGTGTTGATTTTATATATTTTTTTATATTTTTAATATAGTTAGCTATGAGAAGGAAGCATTTCTGAATATTTTCAATAGAAAACTTAATGATATTGTTACATTTTTTCAACAGCTCTTTTAGAGCTGATGAAGGAACGGATCAGATATGATAAAGTTAAAGGTTCGATATATAAATAAATATATATATATTTTTTGTAATATAAATGTAGCAACAGGCAGCCGAAGCTTAAAGGCTTTTTAAGTTTAAGCCAACTGATTATATATATCATTTAAAATCTGAAGAATATATAGAGTTGCTCATAAGCCGCATTTCACTCAAAGGAATAGAAGTTTGACAAAGAAATACTGCAACCATCAGCTCGATCAGCCTGAAAGCAGGTTTACAAAAGCCAAACTCAAGCACTATCCCAAATATATTAATAATTCTCACATGAATTTTACTTGCAGGTAAGTCCAGAGATCTAAAGCTAATTTAAGGAACAAACCAAAGCCGTGACGTGACTGAAAATCTATACAGTCTTTCCAAAGTTACAGAAAACATTGCAAGAAAGTAAAAAAATATTCCGTGTATCAAATTGAATTGTATATTTATTCTAAAGGGCAAATCATAGCCAAAATATCTATTGTCTTGAAAATCGATGCCGCTTTAGCAAGGTTAAGGCAGAATGAAGTCATAAAAAGTAATTTCTAGCGACTTGACAGCTTAACATGTGAACAAAGGTAAACAGATAACACAAAAGATACGAAAAACTTCAATAAACAATATCAATTGAAAGATATTAGGAAAAATAACATCATAGAACTACTCAAATAGTTGTTGCCACAAATTCGCCTGCCTCATGTGCACAATTTTTGTTAACCCATTCAAATACTAAGGCCAATTATAATCATATGCTATATGTTGATGCAGTAAATTTATTTTAATGACAATTTCGATTAGTTAAAAGCATCATGGAAAAAAGAGAGTTAAAAACAATAGACTGATATATAAAGTAATTGACAGAGGATTTCATTTCATATTAATACTATTGACAAATAACAAATAAATATTTAATACATTTTTCTTCTGTTTTTCAGCCAATTTGATAATATAATTTCAATTAAAAATAAATACATTTTGTTGTTGTAGTTGTTCATGTTTTTTTTAGCTTATTAAATGAACATGTGAAATGGCTATTTAATTGAGTGCCACGCCCAGATGTTGCTCCTCTTTTTTTTTGCTATTGTTTTTCACCAGCGTCGGCCGCCGACGTTGAACTCGATGAGTGGTCGACCGGGTCGCACCACTTCCACCTCGACGACGGGTGGTGGCTGATAGACGACAGCTGGTGCTACCACCTCAACAACTGGTGGCCGGTATGCTGGGTAACGAGGACCAACGTCCACCTCGATACAGGGACGTGGCAAACGGATTGGTGCAACATCCACCTCCACAATGGGACGACCATGATGGTGGTGATGATGGTGGTGACGGTCCTCTCCGTAGTATGGCATCCTGTTTATGTTTTATATAAATATCCTCAGGTATCCTTGTAGCGCCTCTAAAATTGTACTTGACGCTTCGTTCGCTGTGTGTTAACTGATTTAATTCCGCAACTGGTTGACATATTTAAGCGAACGGTTTTCGGTCATTTTGAGCAGGTCGGTACTTTTTATTATTTGCACATTCAATGGGGCTTACTTCATTATCTTGTCAGGTGGTCTTAGCTGTCTCCGATAAACATTGATAAACAACTTTCCAGTACGCGAAAAAAAAACCAAAATGCGTTGTGGTAATTTCGTTTTTTTTTTGGTGACTTGCATCAAGTTTGCCAATTGAAAAGTGAATCATAAAAATTGACAAAATTCACACTTTGCATTTTTATAAAAATGAATCATGCTTTTAGTCCTAAAACGTATATAGTATTCCTAAATAATAAGTTTAACATCTAATTCCGCATTGCTTATGTCATTAGTTGGGCTTTCCCATTTGGATCTTATGTCAGCGATAAAAGTTGATAAACAACTTCCAATAATAAGGACACATTCCAAAAATTGTCAATAGTAAACTTCTATTTGGCCTTTGCAATTATATGGCGTAGTAGAATTCAACAAGTACATTTGTAGATAAGATATTGATGGATCAGTGAAAAAAAAAAACAATTATTTTGTATACAAACTAAACTGATAATAAAATACTTTTTCAAATGGAAAAAGAAGTGAATGTCAAATTGCGACATTGAAAAATAACAAACCAAACAAAATTGGAAATATAATTGAATGGGTATATTAAGTAGTATACAAGACTTACAAAAAAAATTATAAAATTATGAAAATTATATTAATCAAATAATAATTTCGATGTAAATATAAAATATAAAATATTCTATTATTGAAGTATGTAAAAACGATTCTAAAACCGAATTCCATAATTTATTGTTAGCTTCAAAAAATGGACTGAATCCGAAAACGGAACCGGAATGGGAACTACAACTTTAACGAGTGAAATTCAAAACCGAAAACGGAACTGAAGATCAACATTTCTTAAGAACCAGTAAGAGGAACCGATAATATTAGTCCATATAGAGACACAATGGAATCGAACAACGAAAAAAAAGGGAAACAATTTACCAGCACCTTGTGAACCGGGATCGTAAGGCAAATACAATTCGGTGTGTCACGCACAATATACGCATTCAATTCTGATAAGTTTAAGCAACTTATACATATATATATATATTTATTTAGACAAACAGATTTCAGAATAATTCACAGTTAAACACATTATTTTGTTGTGGAGAAGGGCATCTACCATTGTGGATAGGGTGGATTAGTGTATTGTTGCTGATACTGATAGGTCTGCTGCTGCTGATAATAGCCCGCAGTGCCCATGGTCATGCCAGCAGCACCATATGGTTGAGGTTGTGGCATCATCACTTGACCACCTGCCATAGGCATATAGTTGGCCGCTGGGGTGACGACGACTACTTCGGGCCGAGCAATCGGCGCCTGATAATATCCGCCATATGAGCGGGGGAAAACATCAATCTCGATATCTGCAATGACACGAAATAATAAATATTGTAATTGTATATATGGCAGACCAATCCAATATCCATCTGTACATATGGTTCATCCATTTTGCTTACTTGGGCGATAATGGTGATGACGATGGCCATAGCAATGGGAATTTTCATAGTACCGCATAGTTCTAGCCAAACTCTCTGTGTGCTGACTGGAGCACAACACTTTGTCTACTACGACATGTCGTTGCCACAATATTGTGATATAGCCAACAAGTGCCCGACCCAACATAGGCTGACTTCCAGTGTACAGCAGAGCCCATCAATCAGCGCAGAGCTTAATGGCACTTTTATTTCCAGTGCGCCAGATAACCGTCTCCCCCACACAAAAAACAGAAAAAAAAACAGGTGATTGGTTAGTCATCTTAACTGGGCAATAATCGAACTGATAGCAATAGACGATAAGCGTTGCGGGGGTTGCACACAAAGTAAACTTCATAAAATTCAAAAACTGAACTCGAATGACGTAGTTTACTCAAGTATTTTTTTATATTTTAACTGTTGCTATTGAAAATATAGTTAAATTATTGAACTGTTTTTATTTTTAAATATTTTTTTTTATCTTTTTGTTCATAATATCTTTAATATTTGATGTTTAAAGTGTCTGCGCTAACAGATATTGTGATTTGACATATAATTCATATTTTTATTATACTTTAGGCATAGACCTTTTGCGAAACATGGAAATGTGTCATAATATATAATGTATAAATATATTTCCAATCCATACGGAGTTCAATTTCTTTTGGATCAACCCTCGCGCATTATTTTTTCTTTTTGGCAGATGGACACATGTGTATTGTGCACATTTCCAGATCAATGTTTCGATAGTTATTGATTAGCATTGATGGTAATCGCAAAACATGAAGCATAATCCACAGATGGCAATGTTATTGAACTTATCGCCACTAGACGCCATTTGATTGGAGGCTTATCGCACAGATAAGAAACTTTGATAAGCGTTGCCCAAACTCAAATGAACACACATTTTGTTAAGTCATAGAAACACACATTTATATTTATATTTATTTTCTGAACTTGTCTACATGTCTACGAAATTATTATTGAGCTGCATAAATTCATCGAAAATTATCCTTTTTCTACATGGCTCAGTAGCGTGGTGGTGGGTTATGGTAGTGGGGATCTGGTGGTGGTTGCTGATAGTAGGTCGGTGGTGGTGGCTGCTGTTGCACAACGACAACTGGTCGTGGTGGTGGTGGTGGCTGCTGTACAACCACAACGGGTGCGGGACGCGGTGGCGCCTGCACAACGACAACGGGGGAGCGACGGGGCCAACGTGGTGCGATATTCACACTGACAATGGGGCGACGTCCACAACGATCACCGGGCGCCATTTTGTTTTTTTTTTTTTATTTGGTATTTGACTGGAAACTTGTAAACACGTCCAAATGCCTTCACTTATCGTACTCGACTGAACTCAAAGCTATTTAAATGCCGCGATAAAACGCAATTTGCCAGAGAATTCCGCAGAAAGCTTTCACAATATATATATACTATATATACATATATATATATCGACATAGCTCATACGCATTGTGTGCGATAAGTTCTTGGACTCCTTAACAAAAGCGATAAAGAGACTGAAAATGTTTACGGTGCTTGATAGCAAATATATATATTTATGTAATTTGTGCTAATCATATCTGTACCGATCGATATTTGATTAGATTTTTCACCACAGTATTAATTTGTTGCGATAAGCTTTGATCCCCATTGAGTTCTGCCTACTTTTGGGTTGTGTCAACTGACTGGGCTTCCCTGCCTTATAACGAACATTTAGCAACTGAATGACTAATATTCAATATAAAATCTACTTGACTGATATCCATTCAAATATTGGCCAAATAATCAAGCATTTCTACATGACGCCTACGTCGTAAAAATATCAATATTCTAAATAATAATTGAAGCATTTCTTAGACAATTAAAACACTTTACTCTTGACAATTTGACGGGTTACTTGAGTCTTGCAAATATTGGCGAATCAATTAGGAAGCCGTGCAGCAGAGGGAAAAGGGCAAGACAACAAGAAAATGAAATTTGCAACTGCAAATTGCTGGACAAGTAAGTGAAGAAGACATCAGATAGATGACATATTAAGGGCAATCTCAGGAGCTTCTTAATTACACGAATTGTGGACATAAATAAAATATGTGCAAGTGTAGCAAAAATAAATATATCTGTTTGTGTATATGTATGTCTATCTATATTGAGTATATTGTTAACATGAGAATTTGAAATGCGTTGAGTTGTTTTTGGACTTTTGCTAATTGAGTTGTTGTTTTCACTTGTTGGCAATCAAGAGTGTGGTAAAGGGAGAAAAATGGAGGGGTGGGGAAGCGTTGCATTTGCAAAATTTGCAGCACTTGAGTGTCACTTTGATCAAAGCTACGAAGGGGAGGAAGTGAGGTGCTGAATACAAGCACTTTGACTGCAGGGTGGTGGGGGGAGGAGGTGTGGGGCTCTGACAGGCAAAAAGTTAAACATGCACAAAGCAAAAAGCGAGCTGAAAAGTTTTTCGACTTTGCCCAGAAAGTAGTAGGAAATGAATGCGAGACTTGTCGGCTTATGCGGCATAACTCGTACATATTACAAAATGGATTTCAGCATTGAGCCAAACTGCTGTTACCCATTAACATCATCATCAGGATAAGCAACGGCGCGTGGCAGTGGCAGGGGAGCGGCAGGCAGGCTGGCTTACAGGCAGTTCGACAGCGTGAAGCCGCTTGGCTTCGTTGCCATCCTGCTCCAGCTCCAGCTACTTTCACAGCACCCTCTCTACTCTGCCTCTGCATGGCTTTTTATTTTTTATACCCATTAAAAATGGCCTTAAGAATAAGGATAGAAGTGCAGGGCAGAAGAAATCACAGAGATCACAGAGAGTATCTGAAATTTGGCATTTTGATTTTTGTGCATCTATAAATATCGACTTTCAACTCCGGTTATTGAGCATATCTTGAGGATTATCGGAGCTATGGCACAAAGTCACACTGTTTATTAATATTACATATTCCTTACAACTTAAAAAATTGTATTTAAATATTATTAAAAATGCAATATTATTATTAAATATTTGCTTATTGCATTCAAAAGTTGTCTTAGTAATTATGATTAATTCTTTTTGGGTTACAAAGTATCTTACAGTCAGGCACTCAAAATCCAACCGCCGACTTTTCGCATGCATATTTTAGGAAATGAATTGCTAGCCTGGCAAAAGATAAAGCGCCAGCGTCTCAGAGTCATGTGGAGCAGCGAATCGATAACTGTCAAAATATAAGCCGGCGAGCAACACGCAAGACAGCCACCAGAAAGAGAGAGAGAGAGAGAAAGATGTTGGAGTTGGTAGGGTAGAACGAACAGAGAGAGAGAGAGAGAGAGAGAGAGAGATCCGGGGAATCAGAAGTCGTCGCGAGGCGGCACACAATTTAAATATTTATGGAGCTGAGCAAGTGGCGCCTCAGCACACGGCATAACCAAAAAACCGTAACCGTAAACCCAACTGAAAACCGGGTAACTGCACCAGCAGAAGCAGCAGCGGCAGTAGTAGCACCAGCAGTAGCAGTAATGCGAAACCACTGCTGGCGGGGGCAAGGAAGAAGTACCAGCGGGGAGTGGAGCATATGGAAAGCATTATTGGCAGCGCCAGAAAACGCATTTCCTGCACATGTCATGACATGAAGGCGTCGACCAAAATGCAGCGACAAAGCTGGCTTAGACGAATAGGATGAACAGCAGGCGGCAGGAGGCACAAGGGGAGACAGAAGAGAGTTTCTCGCAACGCTTGAAAGAAGCCGCAGCGACAGCAAGCTTCTCGTCTGCTTTTCATTTTATTATTCTAGTTTTTATTTTTATTTTTTTTCAAATTTTAAGGTTACATATTTAAAACATTCACAGCACAGTTTGAGGGCAACGCTGTGATTTATTGATGCTTGTCAAAGTGCGACAGTTTGAGAGGCAGTGTGCAGATATTTAAGCTGTGCAAAACTCAAACTAAAATCGGTTTCCCTTTGAAATAATGTCTTTCTCTCAGTTTCTCAGTTTCTCTCTTTCTCTCTCATATCCCTCTTGGTGTTGATTTCCCTTCCGCTGCCCCTCTTCCCCTTTCATATTTGTGGCAATTTCCGTTTTTCGCTTTTCTATAATTGGTTTTCGCTTATTGTGACAAACACACGAGTTGAGCCCAAATTTAATAAAAGCCAATTCACGCACGCATGTCGAGGCGCAAAAACTTTTGTCCACTTGTCCTGGCTAATGAAGCAGGCGTAGGGTTCATTATTTTTTTTAAGGATTATTGCTGGGGTAAGGTCTGGCCTCAAAATAAAGTTGTTGATTTGTGGCTGGGGGGGCGGGGCAGAGATGTCAAAACGTCAGCAAATATTTTGTTACTATGTTGTGTAACATACATAACACAGTTCCTCAGTTCCTCAACTCCTCATCAAATCGTCGCCCATCATCCAGCCAAGTGTAAAAGTGCCTCAAACACCTCCCTCGCCCGAGTCCACTCGAGTGTGCAATTAGGTGAAAATAAATGGTTTAACAAACGCCTCGAAGTGTGCAATCATTTAAATTTCACTTCATTTGTCCTTTTCATGATTTCAGAGCACAACTCTCCCCCCGCCCCCGCATATCACAACCCCCACAACGCAGTTCCCTCCCAGAACTTCAATATCCAATATCCACCCCTCGATGCGTAGTTGCGCACTCCTAGACACCAAATTACGGAACCAAACAAAAATTATTTTGATTTATATGCAAGGCGAAGACTTTATATCCTCCTGTCCACACTGCATCTGCTCAAAGCGTCGTCTTCTTCTTCGCTTTCTTTTCCTGCTTGGTTTTTTTTTCTTATTTTTCTGTTTTACTTGTTGGTATTACTCTATCAAAAGAGTGTTTTAGTTTTGTGTTGAATTACGTTGTTTTTGGTAAGCTGGGATAAGGAAAATGAAGAATGGAAATCGATTCTTGGGTAGAACACTGGATGAAAAGCTAAAGAACTAATGAAAAATGTTTTTTTTTTTAAATTTAAGTATTATTTTAGTTTTTTAAGTTTATGAAACCTACTTAAAATTGGTAAATAACTATATATTTTTTTTATAATATAGTCGTTATTCATTTTCCAAAAATAGTCCAAATTTCTAAGCTAACTTTCCTATTTTTATTATTATTTTATTATTATTTAAAATTATTCGAAGAATTGAAAAACTCACTTTTGAATGCCAAAAGAGTATTTCATTTCGTCATCGCACTTTTAGTTTGTTTTCTTTTTCATTTTGTTGCTTGTCGTCGACTGTCAATAGATTTGGCCCAACTAAATGCTTTGATTCGCACTGGACATGACCACCCTCCAGCCACATACACCCCACACCCCAGATTCACCACCCGTACTGCTGCCGCCTAAGCTTGCCCTTTGCCTGTCAACAAAACGCGCCTGAAAACGAATTTGAAATGCAAATTTAATTTAAGACGCGACGGTGGCTATCTCCAACCCCACCAATCCCCTCCACTACTAGTGGACACAGCGAACGTCTTGAGGACTGAGCTTGAGCCAGAGCTTGGGGTCCTCACATTAATTGCCCACATTCCTGTGTACGATTTATTCAAGTCCTGTGCGCGTTTTGCCTGTTAATTTTGCGCCAAATCAGCAACAACTTTGGTTTTCCATTCCTATTCGAATTTTCCATTTCGATTTGTGGCGTGTGCATACAATTTTACGCTGACTACCCAAAAATAACTGTTTGAGCAGTTCGTTGGGTTGGTGTGAGGGTGGGTGTGGGGGTGTGTGGAGGGTGAGTGCGGGTACGTATATATGGCAGTAGGCATTGGTTCCTGTTCTGTTCGTATGCTGAGTGTTTCTGGCCTGATTGAAATGTTGGCAAACTATTGCGAATACTACTCGCAAGTTTATTGCCAAATTGATGAAGTGCTCCCTTTCATATGTGTGTGTATGTGTGTGTGTGTGTGTGTGTGTGTGCGAAGCTATGGGCTGAAAACAATTTCTAGTCAAGTTGCCTACACTTTCAGTTTAGAAGCTAACCAGCGCATTTATTGCTCCCCTCTTGTGGCACCCCTTCTTGCAAGTTATATTGCGTTGCATGCCGCCTGCAATTTGGCGCCGCTGATATGCAAATTAAGTTGTTGCGCTAAACGACGTGCCGGGAAACAGGTTCTGGGCTGCTTCTCTCCTACCCGGCAAACCCCAACTCATTTGTATTACAATTCGTCACAAACAGTGCTCATGTTTGTGTGTGTGTGTGTGTGTGTGTGAGTGTATGAGTGTGTATGTGATGTTCGAGCTTTCAAAAGTTTATGCGCCTCTGTCGAAAATGCACTTAAATTTCATATGCGAGGTTTGCAAGCAAAACTAATCGATTGCATTTATCATGAATATATGTTGAAATTACGGGAATACTTTTAAGATATGTAAATTCGATGCATCATGTAGCAAGTCTCAAATTGTTGAAAATGCTTACTGTGTACTTGATGAAACAAATTAAGTATGTAATGTGAGATCTCTGCAAACTGAAGCTTATTTTTCACTTTTTAAAAAAACGAATACACTTCCAACAAAATCATAATCAGACATAATTCTTTCTCATATAAATATTGTAAAACTATTGAAAATGTGCAAGAACTGTATATTCAAGTTGTAGGAAAGGATGTAATAGGCAAAAGGAAGCCTCTCACACCATATAAGTTATATATATTCTTAGTCAAGTCGAGCTATCTGTATTTCTGTATGCACATCTCAGATACTACTTGGGCTACAGAATTTTTGAAGATACGTTCTCTTATAATATGAAATTCTTGTCATATCTTATCTCATAACATTTTAAGCAATTTAATAAATAGCTGACAATATGTAGAGTACATTTAAAAAGTGTGTGTTTTAGTGGCTTCGTAAGAAAAGCCTTATAAAAAACATTCTGTGATTAATTGGCAAGACTTAAGACTTTCACATTGCTTGTTAGCATCTGTTATCTACTACTAGCTTAGTTCCAGTTCTTATAACTTTTCACTCTTAAACAGGAAATTTGAAGGACTTTTCGCAAGCTCCTCGCTTGTGGCTTGATTTGTTGCATGTGGCAGTGCGATTCGTGGCAAGATTTATGGTACAGGAAAGTTGCGCGCTTGCATAAATTGCTTGGTAATCTGAGCCTTCAGATCAGGCTGAAAGAGAGCGAAGAGCAGAAGGAGGGGGAGAGAGTGAGAGAGAGAGAGAGACAGATGAAAAGCGTGCACTTCATTAGCTCAATAATTCCACAATAAATGATGCAAAACGATTGACAAAAAGGCAAAAGCACAAACCGAGTTTGATTTTCAGTTTTGCAATCGTCATTTGGCAAAATTTGAATTTGGCCCCTTCATATGCGGAAACGTGCCACGAATTGTTGCGTTGTCAACGAGCCGTATGCGTTATGTTGAGGGGCTCTTTCATCAAGCAGCAGAAAGTTGAAAGCAACACAAATCGCCGAAAAATCAAAATCCAATTCGAAATTGCCAAAACTCAAATTGCCAAAATCGAAATGCAAAACATAATTATGACAAGCATGCCAAAACAAAAGCTCTTGCGATTACGAAATGAGAGGGGGGAGGGGGGGAAGTTGGATGCGGTTTCTGCGGGGTCTGCGGAGGCTGCTTTTATTGGGTGGATGCGACCTTGTCCAAATTATATGCTGAGCGTCGCTTAACGGCAACGGAAATTCGCATTATGAGATTTGGCTTTGACCCGTTGCCAAAACAGAAAAGAGCAAAAAAAAAAAGGAAAACAGCGAAAATTCCGGAATTGGATGCTGAATGTTGTTTTATGGGGATGGAAATGTTAGTTAAAAGCAGCATTTACATTCCGATATACATCATTCGTCCGAGTCACAGAGAGAGAGAGAGAGAGAGAGAGAGCGAGAGAGAGAGAGTGAGTGAGTGAGATTGAGAGAGAGCGAGAGAGCTGGTCAATTTTCGTGGAACGTTTGGTTTGCGTGTGGCTGCAATTTTAATTAAAATTTATTGATTTACAGCTGAATAAATGCTCGTTGCAATTGCAATTGCAATTGCATCAATGTCGTGACCGTTTGTCGCACTGCATTTCTGCCATTCATTTAAGGCCAAAACGCCGCACACACACACGCACACCGTTGCAATCGTAGCGTTATTGCGGTTTTTGGCTCTGCAATTTGATAATCGAGTTGTGTGGCTTAGCAAATCAGCTCGAGTGTGATGCTTAAATAAAAATAAAATATCTTGTTTCAAATTGCTACTAAACATAAATGTGCACACAGCGCAACTGAGCCGGCCTAAAAACTATGACTTCTAAATTCCAATTTTCGATTTTGCATTTACATTCCCATTTGCAAATAAACTTAATTATTGGCATTCCATTTGCTATTTATTTGTCTTTTTTTTTTGGTAGTGCCGTTTTCTCTTAGTGTAGTAATTTTATTTGAAAACAAATACTATTTAATTAAATTGACATTCTTTTGGGTGGCACATTTAGTATAATTTTCCGACGGTGTGTAATTATGCAACGGTTTTGCAAATATCATATTTAATTAAACATTATTTTCAAATAAATTTATATTTTATTGTCGTAATATTTGGTTGCAAAATAATGAGCATATGTTGAAGAGCTGATTTAATTAATGACAGCTCGCAAGCGTCGCCCTTCAATTAAATACTTCTTCAACTATAAATTATGCTGCACATATTTACATATCGCATGTTATACGATCGCATGCAATTGAAATGATTTCTTTAATTATATAACAACTGGATTTTTAAGGTATTCAAACCAAATTCAAGTCTTCTTTGTTGTTTTAACTCGGATTTGTGTTATTTTTGTATCGTTCATCGATTGAATTCAGAAAACAACTGATATTACTTTCCCCCACAATATGTACACAATATTTGATCCACTTTTTTTTTTTTTTGGTTTGCACTAATTCTCAATCTCAGATTTTGCATTCGATAATACATTTCCGCTTTTAATTAAAGTTTCAGTTGTTGAAACATTTTTCAAAAAGTTCTTTCAGAAAAAGTTAGTTTCTGCCTGGCATCGACGACAACAACTAACTATTTGTGGCACCGTACACCCCGCGTCAATGTCATTAACAGGTGAAAGTTTTCAGCAGCAACTACACACACACACACACATACACACACACACTAATACAGAGGCATCATTATTTGTGTAACTTAGTGAGAATCAGACGAACAATTGTAATTGCGGTTCATTTGACAGTTTTCATTTAGTTTTCGTATTTTTTTTTTCCATTTTCTGCATTGTCTTCAGCGGACAGGAAGTGGATTGAGAAGGGGAAGCGGAAAGTGTGGCAGGATGTTGCCACCGCTGCTGTTTCATTATTAACGTTAACAAAGTGTTAAGAAGTGCATTAAGCCAAATGTTAACTGCCAGAGTCCAAAAGTTAAAACTACAAAACTTACGGCTGTAAATCAGCGCAAGAAAACGAAACAGCCAAAAAAGTTGAGCTTCCTCAAAAGTCGCGGGGACGTGGCAAAGGGGAACGGGGGGTCAATTGTTAACATCTGGCGCTGATTTTTAAGGTCACGCTTGGGGAGAGATTCTCGGTTTAATTACAATAAAATATTTAAAACACTTGGTGGCTCTCTCTGCGCTTGCCAGCTGTTTATGGGCCGAACATAGACTTTTACGACCTGGCACACATGTCGGAAACGTAATTTGATAGTTATGGCTGCAACACACATACGTCCAACTCCAACCCCCTCCCACAAACCGTGCAACAGCCCTTAACAATATGTGCAAAAAGCAGCCGCGCAGCATTGCCAAAGTTTTAACCAAGTCGCATGAATATTTAGTTGCGTAATGCGCCAAAAAACCCCGCCCCTCTCAACTCATTTTCTTTATTAACCAACTCCCCACAGACCACACCTCCCCCCTCCCCCGCGGCCCTTCACATTTATCTTTAATTTGTGCGACAAGCTAAACAAAACAATGGCAAACTCAAAACAATGGTAAAGAAAAGAAAATGCTAATTTTATTGACACCGCCCATCCAAAAATTCAGACAACAAACGCGGAAATTGAAGAAAGGTAAGCGCGGTTTGCGGGCGAGCCGAGTTGAGTGTTGGTAAGACATGGGGGGGGGGGGACAATTTACGGTAGCTGGCTGGCAAGTCATTAACACATTTGCGCAACCCAGTTGCGTATACGAAAGCCACGCCCACATCCTGTGCCTAATTAACACGCTTTGAATTGTGAATTTTGAAATGCGGCATCAACAATAAGAATAGGGGAAACGCAGGAGCAAGGGTGTCCTCCACGAGGGGTGGCGGTGGTGCAAATGTTATGCCAAAAAGGATTTAGTGTTAAGTGAAACAACAATTGAGGAATTCGCTGATTATTGCAATGAATTTCTGATACCCTCACCAAGTCTGCGTGCGGAATTCGCCGAGAAGAATTTCTCAATAACAATCCAATTCGAATTTGATGTGCTATATTTTGAATCGAAATTTCAAATATGTAAATATGACAATATATTTAAAAAAAAAATAAATATGAAATAATAAAATATGAAATAATATTAGTAATAATATAATATTATAATTACGTAAACTAAACTGTTTTTGTTGGTGTGCAGAAAATGGAAGAAAAAAATGTATTGAAACAACATTTTGTTGAACAACTGATTAATATTTTATATATCCATTATTTTGTTTATTAAATTTTATATAAATTACTTCGCATTATATATTTATTGAAATCTAATTAAAAACTGTGATAAAGCTCATAATTAATGGCTAATATTCAAGAGTTAAATTAAGTCAAAGTTGGAATCAAAATGTTCAATTTTAAATATTTTGCACTTTGTGAATTCGAATAAGCTTTCGAGGGACAAATAAAATGTTTGGGATCACAGCAACAGCCTCAGACAAATAATTTGATATCGACCCGACGCAGGTTCTATGTAAATAACCAAACTGCCTGTTAACCGATAAAAGCCCCCCGATAAAAATCAGTTAATACCCTTTGCCACAAGGGTAGAACAATATGTTACCGTATTGATTCCTGCTCTGCTGCCGTCGTCACTTTGATAACTGCAGGACCTTTTTTGGCGCCACCTTGAAGGTGTCAAAATAACATATTTTGCCTTATGATGTGCGGGGCGTGAGCTCCGAAATGGGCGTGGCAGTTGTTAGGCACCAAATGAAATTAAAACGCGCATAAATTATATGCTGAAGAAGCGGTCCCCCGAAAAACTGACGACGAACATAAATCGCTGAATATATTAAGACATTTTCCTGGGGCCTGTTAATTTCTTGGCATCAAGTTTTGCATACTTATTGCAGGGTTGCTCACTAGGGGTAGCTGGGAGTGGGGGGGAGAGGGATGACTGCATAATTGCTCAATAGTGTGCAGCACTTTGTTTAAGCAATTAAGTCGATTGTTAACGGCTTGGAACATTTTTGGCTGTGATTTATGTGTGTGCCGCAGATACGCCCCATGCTCTATGTGTATGTGTGTGTGTTTGTGTGTGTTGCAAGTCATTTGATTAACTAGAGTTGTTGTAGTTGTTACTGCTGCGGCTGCTGCAATTCGCAAGAATTTTAATTTCAGTCTTAATGCCGTGTGTTAAATGTCAAGCAGATGCTGTCAGCCAGCAAATTAATTAAAAATGCTTTAAATAAATATATGGTGGAGCCGTGTTGCCAATATAAAACCCCAGCAACAAAATATTATTAACTTCACTCCAGCTGACAACTGAGCATTACACGGGACTTTTGCCTTAATAACTTGTTTTCATTAAAAAATCTGGTAGAAAAGGATTTCACGTAGGAAACAGGCAGAAGATGAAGCAGGCAGAAGCTAGAGTATAAATAAATGTATGCCACATATTATATGAGATATCTTTTTTATATATCTAGATCAAGCAGCAATTTTTTTTTTTTGATTTTATTGATAAATATAGATTGATGACTCTCCACTTATATTTTACAGGTTATGAAAACCAGAGATAAATATGCAATTCTCAACTGGTAAACTGGTCTTTGATTATTGACGTAGGCATGACTGAGAGTAGTCTGGGAAACTATAAATACACATACATATACATATATAGATATATATCATTGCTCGTTACAGGTTGGTAAATCACTCTTATTTTGCTTTGTTTTTATATATGCTCGGGTCAAACTTGAGAAAAGCAAGAGAAGCAAGTGTTCGATGGGATATTTTATTTTACAGCTCTCGCTCGTCATCAAAGTTCAAACTGCCTGTCGTTATATTTTTTACACACGCTGCTCGGCCTTTTTATATAAATCGGAAAAAGTTTGTAACTCAAACCGGTCGGTTTGGGGCCTCGGCTTTTAGCTGCCGTATATTTTATGGCTAGTTGTAATGCCAAGTGTCTGAAACTGAGGCGCAGTGAAAGCATCTTTCTCTCTCTCTCTCTCTCTCTCTCTCTCTCTCTGTCTGTCTGTCTGTCTCTCTGTCTGTCCCAGGCTCCAAAGTGGCTAAAGTCATGAGCTTGTCAGTTGTAAAAGGCCAAGAGGGGCGGAGTGGGAGTGGTGGGCAAATAAAAAACATTGCATCGAGTCTGGCAGGCAGGGCGGCAGCAGATACAGTGAAAATACCTTGGCAAATAACATGCAAGGCAATTTTCTTGGAATTTTTCAATTACATAATGCAATTGAGCAAAACTGCAGCAGCAAGATTGTAAAGGAATACTCTGCTACTTATAAAATACATAAATTTGTTATTTTGTCATAAGTGCCAGAGGTTATCTCATATCTTTGACTGCAATGCTGGCAGCTGAATGCCATCATAATATATATCTGAGCCGCACAAAGCTCAGACTTATTTCAATAAGTCAAAAGCATTCTCTGCGGCATAAAATGTATTTGCTAATAAAATTATTAAGCTAGCAAAAGTTGCTAGCTTAAATTGTGAGTTGAAATCATTCTTAAAAGTCACTTAAAATGTTTTTGTTTTTGTGTTGTTCAGAGATAAACTATGAAAGACGTTGTTAGATTTAGGTTTGACATGCTCGAATTACTTGCAACTCTTGCTTGTCACAGCCCCAGAATACCCGATTTCGTTTTCAAGAGTCTTGACTGTAGCTTACAGCTTGCTGATGCTGTTTTTTTTTATGACAACTCAATTTCGAAATATATTTTGGTTTGTCAGAAGCAATCGCTTCATACTCAACAATCCAACTCGCACCTAGCAACTCAATGCTGGCACCTAGAGCAATCCATGACCTGATCTATAACCAGGCCAGGAGTTACTGCTGTTCTTGTTGTTGTTGCTTGCGGGACGCAAAACGCATAAATTTATGTCAAAGACTCGACGAAAAAAACAAATTTATTTGGACTTTTTAACAACTTTTGTGAATGTGCAGTTGTTGCTGTAACTGTAGCTGTAGTTGTAACTGTAACTGTAACTGTAACTGTAACTGTAGCAGTATATATTTGTATATTTATGTGTCGTGTGCTGCCTGAGCCAAATCTTGCCACATACACTTCGCAAATATTTTTATGTGCATATTCTGAAAGGGGTTCTGGTTTGGTGTGGTTTGCTTTGCTTTTGGGAACACATGTTTCTGACGCAAACTTTTTTTCTTTTGGCATCACAAAGGCCTTTAGGGCTTGCAAGCTGCTCTTTTTGGGCACTTTTGTTGATTGCGCCAAAAGGCAAACGCAAAACGGAGAGACCAAGCTAAGCTTACTTAAAGGTTACACACACACACACACACACACACACACACACACACACACACACATACGCACATTGCGCAACACATTTCCCCCCCAAAAAAAAATGGAAAACGTTGTCAACCACACTTTGGAGAGGCATTTTAGTTAAGTGGCAATTGCTGTAAGTGGGGAGGAGGCACGAATTTAAACTCGGCTAACAGCTAACAGTAAATAAGACAGCTGGTCACAACTGTTGCGCCTATGTTGACAGTGCAGCAGTGGTTCGCAACATGTTGCCAAAAGAGAGCGGAACGAAATGGCATTGAAACGCCGCCGTTCTCTTAAATTGAATGGCTCGGCTAATGAAACGAACAATGCGTTTCGCAATTGCGAACAGCTTTCGTCCCGTTTCGTGACCCACAAAAAGTTAAACAAGCCCATAAAAAAGAGGCAACGTTTAACGGAGATAAAGGGAGATTAAGAAGAGCATGCTGATTTTTTAGCTCATTTTTTATATTTTAATCTAGTTACTATATTATATAGAAAGACATAGATAAAATGCGAAGATTATTTATGTATTTATTTTCTTTATGTTATTTACTATTAACAATTTAATCAAATAAACAAGCATAAAAAAAAGAGTTAGTCTTGACTTATTTTTAGATATCTGCCATCGAACACTAACCTATCACAACAAGCGAACTGCTGCCGCAACATTTGAGAGCGCAACAATGTTGCCAAGCGCACTGTGCTCTCTTTGCTCGAAGGCGGCGCAGGCGTCAAGGCTGCACTTCGTGCTGGTCACGACGTGGAGCCGACTAACGTTCGCCTCGTGCGTCTTATTCTTGGCTTCGGCTTTAAAGCTATAACAAAACTCAAATTGTGTTAGTTGGTAAGAAGCAATCGGCGGCAACGGGCGGCAAAACGGATGCAGAAGCCGAAGTTCCTTTAACTCAATGTTCGTCGTTCATCGTACGCAAAATTCGCGTCTTTCGCCTCTGACTGTGTGTGTGTTTAGTGTCCTTTTTGAAGCTAATGAAAAGCCGTGTTGCCTACTTGCAGGCGGCAGGCGGCTAGCGGTTAGCGTGTTGCTCATGTGCGTTGTAATTATGCAAATTGCTTTTGGCTTGAGAATCATCTGCAGATTCTCACCCAAGAAAAATTACAGACAGGACAGCAGCAAAAGGACCTCTATGTGTGAGTGTGTGTGTGTGTGTGTAGGGAGTGCGTGGCAAGCAGCTGCAAATGTGGCACTCAAGCGCAATTGTTACGCCGACCTTGTCGTCGACATGCCACATGTATATTCATGCCGGCACAACAACAACCAAAACAACAACTTAAATAGAAAGTGGGCCAATTGCAACAGCAACAACTGCCGCAACAACAACTGCCGCAACAACAACTAACATTTTTAGCTCAATTTTAGGGCTACAGTTTTGCAGCATTTTGTTGTTATGTGTTTTTTTACCTGGGCTCTGTGCCAGGACACAGTCGCCTTGTCTCATTTGTCAAATCCTCATAAAATACCGTGAATTTTTTTCATTGTGTTGTTGGCGCAAATTGTTGTCCTTGACAGCAGCAGCAACAGCAGCGGCAGCAACAATCCCAAATGTGTATAAAGCGCAAATAAATTCATTTTTATTATTCCACTCTGACAGCTGATTTTCGTTTGTCTTGTGGCACACATAAAGTGACCAAAGCATTGTGTTTTTCTTATTTATATTTTCATGTTACCTTTGCATTGTTGTTTTCGGCTACTTGCGACAATGTTGACCTACTCCACATTGTGCCATTTCATGCTGCATAGTTTTTGGCGCGCTGCCTTCAGAATCTCTCTCTATATATACATATATAATATATAACACAGTTAGAACTGTGTTCAGCCAATCGAGTCAGTTTTCTATGTGCATTGATAAAGTATGAAACGGTTTTTGCAAGGATTCAACTGTCTGCGAGCAGTTTTTATATTTACACCGTTTTTTATTTATGGTTGTAAAACTTTTAGAACTCCTTCAAATAGATATAAGTGAACAAAAAACAGTTGAATAAAGAATTTATTAATAATTAATTTGACTGGCTTTCGAATTACTGATATTTTTAGTTCGGTGACATAAATTGATAATGTATGCATTTATATAGGCACATAAAAGTTAAGAAATCGTTTATTATTTCATAATTAATTGAAATGGATTTTTAAATAAATAAAAACACGTTCTGAAAACAGTATATTTAAATTAATTTATTAAAATTGATTTGAAAAATTCCCTCAAATATTTGGATTTTATTTTTTATTGCTGGATTTTATATTTTTGTGCTATTAATTAATTTGCTTTTGCTACAATAACATTTGATGGAGATAACCCAAATGGAAATGGAAAATGAGCTCATAAATATTAGACTTGTTTGGAAAATCCATTTCATATTATTTTGCAATTTTTCAGACCTTTGAAATCTTAAAATCAGCTTTGACTTCTAAGCCATAAATTTTGTTATCACTGCTGCAGACGCTGCAAAGTATGCAATAAAATATTTGTGTGCAAATTATTCAAAAGAGGATTTGAACTTGAAACACAAAGAAGCGCTGTGATTGTGTATTCTAAAAAGCTGCCTAATGTGATTTCAAAAAATAATTTTTCAAGTCCTCAAATAATCTAACAAATTAAGAGTGCCCTCAAATAAATAAGAGCAGTTAACCAGAGTTTTTCACATATGAAAAGAGCTTTAAAATATTTTAATAATTCGTAATAAAATGTTCGCATTTCCTGAGAATTATTTTTGCATTTTGTGAGCCAATCGATTTTAATTTTAATGAGTACAGAAAGGCAAAATGGGACAAGTGTTATTTGACTACGAAATTGTATTTTGGTTTCTGCCTATTGTGTGTTGGTTGGGCTTATTGTACCACAATAATGCTATTCTAATTGTAGAGGCAAAAGGTTTGCTTTGCCGGTCCTACAGATAGACCCTGGCTAATAAGTTCACAGCACGCAAACAATTTTAGAGCTAGAAGCAAGTAGGAGCGGGGGGAGACGATGGAGTCAGGATACAAGCCAGTTAACATGAATAAGACATTAGGCAGCAGCTTACATGTGTAGAAGTCAGAATCCTGCAGGCACACACACAACACACACACAGAGAGTGAAAGATATATAACGTATGTGTGTAGATACAAATAATGATTATTAACAAAATATGTTAATTTAATGTCTAGGCGTATCTGGAATTGTATATCACTGCCTTTGCCTGTGCAGAGAAGAACTGAGAACGGAGAACTCAAATTGAAATGTCTGAGGTTTTAAATATTCATTGTGGGCTTTCCATTTGTGAGTGTAATAAGTGTTCCTCGTACCTTGTGGCACGTCACATTTTAATCAGTTTAATTGAAACATTTCAATTATAGAGCAGCCAAGCTAAAAGCTGCTTAAAACTCTCTCGCTCTGATTCGATAATAAAATACAATGTTACAAAACATTTGTACTCGTTGATGAAAATAATAATATTGCGAAAAAAAAAAATGCCAATCGCCGCGAAAATAAAGACAATGCATTAAATTGCATATGTGCTGCAACATTGAAATGCCATTTGCCAGTGCTTGTAAAACTGCGAATCAAGTCGGATTAATAAATTGCGCAAATATCAATTGAAAAGTGCGCACAGCTGCCGCCAATACAAACAACAAAACAACAACAACGCACAAAGCCACGCAACACACAACAAAAGATAAAAAACAAAAGAGAAAGAAAAATAACAATATAACAAAAATAACGAAAGAAATAAAATAATAACAGCGACAACGGCAACAAAACCAAAAGCAGCTTCAGCAGCAGCAGCAGCAGTAGCCAAAAAGCCGCAACAACAAAGAGCAAACATGACAACCATAAAGCTGCTCATTATCGGTAAGTTTTATCTCACAATTAAACAGCAGCAGGAATTACAACAACAACAACAACAACAACAACAGAGACAACAATCATGGCATTTACAACAACTACAAAAGCAGCTGCTGCCGCAGCTCTGGCATGTGTGGAAATTTTAATTTTTGTTGTTGTCTGGGCACACCACAAGTTTTTGCCCTGAAGCTGAACTTTGTTGTAGACCTGGCAAACGCACAAATAAACAATTTAATTTTGTCATAAGTGTTATAAGCGAGCGCCTGCTAAATACGCTTACAAACACATCATTTCAGTCGAGTTGTTAGCGTCAGCTAACAAATTAACAATATAAACCAAATGAACAAAGTTTTCGATCTGATTTAAATAAAATAAAAATAAATTTTCAAACTGCTAGACTAAATATGTGTAAAATAAAATATTTATAAAATTAAAAAATAAAGTATTTACTGAACATAAATTAAGCAATATTTAAGTTACAAAAAAAATAAAATGAAACTGCTGAAATTCAATGCAGGTCAAACTAGTTGCGAAAATGGTAGACTGAATATGAATGATATCAAATATTTATAAAATTCAATTGAAAAGTGTTTACAGAAAAGAAAGTAGACAATATTGCTCTAGGCATTTTGTCGCATACGTTTTTAGTTGCAATTTTCCATTCTCAATAGGAGTTTTTACATGCGCAAACTGTCAGAAAGTTGCTCAACTTTGACATTCTGCATTTCAATTAAAAAACAAAAAAAAAGAATGTTCAAAATCCTGTTAGCAACTGAATTTTCTTGTTCAAGCATCAAAATAAATGCAGCTAATGAATATGACACAAGTTTTTATTTATTAAATACAGCATTCTTTTTGTATACAAAATATATATTTTGGCAGGCTGTGTCCAGCCCAGCATTTTGTATTAATTTATTTTGCTTGTTGTTTAGTTCACATTCGTCTGCTTTTGACAGAAGAGAAAAATGTTGTTCAGAAAGTTCAATTTGGGGGAGCATAAAATTCAATTAAGAGCTCAGCTTTCTAAAAACAATACAATACAATGTGCATATTTGGTAAAATCAATTTAAAATATTGAAATTAATGAATGTTTCAAATTTCTTCGATTTTGCAATACATTTGTTTAGAATGGTTTCGAGCTTAAGCATTTATTTTTGTTTGTTTTAAATGGAATGGATATTTAAATAACGAAATACATTTTAATTTAGCATATTTATTGTAACTGTGGAATTTACTCGAAGTGTGAAACCGAATCCACAAAAGAACTTTAAAGCCACATGAGAGAAAATAATGGTTCAAACACTGACCACGAAGTCAAATAATATTTCAGCAATTTCTGCATTCATCTACCGGAATTTATTTACTGCCTAAGCTATGCATTAAATATAAAACAATTTAAATATCATAATAATAAACTTGATTTAATGTGAGATAAAACCACTTTTTGCTTGACATAGTCTATTTTATTCTACATTCTTGACAAGTTGTCCCAATTTATCGAGATATTCTCCCATTTGGCTAAGGGTCTCTGCATTTTTTTTATGTTTCGCTCTTGCTTAACTTTAGCGATTGTAAAATTTAAAGATGTGGCCAGTGTTTAAGGGCTATTGTTACTCCACAGATTGCACTTGAGTGTGTTTTCCTTGCTGCTTCTTGCGTTGGGTTTTCATTTTATGCGCGCTTTGGGAAATTTCACAATGCCATCGAGTCGGTGGGCGTGGCGCAGGCAATGTGGCATGAAGTGGCATGAGAGGCAGTGAGGAAACGGGGGGGGGGGGCAGTGGTTATGACCGCTCCCCAAACTCCAGTCGGTTGATGCGTGTGTTGTGGCTGCGTCCGGGCCTGACCATAAACAAGACATGTCGTCCACTCGACAGCGTTGCCACTCATCATCACCGACCTCGTTCTCGGTGTGCCCCCAATTCACATGCCCCCGTTTCCATCATCTTCAGCTGAACGCCACAAAACTCAACGCCGCAAAATTTGTTAACAATTCATTTCCGCGCTTTGGGCTTCATAAATTGCTTTTATTAGCAAAGCCACAACGACTACAAAAAAAAAAAAAAAAACGCTGAATATAAACCAACTTTTTCCTTTCTTTTTTTCTCATTTATTTTTTTCGTTTTTTTGGTAATAATACACTTGAACTTTTGCATAGCAAATAAAAAGCGTTAAAATGCGTGCAAGAGAGCGAGAGGGGGAGAGGTGTTTATGTGGGGTGGACATGGTCAACAAAGGGGAGCAAGGAGCATTGAGTGGGGGAGTAAAGGGAGTTGGGGCAGAGACGGGGTTGGGCATGAGCTGTCTGAAAATCAAATTAAAAGAGACGCCAGTTGGTGGCGCCCTGTTTTGCCCGCCAGCCAGTGACAAGTTGTGAAGTGGGACGTGAACCAGGACAACCAACTGAACCAGGACATGAATGTGGACGTGAACGTTGGACTGCTGACTGCTGACTGCTGCCTGCTGGACTACACCTCTCTCTCTCTCTCTCTCTGTCTCTCTATCCATCACACACACACACACGGTCGCTCTCGCTCTGTCCAAGTTGTTGACAGGCACGCAGGCAATAAAATTCAATATTTCATTAAAACGCACGTTACGCATACGCAGCGTGCGCCGTTCACAACATACACAGTGAAAACCGCAAACTGCGACGTTGTTGTTGTTGTTCCTCTTGTTGTTGTTGTTTTTGCTGTTGTTGCTGTTGTTGTTGTTGCTTTTTATCACACGCAGCGTCAAACTGGCCCACCGTTGAAATCCGATTTCGTGTTATTAGCAACAGAGTTGCCAGCTCTGTACAGAGCTTCATCCCCATCCCCTGGCACACACACACACACACACCCACACGGCATGTCGCTGACCAAATGCGGAGTTGAAATCGTTATACAACTGAAGTGGAGCCGGGCTACAGCTGCTACTCCTACTCCAGCTCCTGCTCCTGCCCCTGCCCCTGCCACAGTGTTATCCTTCGCATTGAAATTGAGTCGTTTGGCTGGCCGCCTGGCACGGGTTTTAGGCGGCTGCGACGCTGACAGATTATTTGCCTTATTATTCATAAGGACTAGGGGTCGCAAGTGCCACAGTGGCAGTTATTCATTACATTACAGAGTTTTGCAAACACAAAAAAAAGCAGAAGGTACGTTGAGTGCTTGGAAAGGTTTGCCACACACACACACTGTGGGCTGCCACGGCACGTGGTGGCTGGGTCAAGTAAGTTAAATGCTGCAGTACATAACTCAATTAAAATTGCATATCTCAAACACTGGGCAACCCATAAATGTGCTTGTGCAAAATCAAATCATAGAAATGGAATTCATGCATAAATAAAATGTTGGCAATTTTGTCGTAGAAGAATAAATACATTTTCTAAATACATGTTCCTTGGACTGGAATAATTTTGGCATTTTAATAGCATTTCCTACTAATATGCCACGTTGCAAGTTTGCAAATGAAATACAACAAAAAGAAATCGAATTAAACCATTGATGGCATAAAATTGCAAAAATTTTAAAGTTTTCAAAACAATATTGGAGCAACAATTGAAATTTTGGTAATCAAATCTATTTTAGACAAACAAATTTATTTGCTTCTTTTTTTTTGTTTTTGTTGAATAGATGCAACGAAAATAAAACAAAATAAAATCATTTTGCAATAATTTAGTTAACGGCCAAATTAGGGCTATAAATCTGCATAGAAATGCTGCAAAATCTACCATAAAACTGGTTAAAAACTCATTCACATTTAATTGCCCAAATATATTGAAGTAAGAAATACAAAAAATAAATTGTATTTTTTTTTTTTTTTTTGAACTTGCAAATCCGTATTATATTACCCATTAAATAATGATTAAACCTCGACCAGCATCAATTTTAACGAGCCGTAAATTCCATTTAGCACCGTGTCGCGCCCCGCCTCGCCGTGTCCCCCTCGCTATCTATCAAGGACTTGAGACTCTTATCCATTGGAATTCACTTGGTGTATTATTTTTTTTTGTCGATTTTTTTTATGGAATTGCTTTATCTGAAATTTGCTTTTATAGGGCACTTGAATAGTCACGAAACACTTGACTCGACGCGTTGCGTTGGGCGTCGTTATTTAACTGCTCATTTGGATTTATTAATTGCGCTCGAGCATTGTGCGTAGCGAGTAAATTAATTAGCAAATACTTGCCTTAATAATCGTTTTAATGGAATTTGTAATTTAATGCGACTAACGAGAGTTTTATGTGTGATTACGACTGCCCCTACCCCCCCTAGACTCACCGCTCCCCTCACCCCATCCAGCCACAACAGTGCTATTGATTTTTTTCTGTCTGCAAATTCAACCAGAGCCGCAAGCAACATCAGCAGCAGCTGAAACAGAAACCGAACCAAAAAACCAGAACCAAAAGCAAACCACAATTTATTTAAGCGGCTTTAAATATTTCAACATGCCAAGTTGCCAAGTTGCCAAGTGGAGCCGATGACGATGCCATCAATGGGGTTTTAAGGGGGTCGTCTTTGGTGGGGTTTCAGTTTCGTATCCCTCTCTCTCTCTCTCTCCATCTCTATCTCTTTCGCTCAGGTTGGGTCACTCAACTTTCGCCTGGGCCATGGTGGACAGTCAATCACTTAATAAAACTTTTATAGCATGCCATTAATTGATGGCGCTAAATTCTCAGTGCAATAAAATACAAAGCAAATTCGTGGGTGCCACAAGAGACGGGCGAGGGGTGTATATAATTGGAATAATTTTGCTGCGTGTGGCGAGTTTTAGTTTGTTTTATTCCACGAGATTTCCCGTTTGATATGCTAAATAGCCCCAAAAAGTTGTTGGCCAATTTTAAAGGTTTCAATTATGGGTGGAAAGTTGCATAAAATCTGCTTTCGAATGGGGCCAAAAAGTTTTCACAGCTCGAGCTGTGATATATTTTCCGGTAGATTGCAAAAACAGAGAAGCAAATTCAAAGCTTAACAGCAGCAAACTAAACACACGTAAAATATGCTAAAAATTAAATATCTGACAAAAGAGCAACACATGCAGCGAATGGAATAAGTCTCATTTATATAAGGGATAAATTCCAAATTTTAAAGGCTTGCAATATAAATTCATATTTACACAAGTTATACGGAGTGTGTGCGTGGCTATTTATGTGTGTGTCTATGTATGTGAGTGTGTCTATATGTATGTATGTGTGTGTGTGTTATCTTTTAATTATACATGAATTTGTGTTGTCTGCCGACCATTGTGCGGGCCAGCAACTAAACAGAAATCGATTTAACATCTTCGAAAATCAACAAAATTAAAGTCGACATTTTGAAATTTAATTTGATTGTGTAAAATTGTTTTGGATTTTAGTTAATGCTTATTGAAATTGATACGCCAATTCATATTTAATATAAGAATTTACAATTTTATTTTATAAAATATTAAATAATCATGTTATTATTTATTTTAGTAGTCCTCATGCACTGACCACAGCATATTCGAAGTATATTCTGCAACTGCTAAGTTAAATCGTGTTTGCTGATAGCTTTAAGAATATTTGGAAACTCGCATATATCTACTTGATATTGAGATACTTATGTGACTAATATGATCCATCTCAAAAGTTTCTTGCGGAACAAACAGTTGAGCACACACAGTTGAGCAATTTTCTGGTTCTTAAGCAACCCTTTCTTGTGCACCAACCCCAGCAAAAAGTCCGCCCAGCCTTAACAAATCCAAAATATCGTCGCATCTTTTGCACAGGTGACGTTTCGGGGCCAAAAAGTTTTTTGTGTTTTTGTGTCTTGTCTGTTTTTAAGCGTTTCCATGCACTAAAATCAAGTAGCAGACGTCGCATTCATACAAGACCAGAAGACATAGATAGACACAGAGGCACAGAGACACAGACAGGGATAAAAGGCATCAGCTTAGTTCTACATGATCCAGCTGCTGCTGCTGTTGCTGCTCCCCTTTCATCGCCCCCTTGCCGTGGACCGACGATATGGCTTGAAATATATGAAAGTTGCTCCAAAATTTATAAGATTGCCACCATGACTGCCAGCGACTGACAACAACAACAACAACAACAACAACAATGGCAGTTTCTGCCTCAGTTTCAGTTTCAGAATTTAGTTGAACTTTCAGCTTCAGTTGCAAACACAGAGCACGTCGTATATTTTTGTGGCAATAAAAACGTGGCTGGGGCGACGAAAACAAAAATAATCTCAAAATAAAGAAGGCAAAAACAAACCATATCCAATTGAAGCGCAACCGGTGCGAGGAAACATTGGCTAACAATGTTGAAATTAATATGGAGCAGACAATATGACAAAATATATGACCCATAATTAAAGCTAAATTAAATCTGAAATACAATATATTTCTCAAATAATGTTGATAATGATGTGACATACCATACCATATGCCAGCTATAATATCCCAAAAAAGCAATGACTAAATAAAATCACCTAAGATTATATGCCCTTGCAGACTGGAGTTAAACTGTCAACATCTAAATTTTAATGTGGAGTTAAAGATACTTTTGTGTTCATTATGTTCATTATATGATACAATGTTCTGCTGACAGGAAGCATTAAAGTTGATTATAACTATAATTGTGTAATTAGTTTTAAAATGTGTTTCCATGCATCTTAATAAATTGTTATTGCTTCAATTTTAAATTAGTGAGAGTCAGGCATTAACATTAACACAAACACAACATTTTCGGCATGCTAATAAATTTCTGCTGTGGTAGCCATTATTTAAATAGAAATTATAAAATAATTCAGGCAATGTTTAAACCTTCCCTCTCCGAGTGGCTGGCCAAAAGGAACACAAATATTAAACTTAAGCAACACACAGTTTAAAATTCACTTGCAACATTACAACATGTTCCTTTACAAGAAATCAAGAAAGACGAAAAAAATGACTGCTGAGAAAACAAATCAAAATGAGACCCCCCAAAAAAGAAAAATAAAAACAAAACCACGCAATCACACACAAAAATGTCCTTTGGGTGCAAAATCGATTAAAGGCAGTGCAAAACGAGCAGAAACGGAAGTCAATCAGCAGACAAAACACACGGCAAGGACGAAGCAAGAAAAGGCAGCAACTTAGCTGTATCTTCAGCCCGCCTCCTTCAGAGGAGACTCCTCACCTGATGCTGACATGGGAATTAGTATTTTGGAGTGCCTTGGATTGCTTACACATAACGAAGCAGCTGCTTGAAGGGCGCGGCTCCTTCATCCTTGTCATCATGAGAGCCTTGTGAGAGCTGCCTAATAAGCCGTCTAAAGCGTTCCAGCCGAGGCAGATGCTGAAGCTGCTTTTGATGCGGATGCGGAAGCGAATGCGAATGCTGATGTTGATGCCGCATATCGCCAATTTGCGCCCACTGTGCAACAACATTAATGCCAAACGAGAATGTGTTTCGCATTAGCAAGAGAATTTCACAGCGAGTGTGTGTGCGTGTGTGTAACTGTTTGCTCTAGGGAATCCGTGGAGAATGGTGGGCGTGTCTACTGTAATTGCACGCCAATGTACGCACGTAACTGCATATTTACATATCACTCGTCGCGAACACTGGCAACGCACAGTGGAAGCAACAGCAACAGCAGCAGCAGCAGTGGCAGGGGCAGTGGGGCATCAACAGCAGCAAGTAGCAAGGGGAAAAAGTGAATTAAAATAAATTAAAGCATGCTTTCAGGCGCTGCCATGTAAATAATGCAGCGTCATTTTTCTCACAGCGTAATGGGCGTGGCAGCCACAGTCTTTCTCACTCACATACACTCACACTCACTGATTGATATGTCTGTCTGGCTGGCAGTCAGTCCTTGAGTCTCCCCGGATCTTATCCGCTCCATTGCCAGCCAGCCAGCCAGCCAGTCAGCCAGCTAGTGTGTTGGCCCCGTAGGTGTTGAATCATTTACAGAGCGAGTGCGTTTCTCGTTTCTTGTCAACGTCCTCATTGTCAGCTGCGTTGATTGCATCAAGTGGCAAGCAGAGACAGAAACAGAGAGAGAGAGAGAGAGAGAGACAGAGAGAGAGAGACAGACAGGGAGAGAGTGAGAGAGTAGAATTGTAAAAACAATAGGGAAAACACAAATTAACAGCCAACTATGGCAAACCAAAACTTGAATACCCTTACCACTTCAGGCTTCCAACTACTCACATCCAGATTTAATTATGAAAACCTCATATTTTCAGAAAGAGCAAAAAATTTGCTCAACATTAACTTGATTTTTGACTGATTGTTATAACACACTCAACCCATTAAAAAGGAGAAAAACGAGTATTATGAAGATTTGTAAAAGATTAATTTGTAATGATTAATCATAATTAAAATACATTTGTCAGCATCAGCAGCCCAGTCAATTAAGTCTGTCAGTCTGTATGAACAGAGACAGAGATCATTTCATTAATCTGTTATTAAAATTGGACTGCAAAATAATATAAGTCAATCAAATCAACACATCAAAGTATAAACACCCGCTCAAAGTGTATGCCGCGAACAACAACTACTGTGAGTGCCTGCAATTCGGATTATTATGGCTGCTTGTGGCATGCCACGTCCCACTCGCAGCCAGCTGACCAGAACACACTCCAGTTGCAAAGCCATTTCAATTAGACGCATTGCTCCTCTGGCAGTTGCTGCACGTAAGCTTAAAGTTATTGAGATTAAGTTGGAATTCGCGTTCAGTGGAAGGATTTTTTCAATGGCTGCGTTTCAATTCAATTAAATTTTAATTAATGTTGATTAATTGATCATTCTGATTAACCTTAAGTAATTTGTTAGCTTGGGTATACATATTATTTTTTTTTAAACATAACATAAGCTTTCAGCTCAATGTTGTTAAATACCTAAAATGAGCTCATTTGATATGCATCAATTAGTATACATATAAAATATATCAAGAGCTGTTCATGATTTGCGTTACTTAACTGGATAAGAACTTAATGCTCGAATCCAAACATAATTTATGCAAAGACATCGCAAATTAATAATTCAAAAGAATTTTATTCGTATTACGAGGCAACACAGCCACCTGAAATGCATAAGGCAAAGCTAACCAGAACTTAAATAGTTTAGATGAACACTTCGGAATGTGCTTGGTGTTGTTGTTGTTTGTTATTGTTGTTGTTGTTGTTGCTATTCATACTTAGGGTTAAGCATATTGTTAATCAAGTTTCGCCTTGGTTACCTTTGTCCAGTTCTGCCGCAGCAACAGTTAGCTAAACTATAGAAAGTGGCTGCAACCAAACGTACCACAGTCACCACCTTCCACCCACCTTAGAAATGCCATTGAAGCTTGGCATACATTCATACATATTTACAAACATACACATACATTTATATATGCAATGAGAATATTTGCAATCTAAGAAATAGTTTGAAAACCTATTTTCGTAATTCTCCAGCAAGTAATTTTAATCTTTATAAAGGAAATTATCAGGCGACGCTTTCCACTCACGATTCTAAACAACCCAATAATAATAAATATAAATTAAATAAATACATAAAAATCTGAACTTTAGGAGGAAAGAAAATGTAATCGACTATCAGGAATTTCACTTCAAGAATTCTCTCAGTGTACTCATACTTATACAGCAAACCTTTACAAATGCGGCACTTGGAAGTCTCTTTCTGTCAGCTTGTCAGCTGTGTTTCCGACTGCTTGTTAATCCGCACACACAAATATTTCGCATACGCTTCTGATAAACTAGGTGAGTTTGCTGTTGCTTTTGCTGCTGCTGCTGCTGCTGCTGCTGCTGCTGCTGCTGTACTTGTTCTTATTCTCGCATTGTTGCTCTGTTTTATTAACCCAATAAGAAAGCAGGCCCGCGGCGGCAACTGTAAGTGGTGCTGCCTGCAACTGCTGCATTTGCAACTGCCGCAAAGCAACTTTAAGTCAAAATGCCAGCTAAATGCAGGTCGTCGCTTGTCGCTTGTCTCTCGCTGCTGTGTGTGCCCCACTTGCCAGTGACAAACAGCTACAGAAGTAGCAACAGAAACAGCTGCAGCTGCAACTACAACAATAACAACCGAGCAACCTGTCAACTGCAGCTAAATCTGACTGCAATCCTGTATATGCCTTCTCAACCCCAGCCACCCGCAGCGCCCTCTCAGAGCCACTTATCTAACACCTTTGACTTCATTGCAGCAGCTTGCGCTTATCTGTCATGGTTACCAGTTAGGATTTTAATTAGCGCTCAGAGCTCTGGCATAGAGCAGCTCACTCATCTCCAGCATACACACACAACCCTCCCCATCTTTGCACGGCATTTGCCTGCTCGTTCGTTTGTTAAAACGTTGCCAGCATTTTATCCCTTTTTTTTTTTTTTTTTTGGTTGTCCTGGCGACGACGTTGACACGCGCTTGTCTGCTCATTATCCTGTATGAATTTTTCATAACTGCAACGGCACCAATTGAAAATTTGGAACCTTTTTTTTCTGCTAAGCAAGCTTTTATACATAATTTCTTAAGCGCGTGACCAGCAAGCTAATGCCACAAGGTAGCGTTGCCTGCTGCAAATTAGATTTGCCTCGGTCTTTGCCAACTCCATTGAAGTGTGCCTTCTTGCTCTGTGGCTTAACCCCAAGTTTAACCTTTCGCACTTCGCCCTCTCGCAAGTTGTTAACTTGCCTGCAGCAAGCAGCACGTTTTTTTTTATTTTATTTTCTTCTTCCTCTACATTACATTATATATATATATATTTTTTTTAAAGGTTCTTTGTATAACATTGGGGGCTCGGGGCAATCCTTCTCGCCGCTCTAAGTAGCCACGTGGCGCTGCATTTTTTATTAGCATTTCGCACGTTTTCAACTGTCGGTTTTCACCTTCTTTTTTTCAAAGGTGTTTCGCTTTTGAAGAATCGCTCAAATTATTGTCGCATTGTGTTTGCCAAATATAGAGTATTCATTTTTTTATGGCATATCCAAGACGTGCACCAGATTAAGTAAGCAAGTTGCGTGTATAAAAGTATCCAAAATGCAAGACGATTTATTTGATTATTTTGTTAGAAGTGTTAGAAGTGAATATTGCGGCATCAGGCTGAATATCTAACAATTTATTTCCTACAATTAACTATGCTTTAATTATAATGTAATCAAATATCAACTAATCAGTCTTTTTTCGTATCTGCTCTTAGTATAAATCTTGTCTTAATTACTTTTAATTACTTTAGCCCCTGCTCGTGCCAGCTACGCCTTTAAGTACCAGTTAACGTTCAGAGCATTTTCTAGTCTAATTTATAACTATTATTTTCTGCATTCTATTTGCACCGTTTTGGACCCTTTCCTGCCATCTGTCTGTGCGCACATAATATCTCTGGCTGTGCAAATTACGACGCTAGGTTCTTAGAAAGAGGCCTGCCACATTACTGTTGCAACAGTTTGAGTCCTATTGCTGCCGCCGCCTTGAGGCACTTGCACTTCTCTTTTGTTGTAAGAAATGATGAGAGCACCAAGAAAAACAAAAAAAGGAAAAACTTGCTTGCTAAATCTAAATCTGGCGCTGCTGTTGCAGTTTCCGCTGCAGCAGACGATGTGGCCGCTGTGGCGGCTTTGGCAAACTTCTTGGACCGGGACTGGCACTTTTGTTTCGCGTCGCTGAGCCGTGTCTCTAACATGCCTGCGGGCTGCCAAAGCCAACGCAGACGTTGGTTGCTCTTTCTCCATCAGTAAAATGAGACACCACTTGGCTTGCCCCAACTGCTGCTATCGCAGTTATTGTTGTTGCATGAGTGGCACTTTTGCTTTGCACAGGCTGCCGTTGCCAGTTGTCAGCTATAATTGTTGTTGTCGTTGTCGTTGTTGTTCACTCGCGCAGCGTCAGAGTTGCATTGTCAGCTTTTGCACCTTGGTTGCGTCAGCGACTGCGGCTTCTTAGAAATTCATTTCGTTGCTGCATTGTCGCGCAAAAGCTTAATTACAAAAGACAAAATGCAGTGCTGGTTTACCCTCTATACTCACCCGTCCCAACTGCAAATGGTGAATCCTTGGAGCATCTCTTTCTTTCGCCATTGCACTTTCACCTCAGCCTTTGTCTTCGCATCCGCTTTTAATTTTGCTCGTCGCTGCCGACGCTCGCAATTTCGCTTCACAAGTTTTGCTCATCAGAAAATCGTGTGGCAAAAAGTCCCCTTTGACAGTTTTAGATGTCGCAGTCGTTTCATTTTTATTTTTTTATTTTTTAATCAGTTCCATGCGTCTTGCGCCTCGCTGCGTTTGGCAACACTCTTGCCAAACACTTCGGGCCATGTTCGCGTATCTTCTGCCTCTGCGCTGAGCCCCATATTTACATTGTGTTCAGCCTGCTCCTTATTATGGTTTTACATATTGCAAGTTCAGTTGCTTGTTAATAAAGTTGAATGTAAATGGAACATCTAGAAAGTTTGCACTTGGGTTTAGCGTATGTCGTTAGAAGGTTATGTTAAATTGCTAAAATTATTAGTTTAATTTCGTTTAAAAATCGAGCTTAAAAATGTAAATGCAGCATTATTCTAAATATCAAGTTAGTTTTTCTAAAAAGTTTTGCTTTTGACCAAAATATTTTATCCGCTTAGATCTTTTTGAGAGTGTAATTCTAACATGTAAATCAGTCAGAATCGTGTATTAAAGTTTAAATTCAACGTTTAACTAGAGGTCATAAGGGACTTGGTTTTTTAGTTTAGGATAGAATTTCTCATGAGCCACACCCTGACATTCTGACATTCTGAAAGGCTTCAGTTTAACTCGCCTCAACTCAACATATAATTTGTAAATGGAGAACTTTCCGTTTTGACGCCTCTCAAACAATTATGAAGTTTTTAATTGAAATGGAAACCTACATAATTCATCTCATGTTAGACAATAATGAAGATGGTCAACGATTATCACTTGCTTTGCCTGCAGACGGTTAGAACACTAATTATTGTTGCACTTTGCAACACTTAACTAGCACTTGTGCATAAACTAACATAAAACGAATTGTGTGTGTCTATAGAACATATATAATTTAATACTTGTGGATTAATTATTTGAAATACAAATGTTTACAATAGACAGATATAGAGGCTGAGAATGAGTGTGTGTGTGTGAATGGGAATTGATGAGCTTAAGTATATGTCAACATAAATTGCAATCACATAATATCCCATTTTGCTCATTCGCATTCATTATGCGTTATTGTTGTTTGGCTCCGTGTTTTTAATAAATTTTAAATAAACAGACAGCGAAAGCTTCGATTCGATTCGATTCGATTCGATTCGATTCGCTTGGCAACGCTTCGAGAGAGAGTCGCACAGCTGTATATAAATATTTGCATTAGATGGCGATACTTCGATGTTTATGGCTGTTGTGTTTGTTTTATAAATTATTGACACTTTATTGACAGGCAGCAAAAGCAGCAGCAACGCAGCCGATGAGAAGCAACACAATGTGCCATAAAACAATGGCGCATAAAGTTCATTATGTGCTCAACGCACAGTGGCACAAAAGCGACACACAGATTTCCGATTTTATTGCTGATGTTTGTGTTGCTGTTGGTTAGAGCATCATTGGCTTAATTTACCTTATGCAAACAGTTCACACACACTTACACCCCCCCCCCCCCCCTTCTCATTCCCCAGTAAATATTAAATCCAAATAAATGACACATATTCAAATAAAAAACAAACAAACAAAAAACGTTGTTTTTATAATTCAGAAAAAAAGCAGACAGAGAAAATGGCTCATAAATTATTAAAAGGCAACTAATAAATAAAACACGTCAGAAATGGATAATTAAGCCGGTTCGAATTAAGTCCATTTGACACCTTTGTTTTTGCCACTGCCAGCAAATTGAATTTGTGCACCTTTTACAGGGATGCGGATGGGGTTGAGTGTGTTAACAACTTGGAGTGCTTTATGCATGATGACGTTAAGCCTTGAAGCATATTTTATTTACTCTAATCCTCGTTTTAGTAGGCATTTAGTTTGATCAGGCCATGGTTCTGCATCATTGTGAGCCAGATTATTGAGAAAATACTATAATCTAGTTGAATTAAGCAAAATTGAAGACTTAACATATTGCTTTTGATTTTTTGACTTATATGCTTTAAATTTGCTTCAAATCATGCAGGAGAAGCCATCTTATTTGATCATTAGTTATATGTTAGATCAAATCGGATTTTGTACTTATTTAAAAACCACTCATAACATAATTTTCAAATATTTATATATATATTAGTCGTCGCTTATCCGCAGTTTTAACTTATAATAAAAATGTGAAAAATGTGAAATTCTTTAATTGACATCAGTAATTAAAAAGTGAATTTGAGTGATGCTAGTCAAAAAGAATAATTTGATGATTTCATATCTTTAATGGGGCAGCGACTTCGAAAATGACAGTTAAAGCTGAATGTTGAAGCATATTTACAATTCATTTAATGCAATGTGAAAACTGTCAAGAAATGAAATTGGTGTTTTTATAGAATTTCCAATGATAGTTAAATATAAATGAGCCATCAATGAAAATGCCACACACGAAACTCAACTCAACTCAAATGTTTAAAGTTTAATAGAAATAATATTCTGACAATTAAATGTCTATTGTTTATTCAGTTCGTATGAAAAAATAGGCTAAGGAAACCCAATAATGTTGCCATGGCAAAAGCACATTAAAATCAGCGTCATCAGCCGCATTCAGGAAATTCGTTTCAATTTGGCTGAGCGTGTTTGAGCTGCCATTCTCTGTACACTTGTTGTATGCCATTTAATTTTTATTTGCTTACACACGTCCTGCACGAAAACGCTTCCCCTCACTCACCCCTGCAGCCCGACAACCCTACATCCATTTATTGTCGACGGTTGTTTTGTTTGGGTTTTGCAGCAGTGCGTCGACGATTGATTTATATCAATATCCGACAACCATTTCATTATGTAATATTCTGCGAGGCGATCGGAAGCACAAATAAATAACATAAAGAGTTAAATCTGTTTGCATTAATTAAATGCATACTCACTGATGGGCATCACATATGTACTTACACACACACACACACACCGAGATGCACACACACACATAGAGTTGAGTTCCAAAAGGTACGAAGTGCATTTATTTTAATCGCTTTGGCTTATTGATCACCCGATTTATACAATAAATATATGTCTAGCGAATTATTGAAATGCGTAAACAACAATCAGATAATTAAGCCACACAACTCGACGCACACATATCCTATAATCTAATAATAGAGCAAGTATAAATTTATCTTTTATGCTGAGGGCAAATCAACTACAAATCACAAATTTAACTTTAATGGTCATTGTCTCAACAAAGAAAATTCTAAACATCGAAAACCTTATGACCAAAATAGACTACGCCCTTTCAGTGTGGCCCATAATTTGGGGGCATTAAAAAAGGTATCCACAGAAGCATTAAATTGTCATTAACTGAGTACAGACGAAGAGAAAGCTTTTTAAAAATGCTGGCCGACTGGAATAAGGGCATGGCTATAAGCAGACAGAGAGGGCCATAAACGGAATTTCTATACAACTAGCACATAATTCAAACCCAACTCACACACACACACACACACACACATACACACACGCACACACACACACACACACACATACACACACGCACACACACACACACACACACACGCACACACACACATGCATACATAAATCGTCAATAATGCGTAAATAAAACACAATTTGTCTCAATAAATTTTCAATTAACGTTGAAAAATTTGTTGCCCGCAATGCCGCAGTGACAGCCAATAACAAAAATAACAACAATAACAACAATAACAACAATGGCAACTTATTGTCCGCGCATGGTGGGCATAGCACGGCAGTCTGTCCAACTGATTGACATGAAACAAATCAAAACTGAAATGTAAATCAGGCAAAAGTACAGGAAAGCAGCACAAGCCAAAAGTGGGTAGTGCAAAAATCAGCATAGCTAAGCGCAGAGGGGTGTTAGCCGACGGATGGGGGGTTGGCTGGTGGTATTATCGAAGTCTGGGCATGCCAAAAATATATATGCGCAGAACTGAAGAGTATGCCATACAAATTGTGGGCGTTGACTTTATAATGGATTCCGTGGAACGTTGGGGGGCATAAAATGTGCCGAAACTTTTTACAACAATAACGAAATTTCCAAATTTATGGCTTACAATTCTTTTTTTAATACGAAGTTTATTTCTTGTAAAAAATATATAATAATTTAATTGCTTTTGGTATAGATATATCGAATCAAATTTCGGTACAGTTTCCACAGTGTTAGTTAAAAATTGCTTTTAGATAAACGACTGAAAGACTTTGACTATTCGGAAAATTAAAAAGTCATTTTGTAAGCTTGATCGAAAGCTATTCACATAGAATTTTGCTACAAAATATTCAATTTTGTTGTCTAAAATATTATGGCGATGGAAAATCATTGGAATAATATTTGACATTTAAATCTCTGAATTCGGTATGCGGCTTCAGAAATCAACTAGCATACTTTCAAATTAACACAACTGTCTACATATGAATGTATGCTAATTGATTTCAGTAATAATCAATAAATAAATGCTAAAAACCGTATCGAATTGCATAGATTCGACTATGAAAAGAACCAATTTACATATTTTACAAATAAAAAGTATATATAGCTGAGTTGGGATAACTATCTGAGTGATATTTATATTGTATAAATTTGTTATTTTCAAATGAAAATATTGTTGAAGTATGCAAAATTGCGAGTCACTTCATTGATTCAGTCGAAAATAAAATTGTTTATTATGAACAGTTCGTCAGCTATAACTAAAAAATGCCAAAATTGTTGAAATTCTTTTGTTTTTACCAAAGCAAAATGCGTTTCTAATGGGCCAGAACAGAGTATGTCCAAATGGAGTATGCCCAAAAGCGAAAAATAAAATAAATTGCAAACAAGACAAGAGAAATACTGGTTATGGCAACTGAATAAATGTGTCTCCTTCCATTTCGCCCTCCCCATTAACCACTTTGTTTGCAATTGATGCGGCCACCCCTCGCCCATCCCTTGCTTGCTTTCCGTTGAGTAGGCGGCTTCATTTGACAGATCAACAGGATATAATGAACATTATGTAATGGCGATGGCTCTGCAGAAGCGTGCACTAAATGAGTGGATAAAAACACAAATCGTGCGGCGGTTAAATCGTCCCAATCCCCTCGACAACCCCGTGTACCATTCCCCCGCCACGCATCCCCCCCTTTTGAACAATTGTATTCACTTGTCCCTTTTGCCATTCAGTCATTCAGTTAGGCAAACAATAAGCAGCGGCGGGTCCACAGGAACTGTGCTGCAATCAACATAATCGCTGTGCAGGAAAGGACTCTCAATCTCCACCCAAAAAAAGAAAACACAGAAAAAAAAAAGAAACTCAAATGAAAAATACCCAGGCAACAGCAGCGAGGCAAAGCCAAAGAGCCAACTGCGGGCATGACAATTTCAAATGAATGTTAAATACCAAAAGCAAATGCTGAAATGGTGACTGGTAACAGCAACAGCAACAGCAACAGAAACAGAAACAAACGAGCGACGACAAACAAAGCAACAACGAGAACAACAACAACATCAGCGGAAACAACACAAAAAAAATACAAAACACATTTCGCTTGAAGCGGCAACAACAATCACAACAAACTGAAAGTAATGCCACATGCTGTGCAGCTTAAGCATAATACATGCAACACATAACGTAGCAACAAGCAACAACCAGTCTGGCTGCTCACGGTGCAGAGTGTCAGACGAGCAGATACCCTGTAGACAGCTCCAAAATACTCCTTATGTGTTTTTACACTAATATTTATCATTCAGCTAGTAATGAGTGTGGCAATTGAGTCGAGTTGAGTTGAGGCGAGTCTCTTAAGCATCACAAGAAACGAATTATTATTAATCAATATTAATTATACATTTTCGTTATTTTCTTATGTGTGCTCCCATTGTTTCCATTGCCGTTTTCAGTAGTAGTCGCTGCTATAGTCTCCCATAGAGACAGCTTCAGTCTGCTGACAGCTCGACTAGCAGATACCCTAAGCACAGCTGCTGATATTAGTTTCTGCAATATGAAAATTCGTTTTGGCTGACATAAATCTACGTTTCTTATCAAATCTTAATTAAATGTTGACAGTTGCACAAAAATAAAACTGGGTATATTGAATCAATTATTATATCATTTCGAGTGATAATTTCGGGAACAGTTATCGATAAATTGAAAATGACTGCAAACCGAGAACTTATGATGCAAATTTGAGGACTCTACTCTTACAGTTCCTGAGCTCGGCGAGTTCATACACTCTGACAGAACGACTTGGCTGAGATCGACTCGACTGTTGCTGCTGATCAAGAATATATATCCACAATATAATATGCTGCCCGCTGCACACTTTTGCTGATCTTTATCATAACCTTTTACTCATTTGAATTGCGTACAGGGTATAAAATGAGGCTTAAAAGCGCAAGGGAAAATGCGCAAGAGAACAAGACAATCAGCCAGACAGGCAGGCGATACGGGACATGGCAATCCTGATGACGTCACCAACAGCAACCGACAAACGGTAGCAGCTGCAACATTATTGTTTGCAGCATATTGCAACTGCAGCAAGCTGCATGCTGCTGTTGCAATTGCGAAACCTATTTAATTGGCTCACGTTTACGTTGCAGGCGACGAGCTGGACTCACTCCAGTCACTCCTGCACCAATCCCGCTGGAGAGCTGCTAAAGGATATCAACTTGCTGCACAGGAGGCAACTTCCCAGAAAAAAATAATAAAATTTGTGTTCTTCCAAAAGCTAATTAAGCTAAAAGTCAACGCGCGGCACCGTGCTGCATGACATTTTGGCTGGACAACGGCTATGAAAACAAGTACACCCCCAAAACCCCCCAACCCACCATATCCTTTACCCCTTTCGGTTGCCCCCCCCCCTCGCTGTGTCGTTGCATTGAAAAGCCGGAAACTGCTTGGGAAAAAGTTTGCAACGCGCCAGCGAACGATTCATTTAAAATTAATTAAAAGAAAATTCGCTCAACTGTGAAACACAAAGACAAAAGAACAAGTACCGAAAAATATGTATATACATATATATATATATATATGTATAAATATATATATAAATTAAGTGCAGCAGATATTGCAGAGGTGAGTGCTGGAGGGGCGGAGAACCTGTGTTAGTCCCCTTTCTTAATAAAGCGAGATTTAAATGCTCTATGCGAAGGCGCCTATTGAAGGCATAATCCGATTTACAAAACCCTTTGAGCGATAATTGCTTGGATTTGAAATTGAGAATTGTATTTCAATGTCTATTCAATTTAGTTATACATTTCAGTTAATATTCAGAAGAAAACATCCGTAAACAATAATCAGAGTTGTGTTCTGAATTCCAAGAATGAAATTATTATTAAACTAATTAGTTGCCATTCAAAAACAAATCATAGTTTTGAGTAAACAAGTTCTTTTCACTGGAAACATGAAGTCGGTGTCGAAAAGATTTGCTTAGCTTAAGGACCTGCTTGCCAAAGGGCATTTAAAAACGCATCGCTGGCACAATAAATGGGATATGAATCCGCAACTGTGAACTGGAGAGTGTGGCAACATTTGTTGGCCATAAAAATGTGCTTGTACAATTAATGTTTATTAACATTTGACATTACGGTCTGGCCGATGGCCAATTGCTTACGTGGCATGCAACGTGCAACGTCGCATTGTGGCAAGTCCACCCTGCCGGATGCTGTTAAGTGCCTGCCGTTTCCCTCTGCGTTCAACCAAATTGTGAGGACATCATATTCGAATTTCCATTTTGGAAAATGTCTCGACGGAAGTCTAGACGCTGAGCCGGCAACGTGACTCAGACAGATATTTCAAGAGTGTCTGAGTGGGGGGAATGCAAACGTCTTTGCCACTGAAATATATACATATATATATATGTATATATATATATATTTGTTGTCATTCAATTTGCAATTTGTGCACCGAGTCTCAGGTCATAAATCTTGTCGCAGTTCTTTTCGAACCATTCCAATCCATTTCATTGTTTTGCTTGAATTTCCGGCATTTTGTCAACATGAAATATGCAGAGAGATAGCCTGCCTGCCTGGCCCCAAGGGGCTTGTTTAATTCGCAGTGACTATGGCTATCAATAATTATTATTGTTTGAGCTAATCACGCCAGCGGGTAATCTACGCAATTTTTGTTTGCTTTCAATTTCCTTTCGATTTCAGCAACTTGGGATTAGCAACACATACATAGATACATGCATGCAGGTTGAAAGCCCTTGGGCTTAACAAACATGCACACATGCACACACACACACACACATACACACACACACACACATAGTGTCTTTAATTGCGCTTAAAATTCCAGTCAACGAATGGCAACAAAAACAGGCCACAAATTTTCCATGAATATGCATTTTTTTTTAACTACAAAACTTTACGCATAATTTTTAGTGTTGAACATTTTGTGAGAAATATATGCAGAAAAACAGCATCAGCGCCAAACAGCATTGTTATCAACTTAATCATCATTATTATCATTATAATCACGCTGCTCGGCAAGTTTCTACTTTTTTCTTTTTGTTTCTTCTTATGTTGAAAATTGAAAATGATCCTTTGCAAATATTTGCGAGCCAGGACGTTGTTTTTATTTTTGTCAGGCTTGCGGCCATATGCTAACGTATCCAACAGCGACAGGAATAATTAAATCAGGCACACACTTATACACACACACACACACACCCAAATAATCAACAAAGGGGATGTTGTGGAAAAGCTACTGAAAACACAGCGAACTACAGTGAGTTTTCTAGCTGAGATACTTTTACGGCGCTATTGTATCCTTAGATTTGCAAGCTACGCGTTGCGTGCACTTCATGCAAATGTTATTCTTTAGAAATGTTTAAGTTGAGATCTCTCTTTTTATGTATAAAAAATTTAGACCATAAAGTACCATAAAGTACCCCCCAAAAATCTTATAAATATATCTTCTTTTTAAGTTTTAACTTTTAATTGAATTTAATTTAACTTTTTGCATCGTGTAGCTTTTGTGTCGACTGACTTTAGTTTACATTAATTAAATAAATAAACGGTTACTTCTGGCTGGATCGGTTTATGTACTATATCATAAAGCTGCCATAGGAAAGACGAACTACTTTTCGTTTACCAAGATATGGCCAACTTAGATGTCGATTTATTGTTGTTATTTTGCTTCAATTCTGATATAGCTGTCAAATGCTTCAAAAGCCATCCTAATTTGACAAACTTTTGACAACGTAATGACTAGATATAGATTTATTTGTATTTTACTTCAATTTTGATATAGCTATCAAATGCTTCAGAAGACATTCACATTTAATCAACTTTTGGCAACGTAATGACTAAATAAAATTTCTAAATAAAAATGTTGTATATCCATATATAACACCAGAAGTTCACAAGTAACATCCGCTGTGCCGAAGTCCACTTTAAAATCCATAACCCAGTTGCACGGTAATTTCATTAAAAACGTATGCAATAATAATAATAAAAAACGAATGTTGCTCTGCCTCTAGCCGAAGGATGCAGAATACACTTGAAACACAGAAAACACTACTGCTTTTGCTATTATTCATTCATTTAAGAAGAAAGACGTCAATTCAATGAGGGCAAATATTCATGCCAGTTCACCTCAATGTTGGGCCACTTGGTCTGCAGGCAAGTGTCCAACGGATTTGAAGTGCATATTATGAGATCACCCCCCAGTAGTACGGCCGTGCCACAATAGTAATGCACCTTGTTGCTATCATTGGAACCGGGTATGCCATTGTAATGCAGCAGGTCGAATGTATCCGACGTCGAGCGGCGCTCCAAGGGGAAGAACTCATGCATGAAGCCATTAAGGAGTATAACACCGAGTTTCTCTGGATTCACATATCCCGGCTCGCTGACCAGATCCAATGCGGCTAGCACATCACGCAGCAAGGTGCTCAATATGAAATTGTTACCCTCCGGATCATATGACTTGAAGATCCGACGTCCCGTCTCCGATGGTGTCTCTGGCGAGACGAACCTCTTTTCGTTGTTAAGTGCGTATCGGAGCCCATGACCCAAACTGGATAGCATGGATTCTTGAAGAAGGAGCCGACAGTGTAGTAGCGCATTTGTTCCATCAGTGTGCTGAATCCGATGTCGCTCTGTTCGCAGATGCCGCAGATGCCTTTAAGCCGCCTACATGCTGCTCATTGTCCCAGACGTGCGCCACGGCGCGTCCCGTTAGCATCAAATTGATTAGCGACTGTGCCCCATAGCCATATGTGCTGTGTATTAGCGGCTCCGATAGATCTGTTATATCCGCTGTGACCAGTTCGGTGACCTTGGTAAGGAATACTGAATACATAAGCAACAGCACACCATACCTATTCGACAACTGACTATAGTTGTCCAGTTAGTGGCGTGCCACATCCGCAATATGCTCAAAGTGCAGTGTGTGCAGGCGCTCATGAAATTGTTCCGGTGTCAGATCCAACTTCAAGCGATGCTGTGCTCGATGCAGTTTTCGGCTAGGCGCACTTTTCGCAGCGCTGCCCTTGCTGTTCGCATGCGTCGCTCATCGTCACCGTTGAATTCTTGCTGACGAACTGACTCGACTCGAATGCTGTTAGTTCGAGACGAGCGGGTGGGGAGGCTATTCGAATCACTAAATAATGTATTCGCCTTTATCAAAATCGGAATACAATAAACGCAAAGCCAACTATTTAGGTTGGCATCTTATTTGGCTGTGCTAATGCAACAGTGCAGGGAGATGAACAAAATATGGGGGCAACTCAGCTCAGCTTGTCTGCTTAACTGTCAGCCACATGGCCGCTGTCCGTGACAAGCTAGCCAGAGTGGGAGAGAGAGAGAGGGAGACATCGCTGCAACACCTGCAGCCTGCATACAATTAGCAACAAAGCCGTCGCCCCCACATTTCGCCTCTGTATGTGTGGCCGGATGTGTATCTGTATCTGTATCTGTATCTGGATCTGCATTTGCTGCATCTGCTGCGGCTGTATCTGTGTGTGTCTGGCAAACAATTTTGTTATTGCCGTGTGCCTTTCCAGCATTCTAATTTGCATTTCAAGCCTCTCCACAAGTTGCAATTGAATTTCTGACGCGAACAGCGTTCAGCTCTCGACTATCTGGCGGACACTGCTATGCGATGCCCATTATCTGCACTTTTTATGCAGGTCAACTGAGTTTAGGGTAGGGGGTGGGGTGGGTTTCGGGGTCGGGGCTTGGGGCTTGGGGGTGTCATGTTTAATGCATGCATGATGGAAGCCAAAAAGTGCACCCGCCTTGAAAATATGCAACATAACGCGGCACACGAGGCAGCTACAATACAATATCGCAAACGAACACAAACTCTTCCACTTGTGGCAGATCGACTAGCAAATACCCTATATGCAGAGCTAAAAGACTTCAAAATAATACTTTAAATACTTTTTGGGTGTAAAGATGATATATGGGAAAAATTTGTTAATAAAATGAATATTCTAAGGTTTAGCGATTCTACGCTCAAGAAGTCAACCATTATCGATATTACATATTATATACCTAAATCTAGTTTCTCACAAAATATACACAAACTTATTGAAATAGGAAATGATTCCATTACTTTCTTGCATAACTTTGCGATAACCTTTTTCACTCAATTTCCCAAAAAAAAATTCAGAGGGTATGCAAAAAATTGATGATGATGAAGCTGTGCTGCAGCTGCTGACAGCGTCCTACAGCTGAGGGGTGCTCAAGGGGTGCACGGGGGCAACGAAGAGTCGACGATAGAAAAGTATTCTCAAAACTTGAACTTTTGTGCAATTCTCAACTTAACGACAGGCTGGCTTGCTGAAGGGTTGCAAGGGGGTGGGAAGGCGCAAGTTGCTCTCTGGTGTATCCGCATTCCTAGCTGCTGTTTATTTTATTTGCTGTGAGCAAATTTGCCCACGCCCTCACCCCCTACACCTCCACACTTCTCTTCCCCACGCACTATCTGTCGTCGCTTTGCAGCTTCAAGCATTTTTTCATTTTTACTGTCTGTTTTTTTTATGTTTTGTTTCTGTTTTTTTGGCTTATATTGTAGCGCGTTGAAAATGCGATTTTCTTGTAGAATCGTACCACGGATTGTACGATACCATGGCAACAACCACCCCACTCTATAAAAGGGGTATCTCTCTCGCAGACACACGCATGCTGATTTTTTTTTTTTTGGCTAGCCAACATGCCAAGCGAATTGTGCTTACAGCTCTACTAGCAGCTGTAACAGAAATTCACTTGCCTGCCCCTCTCAGCTCTTTCCATTCCCCTTTGCTATCATTGTTTTTATGGGGGGATGTTCCTATAGAATTAAATTGCATACTATTTGGGGTTTGATTCAACTTATACTCTGTAGGCATTGGTAAAGTGAGTAGATGTTGGCACTGCATTAAGTTTGAATGAAGTTTGTATTTTATTATATGACATTTCAGGTATTTTGAAACAGATCATGTTTATTATAAGCCAAAAATTATAAAATAATATTGTTCATAATATTAGGCGAAGCACAGATAAATGTATATATATATTTATTTATTTTTATATATTTTTACATATTGCTTTTCTCAGGATTCATTATTTCAGTTCGTTTAGTTGTAATAAATATATCTTTGGAACTCCTACCTAAGGATTGAAAGTCAGAGCCGGAACCCATTCAACATTTAAGAAACCAGTTAAAAAGAAATTGTGATCTAAGTTTCTTCATTCAAATATTAATAATGGAAAAGTTCAAATTTCATTAGAGAGTAACTGCTAGTCGAGCACTTTGTACTTCTTAACAATTATAGTTGCTTTTTGCTTGATTCATGCCGCGCATTAAGCAAATTTCTAACATTTTTTCTAGCACTTTCTCTGCACTTCATTTCAGTTTGTTTTGTGGCCAATTATGTTTTTTTGCTGGTTGTCTGTTGTTGTAGTTGTTTTGTGTGCTTGTTGTGGTTTGCCTTTCGTTTAGTTCTTGTCTCGCTTTGTTTATTCTCCAGGCCCTTGCTTTATCTGAATGACATTTGACGTTTAGCATCGTTTGTGCCTTAGATTTCTCTCTTCTATATTTATTTATTTTTTTATTTTTTGTTTTGTTAACTTCAATTTTAAGCCATGAAAATCTTTGTCAAAGTTGTTGCAACAGCTGCAACTGCCACTAACAATCTGACAACTAGCAAACAGCAACACTTGCAGCTGTTAAGTGCGAAATGTAATGAGTAGAAAACTTTTGCTTTGGGTGGATCCGATAACTGCCAGTCTGAAAGTTAACAAACGAAAAAAATGTTAGAGAAAATCATGTTAATACTCGAGGGAAATCTTTTCAAATAGTTGCACTCAATTTTGGTTTTCGAATGTGTTGAAAGTTGAGAGTTCGAGCAAAATTAGCAGAGTTCATTGTTCGGTATTTGTATGAACTCAAAGCTATAAATAGTATATTTATTTTATTTAATCTGGTTTAATTAGTTAAAATGTATGTTTTCAAATAAATGACAAATTCAGATTGGTTACTAATTGATTATCTAAAAACATTATTTTTTTTCTCTTTTTAATTATTGAGAATGTAGATTGATATATTTGTGTTATTTGATATAACGTCAATTTCAAATGTGGAAATTATTTTTGATTTTTTTAATTTATCAAATTAATATTTAGACCACAGCAAAGATAATACAAAAATAATACGTTTTGATTTAGTTCAACAAAAGAATAAGCAAACTATGCTCACTACGAAAATGCATTTCCACAAAAATTACTCATCAGCAATATGAAATGATATGTGTATAAGCTGAATGCCTTTGTTTGCTTTGGTAAATTCTAGCTACATCATGTGGAACAATCTGCAAAAGTTTTAGAAGCATTTTTTGCTGCCATTTCTCCAAACGCAAACTGAGTTGTTCAAGTAAATGAGCAAAAATTTATGCACGCACAATAAAAAATGTTTAAATATCAATAAAAGCAAGTTTTGACTTAAGGGTGGCAGCGTGATGGGAGGGTGGCAGGTGTTTGCGTGTGTGCGGAGCTAACGAAACAGAAAATGAAGCGGGAAAGGAGAGAAGACAGCAATCTCCCCGCTGCAGTTACAACATGTATATGAGTGAGTACTCACTGTGTGTTGCCAGAAAGTTCAACTACATAAACAAGTCACGTGTGCAACGTGCGAAGCGCAACGAAACGCAACGAGAAACCATCCAGGGCCATCCAGGCGAAGGTGGAAAACTTTTGTGGGTAACTGTTTGGCAGGCAACAGTCTTTGAGACGGTTATGTGACGTGCACTTTTGCTTCCACCTGCGTCGCTTTCGTTTCTGATTGCATATTTCACACCATGTGGCAACGCTGGCAAGAAGTTGCATGCCCCTACCCCTCCCTCGCCACTGTTTCACCCCTTTCTGCACGCTTCTTCTACTCACACCTCAAAACGAAATAACCGCAATGGAAAAGCACAATAAGATTTACTACCTTGCCAAGGTAGCAGTTGCTCCCACTCATCCTCCCACTCCTACTGCCACAATCCCACATCTTGCCACCCCCTTGGCTGTGCTGCATGCTGCACCATTCCCAGCTGGCAGTAAAATAGTAACTGACGGCATGCAAATTTGTTTGCATTCTGAGTGCAACAATGGCAACTAAAACCAGTCAGCAGACAGCTGTCCAACGATTCAATTATGATTTATGTGATACCCTCGAATATATATTTTTATTATCATATCTCTAGAAATATATAGAAATACCAGCGCTGAATCGCTCAAGCCGTTTCAAGTTAAGTAACGTAATCGATATCGGTACAAAAATTCAACATTTTCACTAAAACAGTAACCAAAACTGATTATTAAAAAATCAAATCGAATACCTAAAGTAAACTGAGAAGAGGAATGGTTATTGCTTGCCGCAACCGAAACCTTTACCCTTCACGTACTTGAAATAAAACCTTTACACTTTATTAATTTACCAGAACTGGAACCGCAAGCAAATTAAGTTTTGATTTGATACTACGGTTTTGATTTTATGGCTCATTAATTAGGTTTAATTCCAAATTAATTGCTTTAGCGTAAACATACATGTATAATAATTTAAAATTTAAATTAAGCAACCAACAATTAAGCACCGCCACTTAAATTTACATTTCATTGCTGCCATGAGGTGATATACCCCTTTGCTGCTCATGCCTACAGGATATTTAACAACAATGGCTTTGCAACAAAAAACAACTGCACAAAATGGCAAGCGGCAACCTGCTGGCTGCCTTTTATTGTTATGGCCCGAACTCCGGCTCCTACTCCTGCTCCTGCTGCTGCTCCTGCTCCTGCTGCTGCTTCTGCTGCTACTCCTGATGCCGCTCATTCGTGCATTCTCCATTGCCCCAAGGATGTTGTTGTCGCATAAATTTTGCGGCTTCTTAAGTCGCAGGCAATAAAATAATATTAGCTGCATATAGGCTAGCCTTGTGGGTCCTGGCATAGTCATAGTCATCGTCACACAACAGAACAAACGACAAACAAGCAACCAAACAAGCTTGCGCTATTCGAGTCATGGCGCCGAAAAGTATGCAACGCAAGAGAGTGCAACATTTGCAATGATTGCAGCTGGCAGCAGGCAGCAGGCAACAATTCGGAAATGGCAACGCCCCAAGACAAACGCGTTTGTCGTATAATTTACGACATGCCCCCACCCAAGAGCGACACAAGGAGGGAGTGGAGGCATGGGCGGTGGCGGTGGCGGTGGCGGTGGCGGTGCATAAGTTGGGGTTAGGTAGCAGCTGATGCCATGTCTGATTTGGTCGTTACCTCTTTCTTGCGGTTATTGCTATTGGTGCTTTTTTGTTTGTTTGGCTTTAAAGTGTTGCATGTTATTTGTGGCAGCGATCCAGAAGGCAATCAAACTGCATGTCAAACCAATAAACCGACTGAAATAGTCTCGCTGCCGCTGCAATGGCCATCAAACTGTGTTGTTAAAAGTGCAAAATGTGGCTCGTAATCAAAGTAAACGCAATAAAAAAAATGTTTATAGTCATTCGACATGAGCTGTGCGCCTGCAATCGCAGTGGCTGTCAAACTACACTCTTATTAGCCGGAAGGGCTATTTAAACTGTACTTAAATGGCTTTCTGTGTGGAGCAGACTTTATGTTTAGAGACCGCTTTATGACTGCCAGGTTACCAAATATTAAACTCTGGCCAGTATCATACTCAAATAAAGAGACTTACCTTTTATCAGTTCCATATTATGCGTTAGTCATAAAAAAATGCGACATTATTATTAGCGCTACAACCAAAATTGGCGCTAAGTTGTTTTATCTATAACTTTGCAAAAACTTTTTCTTTTTGGTTTTACTGCTTAGATGAAACTTGGAAACTCAGGAAACTATGCATACATTTTGACTAATACGCCCATCTGAGCATAGTTTTCAAGCTTAGAAATGTATTTTCAATGATTGCCAAACTGTATTTGCATATTTTGGCAAACTAATAATTGCTCTCAAACTATGAAACAGGTAACATGAGGCAGCAATTAAGTCGAAGTGTTCGTTTTACTGTCTTTACACACACACACACACATTTAGATAGTATTTTGCTCTGCCGTATCTTTGCCTCTGTCAAGTGTCAGAGATGCTGCCCAACTGTCATTATGGGCTCGAAGATAAACGACTCTCTGGCAATTTGTTTTTTTTGTTCTTTAGTGTTGCAAGTGTCTGAAGCAGCAGCAGCAACTGAGAAGTGGCAAATGCAGCAGCAGCAGCATCAGCAGCAGCAGCAGCGACAGCCGCGTTGACTTTTCATATGGCCGCGCTCCGTAACAATTTAAACTTTTGACTATTAGTGAGTGAGAGATGCCCGTCGGCTCCGACGCTCCGTTGCTCCTCACCGAAACTTTATGTTGTGGGTGGAAAAATAGTTGCAAGTTTGTGACATCAGGCAAAAGTTTTTGCTGCTCGCTGGGGTTTTTGCAGATGCCTGCCTGACGACCACATCGATTGACATTTAGGCTCGGCCCCTGACCGCCCACCCCCACCGTCCATGTGTCATCAATCTGCTCAAACTTTTGTCTCAGTTTTATGAGTGGTTTTTTTTTCGTCGTTTTTTTTTTTGGTTAACTTCCGCTTCCGCTGAAATGCAAAAACTGATTGTTTATGGCATGTCAGCGCCCATTCTTCATGCAACACGAACCGCCACAGGGCTAATAACTGTGTTCATACACATGCCTGGCCCGCTCACAGATCGCTTTGGCAATGGCAATTGGTAGCTGCACTTGACGTCAGCCAGAATTGTGATGCATTAAGCCAACGATATACGAACTTTTCTTTCTACTACCTACTAGCTCATTCCCAACAAACATGCCAAGCCAAACTTGTAATTAAGAAGTTAAAAATAAATCGCAGAAAAAGAAAGTTGTAAAATTTGTAGCGCATTCAATTAATATGTGTACTCAGTTTGCCTGCAGTTTGGATTACAGAGGTTTTGGAAAGTATATTGGATTTAATAGAAATTTTCTTGGAGTAAAATAGTGAAAAGTTAAATTTTGTTGAGCATCATTTATGTATATGTATGTATAAATGTGATTTCACCTTTGACAAAGCTAAGGTATTCCTTTAAATCGACTGAGCCATAAATAATGATCTACTCTGTGATAGACATTTTGCAGACCTTAAACTAAATAAATGCTTGACGGGCGTGTGATATTTACACTGATGAGCGAGGACAGGTTAGAGTAGAGGGTAGAGTATAATTTGCTGTGGCATGTGTGTGGCACATGTATATGGAGAACGTGCAGGAAACGTTTAGGGTTTCGCGCTAGTTGCAGTTGCAAGATAAATGGCCCGCCACCAGTCAGCCAAGCAGCTAGCCAGTTACCCAACCCAGCTGGGCGCAAGAAGTCCTCATTCTCTCTCTCTCTCTCTGTGTGTGTGTGCTTTTGGGCGTGTTCTGGCTAAACTGATTTCATGCAATTTGGCTGCACAAAGTTGGATGAAAGTTGCAAACGGTTGGGATTGAGGAGGGTAAACTGTAAATTTAGCAGGCAGCAACATTTGTAGTTGCTGGCACAGTTGCTCTACTGATAGCCAAGGCCAGTTGGGCCCCGCCGGGTGATTTTGTGTGTGTGTGCATGTGTGTGTGTATGTGTTTGGGCCAAAAATCAGAACATAAGTGAAAACTTTGCCCAATTAATGGCATCATTGAATTTCCACTTGACTTTTTCAGCTGCCAAACTGGCCGATGACTGGCCAAAGGGCGTTCAATTTTATATCCCCGCCTCCGATTTTCCTGCTTTCCACCTCCTTACTCTATGTATGTGTGTGTGTGTGTGTGTGTGTTTGTGTATGAGTACGTAAAAAGTTTGCCAGTGAAAAATGACTCTTCGCATAGATCTTAGGAGGGATGAGGAAGTTGGAAGTAGGGACAACGCTCGACCACCTACTTCCAGTCAGTTGGTCGCCACGCTTTGTGCCTTGGTTTGGAGCTGGGATAGAAGTGATAAATGAATTTTCACAAAAGTAATTAAAAGTAAAGTAACTAGCGTCGTGCGATGTCTGTGGTAGATGCGAGACAAAAGAGAGCGAAGAAAGAGAAAGAGCGCGCTAGAGAGAGGCAGAGCGAAGAAAGAGTGCAAGAAGAGTTGCACGAGGAGTATTACTTGAGGCAAACAACAGCCAAAACTTTGGCATAAAAGCAATCTAATAAGACTTTTTAATAGTTGGCGTGAAGTTAATTTTCGGCCAGGCAGCGAATATAAAAGCACACAAATGGCTCAAAAGTGATGGCCAAACAGTTAGCTCTCTCCCTCCTCCCACCACTACCCGCTTCTGACAGTTTCTTCTAAGCTGGCCATGTCCCAAATTTGAAGGCGTTCGTTTTTTTTTTTTTGGCTGCTTTGCTTTTTGCTTGTGGTTTTTGTGGTCAGATTTCAGCGGATAATCAATTCTGATTAAAAACTGGCAATACAAATTTATAAAAATTAATTTTCCTGGAAATTACATTATAATCCTAATACTAATAGATACAAAAACCGATTTATTTTGTAGAGAGCAATATTAAATATACAGGAAATATCAATCATCAACACATCAGTTCTACTCCTTCAATATCAAATAATGCTAATGTACTTTTGTATAGGGTATTGTAATTTTGTCGAGAAGTTTGTTTTATTTGTTTACAAAGATATTTAAACTAAATTTACTAAATTCACGTTCTATTAGGCTATGAAAAAAGTCATCAATATCAGATTACTATTTCCTGTAGCCTTCATAGGAACAATCGGTCAATCTGCAAGGATATGGCATCTTCGACTTGGCTCAGAAACTCGTTCCTTCCTTATGCATATTCAGAAGAGCACATCATTCAATGTTGATAAATTACAGAGACACACACAACACACACACAACACACACACACACACGCACACACAGTATTGTCACTTCCAGTGCACTGTGCATTCAATTTCCTTCGCAATTGTCTATCAAGTATTCATCTTTTGACTTGGATTTGAATTGATGTTGATTGATGATTTCATGATGCTTAAAATTCACTCATTCCAGCGAGCGTGCGCAGAGCTAAACTTTTCACTAGTATTGGTAAACAAAAAAATTGTGTTGTTTCTGTTGTTGTTGCTGTGCCATTTGGGAAAATGTTAAATCATTTACTTATTAAATCCTTTGGACAAACATTAATTTGCAGTCACATAAACAAAGGCGCTCAGCTAACCGCAAAAACAAGTCAACAAACAGACAAAACAAATCAAACAAATAGACAACCAAACAAACAAACAAACAAACAAAATGGCTGCCAAAGTGCTTTTTGTGCAAGTTCTCTGGAAATGTTGTTGTTGACCACGTGCGTTGCATGGAAGCGTGGGAAAATGGGAAATTGGGAAAATGGTTTTTAGAGTTCTTCATTTTCCGTTCTCCGTTCTCCGTCCGCTCTACAGTTGAGGAAGCACTCTCAAGAGCTAAACCTAAGCGAACTGAACCATACCTAAAGCCGTTGCAGACAAAAGCGCAAATTAACAGTTTGATTTTCACGCTAAACAAAACGCAGCGAAAAATCAACAAACGACGCGAAATCAATTTGAGCCGATTCGCTGCTTCTGCTCTGTGCTACTGATGACCAGGCCAAGAGAGCTCTGCAAATGGATGAAGGGGTAGTTGGTAGTTGGACGCAGGTGGTGGAAGTTGGGGCACTGCAAAACACTTTGTGAAAATAAACGAAACAAAATCAAAGCGCTATTGAATTTTCTAAATGGCATTTTGAAAGCGTCAGCGGCCAACAAAATACACAAACAGTCAGCAGCAACAAAAACAAAAAAATAAAACAAAACCAAAAACAACAACGACAACAAGAGCAACAAGGCAACAAAGAGTACAGTAACAGCTAGACGAGCCCAACATCTGAGGGTTCTGGATGCCATAGAGAAAGGTGTAAAAGGTGTTTTGCGAAATGCCAACCAGTTCAAAATGCTTTGACATATGCTGAAAGGGTACCAACGCCAATAGCACAAAATGCTCGCTAAACAAACGAATGTTGAATGCCCTCAAAAAAATATATGAAATGTACATATATAATTCGACTCTTCTAGTCAAATTCTATTCACCAGCCATGTATCTTACCTGCTGAATATAGTTATTCAAAGATTGCGCTTCATCAATTTTGATATAATAATATATATTTATAATAAGATATACATAATTAAAACAATCAGCTAAAAATACTATTTATATAGTGCACAAAATATTTGCTAAAATATGCGAAGCTTGTTCTAGAATGTGAACTACCCACAGTTAGGTTAGTGTAGTTAGTCCAGCTTTGAATGGGCGACACTGCAAAATATGCTACAATATTTCTGTAACTTTTTTGGGGTAACATTTTGACCGCACACCCACACACACACTGGCACTCACACACTGGCATACATTGCTTGACTTGGAGGTGTCATGTGTCAGCGGCATAATAACACCCTTTGTATAGAGTAGGGCCAACCTTTTGGCAGGTAAACGAGCTCTCGACCTTTGTCAACGTATTTCGAGAATGTGAAATGTTTAGTTTTTGGCTTTCTTGTGGAGGGAGGGGCGTCGTGGAGTCGTGCCTATCTATGGTAAATCGATGGGTGTTGTGAGGGGCATGTTGGTGTGTATAAAGGCAACAACTATGCTTTCCAGCATTTATTTGGGTTTAGTACGTTAACTGGATCTAAATTGAATGGACTTCAATTGAATTGAATGAGTAAAACTGGTATAAAAATAAGTAGTTACGGTTTTGTTAGGCTCGCCGCATTTTTTTATTAAATAGAAATTGATCGGGGTCCGTCTGTCGATAAATAGCATAAGTAATCGACTGTATGCAGAAAATATATAAATACTCTAAAAGTTTCATCAAGAGGGACCAGATTGCATAGAGACAGACTTGGAGACAGACCTGGCTATATCGACTCGGCTAGTGTTGCTGATCTGGAATGCACATACATTGCACAGCTTCATTCTCTTAAATTGACTCAACGTATGCAATTTCATTTGACTGTTGACATTTTATTGTCATTTTATTGTCCTCGCAAAAGTTGTCTTTTCAGCTTGCAATAATGGATTACATTTTGCCAAGAATTTAACAAATTACTCCAAATATTTTAACAATATTTCACATGAAAAATAGTTATGGCAGAAAAAGGCCTTTAATTTTTTTTGGTCAAGATGCGTTTTCATTTGCAAACGGTACATTTTACTATTGCAGTTTTTCTTCTTTTTTTTTTTGACTATGGCTACGCATTGAAAAGTTGTCGTCGTTCATGTTTATTCGATGGGTGTAGCAAAAGCGGAAGCGGAAACATCATATGCTTTCTATATGTGTGTGTGTGTATGTGTGTAGTATGCAGAGTATACATCCATATATAAAATCTATATTAAATGGCATTTTCTTTGCCGTCTCGCGCACTGTCATGACAAAAATAACGGCCAACATTTCCTACAAAAATTTGTTTGCGTGCCAATTTTGTCGCCAGTTGCATGGGTGCAGAAGTGGTGCTACGAAGGGGGGGTTGGCTCTTTTGGCTCTTGGCAATTGTGACACCAGATTGGCAGAGTGAGAAGAAATCGAGGGGGGAAAAAAAACACAGTGCCAGTCATTACATTTATTGCGAACACATTCAATATTGAATGAATGGCCCACAAGGATTTTCTATTTGAAATTAACAATTCAATTTCATTTGCATTTCAATGGCAAATATGTGCCCAGAACCAGGACCAGAACCAGCACCAGCACCAGCACCAGGACTAGACATCGTTCGGTTCAGTTCAGTTCAGTTAAATTGAATTTTCTTTTCGATGTGAGCAACTTATTTAGCAGTCAAGTGCCGCAAAACTAGTTTCAATCTCTCACATACAACATTTTTTTATGCCATTTTTTTCTGAATGCACCTCAAAGGCAATCTTAAATGTAGATTTTTAACGAAAATTCGGATCAAATGGCATGCATAAAATCAAAGTTAAATATAAGTTCTTATGAAAACATATTGTAACTCTATCAAAATATGAATAAGCATCCATTAAATAGATGAAATTAGTTAAGTATATCTGTTAAGATGAGAGAGAGAGAGAGATTTAAACACACACAATTTACATATGAAAAGCCTGCACGTGCAGATGGAACTTAAATGCGAGTAAAATCAACTTAAATGGCTTTCGTCAAACAAGCTCGCACAATTGCTGAAATATTCAACACAATTCGATACTCGTAACGCATACGCATTTTCAACATTTTCACATTTTAACATTTACATTGGCCAACGGATTGAGCCAATTAAATATACATACGAAACACATTGAAAATGCGTTTATTAATAGATGCGGATATCGAAGTGTTCTGTTATGTTATGCAATAATCGAGCATTCGACAGTGCATTTTAGCTGGCCAATTGTTCGATATTGGCAGGTGTTTGTAGCGTAAAGTGGCTGTTGGCCATATTATGTATTATTACAGTTTGCTGCCAACTGCACTGATCCAACCATCGTGCGCCAAGGATGCTCATTAGTCATATTGAAAATTACTCAAAACGATGTAGCAACAATTGAAAATTGTATCATAATTTATGCCATTGACAGTACAGTTTGGCAGCCATTGCACGGCACACGTCATAAATAATTAAGCCACACAAGGCAGCTAATTCTCATTTCTCTCTCTACTATATACATACATATGTGTGTGAGAGAAAATGCGCATGTGTATGCGTGTGCGTGTGTGTGTGTGTGTGTGTAAGACCATGTTCAATTATTCAACGAGCAAATGAAGCATTTACGAATCGGGGCTGTGAGCAGGCGTCAAACTGTAAACCTCATTCGCAAAACTTTACTTGAAAGCGAACGAACTAATTACAAAAACTTTTAGCCTGCTCATAAGACAACCATAAACTGGAGTATTCACAAGTGTGACGCAAAGATACCCTGTAATTAAGCAGCTATGAGATGAGGGAAGCAAAATACGACAACAATAATTTATATGCTAAAAAAATTGTTTAAGTTTGTTTCTTCTCTATAAGAAGTCCAACTTATAATATAACTGCTCATTTATCATGAGCAGATTATTTGTATCATCGATAATTGCTCACGTTTTGCGAATATCGATGCAAATCGATATCTGCTTTCTTTTTATAGCTACAGCATTGCATTTTTGGTATTTTCGTATTGAACCAACTAAGATCAGCTTCCTGCTGAACTTTTTTAATAAGGTTCTAAGCATAATCCTAACTTGCGCCAACTATCTATACAATTTAAAATAAATTCCGCACATATTTTATACTCTTTTTGGTAAGAGTATTAAAACAAAGTCTGGCCGAGTTTAATTAGAAGGCTGATGAAGTTGGGTTGTGCTTTGGGTTTGGGCTTAGTTTCATGGCACAACTCTCGTTTAAACAAATTTTCATTATTTTCCTGTCATAATTTCAACTCTCTCTCTCTCTCTCTCTCTCTCTCTCTCTCTCCCTCTCTCTCTCTCTCTTTCACTCTTTCACTCTTTTAGGCCTCTTGTTCTGTGTTGGGGTAAAAACTTTTTCAATATTTTATGTGTTATTTGTATTGCGTTTTGCCTACTGTTTCCTTCACTCGACCTGCTGTTGTTAATTGTTACAACAACAACACAAGTGGAGAGCAACAAATGTTGGCAAGTGGAAACTTCAACTTTTAGGAAAAAAAAAAATGCTTGCCGCTTGCTGCTTCCCACTTGCCGCTTGCTACTTGCTGCTTGCTGCATTTGCCGAGTGATTTTATGAAGCGCATAATTACGCAAATTAGCATTAATGAGTGCCAGCCTCTGGAGTCCATCGCACTCCCTTCTAATACGTATGTATATGTCTAAGTATATACGGCTTACTCTTCACTGGCTATAAAGAAGCAGAAGAAGGCGAGCAAAAAAAAACCCAATGTTAAAAAGCTTTTTTTGGTTGGTGAAAAAATTATTTTTGCAAATTTTATTTAATGCCAAACTCAAAGAAATTAAAACAAGTGCTGAAGCAGGCCCAAAATGTGGCAGTGTTGGGTATTGATGTTGTGTGTGTTTGGGGGGGGGGGGGGGGGTGTTTTATATTTGCCGAGCCAAAACATTAAAATAACTCAACGCACGAGAAAATGTTGAAACGCAAAGGCAAAAGCAAAAAGTCATTTCAAATGTTAATGAGCTCGTGTAAATAGACAAACAATGGCCAAAAACGGGTTGGCTGCAAGGACCAACAAATGCTGCAGGCCAAAATGGCGAGAAGCCTTAGAGAGATGGTGAATTGGGTGATTGGGGATTGGGGGTGGGGGGGTGGGGGTGCCCGTCGAGAGCTATGCAAAAAAGTTGACTCAAAAAGTAGTTAAAATTTGGCAAGTGAAATTTGAAAATGAAAATGTTGCCGGCTCTCTCGCATTTTATAGCCGAAGCCATCAAATTTGCATATTAAGCAAGCGCCTCGAATGGCCCACCAGAGAGCTAACTGTACTGCTAAAGTCAACTGGAGAATAGCGCAAGAAAACAGTGTGGGAAAGTGCGACACAAAAGAGTGCTCCTAACAGTTAATGGAGAGACAGCTAGAGCAGAGAGAGAGAGAGAGAAAGGGTGGGAGAGAGAGGGAGAGAGGGAAATGGGGCTCTGATTAACTTGTTTACACATTTCTCAAAGGAAACAACTGTTTGAGACGTGTTCGACAAGCTGTCCCTGCAAACGAAACTCCAAAGCAGCTTATCATTAAGATTTTTGACTCAAATCCCAGGCTTTGTTTAGGAGTCTAAGAACAACTCGGATTTCAACGCAAAACCAGGAAGAATGGCATGCCCAAGATTGAATAGCCTTGCAGACCTCAGTCAACAGGCCAACGTACATTCACATCCATTTGATATAGATGACCGACTACAAAATTATAGCTGCAAGGGTACAAAAAATGTATTCTCGTAAATCAAAATATTTAAAATGTCGATTTATGAAACAACGTGGAATAAAACTGGAGCTGTTAACGGATTTAAGCAGACCACATAAATCACCAACTTAAGCGATTAAGTCAATTGGTCAATGAGGGAGGGGTGGCTCCCCGCAGTCCATAAATAGTTATGCATAGGTATCAAAATCAATTGCAAAGCTACAATTACATATAACAACTAATCCCTCACGATGGCAGGCCATGCAAAATCCATTGGTGCGCGACTGCAAACAGGATAAACCTTTCAGGCAGCTCATCATTCAGTTCCGCTGAGGCATAATTAACTCACCCACAAAATGCATGAATGGCATACACAAATCTCAACATTTCTCTATACACACACACACTCTGCACACACACACACACACACACATACCCGTTCGAATATAGAGAGACATAAATCATTAAGTAGCAGCGTTAATTGTTTGGCCAATGCTTCTTATGCTATGGCCGTCAAATGGGCTTTATTGATGGGCCGCCAGCAGCATAAATGATTTGATTTGCTTTGCTTTGCTTTGCCTGGCTCTGCCTTTGCTTTGGTGTTGCTCTAGTTTAGTTTTGGCTGCTCAATAACAAGCTCCAAGCCACGCCCCTCAAGCTAAGCCCCTGCCTATATCGAAATAAAAAGATTTCTTACTTTGATTTTTGGGCATGGCCCACAAATCATGTGGCGCTAATGTTGCAATGTTAACAGCGACAACAATAGCAACAGTAATAATTGAACACCCAAAACCAACAAACAGCTAACAGTCAACAACAACAACAGCTACTAACAAAAACAACAACAAGAGGTCAACATGTAACTACAAACATGGCCAATAAGCACAAAGTCTGTGGAGGACTGCCCTGCAAATATCGTGTAATAATTCAATTTGGTATCGTTTGGTGTTCGTGGATTGCGTTTCTTGTCTAATTAAATTGACACATTGACAACTTCGTGCTCATTAGCTGCGCCAACAACAACTACAACAACGACTACTTGCAACATGGTCAAAGTCATGTTAAATGTCGCTTGCTCTGCTTCGGCCTCTCCTGCCACACAGGTTGTATATATGTATGTATAAACAACATATGTATTTACTAGTTTTGTTTAGTTTATAGATTTGCGTTTGCTTATGTTATCAAATACAACTGCCCCAGAGAGTAAGCAACTGTACATACACACACACATGAGCGCACAAACACGTACACACACGCACACACACGCGTGTACATGAATCATAAGACAGACGTTAATAGGCAACACATAATAAATCATACAAAAAGAAGAGAAAAAAACAATTGCCCCACAACGTTGGTCACTCGCTTAGATCAGATTGTGTGTGATTGTGTGTGTGTGATTGTGTGTGTGTGTGTGTGTGAGAGTGTGTGCGCGCGTGTGTAAGTTTGAGCATGTGTATTAGTGTAGTTTCATGAACGTGCACGCCCAGAAAAATAAATGTGAAAATGAGAAAATATAAATTAAAGTACAGAAAACATTTAAAAGCGAGCAGTTAATTAATTATATTAAAATTGTAATAATTACATAAAATTTAATGCATATTCAATTAATTTGAAACGTTCCAACATAGTGTTAGTTAAAGATTAACCAAGTTATTGTTCTCAGTGTGTGTCTAGCAACAATAAAGCTGACCAAGTTTTTGGGGGGGCAACGGCGACTGCCCAAAGCAAATTATTTATATAAAAAATGGCACAAAGCATTTTGTGGCATTAGCTGAAACAGCATTGGTGGCTTGTTAAAGAGAAGGGAAAGGAAGGGAAATGAAGGGAAGGGAATGGAATGGATGGGGTGGCGAACGAAAGGGGGTCAGTGGATACAACAAACGCGTGATTTATTTACTAAACGTGCAAAAACCTCAGCAAAAATTACAAGTGTTGCTACACACAACAGGAGAGGAGTGGCAGGAAAATGGGTGGCAGAGTTGAAGGCAGAGTTGGACGCAGAGTTGGAGGCAGAGTGGTAGGCAGAGTTGGGGCATTCATTGTCTGTGTGCGTTGCCTGGTTCATAAATAATATTTCTAAGCCGCCAACATGCACAGGAACATATGTTATGAGCACGCCAAGAGTGTGCATATGTGTGTGTATTGTGTGTGTAACGGGTGTGCGTGTGTGTGTGTGTGCGTATAAACCGACAAACGCATTTGTCACAGTTGAACGCCGTTAACAATGTTCGCCATCGCTCATACGCCCGTTGAGCCTGCCCTCCCCAAAATGCCGCCAGTCGCACCTTAATCAGGAAAAGGTGGATAAACAATGAGGGACGGATGGGGTGGGAGGGGGCGAGGAGGTGTGCTGGCATCACAATTCTTAAGTAGTTTCAACTACTTTGGCGGCTTAGTGCAGCCTGCTGTGACTTCGTTGTTTCTATTTGCAAGACGACTTTTGCTCCAGGGATGCGAATCCTGATTGTTTGTCTTGGACTGATTGAGCGGATTGCGTAAGACCTCGCACATATACATATATATATATATATATATATACATATAGATACACAAGGGGGAGGGTACTGGATAAGCCACTACACAAAAACATGGCAACGCTACACCAGCACGCGCTCCAATGTATTGCCTAAGGACTAGATAATTTGCTTAATCAGCGATTGAAGGCATTTTCGGTGCGGGAGTTGAGTGCCAGATTTGAGATTGTATCGACTCAAGCTATGCAGTGGTTGGGTGAGTGGGTATAAGCAGCTAAATAACAAGTGAAAATAATACAAAGCTAGACTAGCAGATACCCTGCATTAACTGTGTAAGCAGATGTCGAATTTGCTATGTATAAATATTGCATTTTCCAATCTTTGTGCAATTTTACAAATTATCATTTGTTTATAATATGTATATATATATCTATATATATTTCCAATTTTGGATAAGCAATGTATTTTTAATTATATATAAGGAATTAAAAAAATAATAATAATTGAATCTTTATCTGCTTATCATATTCACAATTTGCTTTTGCTCCTTGTCTGCTTGTATAGACGAACATGTCTTCATAGACTAGGCTATTGGGGCTGATCAACAATATATGTATGTACTTTATGAGTTCGGAGATGCTTTCTTTTGTCTGTTACATACTTTTGCACAACTTTGTTATGCTCTTTATCCCTCGGCAAAATTGTTTATGGACTTGAGCTCAAGGTCTCTGGAGTGTCATGGAAACATTGTTCTTTAGAAATATCTATAATTCTTATGTGACAGACAACGAGTCAAAGTCATTTATATATATATATATATATATATATATGTAATAGTGATACTTTTTCAAATTATGTGTATTTTTATACACACACATGTACAACATCCAACTGCACATCAGCCTTATTCGCTTTAATTCCATCGACATTATCTTTCTCTAATTGAATCGCAAGACATATCTATTATTCTGTGGATTTCGCGTGGGCTTCCGTCGCACAACTCAGGGTTTGAGTAATACTTTCCGAGCAACCTCAGGCAATGCTAAAGCTCTCAATCATGTGAGCTCTCAATTGTATTAGCTTCGCTTCTGTTGCCCCATGCAGCAGCAACAACAGCAACATATGCCCTAAAGTGGAGTCTGGCTGTTCTTCCCATCAGAGGAGGCCATTATTTATCTTTTACTCCTTTGAAGGCACAGCACACACACTTATGCTCTATGCCCAGCTGGTTCCGCACGTTCTTCTTCTTGTTATGTTGTTGTAGTTGTTGTTGCGCTTGTTGTGTGCTCATTTCAAAAAAAAACCTTGCTTAGGTTTTTGGCGGCTGTTTCTATTGCGAATTTTTATGACAGCTTTTGTCGAGCTACGCGCGTTTTCTTTTGCCAAAACGGCAGCGGCCGGAAAATAGAAAACAGCTAAAAATAAAAAGAAACAAAAAAATAACAATAACAACAAGAAATGGGAAACAAGAAAAATATCATTGAGCTCGCTCGTGCACACAGCTTGAAACAACATTTTGTTCCCAGCCATTAGTTTAGCTCCGCTCCGCTTCAGCACGGTTCAACTCAGTTCTTCAGCACTTCCTGCTGTGCGTAGCGTCGCCTACGCCACTCCCCCTCCCCCTACTTGCGTCAACCCATACCACACACCTCAAACTTAGAGAACCTAGCTAAGCCTTTGTGCAAAAATAGAAAAAAGTAAATCATTTGTGAGCCATTTTCCGCACGATTTTGCGCGTTAAACCCTTTTCAAAAATTTGACAAATCTATTGGTGAAGTTTTGTGGGTGGTTTTTGGGATACGGTTTGATTTGGTAATAGCTGAAGCCTAATTATGAGGCTGCTGAGTTATATATAGTCGATGGATTGGCTGAATTTCATTTCGTTTCGCTTCGTTTGCTGCATTTCAAATTTTTATTTGCCATTTGTTTGTATTAGCATCGTGTGGGGAGAGACGAGCACTTCTGGCCTGAATATTTACAGGCCGTCTGGGCCATGTGCCATTTTGGCCATTTGTTTTAGCCAAACCAACCAGTGAAATGGCCTAGCTCACAATACACAATCCACACTCACTGCATTCTCTTTTTCAATGGCTGTCTTTCTCTCTGTATCTCTCTCTTTATTTTTCTCTCCGTGTTTGCCAACACTCAGAAAACTTGGAACAGCCTTAAAAAGCGGCTATCTATTTTAATCCTTGAAACCCCTTATTATTTATGGTAACGCGAATATTACAATACATAATTTAGTGCACTCTTAACTCGAATTAATTATTTTCTGACGAATCTCATGTTAAAATGTATAAAAATCATGAAACTCGATTTTTTTTTAAAGTACATTTCATTTTTATTGAAAACATTGAATAACCAATTGAATGACTAAAAACATTGATTTATTGGCAGGTATTCTAAATTCGAAGGCATTTTTTTTTCCCAGTGCAAACGAAATGCATTCAATCGTAAACGAGCTGCATTGCCCACAAAAACAAAAAGTAAACGAGCCACAAAAAAAATGTTGCAACCACAAAAAACTAAAATGCTTTAAAAACTAAAACACAAAAATTGCGGCCTGGCCGCCATCAACAGCAGCAGCAGCAGCAACAACAACAACAACAACAACAGCAACAAAAACTAGCTCCACTCGAGCTGTGAGCTGTGTGCCAAACTTCAGCGACAGTAAACCCTACAAGTACCTCTTCTACCCTCACTTAAATTCTATTCTACGAACCCCTCCTCGACCGCTAAGCCTGCTGCTGCTGCTGCTGCTGCTGCTGCTGCTGCTGCTGCTGCTGCTCGAGAGTCCAGTGTCCAGTGTGCAGTGTGCAGTGCCCAGAGTCCAGAGTGCGCTCGGCAAATATGTTCAACATGCCGCAGCTTGGTCTCGTTGCATTGTCCTGCTCTGATCCTGATCACTGCGCTGTGCATTTTAACGCTGAGTTGTTTTTCACATTTTCTATTTTCTCTCTTTTCTGCTGTGCTTTGCTTTATTTTATTTATTTCATTCTACTTGTTAGCTCTATATACCCTGTCACTTAATGGAGTTTCTTGGAAGCTACGTGCAAAGTTTTTTTAATTGGAAACTGAAACTACAAACAAAAATATAAATAAACATATGTTTTAATTATTTTTATTATATTTGCTAAGCAAACAGTTTCTTTTTTTTTCAAATTTCAAGTTAGACTTTCATGTTTTTTATTGTTGCTTTTTGGCTTAGTTAAGCGAGGAAAGAGAACTCAGAAAAACACATTTGAATCACATTTTACCAGCGACAAATTGTCATCCCCTTAACACTTCTTTGCCTAGGCATCATAAATTTGTCAGGATATCAAAATTTAGAGGGTATTCCTTGATTTGAGTATTTTTGCTTGTTTCGTTGCATTTTTACTGCAGTCTTTTCACTTTTTTTTTGGTTTGTTTTGCGTTTTGTTGGGTTCTTTGTTTTACTTGCGCTTTAACTTTAAATGAATTTCTATTATTTTTGTGTTTATTTGAGCTTTGCAGTCGCCAAAACCCTACTCACTCTCCCCCTGCCTCTCTCTTCCACTCTCTCTCTCTCTCTCTCTCTCTTATCTCTCTCTCTATCTTACTCCAACCTTATCGCTGTCATCGTGTGCTGCTGTTTTATTTCGGTACTTATTGCTCCTTGGCCACTGATGTGTTGTTGTTGTCGTTCTGGTTGTTGTTTTTGTTGTTTTTGTTGTTCCTGCTGTTTGAGCAACACTAAATTGGTATATCCGTTTTTATTAAACAACATTTCCGGTTACTTTCGAGTGTTTGCCGCTATGGCCATTTCCAAAGATGGCCAAAGATGCTTCACGGCAATGAATTGCTTCCCTTTCGTACACAACCCTCCCCTTTTTCCTTGGCTCCACACTCACACTAAGCCAACTCTCGGGCAGTGACAATTTTTCATGCTGTTGTCGGTTTTTTTCTTTTTCTTTGCTCGAGTCACTTGACTGGGTTCACTGGGCCATCAGAGCTCGTTAGTTTTTGGCAGCTTTTCGCTGTGTTTGGCTCATGCTTTAATTTGCTCAGCTTCTTCCTAAGCGAGCGTTGCGCGTGAATCTTTAAGCAAAAGCTCATTACGTATACGCAGCGTGACCCACGTAGTTAACGCGCGAGTGAGGCGAAGCCAATTGATTTGTTGCCAGGCTACAAAAACCAAGCAGAGTAGAGACGTGTAGAGAGAAGGTGTCCGACTTTAAGATACTTTACAGTTGCAGCCACTTGGTTATTCTATATCAAGAATATATATTCTTTAGGTAGTCAGAACGGTTTCCAATAAAAGGTTGCCACTTCCATACATTTTCAAACTATCTAGCTCGACTCGATAGTTGATTCTGATCAAGAATATATAACTTTGATGGAAGATACTTCCATCTGCCTGTCGCACACTTTTGCATATCTTCAATGTACAATTTTTTTTAAAGTGTACACAGCATAGTAAAAAACTATTGCTTTCCCAAATTGCTGAGCACCAAAAGGAAAATAAAAGCTGAAACAGAGCAGGGGGCACATTTCACATTTAAATTAAATTTGTTGTCAATAAAAATGCAAAACTTTAAACAAGACCAACCGGCAAGAAAAAAAAAGAATGCATTAAAAAGGTTGCGTTTGGCTGCTTGGCCGCTGGGCAATCGCTTGTTGCCTAAATGCTGCCGCTTATCTCAATGGAAATCCACAAGGACCTCATAAATATGTATGTTTTGGGTCGTAGCTTTTTGCCAAACCTTTTTCGGGCTGTGGTCAGAAAATGTTTAGCCCCAGCCCTTTGAAGGCAGCATGCTATCTATCTATCCCTTTCCATCGTACTGTCTGTCTGTCTGTCTCACACAGGGGCTGCGTCAAGGCGCCAGATAGTTTCAAAAGTGATTTGGGTACACTTTTGGGATTTGGTTTTTGTCCTGGAGCTGCTGCTGTGCCGTCTGTTCAACGGCATATTAAATTAAAGCGTTCAGGGTATCACCTCATTCGACCAGCAGCAACACCCCGCCCACCACCATTTTTTGCCAGCATATCCACATGGCAAAGTGTCAGTTGCAAGTGTCAAAGGTGCTTGTTTTTAAATTATTCGCACAACAGCAACAACAACAGAAAACTTGACTAAAAATTGTGGTTTAGAATATGCGTTTTAGCATTTAGACATTTATGAGAGAGAGATAAGCGTCGTCTCTTCTTGCTTCAGCTGGTTTGGGTTGAATAGTTAAACGAATGCTTTCGCCTTCTTTCTGGCCAAGCCCAATGGCAAATTATGCAGAAAACCAAATATGACAAGGCAACCAAAACAAAAACCAAAAAAAAATAAAAAAAAATAACTAGCACAAAAGTGAGAGAAATCTAAAAGTATAAAATCTCCTTTGGGATTATTCTGTTGAAATATGCATATGTAAGTATTTTAGACGAGTTTGAGTTTGAGTTTTGGTTTTGGTTTTTGTTTGTTGTTAATAGTGTTGACTTGCGAGATGAACAAGTTTACTTGCCAATTGAATAAATTAAGGCCTTTTCTATGCATGTGGGGGTTTAAATTGATTTTGTCTGGTTAGCTTCGGATTTTAAAGAGCAGCACAGAAAATAAACAAAATAATTGAAAATATTGCTGGGCGAGGCCTAATCGAATGGAAAATACTCTGATACCAAGGAAACTTCGGATGGGGAATGGGCCGGCGTATATCGACCTGACGCAATTAAAATGCATTTAAATTTGTTGAATCTGGGCTTAATCAGAGGACATGTTTTCATTTTATATTCCAAGGGATGCAATGAAATATAAAATAGATCAACTTGAAATTTCTTATTGCTGTTAAACAACTATTATTCGTTATTTAACTTGTGTCTTCGTTAAAATCAATCCTTTATTTATTTCCAACACATTTATTGATATTTAATTAAATAGTTTTTTCAAAAGAAACTTTTAATATCGGTTCCAATAACAAATTGCTCTCTCATATTTCAAACAGAACCCAATAATTTGAACATAAAATAATTTAACAAAGGGGCAAAAGCTTTTAAGTAAATTAGTGCACTACGAGTAGGAGCGACAAGTACTTCAGTCTGCTCCAACAAAGTTGCAGCAAATGAAGAGCCAAACACGAAGGCCTAATTAAAAGCATAATTTAATTAAGAGCAGGCAGCTGCTTGCCTGTGAATACAGTAAAAGCAGCAACAGCAGTAACAACAACAGCTAACAAAAGCTGCAGTAAAAGAGGCGACTTGTGTGGCATATGCCACAAAACAGGAACAGACAACAATATGGTCAATATTGTGTGTTCGTGTGTGTGTGCCGTGTTATATGTGTATTAATGCAGTCATAAATTTTGTGGCAAGTGCGGCGGCTGCTGCAGTCATTTACTGTAGTTGTTGCTCCTGCTGCTGTTGCATGTTTCGCAAAGTGTCGCACAAAAGTATGCAGCAGAATTTTCCACACGAGTCTGCACAGACTGGAAACCAACAAGCAAATAGTTGGCATTATTAAATATATACAACAAACTACGTTTCATGTTTAACCACATGATTTATGCAGTCACTGGACAACTATGCTTCTCTGCCCATCCCCGCCCTTCCCTTCTCTCGCTACTCAGTCTCTTAACCAACAACACACAAAAACCGCCCATTTTCAATTGTCGCACAAATTACGACAATATTAAATGCACATCAATACCAGCTTATGCAAATAGTCAACAAAAAAGGCCGACACATAAAGATACCCTTCTTTGAGCGACACTTTCTTGTTGAGCTGCGAGAAGTTCGCCTTCAAATTATTTTACTACATTTAAAGTTGCCAGTACAATTTTTACTTGAAATTCATGCTGACTACAAAAATGATTTTACTATTATTTTTTTTGAATATACCCCGATATATTTCGAATCCCGTCGGAATTTGTCTTCAGGAAAGTTTCACAGCTTCCGTAGAGTCAGCTGTGCAGTAAAAAACATATTTAACTTAAAATAATTGGACAATTTTTAAGAAAATGCGTCAAGTTTCGTTTCAAGGTGCAGTAAATAAATTTGCCAACCGATATCTTCATAGATTCTGCTATACGAATCAAAACTGAAGACACGTAGAGCAAGGAAGGTTCTTATTGTTATATTTCGACCACAAACAAGTTGCATGCAAAATCCTGGCGATAGACTTGAACACTTCCAAATCGAGTACTTAAAGTCTACAAGTAATGAGATCCCTTAACACAAAGTTCACCAACACCATTATCCTCACCAGACCATTTTGACAATCGCCTAACTGCTGACGCAGCACAGCAATCAAAATGTCCCAAAAGTTCACACGCCATGTCAACGAAATTCTCAGAAAGTAAAAGAGGCATTTAATGAGTTTTGAACGGAGTTTTGAAATTACAAAATATTTTATACTTCTTTATGAAAGTTACCATATCCAAGTTTTTCTGCTAAGCACATACGAATTCAAATTGTCTGCTTAAAGTGTCACAATTACAACTGCATTTTTAATATACCCCCAACGGATGTTTATAGAGTAAACTGTGGTTAATAGGCTTCTGGATTTACTCTGGCATCTGCATTGTTCTGAAGATATTTCTCATTCTGGCCTTCTCGTTCGGTGCGTGCGTGCCTTATTGACTTGGCTTTGCTGATAGCTTGACAAAGCTGAGCCGCAAAGTCAATTGTGTGAGCCCAGCTGCCTTGCGCAACGGAAATGAACGTGCTCTCTTTGGTCTCTCGTATCGCATTTCTGGTCTCTGGTCAGCAGGACACCTCGCACAGCCTCGCATACACATCCAGCATCAGTATTAGATTCAGCAACTGAATCAAAATCAGAGTCCAACTGTGAACTGTGAACTGTGAACTATGCCAAGTGGATTTGTCATTTCTATGAGGGGAGCAGGCTTCATCTGGCTTCTTTTTTTTATTTTTGGTTAGCAAACTCTAGCCTACACTCAGCAAAATTACAAAAATGTGGTTTCTTACAACTACTTTTGTTATATCTAAGTTTTAAAACTTATTTTCGCAATTATTGATTTAGTTCAAGCTCATAACTAGTTTCTAAAAGACTATTTATGACTTTTGATTGTGGATCACATTTGTTTTCTTCGTGTGTAGCTTCCCACTATTTGTTCATTTGTCTTGCTCTAGCAGTCTTTATCCATCCATTCTTGCCTTCCTCTGATTTTCCTCTCTCTCCCTCTGCACTCATGTTTACCCTGACGCTGGCCGCATATAAATCCAACTGCGTGTTAGTCTGTCATGGAATCCACTACCAGAAGAAAGAGAGAGATTCGCTTTGCTAGGTAAGCAAGCCGGCACACACACTACTTCCGCTTACCCATCCCTTCCCACCCCATCCAAACAGCATCCACCGCGTAAAGCAATCGTTGTGTGCGTGTGTGTGTGTGTGTGTTGAGAGCTCAAGTTTCCCCAGATTGCACTAACTGTTGTTGATACGGATTCCGTTTGTCTAAAGCTCCATGCGGTACTTAAGTGAACTTTAAACACTTTTATTAATGGCATATTATGTAATATACGTAGAAACCCATCCCCCAAAAGCTACCCCCCCGCTTTGGCAAAGGGTTTTCATATTGTAAGTGTGTGTGGGTGTGTGTCTATAATGGGTTATCTGGGCTCGGCGGCAAGTTTTCGCAACATTACTAGCTGCGAATGGGAAAACGAAAGGCACACTGAGAATGTTTTAATTAAAGTGGAATTGGGTATTCCAAGTGGGACAATCCTCTCCACCTCCACCACCCCCTCTTCCCCCCCTCTCGCTGCCAATTCGCATACAGAATCTGAGTTGGCAACCGTCAACAGCCAGCAGCCAACAACTGTCTTTGGCCGTAGCCAGATGTTACGCATACGCAGCGTTAAACTTTTACCACCCCAACCTCACATTCTGATTCCATTGCTGCAAGCGCTTGTTGCAAGTCTAACGGCTATGTGAACGATTTTGTGTCGGCTGCTCAAAGTGGTTACAAATATGAAGCAGACTTGTTTCGAAGTTTGCGTTTCATTTTCGCCTTAATTGATATTGAATTGAATTGTGGAAAGAAAATTGCCAACAAGTTTGTAAACATATTTTTTGTACTTAACTATTTAATTAATCGTTATCATTTAAATTCAAGTCAAAAGTGAGTTATTTAAACGCTTTATAAAGTAGAAATATAACTAGTAAAATCGAATTACATTAATAATGATGTTGAGAATACAGAAATCGACAATTTGCATAGTAAAATGTATAATTTTTGCTTTAAATATTTATTATTTATTTGAATTTGCTATACACTTCCTAGCAGCACATGCCCAGTTCGTTGTTGCCCCAAATGTGATGCTGCCACACAATTGCCATAATTGCAGGCTTAGTCGTCATACTCGTCAGCCCATCTCCTACAAGTCCAACACATTTACCTTTACGACAGCTGGTGGGGGGCTCAGGAGAGGGAGAGGTTGCCAGTGGCTAAGCAAATACTTTGTTCAGGCTCAGTCTCTTTTATATTACGTATATTACGCATACGCAACGTTTGCAGTTAATTTGCAAAATGTTTCACATGCTGGCATTTTAATGAGTTGTCTCGGCACTTTAAAGGCCAGCTCACATATTTATAACCACCAACCACCTCTTTGCCCCCGCTTAACCTCTCCCTCCTCTCCTGTTACAGGCAAGAACCACATGCCAGGTTTCATTAAGTTTCCGATTTGCCTTCGAGCGTTTCACTATTGCTATTTGCCATTTGATTGACGTCGATTTTGAGTCAATTGCAATTCTCTTAATATATATTGAGGAATACATATATGTATATATATAAATATCTCCTTTGTCATTTATTGCTTATTATGTTTCATGTGCCGCAAATATTTGTCACAGCAGCTTTCAATTGTGCTTGTGCGCCGTGTAAGTTCATCGAGCAGCAGTTGCATCATTTGCTGCAGCAATAAATGCGACGCTTGCAGATTCAGCTTCTGCAACTTGTTATGCGCTTCAGCTACCAGATGATTGTCACACACACACACACACACACACACACACAACACAATGTACACACGCACGCACGCACACACTTGCATTCAGTTGTGTGCACTCCGAACGTATTGCAGTACAAAAGGCAACTCGTTTTACCGTTACTTGTTACCAACATTTAATGTCTTATGACATTTGGTCATAACATCAGGCAATAACAACAACAACAGCTTTGGAGTGCATTGGTCGAGAGTGCTCAATGTTAAGATACCCTGTAGCCATTTATAAAGCGTTAAGTGTCAGGTTTTATGTGCATACATATATATATATACATATATATATATATATTTGCATGACTATATTTAAACGTAGATTTAATTTAGAGAAATATTTTCGAGTTTGACCAATTTAAAGCTTTGACTTATTTCGACTTGTCCTGCCAACACTTTTTGTGGGTTTTATTACATAAATCAAATCAAGCAAAAGTCGCGTTGCTTATTTTAATTGTAGTACCAAACATGAATAAAATATTGTAGTCAAAAATTTGTACCAGCCGCTAGAAAACTAAATTCCAAATGTTGCAGCTTCTGCGGGAACATATGTACCTTAATGCAAACATAATTTGTACCCCATTATTTTTTGTAAATTGCTATAGGGTATGCTACAATAAAGCCAGGCATGTCAGCAGCACATTACAAGGTCTCATTCTGCTACGCAGCTCAGCTCACATAGTGCAGTTGATTTTTGTACAACAATTGCTGTTGTTGTAATTGTTATGAGCTCAAATTACAGCTGTGGGCGCCGGACATAGGCGGGGAGGTGCACGGCATTAGGGTATACTAAAAAGTAATATATTTTACAACGGCAAAGGGCGAGACTGCATATTATATTTATGCCATTATGCTGCACAACAACAACAGAAACAATTGCAATAGCTGTTGTTAAAAGCAGAAATTCGCATTAAGCTGAAAGAAAAACAAGAAAGGCGACGTTGCAGAGGGGAAGGACAAGTGGGGCGTAGACAAGTTCAGGCCACAAGTAAACGAGCCAAGCAGCTTGTTTTAAGACATCCAAGAGTGTGTGAGTGAGTGTGTGTGAGTGTGTGTTAGTGTGTGTCTGAGTGTGTGTGCCTTTGTGTGTGAGCAACTTGCATTAGTTGTTGGAAGGAGCCGACTGCTGGCAAACATCTTCCTGTTGTTCTGTCGCTTGTTGTTGGCCTCGGCGTTCTAGCATGAAATCTTTTCTTGAAGAAAAAAAGAGAAACATACACACACACTGGCACACACACACACTCTCCCTCACACATACATGGCATACAAATAACAACTGGCAGCATTGCCATAATTCTTGTCTACGCACAAAAGTATGCTACACTTTATATGAGTATGAAACAAATAATTACAAACAAGTCAAGCAAGCAACCACAACGATGTTTAGTGTCGGCCAGCGTATCGCTGGAGGGTTATGTGGAGTGTAAGTGGTGTGAGGACATTGAGAATGTAAGTAGTGTATGGAGTAAGGGGTTAGAGGACAAGGGGCACCCACATAGTCAGTTGCAGGAAACATACGTCGACGCCGACAGTGCTAAAAGTGCATTACACTGCAGCCACTGTAAGAAATATGAATGTAAATAAGTGTGTGATTGTGTGTGTGCATGCGTGTGCGTGTGTATATATGCTCAAGTATCCGGTTTAAATGGTATTTGGTGAGTTGAGCTATGCTTGCAATGCGGTCTTGCAACTAATGAACATATCTTGAGATGTGTCGAATACACAGAGCAGATGAGTTAATATTTTTTAATTGGCTTCAAATAATTGCCATTGCTGTTATTCATTTGAAGTTGATATCTTAGCCAACTGCTTTGGTTCTGCAAGTGAAATATGTATTTCATACTATAAATACATTATACATATCTTTAACAATGAGGATAAATTGCTTCCGATATGGGCTATAAGTAACATCGTCTTGAAAAAGTTATATTGCTACATAAATTAAACAAATCTAATTTTGTCAAAGCCGGAAGCTATGGAAAACTTTATTGCAGTAAGAATTTCCGTCGATACCTAAATGAAATATTAAAATCGCCACATAACATGAATTTCATGCTCAACTTCCATTCCTTTTGGAAATATCGTTTGTTATAATATAAATAGTGAATGTTAAACAACTAATATGCATTAATCGAATTAAGGAATGAAAGTTTTTCTTTTTGTCAGTTTGGATTAAATTGTTATAAATACGTTTGGCATGCTAAATAAATAATAATCTGGCCATATTTAGTTATCAACTATGCGTGAAAAAATGCTAACAGCTTTTGCGTAACTTACAATTTATTTCATATTCAGATTGTCAACAAAATAAAGCATTTAATAATAATTTCAAAAGTTAGCATTTGTAAAATTCAGGCTTATGGTTTCGCTGGAGTTGACCCAAAGTGCACAAAGGCAAAACATTTTTATTTAAACTAATTTAAGACAAATTCCATTTTTTGGTCAATTTCAAATTTATTCTAATCAATAATTTTAAATTGATTGATTTACCAAAGGTTTAAATTTAAGACCGTAAGAAGATTCAAAATTTAATTTACACACTTTTTTTTATTTATTTTACACAATTGACAAGCTTAAACATTTATTGGACATGCTGTTAATAAAAATATTAAAAACGTTAAGTTAATAGAATCTTAATGAATAATAAACTTTAGTTATCATAATTCAAAGAAAGAAAAAGGAAAAATGCCAAATTATGTTTTATTTATATCGCATGGTCAGTTTCGCTCAGTGTATTTTATTTTCTGTTATGATGTTGTTTACATTTCTGTTTTGATTCGGTTTGGTTTACGAAGACAGCGTCTTCATATGCTCCCACGACCGCAACACGCAGCACGCAACCCGCTCAACACTCTCCTCAACTGTGGCAGCAACCACAGGCACAAAAAGAAGGAATACACAAAATTGAGAAAAAGAAATGCAAAGCAAAAGTTGTTCTTAATGTTGCCTCTTCTTCTTGCTGCTGTTGCTGTTTGTTGTGTGTACATGTCTGTATGTGTGTGTGTGTGTGTGGTGTGTGTGTTTGCGTATGTGAATATTTTTTCTGTTTGCTTTGTTTTGGTTGCATTTGCCAGACTTTTGACTTGTGCTTGCATATCTGCGGGCACAGAGAGGCAAATGAACCAGCAGGACGACAACCTCAACAGTCAAATCACCCACCTTAACCCACCCCCTCAGGAACCCTAGACAGAAGTGCTAGTGAGCTGTATGCACTTGCATTTATAAATGTTTAAGCAGTCGAGAATCTACAGCAAAGTTTCACTAAAGGAGCAACAGCAGCACAATTGAAAAATTCATAAAGCCACCAGAGAAATGCATGCATAAATGAGTGAAGGCAGAGGAGCGAAGGGCAGGGAGAGACAGAGAGAGAGAGGAGGGGTGTAGAGTTTGATAGACAAATCCAAGTTCTGAGTGTGCTTGCATGTGTTTGAGTTAAAACTCTAATGGCGGCTAATTATCACAAGTCGTGCACAATATCAAGTGCAACAGTATGTTGCACCTTGCAAAGTGAATCTTGGAAAATCTGTGACATTTACAAGTTGCAAGCAAACATGCAGAAACTTTTACATATTAGCGTAGATTTGACTAGCAAATGTTTGTATGAAATTTGCAGTTTGCAGTAAAATAAACAAACATTGGGATAATATCTTAAACTTGTGAGAAACTTACATCGCATACATATTGTGGCTGACACTGGCAACTTTCAAATGAATGAACAACAATCGAAAAATTATGTAAACAAATTCGGTTCATGAATAAAAATTGTTGCTTGCCAACATGTTCATTTCTGTGTGTGTGTAGCAACTGCTTCAACATTCACAAAAATAAATAATGTAATTTCAATTAATTATTATTATTATTATATTATAATTTCAGACAGAGTGCAATCTATCACACTACATAAAATATGAAATCAAAAATTAATAACACAGCTGATAAAATTTATGTTTCCTTATGCAATTTTTATTGCTGATGTTTATTTTATCAGGGTAAATTTATATATTAATTGGAAAGTAAAATCTTTGGAATCAGATTTAAAAATAATCTGCGAAAGGTATGCGAGAACTTGTATGCCAAATTTAAGGTCTCCATCTATTAGAATCTCTCAGATTAAACTCTTCATATAGACGGACATAGCTATGACGTCTGAAGAGTTAGGACTGCTCAAGAATATGTATACAAATAGACATATTTATATCCTTCCATACTCACTTCTGATTATTACGTACTCTTGCACAACTCGGTTATTACAATTCGATTCACCTTTTGAATGGCTTCGGGGTATACCAAAATAAATAAAAACTTTCTCCTTGACTAAAACATATAATTATAAAATATTTAAACAGCACTTTAGCCTCTGGCAAACAAAAGTTGTTTGCATTTACAAATCAGTTAAAAATCACTTTGAAAATGATTGTGAAATTGTTTGAATGCATTTGGCCGGCAGCTTGTTGTTGTGGCATCCAAACAAAAAAAAAAATAGAGAAAAACCTTGTCATAACAGCGCATCCTTAATGCGGCAGCGATTTTCACTCATGTTTTCTTTGTTTGCAACGCACAAAAATCACTTAAATAAAGCAAATAAAAACTATATTAAAATGCATATGAAGTTTACATAAGCACAATTACGTGCTTGCTGCAAGAGTGATGTTGCACTGGAAGGGCGGGAGGTGAATGGTAGCGACTCCTGTGGCAGGGCCATGCTTATAATTATTTGCATAAAAATATGCAAATTGTGGACCAAGTCAGCCAACGATAAAGTCCGAATGTAATTCACAGTTTCACATTTGCTTTGCATTTCGAAAAAATATTCCCCTACTCAGATATCGGGCATAACCGACTGCTGCACACTCTGATCAACAATACACCTTTTAAGTTTAATGACTCCAGCTACAAAGTTGACATCACATGCAATTTACCTTCGATTGTGGCACTGCAATTTTCAAATTATAAAATGTTTTTCGAATCATTTGCGGTTTTTATAATTATTTCAATTACTTGCATTCAAATCGTTAAATGAGGCTTGGTGTTCTATTCATTTTTATACGGACGGATTATTCTACCTTCGGTATCGCTAAAATCGAATAACTTTTCATATTTTATTTTTACGTTTTATTTACATTTTTTTTTTGTTCAACTATTTTTACTATACATGAGGTCTTAACTTTTGAACAGAATAAAATTGCTGACGGGCAGACAGATAAATGTTTCAACATTTTTATGTATTTGCAACATTTTGCTCAGTTGCAACGTTTTTGTTTTTTTTTTTGTGTGGCATGTGGCAGCAACAATCGCCATGTTAATTACAATAATACAGAGAACGCAATGTTGAATCAGAGCAGGCCAAAAACACAAAGCTAAAAACCATATAAAAAAAATATTTGCGGGTCGCAATTGAATACGTTGCAATCCCTTCACCGCACTCCTAACCGCCCTCCTACAACCCACCCAAACACACAGTAGATTGAGCTATTTGTGCTTTTGCGGCAGGGTAAAAAAAGCTTCAGCACAATATGAAATGCATCTGTGTTCAGTTCGTCTATTTTCTTGCCCCGCATCTGAACAATGAAGAGAACCAGTGAAAAAATTGTTGTATATATATGTATATATATATATATATATATAAATTCCACACATAAAACAGATTTGCGCAAACAAAATACATGCGGGAGGGGGTTGCCGACGAAAGGGGGTCTAAAAAACTGCAAGCAGACAAATTAAAACTAAGCGCTTCATGTACAAACAACTATCCCAAGGGGGTAAAACGGAAAGGGATAGAGTTAGAGGGGGGACAGGGCGCGGCACTCGACCATTTCCTACATTTAGTTGTAACCAAATACACATACACACACACACACACACACACACGCTCACACCCACACAGACATCCACATTCTGGCATGTTTATTTTCACAATGCTGCTCAAACTGTCAAGCAACCACAAAATGTTAAGCTGCAAGCTGCCGAAGCACTGCACAGAATTGAAGCATTTAATTTCCCAATACAATATGGGGATACGTTGCCAAAATCCGTTTCTCGACATTTACAACAAATATTTAACACATAACTAAAGAAGAAGATTATCTTTAAAATGTGGAGTATTTAAGTATGAAATACATTCACGCCTCAAACTCACATATATGGAATGGGATTAGAGGTGGGTCGAAGGGGAGGAATGGCATTGCCTGGAGTATTTATGATATTTGTTGCACACTTTTTTGCAATCCGTTTGGTTAAGCACTTTGATGGTCGCAGATAACCGAACATTTACCAATTGAAATTCAGCCCCTGAATCAAAATTCAATATTCTCAACGATTTTTGCATTGTATTTTTGTGTTTGCATAAGAAAATAGCGAACAAAATTCGGAGGCAAACCATAACCATTAGCGGAACCAGAAACGGAATCGAAATACGTTTCGGTTCAACACCCAGATTCGATAATCAAGTAACCTCAACCCTAATAAATATGAGCATGTGAAATGTAAATGTAATTGAGTCAATATCCATCTGTGGAACATAAACATTCGATTGCATTTTCAACATATATCGCTCTTGGTATTTCTGGATTCCAACGATTCCTCGTCTATATATGTGTGTACGAGTGCGTGTGCGTGTGTGTGTGTGTGTGTGCATTATTTATTTGGTGGCTAGTGATTTACAATTTCTACAATTTCAATAAATTTTTTTTGTACTTTTGTATTGATTGCAGCAACTCGCGACTGTTGCTTCAGATAATAAAATAAATCAAATCCGTTCACCCAGAAACTGCCCGCGGCGAATACATTTACTCGCTTTCTCTCTGCTTCTATTTACTTCTCTCTTGGAGTGTGTGTGTGTGTGTGTGTGTGTGGGAGTGTGTGTAGTTATTTCTATGTGTGTGGCATGGTTTTTGTTGTCGCTGTTGTTTGCTCATGCGTTGGGTTAAACCATACGGCGTATTTTTAATTAAATGTGAGCTGCAAATTTGCACAACCAAATTGCATTGCCATGTTATACCCCATTTCCCACTCTCTCTCTCTACTTCTCTTTCTTATCTCCCTTCTCCCCTCCCTCGCTCCAAAAAGGAGGCCTAAACTGTTAGCTCTATATGTGGAATATCCTTTCAATTGGCGCATTTCCAAGAGCCATACACAAATAATTGAAGAATGTTTCTTTGCTTTCCATTTTTCATTTTTAACTTTTAACATTCATATTTAAAAGTTGAAATAAATGCGAACTTGACTAACCCAATTCTTGTTTAACTGTTTATCATCATTTTTTATGCTTGTATTTTTTGTCTTTTGCAGGCTGGCTGTGGCTTTGCCTGTTGACGGATGGGGGAGCAGCAGATGAATCGCTGGACACACGCGAAGGCGTCGATGTGGTGCTCAAGTGCCGTTTCACCGAGCATTATGATTCAACTGATTTCACCTTCTACTGGGCCCGTTGGACCTGCTGCCCCACATTGTTCGAGAACGTCGCCATTGGCGATGTGCAGCTCAACTCGAATTATCGGTAAGTTCTGTTGTGCGTCTCTTGTCCACTCTCTGCCTGCACGTCCGCCTGCGTGTCCGTCCGTCTGCCTGTCCGTCCCTCTGCCTGGCCGTCTGTCTGCCTGTCTGCTTGTTTTCTGTGTGCAATGGTCTGATAAATCACAGGCAACCTCATAAATTCAACAACTGATGGCCTGTCAATAAGGCAGGCGAAAAGTTAAAGGCCGCATTCGAAATGGGTTGGAATGGTTGGATGGAGTCAACTGCACATTTATTTAATTGCCTGAATGACATCGACACTCAAGGCCCAAGCAAACTGGTATTATGGGCCCCACGGCTCAACCCTCCGTCGCATGTTTATTGATAAAAGATGAAAGATGCGAAAGTTTCGCGATGCGTTCAGCTGTTAAATTTATTAATATTGCCAATGGGCTGCTGGGCTGGAGGAGAAGGATGACAAGGACGATATTGACATCGACATCGACATCGGCCCATCAGCGAGATGCCCTCGTCTTGTGTACATCATTAAATGTTCATCTGGCAGGCGATAATTCATAGCCCAGCCACGCCCACAACAGACAAAGAGAGAAGGAGACAGAGTTATAGATTCGCATCCAGTGTACAACGAGACGATGGCTCCGCTTACACCCCCCGCCCCGAGAGTTTTGCTCGGGTTTTGGAGTTGGGTTTGGATGCTATAAGTGTTGGCAGCACAAAACGTGGCCATCACACACAGCTGTGCCCGACGCCAGTGTTTCGAAAGCAAAAGCGAAATTATTATTATTATAGCATTCTGTTAAAACAATGGCAAAAATACGCAAAATAAATTGTTCCACGAAATTGACCGGCAAAGCATAACAAGACAAAATGAACCGATTAAATAAAAGATACAGCTCGATTTGAATAATGTTATCATAAATGGACAAAATGTGCAATAATCTAAATTTCATCTAGAAAATTAAATGAGAGCTCAAAATGTATTCGAATTTGTACAAAAATATTTATTCATCATTTAATCAGCATTTTTAGCCATTCAATTATTTCATATAATTTGCTTTATTTATTCATTTTTAATTGAATAAATAAAAATCCACATTATATTTCTCAATATTATGTTTGGCTAATTTATATATATAAACATATATTTAACTTAAATAAATCAAATTATCAGCTCCCGTTTCTTCCTGCTTAACAATTTTGAATACCAATTTCGATTCTAGTTTAGGGTTTCGGTTAACTGTCGCGAATTTGATTGGGGACTCTGATATAAACCATATTTAAATAGACAACACTTTCTAGTCGCTCGAAAAATATGGCAATTTGTGCCACTGTTTATAATTGGCAACACATTGCGTATACGCAACTTGATTAAAGCGCCAAAAGCTCGTCAGGCGTTGGCCGCCCTTTTAAAAATGGTTGGCAAATGTGGCAAATGTTCTTCCCACTGAATATTTTCTGACATTGCTCCATTGCCTCAGCACCGCGCCCTTTCCCACTCTCTTTGCCTGCCGCCTGCCTATTTATTTATTAATCATAATAATCATTTTGGAGCGCATTTTGAGCGTGAAAAACATTCAATGCGGCGTAGGCCGCAAATTGTTTGGAAAATGTTCAGCTCAACACTGAACACGCCCACGCATAAAGAGACAAAAGAGACAAACACACAGACAGGCAGGCACACGCCCACCCATATTGGCCAGATGATATACATAATATATGGGCAAGAGCAACAACAGCAACAACAGCAACAATAGCAGCAACAGCAACAGCAACAGCAGCCGCAGAACATGCAAAAACACAGCCAAACAGATCAGCAACAAAAGAAAATTATTGTAAAATTTGAGCTAATCGCGCGTTAAACAATTTGCTTGATTTATGTGGGCTTAGAGATGTGGTCTAATGGCGTTGCCGCAAAACACCAACACCAACACCAACAACAGCAACAGCAATAACAACAAAAAACTACAAATGCCATTAGCAGCAACAAAAAACCATCAACCATCAGCTGTGTGGTATATCAGACCAGGCAGATACCCTATATTTAATTCGTTTCTTCAGTTGATAATCTGCATTGTTAATAACAGAAAATAATTGAATTAAATGATTATTAAATGAATCAATATAAAGATAAATAATTTATAATGATATTATTAGCCAATATGGTAACGGAATAACGCAACCTTATAACCTGGTTTAGGCCTTATTAAATAGACTTTTGTGTTTTTTGCAATCAAACTTTGTCTAAAGTAAATGAAAATTCGCATGATTTTTTCAAAATAAGACATTATTTTTCATTAATTCACTTAAAGGTACCAAAACTAAACGAAAATTGCATTTAGTATATTCAAAAACCTGCAACTCCGATTTAAGCAAATTTTTTTTATATATCTATGGAAACAGGGCATTTAAAATGGCAGCTTTTTGCCAAAACTGGCAAAAACCAAAATGATATTGATAACTTTTCAGCATTTTGTGCTCGTTTTCTTTATGGCTTGCTGGCCAAATGTTGGTCAAATATTGGCAACAAAATGTAATTGATGTGAATTGTGAACATGTCTGCACAAAAATCGAACAATACAGAAAATGTTCACATTTAAAGCTAGTGAAATTGTTTGGCATAGATAAGACTGTGTTGAAATGATTACGGTTAGTTACTTTCATTTTTCGGTGCAGAAAGTGCAAAGCAATTAGCTTAAAACATTATCACTTGACAGCTGACCCCAAAAATGAAATTTTCTAATGATAATTTCAGTTCACAGGGGTCCCTTCCCTGTAGATGGTAGATTCAATGAGCGTAGACTCGTTAACTGCTGTGTGGGCTGTTTAAACTGATTGAGGATGATAGATGCCAAGCAGTTGTTGGCTGGATGACTGAATGGCTGGCTGGCAAAAATGTTGACCCCAAAATTGCTTCACTCCTGATTGGGATGGCCATTTTACTGGTTTTGCAGTTTGGTCCTCTTTACAAAAATTGTCATCTCATGACATGAAATTTGCTTTAACAAACGCATTCACTCACAGCCCCCATTCACGGCAAGCACTTCACCTCTCCAACTGTCAGATCCCATTCAGTTCAAGTATTTTTTATTTCTTATTTTCTGTTTTTTTTTTTTGTGTGTTTTTTTCCATGATATTGGAATTTTGTGTTGTGAGAAGTGCGCGCCAACATTTCGGAAACAATCAAAAAAACATTTTCGTTCTTTTCTTCGAGCAGATAAAAATTCCACAAACAGCCAACATCAACAACAAAGAGGCCGTTTTCAATTGCGTTAGTAGAAATTTAATATGAAACTCATGTTGTACTTCCATCGATTTTTAATTTTGATTTCTTGAAAGACGTTCGTTTGTTCGCCTGGGGAGCGTCTTTGTTGTGGTTGCCCCTGAAATTCGCTGCTTATTCCACCAAAAATAAAACCAACAAGAGTTTGCCAGCTAGCACAGCATGTATGTGGGCGGGGTTGAGAGGTGGTTTTTTGGGGGTATAGACTCTGCATAACATTACACGCAAAGAAATTGGCGGGAGGGCAGGGCAGGACATTGATTTTCTATCGCTGCTGTCAGTTATTTTTATTTATCAATTGGCAATTATGATTCTCGCATCAAGTTTGTTACAAAAACTAATTAAGTTATAAGAACTCTCGATAAGGTATATATTACGATGCCCTTTAGCTAGATATAATACGCAATTATGATTATATACCTGTTGAATATATCATTTAATTTCAATAATCCACATCAATAGCTGAAAGATAATGCTGGGCAAGGTGGCCTGGCCTTTTTACTAAGCACCACTCTGCCCAAATTCAAGTAGGCGAGGAGTAAACAAATACAACTAATGAAGCGACGATTTGTACTTTTGAGACTTCCCACGTCTTATGAATTAATTAGCGAGAAGTCTGCCAAGTGGATTATTTTCATAGAACGTCAACAAAACAACAGACTTATACTAAAGACTATATATATATATATATATATATACATGTATTTAGATATATACAAATTACTTGCATAGTCATTGCTTATACAAAAAGTAATTTGTATTTTTTGCGATGAACTATTTCATTATTAAAATATGTTTAACATGTTTGACATAGTTCTGTCCAGTGAAAATTATAATATTAATAATTTGTACATTAAATAATATATTAATTATAAAAATTTGTATAAAAACAACGTTTTTTATTTTATTAACACATTACAATTCCAAGCGAAGCATTTGATTACTTAATTCTGCCAAATAATTATGCAAATATTGCCTAAAGTAAGTTGGTTTGCCATAAAAGTAATCGTAATTTGCGTAAATTTGTTTTGTTGCTGTGCAATTTGCCATTGGCCTTAAAATAATAATAATAAATAGTTGCACTAATTCGTTTTGGCCGCAATAATACAGAATCATTTTTGATTATATTCTGCTGTTTGTGCATGGCAAAATAATCAATTTGATATCAAATTTATGAAAGTTTTGAAAGTTATGCAATAACATGTTCATTCCAATACATGCTTCAAGCAAGAGCAACTTAAATTCGTTGTTTTTGGCCAATAGATGTTGTTACCAATTCCTGCTTGTCTGGGAAAGCCTTTTATTGTTGTTGTTGTTGTTGCTGCGGCTGTTGCTGGTTTTGCAGAATGCCAGGCCAAGCTGACACATTTACCCATTTTTGTGATGGATGTGCGCAATAATTTTTGCTATTTATGCAAAAGTCGGCGCTGTTATCAAACAGAATCGAACAAAATCCGCAGAGCAAAGGCATGCAAAAGGCAAAAAAAGCAAGAAAGGAATCAAGAAGGATGCGTGTGTAACCCATACCTCATTTGCAATAGCTATTTCTTAAGCGAATGCGGGTTAACATTTAACCTTTACATTTATACACACGCACACACACCCACACACACACACACACACATGGAGAGAGACAAATGCATAGATCCAAAATATGTATGGCAAAATGGCAACACGTGCTGGTTCCGATTCGTATGACTATCACACACACACACACACACACACCAAAGCACACACATGTCGTGCCTATATATTATGTATATTCATACACTGCGCAAAAAGTGTAAACCAATATAAAATAATTAATTGAAACAAGTTTTTGCTAGTCTGAACATTTTTTAATAATTTATTTGAATTATTTGAAGTTGAAATCGTCTAAGCTCAAGCGGAGAAAACTTTCTTAGAGCTTAAGCTGCAATAACACAAGATTTATTATTACAATTTTGCATTTGTTATATTTTTGTTGTTTTCTCTGTACGCATACATTTATAGATCGCATACATCACATACATATCAAAGGATGAATGTATGTCTGCTTTTGGCCACACTTATGCAAATTGAAATGCAAATAAGCCTACCAGCCGACTCAGTGGCTGCCTGTCATTCTGTCGTTTACCAGGCAACACCCACTCGTTGTGTTTGAGACACCTCTCTCTCTTTGGGCCCAGCTCAACACTGAGCAGTCTAATACCCTACCACAAAGTCAGCCCCTATACGAATCGAGGATTCCTTGTTGATTTTCACGCTTTATTGAATTCATTTAAAAAACAATTTTTCATTTTGCTGCCTGCCGTCAACAAGAAAATGAACAAATACAAGCCTATATAATGCCTAGTGGAAATATGTATGCGCCCTTTTGTTTTGAGGTAGGCCATAAAAAATTGTGGCTCCTGCTAACATTCCAATTAGCCTTTTGTTTAGTGTCAATGCAGCCAAAGACAAAACAAAAAAAATCTTGTGTATATGTAAAGAAAGGCGGAGAGCAAAATAAAAGGCAACAATCGAGTAAACTGAGTTTCATCTACAGTCCTGGGCCTTGGGTACTGGTGCTGGGGCAACACTCTGTCTGCAGCTTTGTTTGCCTTGGCTGCCCACAGATATAGAGTGTGGCCTGCTTGGTGCCCCTTGGTGCCCCTTGGCCCTTCCCCTTCGCCTCCTTTGGCAGCTACTGCCTTTTGTTTGCCACTGTCAGGCCTCAAAATGTGCAGGCAGACAGCCTACCAAAAGCACAATTAAACGCTTGTTAATGGGCGAGCACCAATAAAAAAAAAAAAATACAAATAAGAATGCTGCAGACCAAACAGCTCGACTGGGACATACTCTGTACCCTGTTGTCAAATATTTAGTGGGCTTGTTGGTATTTTGTGCAGTATTGTGCAATAATTGAGGTTTCAATTGCTATCGAAAATCGATTTCTATCGATATTAACGAATCGTGGGCAGTTATCAGTAAAATGAAGCAAAGTTATTCTGCTGGGGGTAGACGAGAACTTAGATTCGAAATTTGCTCTATGACTGCGACTTTTGATGAATCAAGAACATATATGCTCCATCAAGTCTGATGTGCTTCCATTTGCCCTTTTGCGCAACTTTATTAAGCCCTCTTCCAACCACTTTTGAAAGGTTCAGTGTGTAAAAAGGACAATAGCTAAATTGGTGGCATTCAAAAAATATGTTCAACAGGCAATCACTTACAAGTGTTTTCACTTGATATTTATTTATGTGATAAATATTTATCATTGAATTACTCTTTAAACATGAGAAAATATTTCGATGTTGAGTCAAAATTTATAGTCAAAGTGACAACTTTAATCATCCTGGGGGATGCCCAATTCCGCATTGCTCCATTTTGGTGGATTGGGGTAGTTGAACTCTCCGGTTATGTGATCGGGTTCATGCCACAAGTGCCACATAATCCACCACCACATTGCACCACCAACAACACTGGCTCCGATTTCAGTTGCCTTCGAGTGCGACTTGGGCACATTGCGATAGGATACAACATGACTCTTTCGGCTGATTACTTTTGTGGGGCCATTTAGCAAACGCAAAGCTCGTCCCGACGCCAAAACACTTGCAAGCATTTTCCTTGAATCCCAGTTGAAATACGTATACATACGTATATAAATACATATATATTTCGTGAATTTAAGTTAAGTTAATAATGAAAATGCTTACAATTTGTCGCTGTTAATGCTTCTGCTTCTGCTTCTTCGTATTTTAAATACGTTTCAAAATCTTTAACTTGATGTTTGACAATACTTTCAAAGCAGTCACTTTGATCTTTGTAAATATTTATCTATCTATTAATATCTAACCCATTAAAGCTAAATATACACTTTGTTCAATTTCATGAAGTTGAAAATGTTGTCGAGCGGCTTAAACTATTTACAACTTTGGCTCCCATTTTAATCCGCCATTTTAATCGATGTTTAACTTCTTAAACTTTTCTCTAATGTCCTTTGAGCTTAGCATAAAATTTGCTACTTGCAACGAATTTAACGACTTGCCACCGCGTTGCACGGCAAACACAACTTCCTTATGGCCTGCCAACCCCCTTTCAGATTTTGGTTCACTGATTTCACTACAGATTTCCACTGTGAAACTAAATTTGGCAAGCCAGAGGCTGTAATTCTGCTTAGTGTCACGTTGTTGTTGTTTGCGATTCTTGTCGTTGTTGTTGTTGTTGCTGTTAATGTTGTTGTCCTTGTTGTTGTTGTTGTTGTTGTTACTGTTTATTGTTGTGGAGTTGTTGTGCTGCATGGCGACGCGTAAATTAATTTTAGCCGCTAAGCATAATTTAGAGTCAGGTCAAACCAACACACACAACACACACGCAACAACAACAACAACAACAACTGCCTTGCACTGACCTTCTATGCATACAACCCACCCCACTAATGTGATGTTCATAAAGTTTCAAGTGTTTTCGCGCTACACTCCAAAAACAATTGTATATTTTGTGATAGCAGATCAAATCTGGTATTTCACAGAAAATGTTATTTTTAGCCTTGGAATAATTCATTTTTAATGCATAAAAAACAATGCGTTTAATTTGTAATAATGTACATATTTTCTTTCAGTGTTCTTTTCAACTAGCTGTGTTTCTGTTATTGATTTATCAATTCCCTTGAGGTACATCCCCAAATAAAATAAATTTGATTGAGTAGTTTTCACAAGCGCAGTTGTCTCTTACCTGAAGACGCCTATTTTCTCGGACAAACATAACACAATTTCCTTAATACAAAAAAAAAATAAACAAATAAATAAATAAATAAACCTTTCACTTTACATTGAAAATTATAAATTGTATCTGAATTTTCAATTCAAAACTAAAAAAAATAAAATCTTTTGCAAGTTGGAAGTGATTATTGAGGTTTGTTTTTCAAACTGCAAATTATGAACTAATATTTTTAAAAACCCAAAAAAAAAGGTGATAAATACGAGTTCACCTATTTTTGCGAGTGTATGGACAACTGCAAAAGGCAACAGTAAATGCCGAGGGCGAGGCCGGAAGTTGTGCGCCGTACGAAGTGCGACTTGTCAACGTGTACTTCCGGCCGCCATGCTTCGCCACAAGCAGAAGCAGCCACAAAAGACGCCCATTCCCTTTGCGCACACAAACGCACACCACACACACACACACACAGACACACACACACATACAGGAAACGTACGCCTCGACGTTGGCCTCTACATCTTTGGTCCCCGTTTCAGTTTGCCTGCTCAGTCATCAACTTTATGAATTATTCAGTTGAATTTTTGTAACTGCATTTTGTACCAAGGGGGAAAGGGGTAGGCAAAGAGGGATGGCGGGGAGGGGCGGGGTATATGCTTGAAATAATATGAGTTTTGTCAACAACTTTAAGTGCAACTCCAATGCAATAAGGATATTTTTAATTCCTTTTAAATTAGAGTCGAAAACGAATTTGTTGGTTAAGTTTAGTACAATTGGTAAGGGTTATCAGATTTACAGAAACGGAAAGAGAGAGAGAGAGAGAGAGAGAGAGAGACAGAGAGAGAGAGAGAGATAGAGAGACAGACAGAGAGAGAGAGACAGACAGAGGAGAGATAAAGATAGGGAGAGCAATACTGGCAAATCGAATCAGATATAAAGAGTGGAAAAGATAAACAGAGATCGAGGGAGAGAAAAACAGATAGAAGTAGAAGTAGAGAAGTTTGGAAGAGGGAGAAGGAGAAGGAGAGAGAAGTGGATTAATATAAAGGTTAAGAAAGACGAAATGGAGATAGAAAGTAAATTAAAAAGGGGAGAGGAGAGAGAGCAATAGAGAAAGAGAGTGAAATGAGTAATATAGAAATATCGAGAGAGAGGGACGAGAGAAAGAGAGCGAGAGAAAGAGACAATATAATTATATATGTACATATATATATAGATATGGAGATATATATAGAAGGAAATAGGAATAGAAGAGGGAGAGGGAGATATATAATCAAAGACAGAATGAGAAAGAGTGAAAGAAAAGCAAGAGATTAAGAGAGAGAGAGAGAGAGAGAGAGACTGAAGAGGATATTTATAGCGATATTTATATTTCTAAAGAGAGTGAAAGAGAATCTTTAGTTTTCATTTCAACTTATGCAACAATGCAAAATATTCGAAGAAAGTGAACAACTTTTTCGCGAGAAAATGTATTCATAAAATTGGCATAAATATTTTACATGCAAAACTTTTGCAATTGCCTTCGCTCTCTCTCCGAGCGCACATCTCCAGAGTCGCTTGAGCATACATCTATATATATATATATATATATATGGATATATATATATGTACATATGTATTCTTAAGGAATACTAATCTAATATTTATAAGCACTTGATGATAACGTATAGAAATTAGCGAAAGTTTTGCATCTCAAAACCGCTGTGAGTCCCAATGGACTAAAATTAAGTTGTTTTTGCCGTTGTTGTTGTTGTTGTTGTTGTTGTTGTTGTTGTTGTTGTTGTTGTTGTTGTTGTTGCACACTGCAATTGACGTCAGCGTAAATTTGTTGTTTATTTGCTTGTATTATTGTTGCTGGAGTTGTCGTTGTTATTTGCGATGTTGCCGTTGTCGCGTTGCTATTTGCTGAAGGCGTCTTGACAACTTTTGTATTCATGCTGGCGCTGCTATTGCTTATTCTTCTGCTTCTGCTGCTGCTTCTGCTTCTGCTTTTGTTGTTGCTGCTGATGATGTTTTTAGCGTAAGTGATTTTGAAACACCTGCTTAACATGTTGCAAGGCAGAGGCGAGTGACAAACAGCTCGACATCCCCCCCCCCCCCCTCCCACCTATCTGCAACTTAGTTGCTACGCTTTTGTGTCGACATTTATTAAGCTTGTTGTTGCTTCTGCCGCTGCTGTTTGCGGTTGTCGCAACACAGTTTAGCTAACTTAGGAGCGCAGGAATACCACCCAGCCAAGCTGGAGCAGCGGGCAGAAGTGGAAGCAGCATTAAGAGCAGCAGAAGGACATGGCACACCATGAAAGGAAGCCATTAACAGCCTTTGGGGGCTTCTGTTGGCTGCCCTTGTTAGCTGCTCTTTTTTTGTATACCCCTTGAAAGTGCCCAGAGGGTTGTATGCTAGAGTTGTGAAAATGGAAAGAAAGTAGAAAGTGGCAAAGTATATATATTAATATATATAATATTGGTATACATTTTAGTGTCCAACTGTGTCTGTCAGTCTCAGATACTTATAAAGCTGGGAATCTTGAAAAGATTTTTCAGACACCTCTTTCTCTTCTGTCCAAATCGATAAACATCGAATGGAATATCGAATGATTTATTCAATCTTTACACTTCTACTGAAATCGAACAATATTGAATTGTTAATTTACTGTCTAATTCAAGATTGAAAATGAATAAAATCCTTTTTAACCATAATTATCATAATTATAATTATAATTAACCAAATGAACGTATTTCGATGGCATTTCTGTTTCCGGGTCCGGTCCGTAAAATGCAAAGTTTCCTGTAAATATTCCAATTGTTTGTAGCTGATTCTCAACCAAATGTTGAATTTCATTTCCGTTTCTGTTGCTGTTTTTTGAATATGTTTTACTGAGTATCTTCTAGTCTAACACACTCCCAGCTCAGGCACTCTCTCTCGCTCTCGCTCCCTATCTTTTATTTTGTTTTCTTTGGCCTGTCATTGCTCTTCTTCTTTTGTGCTGCTGCCGCTGGTTGTGCCACACCATCAACTTTGTCCTTGTCGCGCATGCAACTAACATAAATTTTATGTAATAATTTTTCTAATCAGAAAATGAATACACGCCAGCTAGCACAGACCAACCCCGCCTCCTTCTCCTCCTGCTCCTCCTGCTCCTGCTCGTCCTTCTGCTTTTTAAATACATTTTTAAATGCTACAAAAACGTTGCGCGTGCTTCTTGCTGCTTTTTTGTTGTAATTGTTTGTTGCTGTTGTTGCTGCTGTTGCTGCTGTTGCTGCTCTTGCTGCTGCTTGTCATTCACCGTTAAAATCAATTTACGACAAAATAAACACACGCATGGCGAAACAGCCACGCCTCCGCCTCGACCGCCCCTTTGGCAGAGAGAATGTTTACACTGCTGCTGCTGCTGCTGCTGCTGCTGCGTCGTTTGTTTGTTTCCTGTGTCCCCTTCGACGTTGTCCTCACCCAAACAGCAGCATCCACAGCAGCATCCACAGCAGCATCAGCATCATCAGCAGCGATCCGGAGACAATGTCAACGTCTGCCGCTGTCACCTTTAATGTAGAAATATTTCGTGTTTTTTTGTTGTCGTTTTTTTCTTTTGGTGTTGCTGACAATGAGCAGCAGGTCCCGCCTACAAACTAGAGATGTACGCATCCCGCTGTCTTGGCCAACTTAACACGATCTGAACGCGAAACAACAAATTTGGAAATTTTACCTAGAAGAATATATATAAATATTTGAATGCTTATAGAGAAATAGCTTTCTTCAACATAGAAAATACATGTATGTGCCGAAGATGGTCGCATCGAAGCACTATACAGCATAATATAGGAACAATCGGTCAAAGAATGAGTTCTTGCTTGAAAATGTTGCTTGCTTACAGAGATATTCCAACTAAAATCAATAGTTACGATCCTTACTATGCCAAATATATTTGAACTACGATTTCGTATAGCTTTAGTAGCAAAATTTAGATGATGACAGTTTGAATCTGGTATGGAAGGTTATGTAATTAATGGTGTGCCTGAGATGGGCTTTCTTTCTATTTAATGTTTACTTTATTACTCCATAGTGCTAACTATCTAAAGCGACTTTTAGATTTTTAGCAGTTCGAAAATATTTTTTTAAACTTTTTTTTTAAATATATTGCAAATTTATTGTATTATTTTCAACACTTCTTTAAGAATATTAAATGCCAAAATTTGAGTCACTCAACTGCTGCAATTAAGCTCATTTTTACTTTTATATTTTTAAATTTAATTTGCCTTGACTTCCATTGCCGTAATCATTAAAAATCCAGTCACGACATTTAATTTGCAGCTTAAGCGCTTCACGCGCTCAACTCTACCGGAAACAAACAGCGGCAAACTCTCGCACACACACTCACACACACTCACACTCACTCACACACACACACACCTACACAGACACAGAGAGTGTGTGACAGAAATGTCGCTGTCTCGCTTATCAAAATTGGCTTAAGGACTAAGGACAGCGCCTCATTTAAAATGTGCGTGTTGAGGGTATTCCCGCTTTAAAGGCATGTAAACTAGTTTATGGGGGTAGCATTTAGGAGGAGGGTATAACAAGCTGGGGGGGGGGGAGGTGCGTTTGGTTAGCTCATTAAATGAAGCCCGTAAAAGCCAAAAGCATGCAGCCAGAGGTTAAGGGAGGCGTGAGGGAGGTCGCAGGAAGCACATGCCACAGCCAGCGCTCATTAAAATGCAACACGCAAATATTTGATGCCAACAAACAAAAACAGCAACAAATAAATGATAATTTAATGAAAAAAAAAGCAACAAACTTTCAAACTGTATTTGCAATTGGTTGCAAAGGGAAATTAAACGGGACATTAAGTTGAAATTAAACGAAATATTAAAAAAAGTCAACTTGGGAATCGAGCTAATTAAAAACTCAAACGTAAAACATACAATTTTCATGATTGTAATTAGATTTTTGCAAATCTGTGACTTGACAGCAAATTACTTTGTATTTATTAAATTTCTTGAAACAAGTTAAGTAAATAAATCTGTCAGCAGAAAGGCTAAGCTGTGGAAAAGTATTTGAACTAAGTTAATTTGACTTAAAAGAAGTTAAGCTTGAGCCTAAGCACATTCAACTTTCTTCAAGTCAGTGTTGACTTGTAAAAGTAATCTTCCATTTAAATATTTCAATTAAGGTTTCAGTTTCACAATTATAAATAGATAAATTCAGAAAAAATAATGTAGGTCAGTGAAGTTCCCAAAAGTGCCTCTAAAATGTAGTTTCCAAAGTTTAGCTAGTGAATAAAACGAAAATCATACTCCCATTTTAAGATCCGCTATATAAATAATCTATATATACACACATACCTCTCAGAACTCGCTGGCGAACTCAAAACTTATTAAAACAGACACAATAAGAAGAGGAAATTTTAGGAAAATGGCAGCGAAGAAGACTTTTGCTTCTTCTTGCCATAAAATTGAGAGTAATTAAAAATTCAACGCAAAATCAACAGCAAAAATCTCTTAACTGCCAACTGCTAACTGTTGGCTGTTACCTGTTACCTGTTGCCAATCAGTGAAACACTGCTGAAAGCTGCGAGGCGGCTGAAAAGGAGGAGCGTGGCAATGGGAAGCGGGACTGGAAATGCCGCAGGTGCAAATATATATATATGTATGTATGCTTTTTGGGGCAGCAGCAGCGACAACAATCATAAATAAATACAAGCTGGCTAAAAACAGAAACGAGGGGTTGTGTTAAGTTACCACACGAGGGGGGTGGGATGCCACAACAGCAGCTGATGCTGCACTGAACAAAATATGTTGCAAGTTGGTGCTTAACTTGCCACACGTAAAAGTAAGTAAGCCAAAATTAGCTTGATTTATCAAAGCCAACAAAATAATTGATACATAAAAGAGACTTCAAAAAAGTTTCGATTTATATAAAAAAAAGTATTTAAATTAAGCTTAAATTGGCTTAAAATGAATCAATGCGATTTTCTGCTAACCTATTTCATGCCAAGTCAAAACTTGAATTAAATTAGTTAATACAAGTGTCACATCTATGATATTACTCTCAGCACATGATATCAAGATTCAATTTCTAGATTTTAATACAGTTTTGTGCTCGAATTAAGAACTTTGAACCTATTTTAAGCAATTGGGCTCTTCAATTTGTTGGTTTATTGTTGCCAGTTAAACGAATTTCGCCTCCCTTCTCCCTTCTCCCATATTTTATTATGTTATAAAGATTGCATTTCTAGTTTATATGATCGTATTAAAAATTCTATTTTGATGCCTTGCATAATTCATGTCAGAATATTGAAGTAATAAAAAAATGCACAATTGAAGCGCGTTTTTTTTATGGCAAACAACAACTTTGTCTTTGGTATTCTAGTTGTTTGTTTTTTCTCTCTGTGTAGTGTCTGACAGTCAGTTTGCCATAGTCACCGATGAGGGCGCCAAACATTATTGCTCCCGCGAGAACATTGTGTAAGGCAAATAGTTTTGGTGGCAACAACAACAACAAACGATCACCTTGTGGCATAAGGGCGGACATTTGAGTGCCAAGGGTTAAAGGCACCGATGACAAACCACGCACCCCCCCCCCCCGCGCACCCCCCCGCACAACCAACCCGTCACGCAGCACAGTCCTCAAGGCAAAAGCCCCATGCTGGCAATGATGTTGATGGCGACGATGATTAGAACTGTGGAGAACGGCCTCCAAGGGGCAACACCAGCCGGTTGCTGTCCATTGCCTTAATTACGTGCAGATAAGAAACGCAAATATGGAATAACTTTAACTACACCCTGCTCCATCTGCTGCCACGCCACGCCTCCTACTCCTACTGTCAGCAGTTGGCCAAGTGATGTCCATGGAGCAACAGCTGCGTCACTAAACGCCCGGCACATAAACATAAAAAGTCTATGAAACTGTCATAAAGCAGGCAATAGAACTGAACGACAAAAATCTCTATCTATCTCCCTCTATCCCTTTTTCCCTCTCTCTCTCTCTCTCTATCTCTGTCACTCTCAGCCTGCTACTTCTCTCCTCTCCTTTGCTCCCTGGGGAGGCGACAGCATTGGCCTTGTGCCTTGCGCATAAACTCATTTGTAGGGCGAGCATCGTAAAAAGATTGTCAAACGAAATTAGACTCCAAACTTGATGTTCACAAAAAAAAGGAAGAAAAAAAAAAATGAGAAAAAAGCGCGCTTTAAAGATTCGTTCAAGTGACCCGGAAACGAGAACAGGGAATCGGAAGCGGCAGAACTAGTTGTTGCCATCACAAAGCTCATTTGTCAGGCACCAGGCACCGTCAAGTTTTCATATTATGAAAAATATGTACTAAATTTTGGACTTGTCCAAAATGGAAAACGGAAAATAACTTTAATATTGACGTGCTTAAGCTATTTCGAGTTAACTGAATGATTAATTTTAGCCAAACAATAAAGCTAAATTCCTCCAAAACAAGCTGAAAATAGCTGAAAAGCGAAGGCATTCGTAATTTTGATTACTTTGTATATACTTAGATACAAAATTAAGCTAGCCACGCCCAGCAAGCTTGTAATGCATACAAGAAAAGAACTGCGGCAAGTCTAAAAGTCTAAAAAGTTTCGCTTTTCGAAATTTCACTGTAATGCGGAAGCCAAGCTAAAAATTATCTAAGCCAAAAAATGGGAGAAGTGAAAAAAATAGTGTGAGTAGCATCAGAGAGAGAGAGACGGCTTAGTGGGTCTTAGCCATTATCATTTGTGTGTGTTGTGTTCGTGTTTGTTTGTGTGTGTGTGTGTGTCTGTGTGTGTTTGTTTTCTAAAGATTATGCGCTTATAATGGGGCGCCAGAGTTTACTCGACGGCCATTCGGGCCATTTTCCAAAATCTCTACGAAATTGGCTTTTGAGCGCACATAAAATGTGTAAAGCGGGCCAAAACAACGACCTCTTACAACTGTTAAGCGCATGGCCAAAAAGTAGATAACAACAAAAGAAACAGCAACAACAACAATAGGCTATAAATTAGAGCAGCTACGAAGTGAGTGCATTGTGTATCCGCATTCGCATTCTATATTCTATATATGTATACCGTTATATGACCGTAGCATGTGTGCCTTACACACACACACACACACAGGAAGTTCCCACATGAGTCGTAAAACGCAACATAATGAAACATTATAAAAATCATAAAAATCAGCATCATATTTATGCAGCAGCTGACAGACACTGAACAAAAACAAAAACTGCTCTAAACAGCAAAAAAAAAAAAAAAATGTAAACCACAAACATTCACACATACAAGAAAGTGTTTGCATACAGAAACTGTACACACAGGAGATAATACTTAAAAGTAGAAAAATAAGAATAAATAAAAATAAAAGTCAATAATAAAATCTATTTTTTTTCATATCTCATAATTATTTTGCAACCTTTAATAATTCAACGATAAGCAAACATTTTAGGAATTTATAATATCTTTCGCTGTTATTGCTACAAATATGCAAAGTATTCTCAACACATGAATCAGCACACACACACACACACACGCACACAAGACGATATTGAAAGAGCAAAAGATAGAGAGCGGCAACAGGCGTGAAGAGCGCGCTATGCTCGTAAATTTTTAGAGTTACACGCGACGTGAGCGTCGCTGCTGCTGCTGCAGTTTTTTTTGCACAGATTATAACTTATGAGATTTGACTTCAGACTGAGAGCGAGTGTAAGTATGCGAATAAGCGTAGGGAGGGAGTATGAGAAAGCAAGCAAGTAGCCGTTGCTTTTGGCTATGCGTCGCTTGCTTTTATTATATGTATATTATGTCAAATAAGCGTGCGACAGCGTACAAAGAGAGGACACAAGACATGCAGACCGAGATCTGGCGTGGGAAAGAGAGTGACATTGCTAGCAATTCGCTTGCCTTTGTGTGGTCCCTTTGGAAGTCCACCTTGCTATGGGCACAGTGGAGTGAAAGCATATTGTTGATAGCATAAATTAATAATCTATATTTGTTGAAAATATGTTGCTAAAACTTAACTAAATTTATAGTTTGGAAATAAATGTTATTTCGATTGTATTTATTATTATATATTTTAATAATTGAAGGAATTTATTGAAAATAAACATAAATTAAAGTTGATAAAAATGATTTTGTGCCACATTGCATTTCAAAGAAGAAAGTGCATATATTGGAAGTACGTGTGTGTGTGCAACCTTATCACAGACCACACGATTCTCTCTGTCTTGGCATATTAACATTTATTTTTCGCATTCATTTTGACTGCGGCGACAACACAGTAGAAAATTTTTACTGCTGTCGCTGCTGCTGCAGCAAAGCAAATAAAAACTGACAGTACACAAAAAGTGTTGCATAAAACGCAAACCGCAAGCACAGCTGTCTCTCTCTCTATGTGTGTGTGTGTATAATATAACTGTCGGTTTTGGCTGACTTTTGCTTAACGCTCAAACCGAAGCAGCCACAATATGATTTATGCATGCTTCACCACTGTGAAATCTATTGAGAAATCTGTGACAGGCAAAATATGCATGAATTTACTCACACAAACAGATATAGAAAGGGAAGAGGAGGGGGAGAGGGAGACTGGTGTGCATAAGACGCTTAGCAAATGGGGGGATGTTGATGGATGCATTGCGCACACGCCTCAAACGTCATTTCTCATGAGCACAAATATTATCATCGATGTGAAGAATTATTACGCTTTTCACCAAACAACAGTTACCTTTTATCCAACAGACAGTAACAATGACACAGCTGCCTTTTTCACTAGCTCAGTTTTCCACTACTTTGCTACAATTTAATTCATATGACTTGAAAAGAAAATCAAACTAAGAATCGAGATCACATTACAGCTTTTTGTTTCCGTGGGGTTTTTCAATATTGTTTTTCTTCACTTTTAATTAGCACGCACCAACAAAGGGAACACTATTTGTCCGACTGCATTTCCAATTCACCTCACATCCCAATACTCTTTATAATTGGTTACGAGTGAGAGAGCGCAAGATCGTTGTTGTTTTTTGTACTCAATGGAATTGAGCTTGTTTGTGCGTGTGTATGGAATTTTAATGACAAGCGCACGCATACACACACATACATATTGCACAGTAAGCGTTTGTATGTATTCATGTATGTAATTGCGTTTGTATTAATCTTTGATTCAAATGCAAATCGCACGCTCACCTCGCTCTCTCTCGCTCGCTCTCTTCTGATTCCATTTAATTCCAAGCCATTGAATTGCATCACACGCCTGAACGTGTGCCCGAGGTAGACAGAGAGAGCTGCCTCATTGCTTTCAACTTAACGGAATGCAAAGCAAGCAATTTGATTAGCGTCTCGTGCATGTGTGTTTGTGTGTGTGTGTATGTGAGCTGGCAACATTTGATTACTGAATATTGCGAATGTCAGCAACAGCTTTGACCTTTACCTTTGCTTCTTTTCCCTTATTATCAACACCTGTCGTCGACAGACAGACACTAAAACCTTTGCCAAGGATAACATCCGTGTTTGGCTGTTAACTCGTATGTAGTTTTTTCTCCTGCTGCTGTTGTTGTTGTCGCCTTGGCCTGTCACATTGCTGTCATTCCCACACACACACACACACACTCACTCACTCAACAACGCCTCACACACACACACACATACAAAAGCAGCAGCATACAAAATACACGTGTTCATACAAAAGCAGCAACATACAAAACAGACACACACACAGAGAAATTTACTGAGTAAATAGTTTAGTCCAGGCAAGGCCAAGCACACACACACATGCTAGCATATGTGTATAGAAATGTTAGCATTGCATTGAATTTGAAAAGGCACAAAGGCGACGACGCTCAAAGAAGAAGAGGTGGAGATAAATATATTTTGCAGAGAGCACAATTCCAGATTAAATTTGAGCGCATTGCGTGATCTCTCTGTGTCGTGACACGCTCAAGCACGCACTGTATAAACATATTTGATTTGAAAATTTAATTAGCTTAAATGTACAAATGTAAAATTGTTTAGATTCTTATAAAATAAATGTGTTAAACTTCAAATGAAATAGATAAAAATACTTTTGACATCGTTTATTAAGCTTGTTTGTCTCTCTCTCGCTCGGGCTGAATCTATCATCTCTAGCTTAGGTATTGCGAACACAGCAGCAAATTGGCAATAGAGCGCTAAGTGGGCGTACCAAAAAGGGGTGCTGTCTCACTGATGCCATTTATAGAAATGTTGTACTAGCGCAAGTCAAATATGAACGTAATGAATGAAAGTGAACGAGGTGGGGCAGGGGAACGTAAAGAGATGGGAGCAGCCAGACAGAGAGAATAAGCATGATGGATACAGTTACACAGTTACAGTTACATGTGACTCTCTGTCGAATATTCGCCTACCCCTCCCCTCGCACATTTAGCATGAATGTGGCCTTTGCATAACAAATGTTAGCAACATGTTTCAATAATGAGTATCCTCTCTCTCTCTGCCCCTCGCCCACTTTCCTATTCACCACATCATTCATGAGCATTAACTGGGCACACGATTGAGCAATACGCTGCCCATCTCCCTCTCTCGCGTCAGCCTCCTTCTGTCTCGTTCCAATTTGTTCCTCCCGAGGCCAGCCGTTTATAATGTGTCTCCAACTCGAATTGTATCTGGAAGTGGAGCTAGAACTCTGACTGTCTCCCTCTCCCTCCCGCATACATAAATTAATCGTTTTCACAGTGCGGTCATCATTGCCCCTCTCTCTCTCTGTCCGTCTCTCTTTCTGAATGGCTCATTTGTTATGGCCATTTGCATAAATAAGTCAACTGCCAGTCGGCAGTTTGAAGTCCAGTCCAAAACCAAGGACAAGAAGGGAGGTCGATGGGTGTTTTGGTGATTTGTGTGAATAACTTGATGAATGCTGCTTTGAGGCTTACAGTTAACTTGCTTCTCTCATCTCAACTGCCCCGCTTCTCTCTCTTCTTCCTCCTTCTCAACTAATTCTGTGCAGCGAACATTGATTGTTGTCATGGAAATTCTTAATCAGACGAAATTGCTGGCCAGAACTTATCTAGATAATTGTGTACGCGTGACGCAAACTAAATAAGTTGAATACGTTTTGAATTCGATTCGAGAAATTTATAAGCTTATTTTTCTAGTAGTATCAGTATTAATTGGGGCACTAGTTGAGGCAGCCTGACTAGGCGATACTCTGTTAAACACCTAAATTTACTATATCGATTATTCTATTGATGCTAATCAAGAATATATATACCTTATGGAGGCGGATATGCTTCCTTCTGGCAAGTATATCTGATAAACAGAATAGTCCCAAAACAATCACAGAAATAATGAAGAAAAAATCATCTTTTACAACTGAGAACTGTTTTCGGAAGTATTAAAAACTGTTTGTTTTTCAAACAACATTTTTGCGATACACATTTTGCAATTGATTCGATGCTGCAAAGTACATTTTGTAAGAGCTGAACACATTTTAATGTGAAAATCTGCTTGCCTCTTGTGCACCCCCATTAAAATATATTGCATAACATGCCTCGAATCAATATCACATCGCCCATAAAATTTCAATTATTCAATCCATAATCTCGCTTCTTACTCATTATAATCGCAATTTCTTTAATCTAATTTTGAAATTTTCCGCAAGCTCTTAAGCAACTTTTTGTTGCTGCCACCTCTTAACTTTATTTACCGCCCCCCCCACAAAAAAAGAAGAAAAAATCACGCCCACTCCCCCAAATTGCAACAGCCAACAACAACGTGCAACATTTAATGGCAAGAGCAACAACAGCAACATTAAAGGTTGTAATTTTTGTAACAGATACCCTCCCCCCCAGAAATGGCTTGCCACCCGTTTGTCCTTGACGCAGGGCTGTTATAGCTGCCACTTCCTTTTGAATCCTGTTGCAGGGATGCGTGACAATATGCCGTTTAATTATACGCAGCGACCCTTTTTGCAACTTCTTCTCCCCCTCCTTGCTGTTGCCATTGTTGTTGTTGTTGTTGTTGTGATTTCGCACACACATTTTAAAAGTCAATTATCCGCATATAACGCACATCGTTCACAGGAACACACTGTGGGGCAGATAGGATGGGGGTGGCGGGGGCTGTTGGAGGGTAAGGGTGCCCCTAAAGTCCTTGCCATATTCTTTGCCACGCGTCAATTTTGGCGCTCGCCTTTTCAACTTTCTCCGCCAAGTCCAACAAAAAATTAAAACACACAACAAAAATAAAAAAATGAACAGCTTTCTCCGAGTTACTTTAATGCCGAAGACATAATACTCTCTGCAGACGGCAGCTCAGTCAAGTTGCTCTGCTCTTATTTCCATATTGTTTTAAAGCCTTCTTCAAGTTTTCTTAATAGTTAAAGATTTTTTAGCGAGGCATTTTCAATGAGAGTTTTCGCACAAAAAAAGTTTGGTTTCCATTTCATTTTTGTTAAATTTTACAAAGATATAGAAAGCTGATTTTATAGTAGATAATGCTTAAATCATGATTTAGGATTTTTAATTTAAAATTTATTTATTTACATTATTAACAGATTAATTTTTTATAAGTTCGTTTCTAAATTTTTTTTTTTATATTTTACTAACCAGGATAAATCAATTTTCATAAAAGATAATGTTCAACTCTTGATTTAGGAATGCTAAGAACACGATTTCAGATGAATAAATATATAAAAACAATTAACAATATTAACAATTAACAATATAAAAATTTAAATTTTGCAAATCTTTGCATTCCATAATGGAAAACCTTCATTTGCGATTTTCAGTCAGAGATATTTTTGGGATGATATTTTTGCTTCGATTCGTTTCACAATCTGCAACACAATGGGAATACCCAATTGCTACACTTGCGAAGAAAAAAGTTTATTCACTTTTATGGGACAGCGTCTTGGCATGCGAACAGCAGCAGCACAAACAAGCCGTGCCACACCGTCCTCCCCTTGAATTATATGCCACAGAATATGGGAGAGAAAAAAAAGCAGAGAAGGCCAACGGAACCAGCGCTGCTTGAAGACAGCAGAAGAAGGCGTGGAGTGCTGGAGGGGGGACGCGAGGTGGCTGAGTCCCTGAGTCGATACTAAAACCGATAATAACATAATCCGGTAGCTATATGAGTAGTTGTAGTTGTTGTTGTAGCTGTAGTTGTTGGCTTCACTAACGAACCAGATGCGAGCTTTAGTTACAGTTAACAAGACACGTGGCATGCCTCAGGAGTCGAGCGGGAGTCGAGCGGCAGCAGGCAGCAAGACAAGCCAAATAAGCATGTGGAAGTTGACACTGTGCCACAAAACTGTAGCATATTTATGTACACACAGTGATCCATCGATAAATGGCTTTCCCAAATTATTCCTTATCGAAACTAATCAATTAAGTACTTCGATTATTGGTTAACATGTTTTTTATAAGTTAGGCTTAGAACAATATTTTTCACACTATTAAGATATATAGATCGTATAGCTGTACTGAAGTGTTTGCACAACATGATGCATGCAACATTCAGAGGGAGAGAGTTTCATCTACTTACAAACTTCGATAAGAAATTGAATGAGAACCGCAAATTGTGCGGCTCAGTGTAGTTGTTCAATGTAATTGCCGAGGCAACTTCAGTCAAACAAGTGCTTATTGAGAGATGTGCATGAGAGAGTTGCAGGTGGAGTGGTGGAGATGGGGAGAGGGGGCAGAGGGAGCAGTGGGAAGTTGGGCCTGTTGGGCAGGCAGGCAGGCATTTGCCATGTAATTGGCTGCAATTTGCATAACAATTCTGCGACTGTTTTGCATAAGTCCTGCGACGTTGCAACATAATAGCGGAGGCAGCACTTATTTTCACATTAGAAATTCCTTTTTCGGTCCTACTGGTTGGGTGAAGGACATGCAACATGCAGCAGGCAGCAGGCAGCAGCTGAGGCAGCAGGCAGAGTCAATTATGTGCTTCGCTTCAGCTGCAGCACTTGGCACAGACACACATACACACACACATGCAGACACACCCCTCACACACACACACACACACCGTTGCGATACGAAACTCAAGATGCAGCCTCATAAAAGTCACTGCCGGAAATGCACCGGCATGAAAACCTAGAAAAAAAGCGAATATTTTTGTTGAGCATAACAAATATTAAATACCCTTCCAAAGGGAAATCGTAATTTACATTTTTAATTGAAAACCATTTTTGGGCTTCAAGTCAGAGTTGAACTAAGCATTACAGCAAAGGTGGCAAGGATATCGACATATCGAGTGAGAAGGCAATAAAATCAGGCAGGCAAAGCTATCAAAATTAATAATGAATAATTTTATTACAAATTTACTGCTAAACATAAAAATCTTTAGTTATATTTGCATTTGGGTATTTCAATGTGGATCAAGATAGTTTCGAAAAGGAGACTCAACTCGTCAAGCAAATATGCCTTGTGGGTTTGCATAGTAATCGATAAAATGCTTACATGTGTCATGTACAAATGCATATACCTGCGGCAAGGGCATTCAAATGAGCCGCAAGAAAATCATACTGGCAGCGGTAAGAATGCAAGTCATTGCTTTGGGAACAGCAAATGAAAAAAAAATAACTGCGAACAAAAACCCCAAAATTGCCATTTGAGCTCGCACAACGGAAGTGCGCTGCAATTGTACATCTGTGTGTGTGTGTGTGTGGGTGTGGGAGTGTGTATCTGTATATGTGGTTTACTCCTTCCATACAAACCCGCCCCACCCCTCGCAGCATGCCATCTTGCCATAAAAGTTATCAAAATTGAAATTTTATTTAAAAAGTTTCTCGCTTTGGCCTCGTCTGCTTGCATATGCACTCAAGAAGTTTATAAGATCTGCTTTAATAATGTCGTGTGCATGATTTATAAGCCCAACCCCCTTTCACATATACACACACACACACACACACATAGATATGTACACTCGTCATTTCCTCTTGCTGCACATACATATGTTTGCAACTTGTGTGGCTGCAACTGTGAAAAAATCTCATCAAGAGAAATTAAAACTTAAACACAAAGTGTTCCGGCTGCTGGGCTAAATAAATGATGACGACGTTGATGAAGATGATTGGTAGATGCACTGAGAACTGGGCTGCGAGGGCAAGGTTCCCAACTTGGGGGATCAAATTAAAATTTTCCAGTGGTGGAAAGTATATTTCCAAAAAAAAAGTTGTTAATTTTATATGCAAGCAAATTTTGAAGAACAAAATTTGTGGTTTTTCCTCAGTTCCATGAAGTGGAAACCTTTCGATAAAAGTTGCACAATAGTTTTAGGTATTCATTTCCATTTCGCCTACCAATTCTCGAATTTTGATTGATAAAATTGAAATTCCGGTTGCAGTTTGACAGCATTTTTTTGAAATCTATATAAAATCGAACTTATTCCACAAAATTGTAAATATAGTTTGTCTGTTGAAAATAAATGAAAATGTTTTTGGAATTATTGCCAATCAGGTATTGATTTTGGTTTGGGTTTATTTGTCTTGATTTAATCAAATTAAATTCTAAGAATTTTGCTGGCTGCTTTTCCTAGAAAATGTTGCTCAAATTTTCATTTCTCCAGTATTCATTTTATTAAGTTAAAATAAAGCAAGAGCAAAATTTCCAAATAAAATTCAGCAATCAATGCCACCATTAAACTTTTAAGTCAGATTTGAATAAAAAAAAAGGAAAAAAAAACAGGAAACTTTCCAATACAGAGCACAGTATATCGAATTTGTCAGCAATATGAATTAAAAGCATTTCTTTGACGTTTCAACAGTTTGGAGCTATTACGCTTGATTGGGTTTTAGCTTGAAATACAGCCGCAAAACCAGCCCCCATCTCTACCCTCCTCTTATTTCAGCGCCAGGTAGCAATTGCCATGGCCAAAAAACAAAAAACAACAAAAATGGAAGTTAAATTAATCAAAATGTAATGTGGTGCCCATGGCAACTGTGGAGCTAGCTAGGTAGCATGCCCCTGCCACTCAGGCCCCTGAAAATTAAGCTAATAAATTCACAAAAATGAGTTCGACGCTTAATTTGCCATGAGCATTTTTCATTTTATTTCGCGGCCTCTTAAGCCACACGAAACCAAACACGAAGTGGTCCAGGCCAAAGCCAAGGCCAACAACAAAATAATAAAAATAATCATAATAAGCAAGAACACAAGAAGTGAACAACAACGGGCCAAAACTGGACGCGGGAGGAAGCAGCAAGGATAATCGAAAGTAAACAAGCACAACGAGCAGAGGACTCTGGACTCTTGACTTTGAGATGCTCTCTGCGGTTATTTAGTCAACTTCAAAATTAACAGCGAAAATATACAAATAGTAAATAGAAAAAGGCTAATAACCAAAACTGAGCTCAGCTGAAAATGAGTTTCTGGCTAAAGTCAGAGGATTGTGGTTATCTGGACAGCAACAATGAGTTAAATGTAATGATTTGATTGTTGAGATGTAAAACTAAGTGAGCTTGAATTTAAAGCATGGCAAAGTCGTTATGGAACTCGATTTCAAGGTTTTAAATGTTAAGATTGAAGAAAAATTGTAAAACATGGTTCTTCTCCACATAGGAACACGACAGGGGATTATGAAAAGGGGAAAAAAACACAGGAGAAATCATCTTTCATCCATTGCAATGGCAGCTATATGAACCGATCCGATTGAATCGGCTCCTTCACATGTTTGCTGTCATATTCCAAAATTCGAGGCTTAACGTTGACTTTCTTATATCGACTCGTTTAGAGATACTGATCAAATATACATATACTATATACATATACTAATGCGTTACAAACTTGACGACATAATTATAGCTCCCTTTAAGTATCTTTACTTATGTTGCAAAATCAATATGCTTTTCTTTATCAAAAAGTTTCGTAACCAACAAAAAGCAAACACAAAATTAAAATCACAGGAAATTTAATACACATATTAACATATAAATATAATACATACATACATATACATATATATGTATGTATGTGTACTCAGCTCAAGCTGTGTAAATTTACAAAGTATGGCCGCAGTTAATTTACATAAAGTAGAAAATATTCTTTGCCGTCTTTTGCTCCTTTTTCTTGTCTTGCCACACTTGCTACAAATCGGCCCCTTAACTCACACTTTGCATTCTTTATTCGCTGATTATTCACTTTTTCGCTTACCATCTCGCTATCTCTCTCTAACACTATATCTCTCTCTCTGTTTCGCTTGCAGACTTGACTTTCGACCGGGTCGCGGCATTTACGATCTGCAAATTAAGAACACCTCGTACAATCGGGACAATGGACGCTTTGAGTGCCGCATCAAGGCCAAAGGCACCGGGGCCGATGTGCATCAGGAGTTCTACAATGTAACGGTGCTGACGGCACCACATCCGCCAATGGTAACGCCCGGCAATATTGCGGTCGCCACCGAGGAGAAACCACTCGAGTTGACCTGCAGCAGCATCGGTGGCTCACCGGATCCGATGATAACGTAAGAGCCCATTATAAATGCAAATTGATGATACACTTCTTTCGGCCATACCCCGCCTTTTTTTTGCCAGTGCTCTCAGGGTATATGATAAACCCGAAATCAACTGTGTGACAGTCGAGGATTAGTCAAGCGAACAGTGAGATTAGCAGCGAAAAGCCACCGTGACACAAAACACTGTTCAAAATAATAAATAATGTTGCTGGCCAACTGACAAGTTTTTTTTTATTTTAATATATTTCAATTTTATAAACTATAAAGTAACTATGACAGTAACATTCGTAATAATAATAAATACTATTATTTATTTTTTTTCAAAATTAATTTTTTTTTTAAATAAAAAATTTTAATTTAATTTAACGCCACTCATTTTTTGATCGAATTAAAGCTAATAATAACAACTTTTTGTGGGTAAGTTTTTTAGTTTTTATTCAAGTATTTAAACCAAGTTGATTATTAACAGCGTCAGTTGGCCTTAAAAAACAAACTCATCGGTGTTTATACATATGTAAAAGTTGGTTTTTTGCTGCAGATGAGATTACGACAATATATGATAATTTTATTAACCTGCCCGCAAGCGCATTACAAATACGGCAATCAAAAGTTCACTTTTTATTTGAAGTTTTTTGTTTTTTATTTTTTCGGAGAGAGAAAGCTTTCATTTTTAATGCAGTAGTAAATACATATATTTTTTGGGTGGCTTCAGCTGTCGTCGCTGGTGCTGTGGTCAGCGACAGTTTAAGCACATCCGGCGGCAAGTAAATCACTTAACTGGTCGCCTTCATTAATAATCCCCAAACCAGACACAATTTCGTTACTACATTTTTTTTGTATATTTTTTTTTCGGCACTAAATCGCTGTTTCTGCCACTCGTTTGCAGCTGGTTCCGGGAGGGTAGCAAAGTGCCGTTGCAGTCGTATGCGCTGAAGGGCGGCTCCAAGAACCACTACACAAATGCCACACTGCAGATACTGCCCAGACGGGCCGACGATGGTGCCAAATACATATGCGTCGTTTGGAATCGTGCCATGCCCGAGGGTCATACGCTGGAGACCAGCGTTGCTCTAAATGTCAACTGTGAGTATAAAACCAGGGGGGAATTGGGCGGCCACAACACTCTCTAGACCTCAAGTGGTACAGAGTGCAGGCAAAAAAAAACAAAATAAAATATAGACCAAAAAAAAATAGTAAAGAAATGCCTGCCATAGACTCGAAATTTATGTCTTTGGTGGCTTTTTGTTTTATGCCTTTTAGTGGGCTCTTGCAAATTGTTGTTGCCGTCTTCTTTATGAAGTGTGCAATATTTACGGTGCCAGGTGATATATATAAATGACAAAGTGCAAGAAACACAAAATTAATGCCACAACTTCTAAACAATGAAGTTTGTACATAATAAACAAGTTAGACAACTCAACACGAGACAGCTCGACTAGATGATACTCAGTATGCAGTTGACTTTATGAAAATAATGTTTTCTTTATTCGATCTTAGTGAAATTGAATCAATAATTTTAAATACATTTAAATATATTTTCTGAATCTATAGCGAGAGCAATTTAATACTGGTATTTTGCAAATTTATATTTACTTAAGCCATTTTCTACTTGAACTAAATTAAACAGAAGTAAGTTAAAGTGAAAATGTATATCAACATTTGTTTTGTAAGCGTAATATGTATTTCATGTTGGCCTCACTTTAATTAATTGTTGACAGGACACTTAAAGAGTGTTGCATTGCACTCTCGCTTTCCCCACTTGGTGACTCCATATTTTTTTTTCTTCTATTTCTCTATGCCACATATTGTAATTAAATGCTGCAGTTTGCTGAACAAATGTTGCCCGTTGAGTCTGTCGCATGATCAACGTGACCCAAAAGTCCCACACATGACAGACGCATAAAGTGTCTGGCATGCACACACACAAACATACACACACACACACAAACACAAACAGAGACACACGCACAGAGCAGTTGATTGCTAGTTATTGGTTTCCACACACACACAGAGTAAAAGCTGCTCCTGCGGCGACGAAGGCGTCTCAAGTCTCAAGCTGTTATATTAGCTGACAAGTCTTTAGTGCAGCATGAAGCTGGTGGAGTGAGTAGGTATACAGTAGGTATGGCAACCGTTTTGAGCGTTTTATCATTTTAGCCAATATTAAATTTCATGGCTGAGCCGACGCTGCGTATGCGCAATAAACTTGTCACGTTACTTGCATTTAATAAAAATCACTAAAAATGACAACAAATGAAATCTGCATCAAATTTATGCAATCAAAGCGAGTAACAGTTATGACTATACTCCAATGTTGCTAACCGGTGGAAAAATAAAAAAATGTGAAAGCGAAACAGTTTCCACAAGAGCCGCGGGAGGTGAGCACTAGGCGGGAGAGAGGCGCGCAAATATATTCATAGGAAAACATAAATTGCAGTCATTTTTATACTACACGCCGGATTTGTAGACAAGCAACAACTACCGGGACATGTGAGTGTGTGTGTGTATGTTTTTGTGTTTGTGCTATGTATGTGTCACATGCAGCGTTCTCGTAACGTCAGCGTAACAAATATTTATAGTCCTTGCAGCAGCAGCAACCAAAAGCCATACAAAAAAAACAACTATCCAAGAAAAGGTCCAACAAGAACGTGGAAAATTTGCAGTTTCACCCATAACTAAATGCTCTCTCAGAAAAAAATAGATAATGGAATACATACTTTAGAGTATATGGAAATATATATATGTATAACAAAAGAATAAATTGTCTAACCTAAATATAACTCAATTTAACATTTTTGCGGAAATTATTAACTTAAAAATATATTAATACAACTAACTCGAAAATCAGACTTGAATTTGCCTGAGTTCAAATTGACAGCTTAGCTTAGATATGCGGAAATATAATAAATAATAAGTAAATTTAATTGAGTAACTGAACTTAATTATATAATCGCTATTTTATATACTTATGTTTCTTTCTAAATATAAAAATAAATATATAAAAATTAAAATACTTTTCCAATTGTACAGAGAACTTCGTGTGGCTCTAAACAAACACAAATTAAATTTAAAAAAAAAAAAAAATGAAAAGAAATTCAACTAATTATAATTATAACAGTTTCAAGCTTAGAGACTTCTGCAAATTAAATTGAAATAAAAATGTGAACTAGATATAATTAGATGAGCAAAAGTTGAAGTTGAAGATTTCCAACAAAAGTTACGCAAATTATGCAAATTAAGCAAATTGCAAAAATAATCCTTTGAGACGTTACAAACTTAATGACAAATTTGAAAGCACACCTAAGCGGCATAAAAAGGTATTACAGAAAGCTGGTTAAACTCCTACTCTGTTGTGTACACCCACACACACACACACACACCCACACACACCCACGAAACGAGTGTAGTAGACAGCAAAACAGACAAAACACAATAAATGACAAACAAGCAAAAAGTGGAATATGAAGACACGAAACAGGCAGCAACTGAGAAATCCAAGTTAGCACAGCCAAAGAATTCTAGGCACAAATACTTGTAAGTGTGCGTGTGTGTTTGTTTGTGTGTGTGTGTGTGTGTGTGGTGGGCGTTGAAGCAATTTTGGGTTTAGTATTTATGATGCTCATTTAAAATCCATTAGCAGGCATAGGCCACAGCAGCAGCAGGAACAGCAGCAGCAGCAGCAGCAGCAGCAGCAGCAAATAAAAGGCATAGAGAACACATAACAGCAAGCAGCCGGGAGTCGAGCACATTGGCCATAATGTGTGTTTGGGCCACCAGCCAAAGTCAAAAGTGCCTCCAAGGTGCATTTAGCCGGAAGCCAAATGTGTTTTGCTGCTTTGCGCCGCTTTCCCATACGAGCTATGCCACTGGGCCAACACACACAGACATATACAAACACACACACACACAAACACACTCAGGGACCTCAACCTGGCCAAGGCGATTAACAACAATTGAATTTTGAGCGCAAAGGCTGCCTCCAGGCCAACATGTCCGGACACCAGGTTAAAGTAACCCCTTGTCACAGTTTGAGAGGCATTGTTCGATGCATGAATTGAGCTGGAAATTGGTTTAGACAACTTGGACTCATGGTTTGTGCTTGCAATATCAATTATGCAACGATTCTTGGCAGGCAACTCAATTGGATATGTTTCCAAGTGCTTAATCTGACTGACTGTAGCGAAAAGTGGGTTACATTCCCAGCTAAAACAAAGGAATTCATTCGCACACAGATCGACTTTGGCTGAGATGTAGATGCCTTCTACAATACGTTACATACATCATAACACATATTAACAAAAGCAAACATTTGCCAACAATGCAACATGAAAGCAACTTCACATCAATTACCGAAAAACCTCAACGACAACAACATGCCTTGAAAAACACAGTTTACGAAGCACTGTCGAGAAAAGATATGAATGCATTCGGCAAGCAAAGTCGACGTTGTCGGATGTCTAATGCCTCACTTTGAGTGTGATGGATAAGCAATTGGCAATATTAGACACTGACAGTGAACGAAAGAAAGAACACACACACACACACACACATACATATATATATATATATATATAGCCAGATGCATACTGACAAATGACAGAGCAATTTTTAATTGAAAATGTTTGCTTGGATTCTTGGCTTCCGTTTGCTGACCCTTCTCGCAGCCCGTTCATTGTTGCTGTTACAGTTGATCTTTGTGTGCATTGCGTGTTGTGCCTGCATTTGATTGATTTATGTGCCAGCAAGGCCACTGCGTTTTTTTCTTGTCCAAAAATAAAAAAGACAACAATATATTTTCACTGGCACTGGGAAAAAATAAGCTCCCAATGCGTCATGTAGTCAATGTCAACGGGTGTTGAGTGTTTTATAACGTGCAAAAAATCATCGAATGAAATTATTAACATTTTACGCACTCACCACTTTCAGTGTGTGTGTGTTTGTGTGTGAGTGTTTGTGTGTATGCCAATCAAAAAGTGCTATAACCCGCTGAGCGCAACAAATATGATAAAGAGACTGAAATTAGTGAGGCGTATCATCGAAAATGAGGCTGGCTAATTGCGCATACGCAGCGTGGCGCCACATGACAGACAACAACAGGAATAAGCGTCGTGACTCGACGTGCAGATACCCCTTAATCAACTGTAGATTACTTATGATCGCCTTGGAAAATGCTCTTGATTCAAGCTCCAAACAAACATAATGGAATGAGAAACTTTACTCTTTGATTAAGTTGTATTAGAAACTCAATTGTTTTCGACTCAATAAAAAGCGACCTGGTAAAATAATTTGTATTTTAGGCGCATTCTGTCCCAAAGGCGCTTAAGGGCGCCTCTGGCTTTAAGCGTCTGAATCCGAATTATGCAAAATGGAGATTCACTTTCTTAAAATAGATTAACGTGTAAAACCGAAGCACATTTTGGTTTGGGTTTTGGTCCGGTTCCGGTAAAGTGTAATTGTTCCCGTAAAGAAGGTGAATTACTTCCAAATTAGTAATAATATTTTAGGTTAATTCAACGAATTCGCAACGCAATGCAAGCTCATCACATATTTTTGAATTGCTTCAGCATATTTGAAGTCACTTTAAGTAAGACAGTATTACCACCTTTAACTAACTAAAATCAAGAGTGCATAAACTTGATTCAAATAAGTCTCAAAAGTGAGCAGAGCTTTGTAATGGGTTGCTGGGTATAACTAAACCTGGTTATACCATCAAAGCAACAGCAACAACAAGAGTTATGAAAAGTAGTTGGGTTGCACAGACGTGCGAGGCACGTTTTCACATATTTTCAGTTGCCAGCATCATGCGAATGGCACTAGAAATTCAAATAACTGCATTTGTGTATGTGTGCGCGTGTGTGTGTCTGTGCGTGTGTGTTCTGGTTGAGTTTGTTGTGGGTGCGGATTGTCAGTGCATGGCGCGTGACTTTTGTGCAGTTGCATGCAGCGCACGTAATAAGCCCAGCCACGATTTGATGCCGTACGCCTCGAGTCCTTGGCCAAAAAGTCACCGGCAACGAAGACAAACAGGACTCATGTGTCGTGGGCTGTTGAAGTGGAAGGCAAAGCCGTTGAAAAGACATTTCAATTTGAATAAACAAAAAAAAAAAAAAAACAAAACCCAATAGACAAGATGCCACGCAAAAGAGAATTGGGGTTGGACTTGGGGTTGGGGGCGGGAGGCCAGCATCCATCTCAACACTCAGGTGCCATGCAAATTCCGTGCAGCGGCAAACATTTCTGACAATAATGCGCTTTCGGCGTGAAATTTCTTGGCACACAAAAACCAAAATGGAATTGCAGCCAACGACAACAAGAACAAGCGATGCGGCAACAAAATTCCATTTTTGATTCGTTGGTCAAATATTTGCATAAAGCATTTTTGATTCGATTATAAAACGCAAACAGGCCACGTTAATCGCTCAATCATTTGATAGTTTTGCCCGTTCCTCGTTGCTCGCTGAAGTGTGGCGTAACAGTTAAAAAATTTGTTTTTCAGTTGAATTCAGCTTTAAAAGATTTATTGTTAAAATAACTAGATAAGTAAATATAAATGAGAGATATTAAATTATTTGAAGACCCGAGTGCAAAAGTTGGCTTTTATTATATTTAGTTCAGCTGCGCATTATCACTTTTTTTTTTAATTAATTTATTTTTTCAAACATGAATTTTATTCTGGAAAGTGTTTTGGACTGCACTCACAGGAAACTTCCGTTTCACTGGCAAACATTCAATCCAGACAGTTATACAAAGGGTTAAGTTTTTGCTTAGATAGTCGAAATTGTTGTTGCTCCTGTTTACTTGGGGCCCAGCATCTGCTCGGGTCGCACCCAATCGTTGAACTGCTGTTCGGTCAGATAGCCCAGATTAATGGCCTCCTCCTTGAGCGTGGTGCCGTTCTTGTGCGCCGTCTTTGCTATCTTGGCCGCCTTGTCGTAGCCAATGTGCGGATTCAATGCAGTCACCAACATCAGCGACTCGTTCATGATCTTCGCAATGCGATCCTTGTTGGGCTGAATGCCATTGACACAGTTGGCCGTAAATGTGCGACTGCCATCGGAGAGCAGGCGGATGGAGCGCAGCACATTGGACACAATTAGAGGCTTGAACACATTCAGCTCAAAGTGTCCATTGGCACCACCCACTGTAACGGCCACCTGGTTGCCCATAACCTGTGCCGAGATCATGGTCAGCGATTCGCACTGTGTGGGATTCACCTTTCCAGGCATAATGGAGCTGCCCGGCTCATTCTCGGGCAATGAGAGCTCGCCGAGACCGCAACGTGGCCCTGAACCCAAGAAGCGAATATCGTTGGCTATCTTCATTAGGCTGACGGCAATAGTGTTGAGCACGCCGTGCACCTCCACCATGGCGTCGCGGGCGGCCAGCGCCTCGAACTTATTGGGCGCCGTCACAAAGGGCAGCGAGGTGAGCTCGGCAATCTTGTCGGCGCACTTCTCGGCAAAGCACTTGTGTGTATTAAGTCCAGTGCCGACGGCTGTGCCGCCCAAAGCCAGCTCATAGACGCGCGGCAGGCATGCGTCGATGCGATCGAGGGCATAGGCCAACTGCTGGGCATAGCCACTGAATTCCTGGCCGAGGGTCAGAGGCACCGCGTCCATGGTGTGGGTGCGCCCAATCTTGATGATGTCTTTGAACTCATTTGTCTTGGCAGCGAGTGCATCGTGCAGCGTCTTAATTGCCGGCTTCAGATTGTTGTTCAGCTCGAGGGCGACCGAGATGTGTATGGCCGTTGGGAAGGTATCGTTGGAGCTCTGCGATTTGTTCACATGATCGTTGGGGTGCACTGGCGTCTTGGAGCCCAGCTTGCCGCCCATTAGCTCAATGGCGCGATTGCTGATAACCTCGTTGACGTTCATGTTGGTCTGTGTGCCGGAGCCCGTCTGCCAGATGACGAGTGGAAAATTATCGTTGTACATCTTGCCGGAGATGACATCATCCGCTGCCTTCGAGATGGCCTCGCTCACCTTCTCATCGAGTCCAAACTCCTTGTTGACCTCGGCGGCGGCCTTCTTCAAAATACCCATTGCCTTAACGACGGGTTTCGGCATGCGTTCCGTCGACCCGCCAATGGGAAAGTTGATCTGGGAACGCATCGTCTGTGCGCCATAATATTTGTCAGCGGGCACTTTCAGCTCGCCAAATGTGTCGCTCTCCAAGCGATATTCCTGTGACGCCATACGAACACCGTACGCTTCACTCGTCCTTGGTTTGGTCATCTGTTGGATGCCACGTAGCGTGGACCGTTGCAAAAGCGGTAGCACCATTTGTATAAGATATTAATAGTTAAATACAGCAGTGACAACTAGATATAAAATCTGGCAATATTTCACCAGGCACCTGGCAGCCAAACACAATTAAGATAATCAATTTTTAGATTTACATAATGATTTATTGATCAGCCGATTTTATACCATTAAATGAAACTCTTAAGTTTAATTAAGCCGTTTGCTTATCTACAAAATAAATAGACTTCAGATATGGTAAAAAATATCAAAGATATTCTTTTAAAGTTCAATGGTTAAAATTCGATTTATTTTGTGCTTTCCGTTCATCAAGATTATTTTATTGGTGGAGTGACGAGAGCAGCTCATCTCAAAGTTCTTTTAGTTTAATAAAATCGATATCAATTGTTAAATAAACATGCAGCACGACTTGGGGTACGATTTATACACTAAATTAGTAATGAATTAGAAAGATGTGCCTTAAATATTTATATAACAAAAGACCAAAGATATTCCTTAAGGGCACTGAAGAAAATATTTCAATTTTGTGTGCTGATTTACTTTGTGTTCAGCAAACAACTGCATTAGTTCAACACGTTGTTCTTGGCTCCCTTATGCATTAACACTAATCGATTACATGCCTATCGATTGCATTAGAGAACATGCTTTGAATATATCAATATATAACTGACAGCTGAAATGTGGTGAAGCTGTATTTTTAATAATTGATGCCACTGGATATCAACTAAAGACACATTGACAAACGAAATGCCTTGGATTGCATCCCTGCGGCAGCTAAACTATAACAACAAAACGATGAGGCAGAAGGAAGGAAGAAGAGCAAACAAGGACAACAACAAGGAGACCTGAGCCCGGTTATTGCTTGCCAATATCGAGGAGAAGCCTGTTTCAGCGCGCCGGCAGCGAGTTTTGTGGCTTGTCCATTTTGATTATGCCGTTGCCAAAGGCAAAGAGGCAAAGTGCCAAAAAACCAAAGGACCAAATGTCCTCTGCCAAAGCAGAGTACAAAAGCTTTTTGCAGCAACTTGGTAGAGTCTAAGAACAGCAGGTAGCCTCAGGGAGCGATACAGACACGTGCTAATGCCGCACACAATTGCAATTAGTGTCAGTGTGTGGGCATCATGTGCCAGCTCTGTGCCAGGCTGAATCTGCCTCTGCCACAGCGTGGCTGTTGCATCCTGACGCCAGGACATTTGCATAGCCACACAGCAAGCAGCAAGCAGCAAGCGGCACCATAAAAGGAGTGCCAACAACAAAAACAACACTGTTGCTCGCCAGCAACAACAAAAAATTGCACAATATCAAGGAGTTAGCAGATAGAAAGTTGGCATCGCTCGGCATGTCCTTTTTTGTCCTGCCTGATTGTTATGCTTGAAGATTGTAGCTGGCAGCGCTTTCGACTCTCAGCTTTCTTAAGCTGATTTTAACTTTTGACGTTTGCGCCGCCAGCTGTTTAGCTTCTTGGTTGGCCGTGAAGAAAATGCTGCAAAGGAATTTAAAAAAATTAAACATTTGTTCAAAAATAAAATTAAAGATTTCCTGGAGCGAGTTTCTATTATATTTTCTCTGTAGAACTGAACTGCAGCTGGGCAGCGCTAAACAATTTAATGAGGGCACAACATTGCTCTCACCTGCAGCTGAAATTTCAGTTGTTAACTTTAAAGACTTCAGTCTGAAGTCGCCCAAACTCAAATTATATGCATAAAAGTTGTAAAACGCTTTGCTTTACAGCACATCAGAGCAATAAAGGGGGCATGGTCGATGGGGTGGGGGAGGGGGGGTATGGTGTATTAAAAACTTAACAGCTTTTGTGACAAAGCAAATTAATTGCTGCCCAATTTCAATTAACTGACAGCAAGCAGAAACAAAAACGAACTGCAAAGTTCTCAACCGACTTCATCAGCAACCGCAAGGATCGACTGAATGTTGTTGTTGTTGTATGTGGGACAGTTGCAGCTCAAAGCCAATGCAATTAATTTCAATCGCCATGCATATGACACCTATGGTCCACTACACACACACAAACCCAACTGCAGTGACAGCGAGATGAGTTTCCCACCGCGCAAAAAAGTAGGCAATACTTTTTATAAGCAATGCAAGCGAATGATAAAAATTGGCAAAACTGGGTTACCGATGCATAGGGAGTGCTTGGCTAGGAGGGCAGGCAGACTTTGGGTGTGCTGAGCTCGCTGACAATTGTAAGGCTCAAAAATAGCAACTGACAGTTACATTCAGCAAAAAAAAGCTCCTTTCAACAATTCAATTTGTGGCTTACCGCCGCCCCCAATCGTTACTTTAATCAACCAACCGTATGCGGTTTCGATAGAAACTCATAAATATAAGAATAAACTTCTGGCGAGTTTCCAAATACGTTGGGCAACTTGTAATTAGTTGATTATTTTTATTGACTACTTATCAAGGATCTGGGGCTGACCTCCCTGGACTGCTAAGCTGCCTTCACTTTGATGAAAGCTGAACCGTTTTTGAATAAGTAACAACGACTTACTTAGACAAGGTCACGATAAGATACTCTTTTCAAATTGCTGACCCTGAAATATTACTTTAATTTAAAATAAAACCGACCGATTTATTACAAGATTAAGATCATTTTTCTTTTGTGAATTTGTTTCAAATCTCAACCAATCTAAAATGGATACATTCCAAGTTTCATTCAGGTGGCTTTAAGTCTGAGAAACTGGCAGACAGATGGACGGCCAGTTGGACGTTGTCTTCATTGTTAAGCTTTAAGCGCCATCAAGTTAAATATGTGTTCTTTGGAATAAATTAACATTCTGAGTTTCAGACTCATAAAACATCTGAACCAAAAAAACGCAGTGAAAATAACAATTGAAATGTGTTTTTGGTGAGCAAGCTTACTTTAAAGGTTTAAGCAAACAACGCATTGAAATGGCGTTTCAATATTTATTCTGATGTTTGGCTGCCCCACAGCGCGGCATAAACCATCGTAATGGTTGGCTGATTGCGTGAGGGGGAGGGGGGGGGGAAGGAGGGAGGCAGGTATGACAAATGCTACATACGTATGCAGGTGTTGCAAGCACGCGCAGCGGAAGTCACGTGACGTGTTGTGTGACACGTACGCTACAGCAGCAGCAGCAGCAGCAGCAGTAGCAGTAGCAGCAGCTGTATCTGCTTCTGTTTGTTGTCGCTGTTGCTGTTTCAATTTGGCCAAGACATGACGTGGAAGCGAGGTAGGCGTGTTTGGGGTGTAAGAGCTGTAGGATTAAAGCAAATGCAAACTCGCCTCATTAAAATAACTCGGAGCTGCTGTGTGTGATACATCCTGTGGCAGGAATAACGCTCGGGACTCGGCCCAGTTCCGGGTTAAATAATTTAATTTGGCTGCTAAAATGGCCAACGGGCTTAAGTAAAGACCACGCGGCGTATGAGCAACGCTCGCTCATTTTTATTTAACGCCCGCCTAGCCGGAAGCCAGTACCTCGTTTGGCTCCAGTAACAAGGTTTGCTAGTGCGGCTTAGTTCCGTGGGGAGCCCAGGTGCTGCCAGCCGTTGCAAGTGCAGGCAACGACGCATGTTGCATGGCGATAATGTAGCCAGTCATAAAATCACAATGCCTCCCCGCGTTCCAGCAGGGCGTGGCAAACATGCATGTGAACAGCAGCAGCGCAATGCGGCCCTGCCAACTCGTTAAAAAAAAAGTAAAAATATAAAAAAAAATACAATGAACAAAACAAAGCCGGAGACTGAAAAAAAATTATATACCCAAAGTACATTGAAATGACGTTAGAAAGTTATAATGAAGTTGTGCACCAGCATGTAACACTCAGAAGAATGTTTCTCCGAACCCAAGGAGTATATACATATATATTCATGATCAAAAAAGTATGAAAAAATATTTAAATTTAGCCAGTCTAATATGTAGATGGAATTCATGTGCAGTCGAATTTATTTTTATCAAGTAAAAATGTAAAAAATATTTAAAAATATTTTTTAAATATCTTAAGTAAACTTTATCTAACTCCAGACAAACAAGTGACAAAAAAATTAAGTTATTTTTATGCTTATAAAACGTGATTTTTATGACAGCATAAAACATAACTGAGTTTGCTGATTAAGATTCAGCTTTACCATTGCACTCATTAATTCTCACATATTTTATAAAATTCTTATACATATTTAAGTTTGTAATAGATATGGATAGTTTTCGCTTATAACCATATAAGTTTTCAGGTAATAATAAATACAAGTAATAAACTGAAGCAAGCGTGAAAATCAAGATACCTTTAACGACTACCAAAATGTAATAGAAAAAATGAGAAGAAGGTAGGAAAAATATGAAAAATTGCGCAACCAACTTCATGGCGAATGTCAGCAAGTTTGTGGCAAGGATGTGGTGCTAGATGGCCCTTAGATGGCAGTAACACCCATCAGCGTGAAACTGTATGGCTGGCTGGGCATAAAACTGCCAAGGGGAGAGCGGTGAAGTTAGAGGAAGGACGGCAACATACTGAGCAGGACAGCATGTGTTGGTATGCAAAATTGGAGCATTTTTTTTTTCTGTGCGCACGCTGACAGGCGTTGCTCATTAAATTTTATTTTATAATTACACACACCAACACACCAGGCACACACACACACCACACACAAGCACATCACACACAAGCGCAGACGCATGTACAGTTTTTGTCCGGACTTAATGTGTTGGTTGCCTCGTAATTGGGCACAGAGCAGACGCAGTTTTTGATATGCCCCCGATTTTGTGGCAGTTTAGAATATTTTTCGCTCGTTCAAAAGCAACAACAACAACAGCAACAATAACAGCAACAAACTTTGGAGCTGTGCACAATAATGGGCATTTAAGCATTTGGTCAGTGGGTGATTAAAGTAAAGTGTTTCAAAAGTTAATTGGCACTGAAATAACAACCAAAACACAAAAACAACACGCATAAAACCAACAACTGCTAAAATAGTTAAGACCTGTTATGTTAGACGCTTGACCAACCAGCCAAGTGGCCCAAAGCCAGCCCATAAACCGACTTGTAGCGAACGTTAACTATCGGCACACAGTTGCCATTTAAACTGAATTACCTCCGGCACATTGGTTGCGAGTCATCCAAATTATTTGATTTGAAATACTAAGTTAAATAAACATTATTAAAAGCATGCACATTTTATTCTAAGATATTTATATATACGTAGAGAAACATTCAAGAAATATTTCAAAAAGTAAAAGTTACAAATTTAAAGAATACAAAAAATAAATTTTTCAATTTAATGAAATAATATTTGTTTTTAAATTAATGAATAGTTTGCTGAAGTTTTTAGCTCCAAATGATAAGAAAAATTATATTTTTTAATAATAAAGCATATATCGAAAATAATTGTTATAGGAAATTATACTTCTACAATCTGAAAATTTAATAGTAATGTAATGGGGAAAAAATAGGTTAACAACCAGTGTTGCTGTTGGGGCAATGTACTTGGCAGTAATGGTTGAGTAGACTCGGCCTTTTTTTGGTAGTTGTTGCGGCTGTTGGACCTCAAATTGATGTTATTTAAAAATGTCGATGGCTCACACCGAACTGAACCGTCATGAGTCGAATGACGGGCCGTGTAATTGAAAATAGCTATTGCCAACCTAATTGGCACATTTAACGCAACCGACATTTTCGACGTTAATTACTATGTGGATGTTAACCCCAAATTTGAACCAACTAAGTTATTATCCAGCATTACCTTACCTAATCTTGTGTTCTGATTTCTTTGTTGCAGATTATCCACGCGTTGAGGTTGGGCCTCAGAACCCGCTGCGCATTGAACGCGATCACATTGCCAAACTAGATTGTCGGGTGGACGCCAAACCGATGGTGTCAAATGTTCGCTGGTCACGCAACGGGCAATACGTAAGTGCCACGCACAGTCATACGATCTATCATGTGAGTCGCCATCATGCCGGCAAGTACACCTGCAGTGCCGACAATGGCCTGGGCAAAACCGGCGAAAAGGACATCGTATTGGATGTGCTCTATGCACCGATTGTGACCATCGAGTCAAAGACCCACGAAGCCGAGGAGGGTGAAACTGTCCTGGTGCGTTGCAATGTGACGGCAAATCCCTCTCCCATTGCAATTGAGTGGCTGAAAGAGGGTGCACCCGATTTCCGCCACACGGGTGAACAGCTTACCCTGGACTCGGTGCGGGCGGAGCATGCGGGAAATTATATTTGCCGCTCGGTGAACCTCATGCAACCGTATAACTCAAAGCGTTTAGAGGGTATTGGCAACTCGACTGTTGCACTGCTGGTCCGTCATCGACCTGGTCAGGCGTACATCTCGCCTAATAAGCCGGTAGTGCATGTGGGCAATGGCGTTACACTCAGTTGTTCGGCTAATCCACCGGGCTGGCCAGTGCCACAGTATCGCTGGTTTCGCGACATGGACGGTGAGTTGAGCAACACGCAGAAGATACTCGCTCAAGGGCCGCAGTACTCCATACCGAAGGCACATCTGGGAAGCGAGGGTCGTTACCATTGCCATGCCGTCAATGAACTGGGCATCGGTAAGATGGCCACCATTGTGCTGGAGGTGCATCAGCCGCCACAATTCCAGGCCAAGTTGCAGCAGCACATGACTCGACGTGTTGGCGATGTTGACTATGCCGTCACCTGTAGTGCCAAAGCGAAACCGACTCCGCAAATACGCTGGATCAAGGATGGCACGGAAATATTGCCATCCCGCAAACTCTACGAGATACGCAACACGCCCGCAGATGCAGGCGGAGGTGTGGTGTCCATACAAAGTGTTCTACGCTTTCGTGGCAAGGGGCGTCCAAATGGGAATCAATTGTTGCCCGGCGATCGCGGACTCTTCACGTGCCTCTACGAGAACGACGTGAACTCGGCCAACTCATCGATGCATCTGCGTATTGAACACGAACCGATTGTCCTGCATCAATACAATAAAGTTGCCTACGATATGCGTGAGTCCGCAGAGGTTATTTGTAAGGTGCAAGCCTATCCCAAGCCAGAATTTCAGTGGCAATTCAGCAGTAATCCCTCCCCACTGACCATGTCCTCGGACGGGCACTACGAGATCATCACACGCATGGAGAACAATGATATCTATACATCGATTCTACGCATTGCCCATCTGCAGCACTCCGACTACGGAGAGTACACCTGCCGTGCCGTCAACCCCCTGGACACCATACGCACCCAGATACGTCTGCAGCCGAAGGGTGCACCAGAGAAACCAAATGCATTAAAGGTATCGTAACCATTTCTCGATTACTTGTTAAGAATTGTCGAAATTTATGTTACACAATTTAGTTCCTTTAAATTTGATGTCTTTTGAGGTATTAAATTCTTACTTATTATTATTGTTTTTTTATATTTTGTATGTGCATTTAAAATAGGTAATCGAGGTGGCTCACAATTATGCAGTGCTCAGCTGGCAGCCGGGCTTCAATGGCGGTTTGCTGAATACCAAATATTTGGTCAGCTATCGACGGGTGGCGACGCCACGTGAACAATTGCTGTCGGATTGCTCTGGCTTGGCTTATACAGCAGCCAGCTATCAGTTGAGCAGCGCTGGTTCGGGACAGGGTGGTGCCCACGAGTGGATTGAGTTCAATTGCTTTCGCGAGAATCCGTGCAAGTTGGCGCCACTCGATCAGCACCAGAGCTACATGTTCAAGGTGTACGCACTGAATGCCAAAGGCACTTCGGGCTACTCCAACGAGATACTGGCCACCACCAAGGTGAGCAAAATACCACCGCCCCTACACGTCAGCTATGATCCCAATTCGCATGTGCTGGGCATCAATGTGGCCGCCACTTGTCTCTCTCTGGTTGCCGTTGTGGAGTCGCTGGTTACTCGGGATGCAACAGTGCCCATGTGGGAAATTGTGCAGACTCTAGATCTGCTGCCATCGGGCAGGGAAACGACCTTCAAGGAGGCCGTCATCAATCAGATTGCACGCACCGCTCACTACACCACAGCGACCACGTCGGGCAGGAGTTTAAGTCCTGGCAGTGGCCAGCTGGGAGAGGATCGCACCATGGCACTGGCAGAGACGGCGGGCCCTGGACCGGTGGTGAGGGTCAAGCTATGTCTACTCACCAATCATGATCATTGCGGTGCCTACGCCAATGCCGAAAGTAAGTATATAAAATATATTTATTGTTTAACTTTTAGACTGAAACTCACTACTATTTAATAAAGTAAAACCGGCAATTTACAAGTATTTAAATAACCAATTGCAACTAGTTAATTAAATGGCAGCCATATTTAACTTTAATGCTAATTAAATGCATCAGCTTGGCACACAATTTGCCAGGGGTGGAAACTAGAGTGAAAACCCCCAAAATTCAGACAGTTTGTGGCAATGCAATAAATCAACATCAAACGCTTCTCCCATTGCAGTTGGTAAATCCTACATGCCACACAGCTCCTCGCTGACCACATCCGCGTTGGTGGCCATCATCATCGCGGCACTGTCATTCCTTGTGCTTGTGGCACTGCTCTACGCATTCTGTCGCTGTCGCCGCACGCATGCGGCCAAGAAGCATGCAGCTGCAGCGGCGACAACGACAACAACAGCAACGGCAACAACAACAACAACAACGACGACGACGACGTCAATGCCAGGAGTGATTCAAAGCGCCAAAGACTACGATGTGGATGGAAAGCTTAATGCTGCAACGGGAGACGCTCCGCAGCAGCAGCAACAGCAGCAGCAGTTGCAGCAAACATCGCTGCCACCACCACCACCGCCATATTATCCGACGGGCAGTTTGGACAGCAAACAGCTGGATGCTGGCATGGAACTCACTCTAACAGCACTTCACGATCCCGATGAGCAGCTGAACATGCAGCAAAGCGAGATGCACCAGCAACAACAACAGCAGCACCAACAGCAACAACAGTATCCAATGCAGGCCAAGTCCTCGCAAGGACTCTACCAACAGCCGCATCCAAATGGCTATGGATATCATGTGACAAGTGCCATTGGCATCGATGGCGACAGCTATCAAGTGCTGCCCTCCTCCGTCTCTGGACACCATGGCGAGTGTAAGTAGACAGCTAGGCGCACACTGCAAGTGCTTCTGGGTTTTGGAAACGGGTTGGCTGATTGTTCATTAAGCGTCGTATTTTGTATACCCTGTACACACTGCAAGCTGAATTAGACGGGAGATAGCGACAGCCTTATTAAGCACATTTATTATTGATCAGTTATGCTCTATCTACTCTATCTATCTACAATCTATCTATAAATTCATCTGTCTGCTTGTCCGTATTATTTTCCCTTATAGACAAAAAGTTCGAACCATCTATTTTTCTATCAGTCTATATATCTCCTTTAGCTGTCTGTCTGTATTACTCTTATAATTAAATTAGGTACTCAATTTATTAGGATTGGAAACTCACAAATAAGTCAGTAATTTAATCGAAAAAATCTAAGCAGTAAATGCAATCTTAGAGTTCATCAGCAGCTTAGATGTGTGTGTGCTTGTGTGCAGGGTATTCGTTAGTCGGTCACTCTCGACTCGTGTGCACTTTAACTTGTTTTGTTTTCAAATGGGGCAGCCTAGATTTATGGCGGCCATTTTGACGCCTCTTATTGCCGCTGATGCTCATTCTGCTTTTTGGACGTAATTGCATTGCCTGTCAATCTAGACTACTCCCACCACCTCCCCGCATTCCACATTCCGCACTCCTTGTTCTCCGTCTCTACATGCAAATTGTGTGCTCTGCATAAGCAGCTACGGCAACGGCTTCAACTTCAGTACAAACGAAATGCCTTGGCAACCAAAATTACATCATCAGCCAGCAATGGAATCGACTATCCGATTCGAGTCTTATCTCTGTCACTATGCTGTGTGTGTGTGTGTCTGTGTGTGTACGTGCATATTCAGTTTAGCAGTCCGGCGTAATTCCAATTAAGTGAGAATTAAACCGTTAGCCGTTTCTTTTGTGCTAGCAAGTTTTTAATTGGCTTTAAGCCGATGGCCATCCTTCACAATTGCAATTGCTCTCAAACAGCAACAACTTATGAAATACATAAAACAAGAAGCACAAGAAAACACTGTTGCCAAAAGTCGTCCTTTTTGGGAAACAGTCGAGTGGCTGGAGCCACTTGAGCGGCAGATTGTCGTCTAACGAACACAAGAGACAATTAAAAACTAAATGGAAGCAGCAACCAAATCACACTTGGACTATTAAAGCAATAAAATGAGATTAAAGATTAAGTGCCAAACTAAAAATCTTGTTGGAATTAAATGCATGGCCATATCTACAAACCAGCCTCGAGGCAACAACTGATTAGTTAAAGAAAATGGCAAAAACTGAAATTAATCTGATAAAGAAATGGTCATAGAACAGAAATGAGAGATGAGGACAAAAGCCTCAAGTAAAATAAGATAAAAACTAAGATAACTAAATAAAAAAATTCAAATGTTTTGGATTACAGAGCTCAGCAGTTAAATACTTAATTATTTAAGGAAAATTGGAAGAGCTGAATATAATCTGACAAAGAGACTGGAATTAGGTAGAAAAGTGCATAGATAAAATGGAAAAAATCGACTTATGTTCATGAGCAAGCACAGACTAAAGATATTTGAGAAAAGGGAAGTAATAATTATAGAATAGTTTAATTACTCAAAGGCAGCACTAAAAATAACATAAGAAATTAATCAAAATATCTTAAAAATAGCACAGAAAGATGTAGAAGCAATTGATCATATTTTAGTTAAAGTATTCAAAAATAAAATCTATATCTTTGTTTTGATAAATATATAAGATAAATTATGGCTGTGCGAAAAAAGTCCCTAAACAGTTTTTAATTATATTCCATGGGCAAAATGCTCCTAACTAGTAGAAATGCTCTTCTATGAACGCTTTGCCAAAATAGTTTTTTCGTGTTTTTTGCTTGTGCTATTTAGGTTTTTACGTGCTCTTATTCAAGTGAAAACCCCTAGATGGTAAAATCCTCTACATAACGGGGACGCGCCAGGACCAGAAAAATGTTTTGATAGTTTTCAGAAACTGTTGAAAAAGTTTTGCGCCTCACTAAAAGGTAGTCCCTTGTCCTTCGCCCCCCTTTGCGTGCCACCCCCACTCAACGGCTCTCCCTTGGCACACTCATTGACCAACGTTGCCAGCAAGTTTGACCAAAAAAATATGCACCACAGAATGCAATTTAATTGTGTGAGTGTGTGTATGTGCGTGTGTGTGTGTTAGTTTTTGTGTGTGGAAGTGTGTGCTCTTGGCCATGGGCAACATTGTACTATGGGCAACATCTACATATTATGAGGCATAAAATTATTATTCAAGGATAGGGTCGAAATTTCCAAAAATTCAATACGAGCAACAGAAATTTAGTTTAACTACAAATTCCCAAATTCAGAAAAATTCATAAAAATAGAAGAACAATTTGTTCCATGGAAAGAAATTTATACTTAACAGCTGTTAACTTAACAGTTACTGATAATGTTAGCATTTTTGACAGAGACCGGCTGAGTTGAACAACATTTAGATAAATTTAACAGAGAAAATGGTTGCCTAAAGGAATTTAAATTTAACATATGTTAACTTAACAGCATCTGAACATGGTAACATTTTTTTGCACAGTTAAGTGAAATGTAGATATTTTTAAAGAAGAAAATGGTTGCCTAAAGGGAATTTATATTTAACAGATGTTAACTTAACAGCATCTGAAAATGTTAACATTTTTGACAGCCTCGAATCTTAGCCTTTTTTCGGACAAGCGTTTTTGCCCACAAATGTGATTTTTGGTGCTATTGTTCATCTTGTTATTGGGACTGCTTTGTTGTTGCTGGTTTCATTAGGACACCGACGTGGTTGCTTTCACTTTTCTATGTTTTTTATTATTTTTTTTTAATTCTGCACTTAAACGCGCGTCGCCAACGCCAACTTAATTACTATTTCCTTGCTACCCAAACCTTATGGAACATCCACAAACGGAAATTCAACGAAACTGGCGACACACGATGACGTTGTGCGCTGCATGTGGCTTTGTGTGTGTGCGTGTGTATGTGACTGGGTGTGTGTGCGGTCCATGTGGTTGCAACCAAAGCAGGACCACTTGAGGCGACACCAGTCCCATCCAACAGCAGCCACCTTCAACAAGCACGCGCCGCCAAACTAACGAAGCAGCCCACCAACAACACCAGCAACACCAACACCAACACCAGCAACAACAACAACAACAACTTGAGCACAAACTCCACTTTGAAGCGTGGCAACCTTAGCAGGCAGCAGCAGCAGCAGCAGCAGGTGGTGACCGCAGCGACGGCAGCAACCACAACGGCACTGGCAACGACAATTACAACAACATCACGTAATGCCAAAACCGCAACAACAACAACAACGCTAGCCATCACAGGTAACACAGAGAGACACACACACACACACTGCCACTCTCTCGAGTGGGTGTCGAGGATATATGTTGGGGGATTAGAGAGCATTTGTGGGCGCCACCACCACTCGCACGAGCACCACTTGCAGAACCATCAGCACCGCACACTTGAACTTTGCACCACAAAATGCACATACGACGCCAATAACTAACTGAATAGCAACTTGCACCATTCAAAACTGCAACGTTTGCTGCTTGCAACGCACGTTCCAAAAATGCACCAATGCACCAATTGTTCTAGCTATATTTCATCATCTTCTTGGTCTACTTTCCCCCTTCAATGTCACGTTCATGCACTATTTACGTTGTAAGTTACTGTTGGGCAGAAGTCATAGAATTGTAGGCTTTAAATTATAATATGAACAACTTAAAGATGAGAAATATGCCAATTTGCACGATTTACTAGAACGATTCAAATTCTTCCATCCACGGAAAATAAAAAAATTAAGTTTTCAAAGATGAAGTCACATTGCATACATATGATATAATTTAATGTAAATTTAACTCAACTTGATTTCAGGTAATTTAGTCATTTATTTCAAATTTATTATATGCCGGGGAAAATATATCTATATATATCGATATATATATATATATATATATGCGATATCGATATATCGATTTATCCATGTATCCATCTGCTTGTTTCTTTGCGAACTAGTCCCTCAGTTTTGCAAGTATCTCAATAATAAATATCAGCAGCGGTCTGCAATTTCTCATTTTAAATATTGTTAATTGTTGAGGAAATAATCAAAAAAATAATAAACTAGAAATTTGAATAACTCCAACATAAATGGATGCCACATATGTATATATTACTTATATATATACAAATATATGTTTATATGTATATATATATATATATATTTAAAGAGAATTAACTAAACAATTTCAAAATAAGTTGAGTTGTACCAAGTAATTTCCAGGAGATCAATATTATTAGCGCTATTTGCCGAATTGCGTGTTCTTCAGTTGCTGTATGTAGTTAATGGTGCCGGCCACCAGTTCTCTAGATCCTGTGACCAGGATATCGAGTTCGTTGCGCATGCCATAGCGCTGCTTGCCATACTTGTCGCGCAGATGATCGAAGAAGGATTCGATCGAGATGGCTAAGTGCGAGTTGTCGCGAGTGCCGGTCTCCTCGCACAAGGAACGCCAATTGCTGGCATTGCGACGAGCACGTTGCAGCTCCTCCATGTCCTTCCAACTAATGCCAGCGTTGCCATCCTTATCCTCGTTGGAGTCCTGTTCCACCTCCGCGACTGGCTCACCTTCAAACAAACTGGGACTGGGCACAAAGCCTGCCTCCTCAAATCGCGTATTATGTCGCAATATAGTCAAAAGATCCTTGGAGTTGTATTCATTGACCTTGCTAAAGAGGAGGATCTTTGGGAAGCGACTGCTGCGTGTGCGCGTATAGAACCATTCCCGACACATCATCATGCTCTCCAGCGTATCCGCACTATCCAGATGTACGTTGAATATATCATGCTTCATGATCTCAAATTGACCCCGCCGCTCATAGAGCTCGAGTCCCCGCTTTATGCCCGGGGTTAATTGGGTGCTGTTAAGCTCAATGCCCTCAGTATCATCCGGTTGATGACGCCGCAAATAATCATAGGCCAACTGAATGGCCAGCGAGGCATTTAACTTTGCCCCAAAATTAATTCCATTCAGCAGCTGTTTGCAGTCGACATTGCTCTCGATATATTCCGGAATGCCCGGCACACGATGTAGTTCAACACCCAATTGTTTGGCACGTTGTCCAAGGACCTCGCAGCATTCCGTTTGGCTGGCGCTGGTATAGATATTGGCATACTTTTTCATAATCGCCGCCTTGGCCCACGCAATGTCCCGCAACGAATTGCCCAAACTGAAATTCTGCTCCCAGCCCAACGTGCTAATCCCAATGGTTTCCGCGTGTCCGCTTATATTGGTACAATCGGCGGCACAAGCGTTGCCGATCTCCACAATGGCAACTTCCACTATGTCATTCTCAAACGCATGAAAGGCCATCACAGTCAACATCTTATTGTAGCTGAGCGGCATTTGTCCAAGTTGCGATTGTAGCTTGTCAAAAAGCTGCGTAAACTTTGTCTCCTCCAGCGGCTCGCCATCGATGCGAATGCGCTCGTTGGTTAGAAAGAGATGGGGGCCACATAGGACACCCGTTTTGACGCCATGAGCTCGCAATATAGACTCGACTAACAGGCAAGTGGTGCCACGCCCCTTTGTACCAGCTACCTGTATGACAGGCAAGTTTTGCAATTGCTCCACTTCGAGACCCGTTTGACTCAGGCACTGCAGCGTATGCGTAATATTTGGATCCATCTGATCGCCGCTGGTTTTCGACATTGCACGACCTACTGGTTCGTGTCTTAGATAAGTGTTGAGCTGCCTAATGGTTGCGAGATAGGCTAGACGCTCCGGAGTTTTGGCCACGATCTCAACGGGTTGTTCTTCTGCTTTAGTTTCGGCTGCTTCTGTGAATTGAGATTGTTGCAATTCTTGCATCTTCAGCTGCTGCATATCGCGTCCTTGCTGCTGCTTGGCCTGCATGTCCTTGAGCCAGTCAGCCTGCTTGGCTTGTTGCTTGCCATGCATACGATTCATCCAGGAATTGCGCTCGGAAACACTGCTGCTGTCGACTGCTTCATTTGGAGCTTTTATTGGCGGCGACTCTGACTGTTGGAATTCTTGTGGCATGCCAAAAACTTGGGAATTGTGTTGAGCGAACTTACTGCCTGGTCCAGCAGCGGTCTTTGCTCTTGATTTGCTTGGCACTTTGTGCGACACCTTTGCCAACCATTTCTCCCGCTGATTCTTGATATTGATTATGGGCGGCGTCACAGCTTTGGGTTTCTGCTGCTGGTTCGGCATCTGCTTTCCTTTGATCGTCTCCTCTTGCGACTGCTTCTGCGTGTTCGATGTCCATTTGAAGAAACTATTGCCACATTGAATCATTGGTTGCATCGGTATTTTTTGCAGCCGACTCAGCGGTGCCTTTGGTTTAAGCAAGAACATTACGAACCCGAATGTATTAAAAATAATTCTGGCTAAAACGTTAAAAACTTCGTCCTACAAATTTGGCAGTGACTCAAATTGTGCTTAATCTGCTGTTGATTTTTTTGTTTTACTTTTTGTCTCTTAGTAATAAGTGTTTCGTGTAGACATTTGAAACTATGAATGACATTAAAACTATATATGACTTGTGAGCTTATAAATATATATTAAATAATTATTCTCGCTGAAATTCAGAGAATATTACCAGCATATCTATAAGAGGACGACATTGAGCTGGTTAATTGAGAAGCGCAAAATTTTTTAATAGTATCAAAGAGACAAAGAATATTTTTAAATGATTTTTTTCCTAGTTTATTAAGTTGGGGGTTAGTAAAATGTTCTGAAAGTCTTGTTAAACACTACGCGTACAAGATCTTTTGGGTTATAAAATAAATATAAAGTAAACATTCTTGCCTAAAAGTAGGAGATAACTTTTGAGGCATTAAAAGCAATATTAAATACAAATTATCCTGATTGCAACAATATCTGTCCAAATTACGCTCATAATTTGGAGGCCGTTATGATACCTTAATATAAGCACGTCAATTTAACAGTTTTGATTTTCTTAGCCAATTTCAATATAAAAATATTTAGATGCACGTGCTAAACTAAGTAATTTGATTGAATTTAAAGCATTTGAAATGTTTTATGCCCGAGTCGCCCGAGTAATTTAATCCAATTCGGGGCCGTCCATCAACATCAGAATAAATTATGCAAAATTCCGAGTATATCAAATGCAGATGGCTGAAACCCAAGACGAAGGCGTTGTTCCAACTGGACAGCTGTACAGCTGGCTGGAGCATGATGAGCTTGATGACATAGCACCTTTTGTGTATTCCAATTAGCCATTGTGACTTTCATGTTTCCGCCTCAGCACAGCACGCATTCCTTCTCTCCCCAACCCCAACGCACTCTTCACTCTCACATCACATCACCTTTTGCTGTATTTAAGAGCATATGGCGCAGCAGTCCTTTGCTATAATTTATGTATACCTATGTTGCAGGGTCGAACGGCAGCCAGGAGAATAACTATAGCAATGCACGCGATCTATCGCAGGAGGCGCTCTGGCGACTCCAATTAGCCGCCGCCCAAAGCCAACAGATCTATGTGGAACAGCGACCGCCATCTGCATTCAGTGGCCTGGTGGACTACTCCGGCTATCCGCATATAACCACTGTTACCAGCTCGCTCAGTCAACAGAGTTTTGGACAGCAACAACAACAACAACAACAATCGACATCAGTGCAACAACAACAGCAGCAGCAGCAACCGTTGACGCCGCACGAGATGCTGCAGGCAGCTCAGCGTTATGGAACGCTGCGCAAGGCAAAGCAGCCTCCGCTGCCGCCTCAGCGCAAGGATATACAACAACAACAACAACAACAACAGCGAGAACAACATCAACAACAGTTGCAGCAGCAGAAACAGCAGCTGGGTGAGTATTTTGTGTAACAGTGTTGCCAAAATTCAAGTATTAAACAAGTTTGATTGCTGTTGTCGCATAGTCGACTACGAAATACCCTGCAATCAGCTGTTCAATATGTTTTAAATACTGGCTAAGCAAAATTAAAACTTAAGTCACCAATTTACAAGAATCGGAGAGGTTTTCTTCCGCCTGTTACGTACATTTGCTCAAAACCAATATACCCTTTTTACGCGTTCAGGTTTTAGGGTTCAGGGAAAATAATGTCTATCCCAGAAGGACCTTTACGGGAGCCAAAATACGTTTCAGTTCAAAACCAATAAGCCAATTAAGTTTATTCAACTTCTTTTAATAAAATAAATAATTAAATATTGGCAAGAAAAATCCATATTAAATCTTTGCTGCTGTGGCAGTAAATTTGTAAAATTAAGAAAAGGATATTATCCATTAAGTTTAAGTCCTTGAAATTGGAAACAGTTGGAATTCGACAAAATCACAGATTTAATGGGAATTGCGAAATTGTCAGCACTGCTGTTGCTGTTGACCGTTTGTCTTGGCTGGCTGCTGGATAAGCAGGTCAGATGAATGGCTTGAAAATCAGTTTGATTGATAATGCAACTAAGTGTTGCAAGTGGACACAGAGAGAGAGAGAGAGAGAGAGAGAGAGAAGGGCACTCGAAGAGGGTTTGGCACACTTAGAAATAAGAAATAGAATTGCCAGGCAGCTGTGGAAGCTGAGCAGCCACTATAGGATGTGTACAATTTGCATCTGTATCCTTTTATGCATGAGCAGCAGGATTCAGACACAGCTTGCAAACAACCCCTAGAGACACACACAAATACAAATAAACATATTTGTATATGTGCATACATATCCATAGATAAATGCACAGAAAACAGTCAACGCCAGCTTCTGTATCCTTTTAGTCCCGCCCCCTTCTATCAAATGTTGTTGGTTTTTTTCTTCGCTTGCAGCGACAACTATTGCTGCAAAACTCCAATGCCCCTCACACCTGCCACTCCCCGCTTCCAACATTAAATGGGAGTACAAAAATACTAACTGAAAAAATGGTTGAAAAAAACACCAAAACAAGCATACAAAAAAAATATGGACAAACAAAACTGCAGCAGCAGCAGAGAACTAACGAAAAATGTAAAATGCACGAGTAAAAAATATTTTAGAAAATCAAACTCAAACAACGCTGCAAGCTATAAGTGAAGTGAATCACTGAACAGAATACAATGCAACATGCCACAAACAGCTAAAAAAAAAAAAAAAGAAGAAAATGCAAACCAGACACACAATGGGAAAAGCTGCACAGCAAAGCAGCAAGCAGCAAGCAGCGAAAATCAGTTGTTGATGGTTGGTGTTACCATATTTACGACACAATTTATGCTTAACATTCGCTTAGTTAACCAAGGTCATTATTCACTTTTTATTAACACAGCGCATAAATTTATTGAGCGCTTGGAGTCTGCTCGAGAAATTAGCCACAGCTTTTCAAATTTATGTCTTAATTTTAAGTTGCGAAAGTGAATTTGCCACGAAACGAGAGCTTTATGTGAAATATAATTGATTGCCTAGCTTTAAGCTGAAGAACGCTTAAAACTTTTAAGTAATCTTAAAGCTGTTCTCGCGAGTAAAAACCATCATTTTTCTTCGTTGTTAACGTTTACTTGCATGATGTCGCTTCCTTCTTATACACTGGCAGAGAATTCTCAGAACAAGTTGTCGAGAGATGAATGTTTTTATGAACAACTCTTTTGTCGACTAAATTCCCCAGCCATGTTTAGCAGCCAATAAGACACACACACACACACACACACACATACATACACTCTAACTCAAACTACAACAGCTTTTACAAATTAGTTTTGCCAGCCACACAAAGAGGTTAAATTGCCACAATAGTTTCGTGTTTTTACCACTGCACGTTGCCATAAAAAAGTGTGCGTTGTAAAAAGCACAATTTGATTGGGCTGCTTATTCCTGCAACAAAAAGACACCAAAACCATAAAAAAAACAAAAAGCAAATCAAAAGAAGACAAACATGATGCCACGTGTCGTATGAATGCTGTGCTACCCTGTAAATAGACTAAATTATAAGTGACAAAAAGCAGAAACACAAAACCCAGATTAAAAATTGAGTATGTGACTTTATTTTGTATATATAAAATAAGAAAGATAATTGACTGACTGTATATAAAGTTATGTACTCCTTGCAGCATAGAGTACATCGAATACTCTCGGCACTTGAGTGTGACACATTTTCGTGGCTGCTTGTTCAATTAGGGAAAGGCAAATGTTGGAAACCAGTGATTTGATTGTTGTGCTGTCACTCATGTTTAGCAGGCACGTTCATTATGAATGAGTTCTGATCCGTTTGGCCATCGAAGCTGCCGCAGAGCCAACAGCAACAGCAGCAGCAACAGCAACAGCAGCAGCAGCAGCAATTGCAGAAGCATTTCAATTAAAATCAAGCAGTCAAAGTCGAACAACCAGTCCAGCTGCCACAGCGTGTGTACCACAAAAATAGCAACGAAACAAAAACCAAGGCAACATCTTTGGGGCAGGCAATACAGACCCAAAAATACGTACAAAAAAAAAACTGTCTGTTCGTTTCTTGACTGCAATAAGAAAATAAATTCCAAAAGAAGCAAACTAGAAATGATTGGCTGCAACAGTCCGAAAAAAAGCCAGAATGAAGAGGCGCCAAAACAGCTGGCAGCTTCAATTCTTGCTACAAATTTATTACCTCAACAGAGAGTGGGGTTGTTGAGGAGCGGGAAAGGGTGTGGAGGGAAGCAAACAAAGACTATGCCAGTATTGCGTAACAGCCAACAGAAAACAAGCTTAAAGTAAATATTGCGCAAACTTGAGTGTAAATTCTTTATGCAACTAAAAATTCTTGTTTTAGTTGCACAGATGCCTTTTGCTGAGTTTCACATCTTAAATACTTGAATATTGTTTATTACCATAAAATAATAAGATCTAAATTGAAAAGATCGAACAATGTATAAATTTAAACACCTTGTCAAGCGTAGCATATAAATTAAACGATATTCAAGGCAAATGATGGGAATACTTTAAAGTAGGTTATGACGAAATACATTAATCTAGAATTTAACAATATTAGAAAATATAATGATTTTTGGGAATTATCAAAAAATACCCTGTTCTTTCTTTTCTATATATTCTTCTTTTCCCTTCACAAAGTGTATCATTTAGTCGGATATTGCCAAAGGTGTGTTCAGTATTCATGTTATGCAGTTTCTGCTGCTTATTTGTACTCCCGCTTTTTGTGCTTATGCTTTTAGCATTCCAACTGTCACGCAGCGAGCAATAACCAGAAAGGAATCTGCAACAACAACAATAAAAGTAAACTTGAGTTGCAAGTGCAACTCGACTCGACTCGCCTCGTCTCAACTCAGTTGCGAAGCGAAGCAAAGTTCTTAGTCGGCGCGCTGCTCTTGACGTGGCCGGCGAAAATATTTCGCATTGTTTCATGCAATTTGGCGAGGAGCAACTCGCTGCTGGCGGGAAATGCGTTTGAGTTCTCGATCTGTGCAATTCAATTGCCGCATTTGCGGCTGTTCCCCACCGGGGGGCAGGCGGAGAGAGAATGACTACAGCGCAACAATCGGAGCCAAAATGCAATGCCAAACATTTAACGTCTCTTTAGATTTCCATCTCGCTCTTTCTGCCACCCTCTCTCTCTCTCTCTCTCTTTCTCTCTCTCTCTCCCTCTCTGTCTTGTTTGAGCAACATTCCGCGTGCCGCTTTGGACTTGTTTCTATGATGTGCTTATACCCTTGTGGAGAGTATTATAATTTTATTTACAAGTTTGCAACGCATTTGAAATGTTAATCACGATCAGCATCATTATCTATCTGTTTGTCGGTTTCTATGTTATTATGCTCCCTTATATTTTGGAAATTCATCCTAAGTTAGCTGTACTTTCTAATTTTCTTCTTAGTCAGCTTTGGGAAACTTATTTCCATTGGCTTAAAATTTCTAAGAAATTTAATTTCTTAGACTTCGTTTTCAATTCAAAAGCAATTTCCTGTGAATCATATGAAAGTAAGCAAGTACTAAAAGGGCTTCCCCTTACCTTACATTTCAGTATTTGTATTTGAAACAATCAAAGCGAATTTCAAAGGCATAAGTAGCTCATTGAGATAAATAAGCCGAGCGGAAACTATCACATAAATATATTTAATGATGATTAGGGCTACAGGATATCTGCTAGTTGGGTACTCATCCCGTCGACTCTGGCAATACAAACTTAACAATTAGAAGCATATTAACCGCATCAATTTGTCGGCCAACAACAACAAATAAAGCAGCCAAACAGAATTTTAGCTTTCACGACAGATCATTAAGCATAGAGCAGGCAATAAACACACACAAATACACTCTACACACACACACACACACAGAAAGCACCGCCATTATTTATGCCTTGGCAACAACTTTTGACAAATTTTTTTGCCAAAACATTTTGCGTAATAAATTTATTTTAATTACAACGCCAAAAGTGAGCGCATTTTCTGGAAAGCTGCTGGTGTTGGTTGCGAGATGGGTGCTGTGGTCCGTAATGAATGTGCTTCAATTAAATGAAATATTCATTGGTACAAATACGTGAGATAGTGCGAGAGAGAGAGGGAGAGAGAGAGTGTGTGTGAGAGAGAGTGAAGAGAAACTGGTCGCGCTGAAGCTGGCCAAAGCAGCCACTGAGCCGCCAGGAGCTAACTGGAAGCCATTGGAATACCTGCGGCCAAGCATGTTTTATGAGCATTACACACAGGGCGTTAACTGACAACACTCACACCCACACCCACACACACACACACACTCACACACACACACACACTAAACAAAATTAATTAACAAGTGAGTAAATAAAAACGATGTGAAATATTAGATAAACCCAAACACTCTTTCATAAAAATAGTTTCTACGCATTAATATATATATATAGATATCGATTTTCAGATAATATATCAATTTAGGAAATTATATATAATATTATTTAATCGGTATTTGATTTAACAAGAAAGTTATTGAATTATTAATTAGAAGAAGAAAATATTGACAAGCTGTGGGGAGGAACATACAGTTGATTCTGTCTGGATATGAGTAAATAGTCTTTTCGGATTATAACAGGCTTACTGACAAACCAAAAAAATCCAAACTCAATATTTGGCCCAAAATTGTTTTGCTTATGGAGTAAAATTGCCGTCAAATTGATAGATTGTCTGGCAACAAGCAGTCTAAGACTCCCTCAGTTAGGAATCTGTTCATCTAATTCTACTGAAAGGTTACTCTTTATTTCATTAATTTAGATAAAGATTAACCTCATGAATTATTAAACAGAAAAACAAAAAACCGCTGCTTAAATATATTTTTTGACAATACAATCGACACTCGAAGTTTAATTTGATATTGCCTTTTTCCTAAGTAAAAGATGAATCAAAAAAATGATAAGGCAAAGTTAGTTGCGTTGTTGTCATGCCCAATATTGGTTAGAGTATCAGAAGGCCAAATGGCAAAGCAACAGCAACTGGCCATTGGAGCCCATTTTGGAGCTTGTTAATTATGGCGTAGCTAAATGCGCGCTATCCGGTGGCTTGCCTCTCAATTCTGCCGGGGAAACTGTGACCTCCGGCGTCCGGACATCGGCTCTATGCATCTTTCAAACAATTTACCAATTTCGCTTTGTCTATTTAGGCGGGTGTGCCGATGTGTGTGTTGACTGACCGCTCATAAAATGTTTATTAGGTAATGAAACATAACAACAAGCGCTGCACACATAAATTTCAAACGAGCCTTTTGCACTTGATTGCACTGCTCTTCACAAGCCAAATTGTGTTTGTTAATTGAGTTTTTCACGCTAAAACTCTGTCGGGTTGAAACAATCAGGCATTCGCCTGATTCGTTAATTCCCTTGGAAATTGCTGTAAAGAATATTTATGTTAGAGGAGTATATTCACTGTCCGTAAAGCGGTTTGAAGCTATACACTGGCAACTTGGAATTTGTACTCATCTATGTACGTAAAACTTCGTTTTCTTTTTTTGACGAGGCATTTTAAATACAGAAAATCTAATTTACTTATATTTTTCATTTCATAAATTGTGTATTTTGCAGCTGATCTTATATACTAAACAATAAACTAACAACGCAACAGACTCGCGCTACATTGATAGAAATTTTTAATGCGTGCGCATAAAAGTATGCTAAAGTATTTTTTCTTCTGAACGTGCTGCAACCGCAAGCGACAATTTGCAGTTCCACTTGACTTGAATAGACAGCGGGAACGTTGGCAGGAAGCCAGAGAGAGGGGGTGGTTAACTGTCACAAAGTGTGAAGTGTGCGTGGCAAATGCAGAAAATGTATTTATGCACAAGTTGCAATTGTCAGCTTCGCAACGCAGCTGTGTAGAGTGCAAAAGTGTGCGCGAAATCAACAAGACACATTCACACACACACACACTTCCATAAGCTTAAACATGTGTGGCACACCTGAACGAGTCTGTTTCGCGATTTGTGGCACATTTTAAAATAATTTACAATTTTGTCAAATTTCATTACTTTTCTAATTTCTTCGCTTGCTTATTAATTATACATTAATATGAGAACCTTAAATATGAAATGTAAAAAATGCTATCTACAAAAAGCAGATCTATTTATTACACACAAATAAAATACATCAAATGTATTTGAATAATAAAATCTACAGATTTTTCGCATTTCAGTGCTCCAGCTGAAAGTACTGAGGAGTGAACCGTTTTTTTAAATTGTACAAAAATATAAAACACAATTTCAAGTGGAAAACTCATTTCTAAATAAGAAAAATCATTTTGAATTCGAAGCTTTTCAATGGAAATATTGTTGTGGTAGAAATGCAACGCATTAACGTAGGAAGCGCCACATTGCCACAAAGAGCGCAAAACTTGACAAAAGTTGACTTTTCAAATGTACCAAATACACGCACACACACACACACAGACAGACAGACACATACACAAATACTCACACTCACAGATAACGGCGCACAGTTGGAAGAGTTCAGAGCTCAGAGCTCACCGTGTTGAGTGTTTTGGCATTCGAATTGAGTTTTTCATTCCAGAACTGTCGCTGAGTGTTGATTATGTTTCGCTGCATTTGTCACATAATACAGTTAGATTGATATTTGGATGATAGACATGCATGCATCTATTTATACATACATACATATATACATACATATATTGAATTCAATACTCGATTTGTATTCGTATACCAACGCAGCGATTGAACCCAAATGTATTTGGAGCGGCAATCCATTCAAATACACTCAAAATAATACAAAAATATATTTATAGTTTTAGATTTGCATATTTTGCGTTTTTGTAAATAAATACTCAAGTATTTGTATTCAAATCGCGTACTTATAACCGTTGCATTCAAAAACTTGCTGACCTATTTTAGGGGAATGGAAGGGGGGCCTACGCAGCAGCTGCCACAAAGAATAATACCCTGTTGAAAGGTGTACAAAATTAATGCATGATTATTCCATGAACCGGAACTTGAACTGCCACTCTTCCGATTCAACCAACTTGATTAATACATACATTTTGATTTACAACTATTACATTCAAAACACGTCTACACAGGGTATTTCTCCGTCTATCAGTCTCCCCCCAAATCCTTTCCCTCGCATTTGCAACCAACTTAAATTAATTAATAGTGTTGCGGGTGTTAAATGTGAAACTAACATGAAATTAAATTACATTTTTAATGGGGTTTTAAATTAATTTAAATTGATTCATTTGCGCATTAATTATTAGTGAGATTAACTAACGCTAAACAATATCAACTTACCCTCTCTCTCTCTCTTACTCTCGTTACAGCGGACATAATACAGGATTTAGCAAATTAAATTGCAATTTACGAGACAACAACCAACCAACAACATCAAAATGCTAAATACAAAATTACAAAATATAAAAAATAGGATTTAAAATTAACAGCACGTTTTGACATTAGCATTAAGTAAGTAAAATTAGTGGTAAAGCATAAAAATTCACCATTTTTAGTCATTTAAGTTACACTTAAACTAAATATACAAATTGCATACTTTTTAGGTGTCTTCTATCTAAATGAAAAAAAAATGGAAAACAGAGAATTACAAAAACAAACTTTCGACCAAAAAAGTAAAGCAAAATCCAAAAAAACTTAGATCTAAGCACAGCTACAGGCATTTAATGTATAAACTACCAAATATCAAAAGTAATACGCTAAAATACCAAAAAATAATTATAATACAAAATGTGCACCTTAATTAAAATTGAATTTGTAACATACACAAACACACCGAAAGAAAGAAAGTTAAGTAGTATTCGAAAAATATAAGTATACGACATTATTAATAAACGGATTTTGCAGAGGGAGTTTGTTGCTGGATTTCTAAGGCATTAAAAAGGTATTCTCGATGGAATGGAATATATATAGAGAAGTATACTTATTATTTTTAGCTAAGCAAATACTCAGATTAAGTACTGTAGAACAAATACAAGTAAGAAACTCTACTCGGGAGAGTTTGACTAGAACATACTCTGAGCCGACTTTTGAAATATATATATAATCGATAAAAAAACATGTTGTCTCTCATTTTATATGGCTGACACAGCATCTCCAACTAAATCAAAAACACCGCCAATGGTTATACCCAAACTCGAAACTGAAATCACCTTCTTGCTTATACAGATATATATATATATACATATATATTTTACAAATGTGTATATATACGCGAATGGGGCTTCATTTATCTTGCTGCTATCTGCCCACAAAGGCACGCGTACATTTATTTATATACAGTGAGAGACAGCTCAAAGTAAACAGTGTCAAAGAAAAATCGTAATTGCCTGCCATATGCTAATTATTCATTATTTTTCAAAAATTCCAAAGACCGATGGTAGGTACATGTAGTCACTAACAATATGAATGTATGACCCTAATAAACCGAGGTTTCCCAACTGCTAGGTAGAATTATTAAAGTGTTGCCTACTTTTAAGGGGTAATTTTATTTGGAGCTGGAACATTGTGGACACCTGGATGCCATAAAACCCGGATTTTTTACCTAAAGTTGAATATTTTCGGTATAAATAGATCAATCCTTCGTAGTCAGTTTAGTTATATCCTGCATATCGAGTGCAACATGCCAACAAGGACTATGGGCAAACAGACTACCATTGAACTACGGAAACTCATCTTGGAACACCACAAAAACGGAAATTCACATCGCCAAATAGCTGAAATGGTCAATCTGAGCAACTCAAAACAGCATCTGGAAACACAACATATCCAGCAAAGTGGACCTCAAAAATGCTCTGCGGGATGAGTGGAGCAGAATAAGCCCAGAAGCTACCAGGAAGCTGGTATCTTCGATGAATAATATGTTAAAGGAAGTTGTTAAGGCTAAAGAATATCATACTAAGTATTAACATCCTTATTTAAGTTTTTATACGCAAAATATATTACTTTATTTAGACTAGTCCAAATAAAATTACACCTTAAAAGTAGGCAACACTTTAATAATTCTACCTAGCAAGTGGGGAAACCTCAGTTTATTAGGGTCATCCATTCATATTGGTAGTTAATACATGTACATGTACCATCGGTCTTTGGAATTTTTGAAAAATAATGAATAATTAGCTTATGGCAGGCAATTATGTTTTTTCTTTGACACTGTTTACTTTGAGCTGTCTCTCATATATATCTATTTATATATGTATTATTTTTATTGGTATACGAGAAATTAATTAGCTCTGACCTATTTACACATTTTCAATGAGTTTTGGGTATACAAAATTATAAATTCTAAAGTTGCGATGAAATTTCAATTGCCTTTCAGTAACTCAAAAAAAGTAAATCACATTTTGAATTTGTGTCAAATCTGAGTTCTTTCATGCAATACTTTTGTTGAAGCTGACAACATTTATCACAAATTAATTTCATTATAATGTAGCATCAGGCCCGTATTCCGTTTGATTTATATCCATTATTTACATAAATCTAACGTATGTGAACATATAATTCAGAAATGTGACCAAATCGCGGCTGCGCATTTATTGCATATTAAAGTTGGCGACAAATGCAAAAAGCCAGCGAATTTGGTTTAAAATAATTGTTGATAAACCAAAAGCCAAACACAAAAGCCACCTTTGAGGTTACGATTGCGCGAAAATCCAAAACAAAAACTGTGCGGCCAATATGGAAAATTTAGCAAAATTAAATAAACCGTTATTACAGCCACATCCACACACACGCACACACGCACACACACACAATAAACACACATGTAGACACAACAAAATGGCATTTTAATTGCATCGACTACAATAAATGCAGCAGACGAAAAAAAAAAGGCTGACTTTGGCAAAGTGGGAGATTAAATACTCTGACTAGATGGTTGAATAAATAATGGATAATATGGTTATCCGATTAGAGGCAAGATTTTTTCTATTTTGTTGTGGTTTATTGATTGGATGACAGGCCATTGCTTTAGTTAATGCCAATAGTTTAGTTCACATAATCGGATTATTTGATTTATTATTTCATCAACGATGCAATATCGAACTGTTTGTTGAATCGAAATCCAAAAATGTATGTATAATTAACATAATTACAGTAACGATAAGCGTTATCGCATTGTTATCCAAGAGATATTCGATAAAAATTGAGGTTAGATAACAGATAAGAATGTAAATTGTGACAAATTTAAAGTATCCACACCGCAGGGCATTCAAATAGTGAAACCATTGAAAACGACAAAAGGCCACTCATTAGCCAATGTTATTGTAAGCTGGTCAAATTGAAGTCCAACCTTCAATGGTGGTGTGGGCCGAGTGTTTTTATTGACAACAAGAACAATGATCAACAACTAATTGCTCTGCTAATTTCAATTGTCGTTTATAATCACGAAAATTTTAATTACAAATTACAATTGAGGGCCCGTTTTGCGCAAATTAGATTGCGTAAATGTTGCAAATTAATATTTGACAAAATCAGAGCGCAAATTTCAATTTATTTTTGTCCACATTTTGCAAACCTAATTGGCAAATCGCAAATAAATAGGTCACGCAAAAAGGCCTCCGATTTATATTAAATTTCTAAATGCAAGACGCACAGGTAAAACCGGCAAACATATCAAAATATACCAGGTGTTAAATGAACAGTTAGAAAACTTCTGTTAGAAAACATAAACAAACCACAAATACCAAATACCAAACTTAAAATAACCAATAAAATATGCAAAAATCCTCAACAATGCCATTTAAAAATGTTAATTCAAAATGCCGCAACCTGATTTATGTTTTTCAAAAACCAAAAGCCAACTAATTTATATTTAACCGACAACCAAATGAAATAAGTTTGCCAATTGCCACATAGACCAAAAATAGAGAGAACAAAATTGCTTTCAACTATGATTTCTTTAATCTTTAATGAGCATTTGAAATGAGAATGATATACAAGAAACGCCTAAATAATTATTAATTATTCAAGTTAATTGTAGAAGCTAAGAAACAAATTTTCGAGCATTATTTTCGCACTTTTAATATGTTTTGTGCTTAATTCCCGAAAATCCTTGATTTCAGTATGGATTTTTTTTCGCTGCTTATTTTGCGATTTAAATAAACGCAGCAATATGAAAATTGATGAGACCAATAAAGCTGACCAGGCTGCAACTAAAGTTGGTTAAAATATTCAATCGATTGCATCAGATCTACAATTAAAAAATAATTCGACAATTTCCATAAAAGCAATTCTCATTTTAATTTGAATTATAATTTTGTTTCAATTTCTGCGCTTCACATCTAACACTCATTTTTAGACTCTTGCAGAGAGTATAATATTTTTGTTAGAACAAGTATTTATAATGTGTATTTTATTCTTGTTTTCTATTTTCTAATTTAATATAATATAATAGAAAAAAAGATCAAATATTTAAGATAATCTTGTGTTCGAGTTTCCATTGCATGTACGAATTTGACATGATTTAAAGCTCACAGCAAATGCATAATCTAATCTGTTGCACGCTTTCATTTGCTCAGGCAAAGGCGAAAAATTATTTCCATTTAGTATCCATGGCAACAAAAATGGGTTGTATATATAAAAAATAATAAAAAAAAACATAATACAAAATATATTTTTTAGTTTTTTTTCATTTTTATTTCGCTGCATTTTCTGTAGCTAGAACAAAAGCAAAAAACTTTAAAAATCTATGTGCAAATATAAACTGAAAATATGTTTTGCAGAAGAGTTTATCCAATTTGTTATTTTAGGGTAAATAAAAAACGTTTAAGCAAAAACCTTTCAAATATTCCACCAAAGCATAATTGAGGCATTTATTTTGATATCTACTACCAAACCGAAAAGAAACCAAAATAAATGCTAAATAACTAAAAGCCATGATAAAAGCAAGTAAATATTGCGATACCCTGTGCCCAGAATTAAGGTAGCCAAAGGCTAAGGTTAATTCAAAAATGGGTTTGAGTATTTAAGGTTTAGGACTTGCTGAAATATATGTATACCAGATAACGGAGCTATAGATTCCAGAGTGTCCACATTAGTGACCCTTAATCCCAAAATAGTTTAATTCTTTGATTTGTCGTTGATAAATTAATAATCTATTTTGTATTAAGTATTTTATTCATTTTCTGGGTACAGGGTATGCTCAAAAATAGTATAACCTAAAAGTGAAAAAACAAAATTAAACCTAAATATTTAAGATGAATGATTAAACAGTATTTCAAACCATTTATGCAAAGCATGCATAAAAACGTAAATATCTTAAGCAAAAGAAATACATTTAAAGTAAGCAACTATTTTTAAGCGCATTGTATATACAAAATATTGATACCATTTATAATAAATAAATATAAATGAACTTAGAATGCGTTATAAAAAATTATAAATTAATGTAAATACACACAAAAAAATAATAATAATAATACGCAAAAAATGGAAACAATGAAAAATGTCAAGTAGAAAATGCGTTCAGATTTAAGCAAGGCAAAAATGCAAAATGCATTCCGAATTCCAAATACAATTTTTATTCATCATTGGTAGCTAAAAACGTTTTTGGGCTTTTTTCTTTAGCGTTTTCTATTATGATTCACAGTTTATTTTGGTTAAGGTGAGGTTGTCAAACGGGAACCGAAACTGCAACTTTATCGATTGCAAACCAGAATGGGAAAATTGAATGCCATTTTTCAACCAGTTACAGGAATCGAAATTCTGAATCCATATCGAATCGAATATTGGAAAAGAAAAGTGAAGCGTAATATGTTTCAACCTGATAACCACAACGATTCCAGATTTATTCCTGTGATTTTGTACACACATGAGCTAAGATAAGCGACTCAAATTTACCAGACCTTTCCATGTTCTATTTGCCACATTTAATTTGTAATTAAGTTTTAAAGTAGTCGTAAGCATAAGCAGTCAAATCTATGTGTTAATTATAAGAAACAGATAAATGAGAGCAAAATGTGTAACTCAAGTCGCAAATAGTCCAACAACAAGAGCAGTGTAAGTAGTTTAAGCAATTAACGATTTGATGTCCAATTTAAGTCGTAAACTTATATCATTTTCTCAAAAACTCAAACTCTCTCTCTCACTATGTAAACTATTAGAAAACGGGCATAAAAACATATATATATACATACATATATATATACTATAATACATAATATGCATTACTAATTATAAATTCGATTTGTGTATGTAGATGTTGGTCGCCAGGCGCTCCAAGCATTTTACTTAAACTAAATTTTAACTATAACTTAGCTGATAATTAATTTACATACATACTATATATATATATATGAACGATATTATATATGCATAATACGATATGAATAAACATAAATGTAAAACTCTATAAGTAGGCGGTTTTTTTCTATTGAACTTGGCACGTTTTGTTTTTTGTTGTGTATCAAACTTCACATTTATACTAAACAGCCTGAAAGAAAAACTTGTGGAAAAGATGGCAAATGAAGAATGGAATTTTAACTCTGAGATAATCGCAATTTTGCTGGTGCTCTTCGTATGTACGACGCTCAAGCACATGAATAAAGCAAAAAGCGCTACGGCAAATGCAACAAAAAGTGGCATCCAAAGAACAAGAGTACCCGTGTTGCACATGCAGGTAAATTGAAAAATGTTGCAATTGTTTTGCGAAACAATTAAAAAATGGCCTCCATTTTATGTATATGCGTATGTATGCGCGTGTGTGTGTGTATGGGTGTGCGGCAGCTGTGCCCCTCCTCTCTGTGTGTGTGTGTGTGTGTGTTCATGTTTGTGTGTGTTGGAAAACCGCAAATGGTGACATTGCGCAAATAAAAAACAATTTACGATAAACATCAAATTTCCACAAATTACCTTATATTTTACGTGAGTTGCGAAACAGATTGTAAGCCACACGCAGACACAGAGGCACAAGCCCAGACCAATACACAGCACATACACAGCACACACACACACACACACACACACTCATACTCACACTCATATACAACACTTGCCGCACACCAAAAAAAAAGCCAACAAACAATTGAAAAAAAAAACCGCGACTCTCTGATTTTACAGCACGTTGCGCATTCGCCTCGTTGCCCATTGTTTGTGCAGCATAGGAGCAGGTGGGGGTGGAGGGGTGCTGGGTTGCCTGTATGCTGGCTGTATCATCAGCAGTCAGGTGCCCAGGGAGAGGGGGCGTTGGGGAGCATACTTTAAACGTAGCAAACAGGCCTACACTTAAATTTCGAAATTTGCAATTATTTTTATTGCTTGCCATTTTGGCGGCCTTGTTTGCGCTGTGGCTTTGCCACTCGACCAAAATAGCCGCGGGCGGTTTGGTGGTATGCTGCCATTTGTAGTACCCATCATAAATTAACGCGACGTCGCTACCTAAAAAAAACCGTATACATTTATGCAGATATATGCAATATTTTTAAATGTATATCTACAAATAAATATAAATGCTTGTTAAGTGTATCCCCCCCCTGTCTGTCTCTCTCCCTATTTGTCTCTGTCTACCTCCCTCTTCTTCTCCACTCAACTTTCTGGGCGACAAAAGCGAAATTACTACTCAGGATACTGTGTCTGTCGTTAGTTGCACAGTTTCACATGCTTTGTAAGGTTTGGCTTAAGGAGACCTTAGAGCTTTGTGATAATCTGTATTCTGAGCAGTTGCCAGCTACACCTGATAGTATGTCGATCTGGTTGATAGAGATTTACAAATTTATACATATGCAAAACAGGTGCCGAAATCATTGGATGATTAATAGAGATTAATAGAGAGAGTGGCAATCTTAGACAAGCTAACTTAATCTAGCATAACAATGCCAGTCTGGCGACACTAACTGAATTCAGAAGGCCAAGCGATAATCCCTATGGAACATATCATATATGAGTATATATCATAATGAGTTTGCTGCACATATATCTTGGTAAACAGAAAAGTTTTTAATATATTTGTAATCATGTTTCGTCCAATTGTTTGACAGCCATATAATATAGTGATTCGATCCTATCAGCTTCGGCATATGTACTGCCTGCAGCAGAAGACATACTTGTCTTTATAGAATAGAATATATATACTTGATGAGGTGCGAGACATCTCCTGCAGCACAAAATTAGAATACTTTCTGCAAGGACTTAACTAGAGTATATATTTTAATTGGTTTAATTTTGAATACTAGTTTATAATATGTACAAAATATATAAGCCCAGACATTAACTTAAATGGAGCGATTATATAGAAGCTAGAAGGACCAAATAGCAGAGGTATTCAAATAGTGTTATTATATTTTAAATGGAAAATTTGACTTAATAATACACGCAACGCGGAATTGGTTCTGTTTTCGTGTGTGTCACATATAATTAAATATACTTCTGTCTGTGTGTTTCCGTTTCACATTTTCAAATGACCACTTTACAAATTCTACCTGCCAATTACACAAAATGGTTTAAGTACACGTCTCAAAGCACCAGCTTAAATTTTGAAAATTCCTTCGTTGTGGACAAAGCTATTTGAGTGTGAAATTACAGTGAGCATTCGATAAAGTGACAATATCAAGCTGTGTCCAGAAACCTAAGTTTACTTTAGGCAATTGCCTTGAATTTCATTCAAATGTATAAAATATAATAAATACATTCGCTAAAAATATGAAATTATTAAAATCATTGATTATTTCAATTTATTAATTTATTTGGCTGCTATGTTCGAGTGTTCACTGTACTAGCTTTTTCGCTGACCAGTTGAATGTGCTGCGAGTCAGTTTCGGCCTGCGGGCAAATAATTAGACGCCAGCCTTGGCTTAGGCCCAATGAAACCACTTGACAGGCAATTCAAGTTAAAAACACACACACACACACAGAGAGAGGCAGAAAAAAGTGATAAGTAGCCGTAAAGTAGGCAACAAACAAGTGGTCCCGAGCCCAGTTGCCAAGCACCAGAGAGAATCGTCTGCGCCTCCAGTGTAATTAGAGAGCATTAGGATCAGGCTTACAACTGCCGACCAATGACAAACACAAACATGAAGCTAACAGCTCACAGCTCACAGTCAACTAGCCAGAGGCTAGAGGGAGACCCGCCTGTCACTCGGCTATGGTCTCTTCTTTTTGCGTTTCACAAATAAATCAACTTTTTGGGGCAGGCAATTTAGGGGTCGCATTTAGCTGGACTCTCGCGTCCCTAACGACAGCATTTAGCCGCATGCCAAATGTCTCGCGGGTGAATAAAATTCAGGTGCAGATTGACTGAAAAACCAACAAAAAAAAACTATTTAAAAATTTATATACATATATATTAAATACTATACTATATATATGTATATACTATACTATACTATACGCATTTTTGTCACGTTGCTTTTGATTTTTATTAGAGCTGCTTTCTATTTGGAAATAAGCTGAAGCGCTCTCAGTCGTTGTTTTAAATTAATAAAATACAATTTAGCTTTGAGTTTGCTTTAGTCTTTTTGTGTCGCTTCAGCTTTTATTCATTGTTTGAATCAAACTAGAAAGAGTCTGCAAAAAAATAGAATAAATGACAGGCAGAAACAAGCAGCTTCAATTCCATCAAGTATATACATATACTCGTAATCAGCCGGATATAGCTACAAATTTGTAAGGTATTGCTGCAAAAGGCAATTAAAAAATGGCCAGATTAACCCATTTTCTATTTTCCAAATTTAATTTCTTGCCAACTTTTAAGGTTTTTCATATTTACCAAATTACACAAAGCCAACAGCTAACATTTTCAGTCAGATACTCTCTCGATTAGAATAAATTCAATTTCCTTTTCAATTCATTAATCATTCTCCCATTTTTTTTGAGTGCTGTTTTGAAAGCAATTCCGTCACCAATTCGATGCATTACCAAATGAAAAATATTTCCTAATGCTTAACAGCCAAATGCAATTAGACCAAACAATTGCCAACCAAACTACATCCAGTCTCAGTGTCTGTCACATGCCCCACGTGGAGCTCCACTGGGTGGGCGCATAAACAGCATCGACAACATTAATTAAAGCGTCAGCATCAGCGTCAGCATCAGCGTCAGCATCAGCATCAGCATCCGAAGCGTTCACGTTGCACATGCAGTTTTCTGATCGCCTTGCGGATGGACGCAAGATGAATGCCCGCTCTGCTCAATTGTTGAGCGATGAAGTGGCTAACGGTGAACTGGCGACAAAACCGCAGAATCTAATTTGGTCCAAACCACCAAAGCAATTAAAGTTGCAACGCTGCTGGAACGAGCTACGGGTGTGAATCCACTCAAATGCACACAGAGAGAAAATGTCAAATCCATTTCAAACAAAAAATAAGCAAAGAAAAACTATAAAGTTTTGATCAAACATTTACTTCTGCTAAAGCTTATTTAGAGCAGAGTAAGCGTACTTAATTGAAGCAGGTGTTTGACTTAAGATTTGTGTCGCTTCTGATAAGTTTTTTTGTAACTTGAAATCAGGAATAGTTTTTTATGTTTATTCAGTTTGCGTTTTTTCTCTGTGCAAGTGTGTGCGGGTGTGTGCGGGTGTGTGTACGCGAGTAAATACATTTTAAATGTTGCACGTACATTTACCGTTAATTTATTTTTACATTCGCTCAATTTGGGGCCATCGACGCGTTGCGTTTTAATTAATTTGCACACAACAAAATATTTTCGTCTTTTAAGCAACAATTTTCGGTAGCTGCACTCAAATTACAACGCGTGTGACCAGATAATTTGCTGAAGCGAAATCAAGTCGAACTCCAAACCCCCCTCCCCACTCACCCACCGCCACCACAATTTACCACAGCATTTGGCTGCTACTGTTGCTGCTGCTGGCAGATTGGGGATTGCCATGCCACAAATGCGCCAAGCACAGCCATAATTTAAAACATTTTCCAATTTCACCTTTTCTGTCTTTGTGAATTTAGCGTGCAGAGTTGCCCCCAAAGCAGGCAACGCAAATGTTTTGTTAGTTTCCCATTGGATTTGAGGGTATTCAAATTGTGTGGCAAAATATACTCAGCATTTATGCGATCAAATAGTTTTTGAAAATCGGTTGATTTGTAACAAAAATATGACCGTTACAAGTTTTGACCCGAATAGGAAACGAATCGAACCGGAAACGCTTGTTCAACTTCAAGTGTCGTCATGATCTCGAAAGAAATGCCCTTTTTTAGGGACTACATTTTAATATGATTTTCGATAGAGTATTGCGTCTATAAAACTTGCACATCTTGATCAGAAAATCCTAGGTTTTAAAAATCCACTTGAATCACTTTGAGTACTGAAAACTTACCTGAAAAGAGTATTAAATCTTGATTAGAATTTTTTATTATTTGTTTCCGTTGCTGCTGCACGCAATTGCATGTCAACTTTGTATGAGAGGCGCTGGGCCACGCCCACTCTTAAGCGCTCTAAGCATGGTCACATCAACTTTACATCGTCTCTCTCACTTCCCATCACGATTTGCTGGTCCCTGGAGCGCGTTCAGCCCGCATCAACTAGCCCGTTGTTTGCTTTAACGATATTAACCGCGTGGATAGTCACAGCCATTGGTCACGCCCATAACGCCCCTAAACGCCCAATGCGATAAAGCGATAGAGCCCGGACGATGGACGATGCAAGTCCTAGCGATGGTCACGTGAACCCATCAAAAACCGACTAATGAAATACGTGTTCCAATGCTCAGACAAATTTCAGATTGTTTCTTAAGGTTGCTTCGAAATACATAATAGATATGTGGGGTGGCAAACATTTGATACATTTATTGCCCATTATATATGTAATAGATATTTCACACTATATTACAAAATTATAAATGGCCAGAAACAGCTAATACATTTGTGGTTGATAGCCTTCAAACGGAAAATATTTGCATTATTAGCATTTATTTGATGCATTGATTTAAATTAATTTATGCTAATATGTACACTATATCACACTAGTATGCTAATAAGTATATATATCACACTATATTTCCGAAATTATAAATAAATTTCTTTATTATTTGCTGAAATTCAGCAACAACATTTGCAAAAGCAGCCTTCATTTGAATCCACTTAAAATATGCTTAATAATTTTCTTGAACTTAGTTTGACATATTTGACGACATTTCTTATTTATCCGATTTGGCTATATGTCAAGTAATTCACTTGGTATCGTTGCGAAATATTTGTTGCAATAGTTTTTAGTTGCTGCAAGCAGCAAGACAAAAAACTCACGCTCTCATCAATACATTGCCCGATGGGCACTGGGCAACATGAGCGCCATCTGTTGGCTGGTTGCCGAGACGCAAGTTGTCGTTGTCGTCGTTGTTGCTGCAAGTTGTTGCTGCTGTTGTCGTCATTGTCGCTTTACACATTGCATTTTATTGACCATAACTGACTTTGTCATTGTGTATCCCAAACGCGAAAGCATTGTCAGAGGAGGAGTTTTAGCGGGGTGGGCATAAAAGGAGGCATGTTGAGACTGGACTGAGTGCGGATACAGTAGCCACCCTGCAGCGGCGACGATGCTGTAGCAGCTGTTCGACCTGTTTCCCCATTGTTGTTGCTCTTTGCTTGTTATACTCTTGTATCGGGTATTATCATGTTTGTCCTGAGGAGTGCGAGGCGAAGAGGGATCGATTTTTGGCTGCATAGGGTATACATATTGTTGATCAACATCAATAAATAAGTCGATATAGCCATGTCCGTCGATCTGTCTCAGTTTTCAAATTTGGCAGATAACAAATATCATAAAGCTGTCTTAGGAACAATCTTGTATAAAAACACATTTTGTTAACCAAGCAAGATAAACAGATCAAATTTTGTAGTTACGATTATTAATCGAATTTTTTTTTCAAGTTTTACCTAAAATTGTATTGTGCTCGAGGAGGGTATATAAAAGTCGGCATTGCTCAGTTAGTTGTGCTTTCTTATTGCAACAACACTGCTTGCCATTGCTCATACGCCGCGTGGCACTGAAATGGCGACGCTTTCCCGCGTTGTCATCAACAGCAGCAGCTGCAGCAAGTGCAACTGCAACAGCAGCAACTGAAAGGCAGTTGTTTGCCCGCAGGAGAAGTTTTTGCAGTCGCTTGTGCAACATTGTTGTGTTTGTGTTTGTTGCTGATGTTGCACCTGTGTGCGCGCATCGTAGTTGTTGCAACTTTTGTTGTCGTTGTTGTTGTTGTTGTTGCTGCTGCCTTGCTTAGCAGCTTTAGTTGGCTGTTAAACTTTGTGTGCTGCTGCTCGTGTTGCAGCTTTGATGATTTTGTTAACTTGGCTGTCAGTTTATCGTGCGTCAGGCAATTTGTCAAACAATGTGTCAAAATGCTCAACGGCACCCCAGAGGCGCCAACCCTTCAACCTTCCAACCCTCCAAGACCTCTAATCCCCCAATCCCTCTATGCTACACATTAATTAAATGACTTTTCAACTTTTACGGCTTTCTATATGCATTGTGCAAATGAATTTATGAAAATCTCTTGATGTTTGCAGCAGCAGCAGCAGCAGCAGCAGCAGCCAGCAGCCGCTAATTAAAACATTTGTCAGTCGTCATGAGGCATGCACGCATCACGCGTTGACGCAGCAATTGCTACGTGCACCACCACCACCGTCACCACCAGCACCACCCATATCTTCAAGCTTATCCCACAACAACAAGAAACCACAAACCAATTGCTCCAACCACTCGAGTCGATTGCCTTATCGGACCTGCTGGCTGCTCGGCTAAAAACGGCTTATCAAACAAACAACCACAACAAACAACAACCACAACAAACAACAACCACAACACCAATAACAACAAACAACGAACAACAACCACAACAACAATAACAGCAAACAACAACAAGTTGTCTCAATTGACACACTCGTGACCCACAAAATAAACAAGCCCGCATAATGTGCGAAAAAGAACAATAATAACAAAAATAAACAGAAATAAACAGAAATAAAATAAATGCAGAGAGTAACGAAAATTTGACGGCAGTCAGTCACACAAGCAACACATGTACCCTACACGAGAAAAACTAAATACCAAATTTATAACTGTTTTGCTGTTTAAAAATAAATAGTTTGTGAATATGTAAAATAATATTGAAATATTTATTATTATCAAAAATTTGATTATGGTTGTTAGAAAACTATAATAGATACATTTATAAGAATAATAAATGGAAATTTCCGCTTACTTTTTCATATGTCAAATGTAATATTTGAATGGTATTTAAAATAAACCAAATTTAATACATAAATGCATTTAAAATATATATATATATTACAGTATCAGAATCAGAACCTAAATTCAAATTAGTTTATAGCCCAAATAATGGAAGTGATATAATCTTATTGACTGATGCCTAAGATAATTAAACCTAAATACAGCAAAAGTATTTTATTTAGTATTTAATCCAAGCAGTATACATAAACAAAAACATGACGCAGCAATCAATACAGTTAAATGCATATATACCCAGTGAGGCTTATCAGGCTGACCAAACCCTCATCTAACACAATAAACACCACTTTACTTGGGAGCCTCGTCATGCTTTATTTATGGCATCGTGAGCGCATTCAAGCTTCGGTTATTCACTTTCTGTAATTTCCCCTATATCCCCTAAGTGCCGTTTTATCAATTCAAAAAACATAAAAAAAGACCAATAAAGTTGACCACTGAAACACAACAACAAATGCAAAAAGTTGAGAATTTAGCGAGGTATGAGATCGCACCGAGCCAGAAAGAGAGAGAAAGAGGGAGTAAGAGAGAGAGAGAGATAGAGGGAGGGAAAGAGGGAGAGAGAGAGAAAGAGTGCCAAACATTTTAGGGTCACTTAAACCAATGAGTAAATGAAATTTATTTTTATATCATGTACTTGTGCCTATTTGCATTTAGAAATGTTCTATGTGGGTGCAGGCCCACTGAGTTGGAGTTTTTCAGTGTTCTTCGAAGGGGTTGCAAAATCGTTGGTGCGCCGTACAAAATCAAATAAATCCCTTCCACATAACGATTGAAACACTTGGAAAATGTCGGGCAAAGATAGATTACCGATTTTCCCGTCGCGTGGCGCCCAAATGTTGATGAAAGCCCGCCTCGCTGGCGCTCAAAGAGGTCATGGTCTGCTTAAGAAAAAAGCTGATGCATTGCAGATGCGATTCCGCACGATTCTGGGCAAACTGATTGAAACAAAAACGCTGATGGGCGAAGTTATGAAAAAGGCGGCATTCTCGCAGGCCGAGGCCAAGTTCACGTGCGGCGACATCAATCAGGTGGTGCTGCAGGAAGTGAACAAGGCCCAAATTAAGATACGCACCAAAAAGGACAACGTCGCTGGTGTTACGCTCCACTTCTTCGAGTCGTATCAAAATGGCGCCGATACTTATATATTGGCTGGCCTGGCCCGCGGTGGCCAGCAGTTGGCCAAATTGAAGAAGAACTACCAGAACGCCGTGAAGCTGCTCGTCGAGGTTGCCTCGCTGCAGACGTCGTTCGTGACGCTGGACAATGTGATCAAGGTCACGAATCGTCGTGTGAATGCCGTCGAGCATGTCATCATACCGCGTATCGATCGTACACTGTCCTACATCATCTCGGAGCTGGATGAGCTGGAGCGTGAGGAGTTCTATCGCTTGAAGAAGATACAGGATAAGAAGCGGGAGGCACGCATCAAGGCAGATGCCAAAAATGCGGAGCTCCTTAAGCAGGGCATCGATGTGCGCCAGCAGCTGAATTTACTCGATGAGGGCGATGATGATGTGCTCTTCTAAGTGTTGACCAAGCCAATAGTATCTATAATATATGTTATATGTTGTTGTTATACCGTTCTCTTTCCATTTTAAATCCGAGAGAAAGCTAAAACACTTAATTACTTTTATTGTATGAAACTTTTTTTGTTTTTGATAAGGGCGCAGGGATCGGTGTGGAGCTATCAGTGCTTAAGTCTCGGAAAAGCTCATTAAAACAGCGATTGCGTTTCTTTTATGCTTGTACTTTGGGTTCGGGTTTGTTTTTGGGCTTGTGTTTGTGTTTGTCACTGGACAATGAGTCATTTTAAACGCCGAATGCTTAACCCGAAGTAAAGTCCAATGCTAATTAGGCGCACGTTTCGGCTGCATAGATAACAATATGCGCTACAATAAGCAATTTGAAGGTTATAATACATAATGAAATCTTTAAATACCATTTTAAATAGTAAAGTTTAGCTTTTTATAATAAATTTTAATACTCTAACGAATTTAATACCCAAAGTAATTAGATTTAAAATAACAATAACAATTAATAATATTAATTAATTAAAATAAAAATTTTAGAAATATATCAAGAATTCTAAGCTCCGTTTGGCCTAAATAAAATAAATGCCATTCCTTGCATTAGGTATTCACTTTTAACTCGTTTCAAAAAACATTATTTTTCACCTTTGCAGCGCATAGACGCAACTCAAAGGCCAGAACAAAAATCGTCCAATGCGCTTGGCTCAGCTGTTATCATTCGTTGTTTGCGCTCTTCACACACGCTTCGCGCTCTCGCGCTCTGCCCTCTCACGGTGTGTGCACAGCGCGCACTCTCCCAACGGCTGGCAAGTGTCAGTATTGTTGCTTGGGCCGGCAGTATGCCATCGATTTTTCCAGTTGTCGCTTCGCTCGAATTCGCCGACCTTTTTACTTGTTGTCCTAGGACAGGAGGAGCGTGCTTATAACAGCTGATTGCGGCGAAAGTTTAACTTCGGCTACTGCGGACACGAGCGTGCCTCGTGCTTTTGTTTACGTGCGTGTGTGTGTGTGTGTGCTGTGCATTTGACACTTCGGTCCACGTTTCTGACAGCTGCAGTTACCGTTGCAATTGCAGCATTTATTTTCGCACCTCAGTGGAAACAATAAAAAAAGTGTTTTTTGTTTCTTTTTAATGTTGTTGGCCATGCGAAAACGTAAAAAATCGAGTCGGTTTCCGTTCCTAATGCGAAAATCGGGATAGCCCAAGCCAAATGCATTTAAGTGAGGAAGTGAGCGGGCGAGAGAGAGAGAGTGAGAAAACTGAGAGCGGAAATTGAGACTGTCACGAACTTGCCGCATTAGCACAGAACCAACAACAACAACAACAACAAGAGAAAAAACGTGTTTAAGAACGCGCCTCAGAGAAACAGATTTGTGTAAATTGCACCGGAAGTGCGACTCAGGTTTGTAGTGTGTGTGTGTCAGTGTGTGTGCGTGTGTGTTTGTCGCTTTTCACTTTCGCTTTCATTTCACCAAATTGCACTAAATTGCGCTTTTGACACAATTAAGCCTTCAAAGTGTTTGCATCATTATGTTCCACACCACCCCCCCTACCACCCGTCTCCCTCTCTCTCTCTCTGTCTCTCTCTGTTCATAATTGGAAAGTGATTTGTGTAAAAACGAGGCGCAAATATTTCTTAGTCTCCTCATTATGCAGTGCAAGGTGACTTGTGTGAGTCACTGTGGGCGGAACATCACACAAAAAAAAAACAACGCCTCCCTTTTGGCCTGCCCAACCACCTCCATTCGTGTCCAGGACAACAAGGAACAACAAATTTATTGCTACCAATTAATGTGGGGCCAAAAACATTTTTAAGAACAACCCCGCCACGCCGCACACCCCTTTTTGGACCACGCCTCATGTATTTTCAATTAGCTGCATAATAAAAACAAGGCGGTTGAACGATAAAATGAAAATTGTTGCTAATTTCTTTTGTTATTGTGATTTATGTAAACGCCGTGAGCGCTAGAAGAGAGAGAGATAGAGAGAGAGAGAGAAAGCTCTGACGTCACACATGCAAAAATAGAGAATTAAATTCAATTTAATTGTCAAATTCCGTCGAGTATTTTCGGTTTTTACATTTGCCTATTCATTTCAAGCATTTTGACTTGAAACCATTATAAACAAAAAGCTTATCAGTTAGCGATAAAATGTCCAAAATTACTTACAAGATATCCGCAATAAAATATATAGATATGAACTCTGCACAGCTATTATTATTCATATCTGTTACGGCTTCGAGCAGTTCATTGAACAGTAAATTATGATTTATGGACTTCTTGGCCTTAGGGGGTCTTTTGTATTTGCAACACATAACTGCCTGAAATTACTTTTAACAAGCCAGATGAAAGCTATATGTCATCGTGAACCGATATCGATGATTTCTCTGCAAAATGTAAGAAGCATAATACAAATATTGACTACCGACTTTGGTTGGGATTGCTTGGCAAGCAAAAAGTTGTTTATTTAAAAAATCAGTTTTTTACCTATGATATAATTATTTGATCCCTCCGTAGCGAAATTACAGATATATTGTAAGATTTATTTTGGTAGCTTAAAAGTTGATAGACAGGGCTATATTGAATCGTTTAGTAATGCCGATCAAGAATATATTAACTTTACATACTTCGATATTGGAATTATTGCAGTGCGCTTTGCAAATCTCTTTCTCTCTCTGTCTTTCTACTTATTTAGTCAAAACTCCTTAGAATTTTGACTTAATAAAATGAAAAACGTTTTGCTGCACATGGAAACGAGCAAAATACAAAATATGAAGCTGATTGATAATCGCAATTCGAGTAAACCTGGTCTGGTGTCACTCTACATCTTCGAGTGCGCTGCCAAGCTGAAAATGAAGCCACTGACTGCGGCCTGTGCTGCCATCGTCTCGCTTCTTCAAGGAGGTCAAGTCGTCCGATTACGATGAGTTCCTAATTGCTGCCTCATCTCTCTATTTGGCTGGCGATGACAGTGTCGAAATTGGCGACGTCATCAGTGTGGCATATGACACCCTAAATCGGGGCAGTGAACCATTGCATCTAAATGAATATTGGGCAATGCGGGATGCCATTGTCCAGGCCGAGTTGCTCATAACACGCACATTGAGCTTTGATCTCAAGATTGAAGACACTACAAGATTGGGTCGGTGCGGATGTGTGGAACTCTGTGCCGATTGCCAAGACGGCTGCCTCGTACTAACAGCACTTTCACCACAGCCCAAATATCTTGAAATATAAGATTGGGTCGGTGCGGATGTGTGGAACTCTGTGCCGATTGCCAAGACGGCTGCCTCGTACTAACAGCACTTTCACCACAGCCCAAATATCTTGAAATATAAGCCAAGGCACGTGGCAATCGGTTGTCTGTCGCTGGCAATGCAAACCTATGGGTTGCAGGTTCCCCTGGCCGAAGAATCGGACGAGGCTTCCATGTGGTATAAGCCACTGGTGAAGGATTTCACCAGAGAGCATCAGTGGGAGATCATTGATGATGTCATTGAGGTCTACAGACAGGAGGCATCCCTAAACGACAGCTAAACAATCCATCAATTGCCACGACTTTTCGCCATTGTTTATTTTCCATTCATTAGTTATTTGGCTTTGGTTATTGAATATTTATAAAAGTCTAAAATATTTATAGTCTTCTGCCTTGACTCCATGACTCCTCATATGCCACAGACAACAAATCAAATACTTGAGCTGAATACAGTTCCAGCTGATACTTAATTTATTAAAGGCACTTAAAGACAAAATAAATGAATTCATTTCCAAAAATGCGGTAAAAAGGCAATTATGCAAAAGCAAAATAGCAAAATAGCAAAATAAATGTTCGAAATTTAAATCAATAAATATTTTTGCAAAGTGCAGCAAATGCTTTATGGCTTATGGCTATGATCATTAGTTTATGGGAAAAAAAAGATGGAAGCCAGTTGTAAAAGTCAAAGTTAAATTTGCAGCTTGTTGCAAGTTGCAATTGGCCACAGCACTACTACTACAAAATATATATATATATATATATATACCTTTATAAATCAAAGAACTAAAACACCAACTTTTGTCAACCAGCTACCTGTGCAACTAATTCATTTCATTTCATATTTCTGCAACATTTTCGAGCCAATAACTTTTGTTGGCCACTGCAATCAAAATAAACCACGCAACAGTGCGTCATTTGAGGGTGTGCACGACTAGCTGAATACCCTGTATAACTGAAATTGTATTCAAATTAAATGTTCCTAAGTTAAGGTCAGAGCGCGTTAGAAATGAAAGGGAAAGGAAGGAAGTAAGCATTCCAGAAAGGGTTAGGACTTAGTTCAATATTTTTGCGCTGTTCAATTTTGTTATGGTGTACTTGAAGGACTAATAATATGTGTTACTGTAACTGGGTTTAAGTTCAGGCTTAACGCCTGAGCTCTTATCGGGATTAGCCGCAGTTTTCTTAGAGTCTCACCTCAAGTCTTAAAGCTGATCAAAAATATGTATTTATCACCTCATACTTGTCTCCTCCTCATTCACAACTACATTTACACAACAATTGTTGTACAATTTACAGGGTATAAGGAAAAGTCGAAAATCAACCCGCCCCCAAACAATGCGCCTGATTGAAAACTTTTTTAATTGATTTTCGTAAAGTTCTCTGCTCACTTCTCATCTCTTCGCTTCTTCTCGTCTATCTTGCAGCCGTCAGGAAAACCGAAACCAAGTTCGAGAGCCAGTCCCAATTCCAATTGCAGTCCGCATCTCAATTCCAATTCCACATCGACGTGGAGTAAAATTTCAATGGGCAATGCACACAGCCAGAATCGCGGCGGCGGCGGCGGCGTCGCTGCTCTTGAAAAGTCAGCAGCAGCGTCGGGCAGCCTTCTGCGACTGGCCGGCGTTGGGGCACACAATGTGCAACCAGGTGGCGACATGCCCCAACCAGCAGCGGAGATGCAGCGACGAAGCGGTCGGGCGCGAGTTTTCAGCCGTATGGTTAGCCAGAAGCGAGCCCGGGACGCATTCCTGCAGGCAACAGTGCCTGCCACACCCGTGTCGCCCACTTCGGGGGCAGAGTCGCCAGTACACGAGTGGAGCGCAGCGGAAGTGGAGACTGGACAATTGAATGCCAGCGTGGAACAAATGGATTTTCGTAAGTCAATTTCAAAGTTTAACAGAAATATTTTTTATTTCTTTTTTCACTTTTTAGTTTTTGTTTTTGATTGTTATTACTTTACTTTTTTGTCTTTTCTTTTTTTGATTTTGTTTTGCTTCTTGTCTCCAATTCAGTTTGTTCGCAAGTTTGTTTCACTTCTTTTTTTTTTTGTAAGCCTCAAACTGGGCAAATCATGTCATCGACTAACTTCATTTTGCCTTTTTAACTTTTTAATGCAGCTGTGCAACCAAAACAATAAATATTTATGCACTCCTCAAAAAGTGGCAAACGATTTGGAATTTAATAGAAAAATGCGCAAAATTACAGCTGTGACAGAATTAATGCCAATAATCATACTATATCAGTCTTAGCATTTGCTGTATGATCAACCTTAACCTTAAATGATATGCATAAAATAATAATAATTTTAATACAAATTTTGCATATATTTATCGCTTAAAACAAGGCCAGTTTTGGCTCTTCCTATAATGCTGAGTTGTCAAATTGTATCTAAAATCAAATGGATACATTTTTTAGTGTATTTTTTCGAATTTCGTTGGGTTTTATGTAGATCTAATATATTTTGAGTCAAACTGAGTCGCTGTAATCAAACATTTAGAAAATAAAAAAATTAAAAAAACGAAATACTTGTGAAATATTTAAAATTCTATATAATTATTACTTATTTTTCGCACATTTTTCTCGACTTTTGCAATATAGTAATGATAGTAAGCGTTATAAGCCAGAGTGTCATACTGGAACCGGAAGCGGAACTGAAATACTTTCCGATTTGACATACTAATTTTGAATGTGTACAATTTGTTATCATACTTTTATATTTATTATAATATATATTCATTAATAATTCCAATTTATATAGGGTATATCACAATCATAGCGCATTTAGTCTATGTAAAATATCTTTAACCTAAAAGCCAACTTTTTGCTCTTTTTTTGTAATGTGCTTTTCTTTTTTTAACTTTTGCTGATGTTTGTTTTATTATTCAGCTCTCCACTACTCTCTCTCTCTCTCCCTCTCTCTCTCTCTCCTCTCTCTCTCTCTCTCTCTCTCTCTGTCTCTGTCTCTGTTTTTCCCTTCGCACTGGCGCCCTTTCGCTCACTTTTCTCGTCGACTTATTTCAATTTAAGCGTAGTTTAAATAGGAATTTTCGTGCAAGTTTTATTCGGAAAGCAATAAGCAAAAACAAATATCGAAAACTTTTCATTGAAGTTTTATGAAAATTGCCGTACTCTTTTTTCTGTTTTCCCGATATTTTCGAAAACAAAAAAAAAACATTTGTGTCTCGCTTTTGCTCCGCACGCTTTTGTTGATTTTTGCTTACATAGGAGTTTTTGAAAATTTCTGAACTCTACTTTTCCGCTGACGTTGTTTTGTTTCGACCATGGCTTATGTGGCACACCCTTCCCACCTGCTGCTGCTCCTGCTCCTGCTCCTGCTCCAGCTTTTGGGCAGTTTCTGCTGCTCTTCGTAGTCGTAACTTATTGGCATTTCAGCTGGCAAAAATAATATCTTTACGCTGTTGCGTTTCACATCGGCAAAGTGAAATCAAAAATTTATAGATTTTAGTTATTCATGTGAAATCTTTAAGATGCTTTAAAGAAAAACAACAAAAAATATAAAACAGAGAGTGAAAATATGACTTGGCTGCAGTTGAAAGCCAGGCAAGTTTACAATCATAACACACACACACACACACACACACACACAGGGAACAGAGAACACAGACCCACTTCAAAAGCCCAACTCTGTCTATTAAAAATGTGTTGGATTAAAAAAAGAAATGAAAAAAGAAATGAAGATGAACCTGCAGGCTTGACTTGAACTCGGCTGCTGCCAAACAAATTGAAATATAACCGAAACGCCATTCAATTATACTGCAAACAAGACGACTTCTTGATACCCTACAGCAGGCTGTCAAATTAGTTTGTATATCGATTTAAATCTATAAACTATTGCAAGGAAAATATCAGAATTGAAAACCTTAAACGAACTAAAATTTGATTAGGTTTTATTTCGTTAAAACTAAACTAAACAATCGAACCAAAAGACCTCAAATATTAATAATTTCCATTTATATATACTCTCAAACATAGAGAATACAAATTGACGCCGAGAAACAAAAACTGAACGAGCATTTTGTGATGGTGTTTTTGGCACTGTTTGCCAAAGACTCCAACCATGGCAAACAGTTGAAGAGAAAGGCTAGGGAAGCTGATCAGAAGTAGAGCGTTGGGGCTGCTGGGGCAGTGGCAGTGGCAGACAGCAGCGATTTGTTGTTGGCTATATCAAAAAGCAATTCATGGCTTCTTTCTTTGTGCATTGCAGCGCGAGGCCCGATTCCAAAATCAAATCAGCGAAAAAATCCTAAACGTGCCAAGGCGCGATTTGCTCTCTATCAAAAATTCCCTTTCAGCCTGAGATAGCAGCAGCAGCAGCAGCAGCAGCGATGAGAGACGCTCCCCAATTCATACTCGTTTTGCATTTACAACACAACAAGTTTTCCTTCATATTTTTATTTATTTTATTTATTTTTTGTATATGGTGTATTTATGGGCGCCTCTTTTCAATGCATAAATTCATAATTCATGTGGACCCCGTTTGGAAAACTCAGCGGCCTCCATTTGCACAAATATAAAACGGAGCCTGCCAAATTTGTATAAGCTTAGCGCTTGAGGGGAGTTTGGGGGTGTGGCTGGGCTGTACACTCGACAGAAATATGTGCTCTAAAAGCTAAAAACTGTAAGTGCAGAAAATTAATTAAGCATTGCACTAAAATACGATAGTAAAAAAAGTATTATAAATTTAAAAAAAAACCGAATTAATAAAAATAATGGAAGAAAATATATTTTTTTATGTTAGTCTCATACATGGCTTTTCTGTCAGTGCAGAGCCACCGCCGTTGCTGAGTTTTGGTTTAGTTGCGAGGCCAGCTGCAGCATTTTGATGTGAAAACATTGCAGCATCCAACAACTACAACAAGAACAACAACAACAACTGGATTCGTGCTCAATTAAGCGCTCACACAAACTGACAAAGTAACAGCACTAACACACACTCACGCACATTAACTGTTAAAAAAGTTTTGTTGCCACGGCACGTGGCAGGCCGCTAATATTTATGGCAATTAGTTGTAATAGTTTTCCTTTAACATTTCTGTATAATGTTGTAAACTTTTAACACTCCACACTGCTATTTGATTCCCCCTCTTGAATAACACTATTAATAACTGCTTAGCTCTGTTAACAATTTGTTATTATATTTGTTCTGCAATTCAATTTCAAACTATTTCTTGGCTCTAGATCATAGTTCTGATTATTCTGAGCAAAACTCTACAAGCAATCATTTATGATAAATCCTAAAAGTATGCAGTACGTAAGAGTAAAAGCTTTTGCAGAACTTTTTGCATTTGCAGTAACAGTTTGCAATATAAAAGCATACAACAAAGCGCAGAGATCGCAGATCGGAGCTATAAATAGACTACCAATTCACGAATTTTTATTCAACAACTTCACTCAAATTTTAACAATAATACAAGGCGCTGGGAGTCTCACATATCCAATGTGCGTAAATTTTTTTTATAAAAATAATTAAATTCAATTAAGCCACACAAAAACTGCCTTTACAGCAGTTGCTGTAAAGAGACCGCAAAATAAAAATATATGAACAACCGTGTGAGGAAACAACCAGTGTGCAAACCGCACACAGATTAAGTCGGCTAATTAATTGCGGATCTAATATGTAAGCCGTCACATACACCAATAGAATACAAACGGTATTCCACGATCACATCTTCTTCACAAATCTCACGCTCTCAGTCGGCAGAATACAGAACTAAAATGTAACCGAAGGCAACAAGTAAACAATTGCCTTTAAAACAGCTAAGCGGCATCACTATTACATGTAGCCGTTAAAAAACTCGCATCATTTACCAAACGGAACTAGTTATTCTATTTAATCGTCATCAGGAAAATATAAAAGAAAGATTTAACATGAATTAGCCAAAATGCATAAGTTATTGTTTGTACATATTTATTATAGTTGATGCATTGTTTTTATTTTTTTTTTTGTAATTGTACCCTTAAGCCACTCTCACACAACAATGATGAACCGGCTCTTGTTCACTCTTACACTTGATTTATTAAATATTAGCTTTAAGCCGCAGCCAACAATGACGAACCTGCTCTTGGTCGCTCTCACATTCTCACACTAATACGCTCTCTTTTGCACGCTCTCGCGCAGAACGCGGTCGGCTTGACTTCCAGGCGTGTGTGGTGAGCACGGCTTCTCTCTCCCTCGCATACATATGCGGCAGCCTAAGAAACCAGTTGCTCTTTTTGTTGTTAGTATCGCTTTGTGCTTGCTGTCGCGCAGATCGTTCAAGTCGAAGTTGCGTCGGGGTCGTCGTCGATGTCGTCGCTTTCGGCTAATTGGAAAATGTGTGTAGTGAAAAGTGAAAAGTTGTGTTAAAATTCACGCTTAAAGCTGTAACAAAATAACAACCGAGAGTGAATTAGATAAATTATTACAGCTTTCAACTTACATATTTAACAGGTGCTGCAAAAAATTTCTGCTTCATATTTTCCTTTAAGAATTTGCTATGATTTTGTTAAACACGCACGAAATTAAACAATTTGTTTGACCAACAACAACAAATACATAAAAAAAATGACGCTGTTCTCGTTTCCATTCCCGAAACTTCTCGCTCTTCCCGCTGCCACCACCACCCGCTCGCCCATCTTTAGCCCATAACCAAACCAGTTTCGAGTTGGCTGCTTGTTTTTTGTTTTGTTTTGTTTGGGTTTTTCATTTTTCGCTATTGTTCTTTTTGGTGTGTTTCTCTTGTGCCGTCATTTGTCAGTATGCGTAACCTTTTTGCGCTTTTTAGTTCATTTTCCATATGGATTTTTCATCTAATTTTTTCTCTATGAATTTTCAGTTTACGTTTTGTTGTTTGTGGCCATTTTCCAATGGGAGAGTGTGTCAACTTCCACTGTCTCTCTCTCTCTCTGAATGGTTAGCCGCTTTCTAGTGGCGCTTTGTTTTTATTTACTTTTATTTAATTATTATATTGCCCACACATGTTTCGTTTTCTCAATGAGTTCCATAAACCCATAAATCAATGAACTTAGTTTTTATTTCGTTTATTTGTGGAATTCTTGTGCATATAGCTCATCTTGTGTGCACTTCTATCTCTTTTCTACTTCTCCTCTTCTCTTCTACTTGTTTCCTACTTCGCTGCTGCCTTCGCCAGATGACGTCGTTAGCCTGGACTACAACAGCGACTCGACAGAGTTTCACAACTGCAGCAGCGAAGATTGCTGCTATGCATCGACTTCCACATTGACGCAGCAGCACCACGAGCACCAGCAGCAGCAGCAGCGACGCTTGCATTCCCTCTCCATCACTTCTTCTTCTTCATCTGCTTCTTCCACGCCAAGCAACGATTCTGATTCTCTCTTTGGTAACTAAGCAAAAACAATATTCTTATTCGACTCGACTTTGGCACATGTTTGCAATTGGCATTAGTATCCAATACGAATTTGATATTGTTAACTTCCAACTGGAATTGTTTGCATTGTAATCCAATATGAATTTAAGATTCTTAACTTTCAATTGGCTTTAAGCAAATAAATTTTGATCCACAATTTTTAAATAAGAAATAAAATATATATTTTGAAAAAAAAACTGCTTATCTAGATTTAAAATATTGTTTTAGGTATATTTTTGAATACAATTAAATTTATATATTTTTCACTGACTGCAAGAAATCGTTTTTTCCAAACAGATCTCAATAATAAGGATTTGTTGGAGTTGCAGCGACGTTGTCGTGCAGATAAAATCGCCTGCCTCAGTTTGAGTCGCATCACGTACCTGAGCATTGCCAATGAGCGTCTGGCGGAGGGGCAGCAGCGGGGGGAAGAGCAACAGCAGCAACAACAGCAGCAGCAGCAGCAACATCAGCAGCAGTTGTTGATAATAACGCCGGAGAGTTCGCCGGACGAGCGAATGGCACTGCAGCTGGGCAAGAAACTGGCTCAGGTGCTGGGCACCACAGCCACCACGCCCACCATTGAAACGCCTACAGCAACAGCAGCAGCAGCATTAGCAACAACAACGGGTGGCGCCTCCGTTGCGGTTGTCACGCCCCGCGTCGACTCTCCACTGGGCAATGGCGAAATGTTCAACATATCCAAGGCCAAGAAGATCGAACTTCAAAATCTGTCGTCGCGTTTCAGTGCCGCCGTCAACCACCCAGCCACGCCCACAACAGGCGCGACAGAGGCGTCAACAGCAGCAGCAGGTGAGTTCAACAAAAGTGAGCGAGTAGTGTTAAGGGAGGATGGGGGGAGGAAGGGGCATATATGCTAGCCTTTAGAGCGTGTTCAAGAATAAAAGCATATATATATATATATATATATATATATAATATAATATAATATATTTATCAATTGGTTTAAGCTTTCCAAAATTAATCACAAAATGTTAGATGGTAACCCATTAAAAAGTCGTGTCGAAACTGCCAGTTTCTAAATAATTTATCAGTAAAAGCGAAATTATTTATTCGATAACTGAAAATATGGAGAAAACATGCAAATAATTATAGAACAATATTGTTTAAAATGTTCTTTAAAATTGGGTAAATGATCCAAACTTTTATAACAAAATAATTAAAATCATTCATTTTTATTTTTGAGGATTTTTCATGATCTTTAAAAATTTGCCCAAATTGTTAAATATTTAAGCTGAAACCAATTCTCGTTTGTGGCTAGATTAATAAACCATTGTAAACACAAATTTAAAGCAAGCTATAAATATGTAAATAGTCTAGTTTGTTTTTTAACGTTCGAACGCTTTCAAGCCACGCAGGCTTGGGAAAAAAACGACCAGCAATTGTCCATTCCCAAAGTGCACGCATTTATTTGCTCATTTCGCATTCCGGGGCGAGGCTGGCGGCGTTTAAAGTCACGTGGGGGTCGCCGTTTGCCATTACAAACGCATTACGACGGGGTTTAGCTGGATTCGAGGAATCGGGGGAAGGCAGGGGTAAATGGGGGTAAATGGGAAGAGGTAGCACAGTTTGTGCCTTTTGGCAAAATTCGGGAATTATTCAAATTCCCATTTGGCCCCGTCGCAAATAAACGAAACGCTAACAAACCCAATCCAGGCTGGTCCACGATTCAAGCTTAACTGTTTTGTCCTCGATGTTGCTGTTGCTGTTGTTGTTGTTGTGGCACACTCGAAGCCATGTGTGTATGCTCAAGTGTATGGCCCTTGTGCCCGAAAATACAAAATACCAAAAAAACACCAGAGGAAATAACTAAAAGCCTAGTCCTTTTTTTGTGACTGGCGGCTCAGCGCCAATTTCAAAGGTAAATACACACATCGACCAAGTGCTTGCCAAACTGTACGGTTTGAGTGCCGCATCGTATCCCCAAAAGGTTGCTACAAGCATAATTGAAGTTGCCCCATGCTCAAGGACGCAAAAGAAAACAGTATTTGCAATGTTTATAAACGGCACTCAGAGTGGATGAAATTTTGTTTTGTAGCAAAACTGGGTCAAGTCTTAGATTAGATATCCTGGTGGGTTCGAGTCCAGCTGGTGACTTCCAAATTTCATTAAACAGGAGGTCAAACAGCATTGTATTTCCGATCCGATACCGATACGTAAGGCGAAAAGGTGAACAACTTAAGCCTATTCAAAGTAAATAAATTGGTTTCAAATTTTAATAATAATAATAATTAACAATGATAACAGCTCCGATAACTGGCTCTTATGAAAACATTGAATTTCGCTTCCATTTCTGCATTTTAAGCTAACAAATCCATCCGATTCCCATTATTATTTATCCTTTGAATAAGTTTGTTTTGTATATCTGCGAAAATGAAAAATTGTTTCATTTCGACCGATTCTTCCTATTGCTGCTGTATTATAAAGTGAACCGATCAGATCTGCTTCGAGATATGTATTTTCAGCTAAAATTTCCTCAATATAGATAGATACACATAGGCATCGCTATATAGAATCGTTTTTTTGCTGCTGACCAAGAAAATGTATTTGACAAACTTCACCAGCTAATCGGTATACCCTCCTCTATTTCATTAAATGGAGTTTTTCTCTTCTTAATTATTCGCCTCTTAGTCGACCAATAATCATTCCATTCATTATTACATTTGTTTCCTTATCTGGAATTTATTGAATTATATTTTTAAGTTGCATTGACTTAAATTAAGTCTGCAAATTGCAATTTGTATACAAATTGATGTATTTTATGTGCTTCTCAATTGTTTCTAGGCACGTGCATTATATGATTGCTGAAAAGATAGGCCCCTAGCTCCAATAACCCTTATTGTTTACCCCTCACTCCCATTAACCCTTATGTTGTGTTGCCCTTTTTCAAAGTAAAGTTCAACTTATTTCTTGAGGGGTGTTTATTTGTTTTTGTATTTGTTTCTGTTTTTTTGTTGTTTTGCAAATTTGTTTCAAGTTTTTTAATTAACTCGTGTCGCCAACTTTTCTCCCACTTCTATTTTTTTTTTTATTTATTATTTTTCATTGCCTTTTCAACTGATTCGATCAGTTTTGGGCCTAAAAACAACGACACCGAAATGTGTAAAATAAAAATAAAATTGGGCAAAGAAAACAAAAGTTGAGAAGTAATTATTGGCACATTTATGCAAAGGCTCGTCCATACGATATTTGAAGTATATATGTATGTATATAGACTAATATATAATTGCTGCCTAAAATATATATACTTAAAATACACAAAATCCCCAGCGCACCCTTAAGTTGAGCGTAAACTTCATTCGCCCCCAACCCCCTGCACCCCTTAATGTCCATCTAATTGCGCGCTCCTCGCAAAACAATAGATGGCTTAATGGGGGGCGGGGGGGGGGCGTGTTTTAACTGCCTGGCACGCCGAGAACATTTGTAAAAAAAAAAACTTAAAAATTACAAACACGTCTTCATTGTTTACAAAATGTTGGCCGGAAACAGGCTTAAGGCTCAACCGCCCCCCCTCGCATCCCCTCGCAAAACCATTTGAGTCCCTTGGCAAAAAAATAAAATACAGGAAAAAAAACAAAGTTTAAATTTTAATTAAATCATGTTGTATATAGAATGATGCACGTGGGAACAGCAACAGCAGCAGCAGCAGTAGCAGGGGATGGGGATGTTGATGGGTGGGTGGGGTGCCTTGCCACTTGGGGCACACAAGTCAATGATGATGGTAGCGATAAGCGCTCCACTGGGTGTGCTCAGAGGCGCCACCAGGCACCAGTTCAGAAATTGCCTACAAAGCAAATGTTGGCCAAGTCTATTGAACAACGCGAGAGTTGGATAAGAGCCACTTGCAAGAGGAAGACTTGCCCCTGTTTTGCTCTCCTGCTTGCAGCATTTAATAACGCATTTATATAAAAAATCAAAACGATTCCTCTTAAGAAAAATAAAATTTACTCAAGATTGCGCTTCGCAATGCGATTATTGACTTTATTTTGTTTTTCTTAACAAAGATGAATTCGATTTAAGCTCAAATCTGCTGAGTTAGAAAATTTAGCTATATTATGTATATAAAATGAAGAAAATGTATACAAGTATGTCCAGAAAAATTTAAATTAAGTTATTTTTTCGCTTTTTTAAACACATCTTTTACATATATATATTTGTCAATACATTTTTTGCTAAAAATTTACATTAAATATAAATATTTATAATTTTATTTAAGTTAGATACAAAAAGCATTAAATGAAAGAAATCATAATTTTCGAAAACTAGATATATAAATAATATAAATATTTATAAATACTGTGCAAGCCAATGGATACATTTGCGGGGATAGACTTATTTCTACCAGAAATAGGAGACACCCAGCACTCTGACAGCCACACCCACACCCAAGACCCCAGCATCCCATTATGACAACTGCCACTGCCACTGACGCATTCAAAATCGTTTTGATCTTTCCACTCGCTCTACAAATTTGAGCAGCTAATGCGGCCTTCGTCATGTATTTCATTTCTCGATTCGTTTCGTTTCATTTCAGCAGCAGCAGCAGCAGCAGCAGCAACAACAGGGACTCCAACATCGTCATCCGCATTGTCGTCAGCGCTGGAAACGCAATCAACTGTTATAATTTCGTTTAAATCATCTCAAACACCTGTGCTGTCTCAAAGGCCAGCAGCGACAGACACTGCTGCTGCTGCTGCTGCTGCTGCTGCTACCGTGGGTGGCGAGGAGCAGTTGCAGCTGGCAGAGGAACTGGATGGTGAGGCGCCACCGCTGCCGCCACCGCCCGGCTATGGAACACCCACAAATCCACTGCTGTCAAGCAATGTGCTCAAAAAGGTGGCAAGCTTCTCTGTGGAGAGATCGTCGGTGGGCAGCAGCAGCAGCAATAACAACATTAACAGCAGCACCAGCAGCAGCAACAATTGCTGCGCGCTCGCTGCTCAGTCGCCCGTTGTGGCGCCGCCTAGCGACGAGAAGGAGTCAACATTGACGGCAACGCAACTGGAACAGCAGCAGCAGCAAAATTACGCTGGGTCGCGACGCGGCTCATCTTTTGTGCCGGAAAAGTTAAGCTTCGCTGCCTATGAAAAGTTCGAAGGTAAGTCTCTCTCCCTCTCTCTCTCTCTCTCTCTTCCCCCCTCTCTCCAACTCTCTCGCTTTCTCGCTCTCTGTTGAATGACTGAGCGCGGAGGGTTGTGAGTTATTTTTATCTGCTTTATGTATATGCATATATATATATATATATATATAATATATATATATATATATATATTTATGTGCACATATATATATATATTTATGTGCACATATATATATTTTTATATACAAATTTATATATGTATATTTTATTCCGACATTTTTGTGCGCCTTGCTGTTTGCCTTAGAGCCGTTGAGCTTGGCCAATTTTGTGCGCCACGTTTGATTGCGTTTCTCGGTTCGTCGTTGTTTACCCAAAGTTAACAATTAGTTTACCCTACCCCACCCCACCCCCCGCCCCCTTGGCGCTTGAGGCAACACAAATCAGTTAACCAATCAAAAGACAATGCGCCACTTGAGTGAATCATTAGCTCCAACGAAAATGTAACAATAACAATTTATGCCTGGCGCCAATTGTTACAGTTGCCCATTTATTATTTGTGTGCAATTGTTAAACATTGTTCAAATTTAACACAACTTGCATCCAAAATTTGTAAAATTTAAAAAAATAAATTGGAAAAAAAAATTGTTGCGAGATCCTTCGAGCCGGATTTGAACCAGCGACCTATGGATGTCTATCAAATTCAATTGCCCAAGTCTACAGTCCACCGCTCTACCAACTGAGCTATCGAAGGTCTATATTTGTCGGCGCACAAATCGAGTACAAAAGCTGCTTTAGCTTAATCGACAATAAGAAACAACAACACAAAACAACAACAACAACAATCAAATTTCAGTGCGTATTCAATAAAAGTGAATGCAAACACTTATCGCAGCACACAAAATGTTGTTGTTCTTCTTGTTATTGTTGTTATTGTTGTCTTGATTTGTGTAAATCATTGGCTAAACTTGATTTGTTTGTTTGTTGTCTGTCTGTCTGTCTGATCAAAAATATCGATAAATGTTAAGCTTATCTGAAAGGGCTCGTACTTATTTCTATGCTTATGTATGTATATCGAGTAAACTTTCGCTTTTTTTTTTTGCTACCAAAAGTTTCCAAAAACGAAAACCTACTCAAAAACTTTTATTTGGTTTTCTTCACAAATTTACAGTTGCTTTTAATAGCTGTTCAGGTTCCACCTGTACATAAATACACACAAATATATATTTGTAAGTATTTTAAATAAAAAATTGACCACAATCCTTCGAGCCGGATTTGAACCAGCGACCTATGGATGTCTATCTATATGGCAAGTCACTCTACAGTCCACCGCTCTACCAACTGAGCTATCGAAGGTGTATGTATGTGCAGCGAATATTTGTCTCTTTGATGTCAGGTATTTTCTTTTGTGCTGATAACTAAATGTATATAAATATGTACAATCAGCTGTGCCGTGCCAATCCATGCTGCTTGCAAGTTTTGCACTCTTTGACCAAAATTGAGCAATTGCAATGCTTGGTCAGACATAATAATCTCTTAGTAATATCTCTCTATCTGCTATCACTTGCCTCTTGCTAAAAATAGCCCAAAAAATTCGACAGACGAATTGAATTATAACAAAAATATTTATTTATTGATGATGATAAAAATTACTTTGCTTATGTAGCATAATAGCTGAGAACAAAGGTTTCTCAGTTTAGAGAACTTGTAAAAAGAAAGAAAGAAAGGGAAATTTATAAACAATTAAGAAAATGTAAATAAAACTTTATCTAAATTCTCATTTGAATATTTTCAAGTATTTTTGTTGGATGATCGCAACTGATTGTCAAATTTCTTGCCGTTTTCATCGCCAACATAAATAATTATTTTTCTCTGTAAAACTATTTTGAAAATTAACATTTTCAATTTTTTTTTTTGTAATTCTGCTGCTTAATAGTTTTCAAAAATCTCCCCTGCTTCCCTTTTGCACATTAATTTTGTGGAATTTGTCGTCTAGTTATTTACGAGTGTTTGCTTCAAGTATTTGCTTGGTTGCGTCTGCAGTTGACAGCGTTCACCATAAGTAACGAGCTATTCAAATGCCCAAATTCTTTCACTCCTCCCTCCCCCCAGGGACGAATATTTTGCTTGAGAAAACTGTTCCCAACTCCCTCCCGAATCCCCCTGGGCCTGTTGTACGCCACTGTGATTCTGATTAGATTATATTAAAGTTTTCACTTTGCGGAAAACGATTATTTGTGGCATACTTGCGGGCGGCGTCGTTAAATCGATGCGTCGCAACGCACAAATCTATGAGCAACATTGGAAATGCACTCCTTGTTTTTTTTTGTGTGTATGGCAAGCTAATTGGTTGCATGCCGCCTGACTGCCTGCTGCAATCGAGGCTAAAGTCTGCCGCAAATTAATGCAAACAAACATTTGAACGCCCCGCTGCGCAAACAACAAAAGCTCCAAGGACGTCGACGACAGCATTGAAAACCTAAAAGCCCCACGCAATTTTCACTGTCCTTCAGATTCTGCTGCTGCTGCTGCTGCTGCTGCTGCCTGCAGGTCCTGCTTCTCCCTGCTGCTTGTCACTCTGTCTGAAGTGGCCACCAATGCGTTCCTTTGCTGCGGTTAACCCACAAAAATCTGATTTATATGCCCGGCAACGTCCTGCGTTCGCCGCTGAGAGCTACTGCTGCTGCTGCTGCTGCTGCAAAAGGATCCACGAAAAGGAGATGCAAGCGGATATCCTCTTCCGCAGTCTCATCCTCATCATCATCAGCTCGTCGCCATCCGCAGCTCCAAACAATGTTTGGGCAACGCTTAATGAAACAATATTTTAGTAGACGAATATAGCGCCAAAGTAGCGGGCGTGTAAGAGACAGAAGAGAGAGGGATGAAGTGGCAGTTGCAACTAGCAACACTCGAGATGTGCTCGATATACCCTGTAACCATTTCATAAATGGGTTAAAGGCAGTGCATCAAATCGTATCGAATTCAGATTCAATATTTTAGTCATTCTTTAATATAATTTAGCAAATGGAGATTCTGCCCCTGGTTCTCAATCCCCATTATATACTTATGCATGTTTTCGAATAGTCAGGAAAATCGGAGCGGAACATATATATATTTATTCACAAATATTAACTTATTTCATTTGATTTTTGCGAAATAGTTTTGAAAATGCCGAAATGAATTCATTCAAAAATTCCAAAAAAAAACATCTTACGATCTCCTTCGAGCCGGATTTGAACCAGCGACCTATGGATGTCTATATCTATAGTAAATCACTCTACAGTCCACCGCTCTACCAACTGAGCTATCGAAGGTGTGTATATGTGCAGCGATTCCAGGTCTTTATAAAGTCTTCTTTAACGCTGATAACCGGCAGCGCTCTAAGAAATATGCATAATCAGCTCGACGGTGCTGCCAAATTTTGTAGATGTTTGCAATTTAATATGAGTTCACATTTTAGTGACACTTATTTAAAACGAAGAGACTGACAAGATGACAACAACAAAAGGATCAATATTGATGACAATGTGATGGGTTCTAGGGCAAGGGAAGCTCCTTTGTAAGCTATGAATTTCCTTGTGTAATGTCTTATTATTATTATTTTTATTATTATTACTATTATTTTGGGAATACTTCCATTCACTATTTGATCCATGCTGCTCCTCTGTTACATCTCAATCTAGGGTATCTCATATCGAGCACTTCCGACACGAACACGCTTACTCCTTGTTGTTGCTATGTGCGGTTTTCCTCAGTGCAACGTTTCATTTTCCGCAGAGTTTTTCGTTCTTGTCTGTTGTTGCAGTCTTTGTCTGTCTGCCCGTCTGCCTGCCCGCCCGCCTGCCTGTCGACTGTTGTCGTTGATGAATGCAACGCATGCATGCGTGCAGCGTCACACCTCCCCGACTAACTTGTAATCACCACCCCCACAAACTGCCCTACACTCAGCAAAACAATAAATTCTAATTCTTTTTTTTGAAATTCAGAAATATTTTGTTCTATTTTGTAATGTAGAAATACAAAAACATATTTTGAAAAACATTCTTTCGAAAATGCTGGAAAATTCTCTGCAAACACATTGGGATTTGGAAATATTGTTTTTCTTAATTTTAGAAAAATGAAAACGCTGATCTTTTTCTCTGAGTGTACTGCATGCTCGTGCTCTTCTTGAATTCTGCCCGCTCGCCTGTCAACGCAGCAGTTATGCAAATTTGTTGGCCACCGTTTCGCACACTTTCATCAAAAGTTGCCAAACGTTGCCAGCCGCTAAGTTGGCTGCCACAAACCACCTCCCTCCCCTCCCGTCACCCTCTGTCTGTAGCTCACACAGAGGCGGGCGGCACTGGCCACAAGCGAAAGCCGCACATCGTCTCACTTTCGGCCTATCAATGACGTCCGCTTATCAGCTTTAATTACGTCAGCTTAATCAAAACCTGGGCAAATCATGTTTTTGACATTTATTGCGCTTTGATTTGTGCTTTGTGGCAACACTGAACAGATTAAAAATATAGTCGATTTTCAAGATTTGCTATGAACAATAACATTTGAAAGTTTATCAAAAGTAATATATTTAAATAATAATTGAAAAGTTTTGTGAAAGTGACAAATTCATTGAAGAGTTTTCGTATTTCAAATGTGGAAAATTAAATGACTTATAAATTTGATTGTATTGGTAGTAGTCATTCAAAATGAGTAAAAGGGGTTTACAAATATATATATAGGTAGGTAATAGATAAAAGAAAGAAGCATTTCTGATCCCGTTACGTATTCATATTAATATTCGTCTCTCCGTCAATATGAACAAGCTGATATCAAAGACTATAAAAGCTATAATACAAATATACATATTAAGTATATCTCATTTTATCGATAACTGATCGCAGTTCGATAAAAATCTATTGCCGATAGCAACCAGAGTTGCAATTGTCAAGCAGTTGCCTTGAATATACCCCGATAATTATAATTTTGATAAGATTGTTTATATTGAACTGACTAGTATCAGATATAATGTTTATGTTATGTATTGCACAGCTTAGTTATGACAAAGAATATAGAGTTATATAGATATAGACTGGATCACTTTAACTTGTTTTACAGATTGGTTTCCTTCCTATATTAAATCTTAGCTTTCTTCTCACTAATCCTCTCTATCGCTCTCTATATCGCCGTCTCCATTTATTTTTTACTAATTGCGTAGTAAACCATTTTACCCATATCAGTTGGCTGTCAGCTATTAGTTACACTAACTTTTTGGTTAAACCCTGCAATGAGTCAGCACTTTAAAAGTGGTCATTTACTGTAGTCGTATAGAATAACCAGAAGTCATCAAATCGTAAACCATTTTCATTGATTTGCAATGAGTTTATTTTGAGCACAATTCTAAAGAAAGAAATCATTCAAATTTCGAACTACTTGAATCAGTTTCTTATCGTTTATCGTTTCACTGATTGCTGTTGGTATCAGGGTTCACTAATTAAATGACTCAGTTTGTGACGCACTTGCGGTGCAAATCTCTAGACACATGATTAAGTCCCTCCAAAAGCAGGTAAATGTGCTTCAATTAAAAGTGCTTGACTCGAGGGTAGCCTGTATGTCAAATTGTGCAAAATTATTACGGAATCGAAATGAAATATTTATATTAAATTACGCTAACTCTTTTAGTCTTTAAGCCAACAAATAAAAGCGTAAGAACACATTGGTTATTGGTTATTTGAGCTGACTAGTGACATAAATCTTAAGAATCGTATTTAACACGCATAAATCAGAAAACCATAAAGATAAGTAAAAATCAATAATATAATATTTATTCTTAATTTCGCAAGTGTCTTTTGTTCTTTTCTATCTGTTACCTCACCTCAAACGCCTCTCTAAATAAATGATTAAAAATGGGGCATATGCAACAACAAAAAAAACCCTAAAACTGCAGTTCTTCTTATCTGGCCATGACTGATAGTCAACGACCTTGCCAGGGCGATCAATATAACGTCAGACGGAGAGAGAGATAGACAGATAAAGAGAGAGAGAGAGAGAGAGAGAGACCAACCAACCAGCTGACACTTATCAACAGAACTAATCAGAAAACAACACAACCAATACTGAAATAGAGCATTGACTCTGACTCGTTATGCCCTGCAGTCATTCAAATGGCTAAAAGTGTATGATGAAGTTGCGCAAAATGATGTAACAGGCAGCGCGAAACAGCTATGACCGCATAAAGCATATATATTCTTGATCTGCATCGAACGGCAAGTCGATTTAGCCATGTCCAACTATCTGTTTATATCAAGAGAGACTATAAGAGCCAGAGGCTACAAATTTGGAATAGAACTTCTATTATACCATAGACAGATCATATTAATTCATGTTATCGATAGTTGTACGAATTATCGATTACCGATAATAATAAAATCTGCACATTTATAGTATGTATATAAATATTATAGACATAATATAGATGATGAACAAACAAGGGAAACAAATTAGCATTTTCATCATAGTTAACAACTTCAGTTTAGGGTATCTGCTAGTCGAGCGCTTTTGTCTAATAGTTGCGAACTTGTTGTGCTCCGTTCATAATTCTGATAAGTGCCGACACATTTAATTTTGTCAAACAAAGAGCGCGAAGCAAACGCAAAAAGTTGACAGTGAAAAGTTCGCGTTTTAGTTGAAAACAGTTTTCGACAACAAGTCGTACGGGAAATAAGCAGCAATAGTTGCAGCAATGACTACCACCAGCAGCAGTCCAGTGCTGAGCAATGTCTGGTGTCCACTGCTCGCCAAGTGTGCCCAGCTGGACACGGACACGGACTTGGGATTGGAGATGGAGTTGGAGTCGCCACACGTGGAGCATCACGTGCCAATTAGTCGTGTGCCGAATTGTGGCATTATGTGGGGGGCAGTGCAGCCGCAGCCACAGCCGCAGCCGCATCCGCAGCCGGAAGCGTTGTTTAACGTGGCCGAATCATCGGCGCATTATCTGCAGCTAATGTCAATGGCGGGCAAACGCGTTCAGCTGAACCGCCATCAGCAGCCAACACGTTCAAAGTTGCCGCCACAGAAGCCACCTGATGTCGCACTCGATTTACCAACCGCAGCAACAGCAGCAGCAGCAGCAACAGCAGCATCCACTAAGGTTAAAGTCTACCCACCCCCGCCAGCTACTGTGGCCCACAACATTAGCGTACACATCGTCAGACTTCGGTTTGACCCACACGCGCCTGGCCCACAGCTGGCAATGGACATTGTCCCCGCTCGGCTCCCACCCGCTACCGCACCCTTTCCCGCTCCACAAACACGCGCTGACAGCCAGCGTAAGTTTTTATTTGCCACACTACACTCTACACTAATATTAAGCTTATGCATTAGAATCTGAGATTTGTTAACTTGGCTTAAATTGAATCTTTCTATTTTATCTATTTTTCTCCATAAAACATAAAGTTTCCTAAAGTGAACGGAATGTTTTCATAATTTCAAGTGCCTAAGCAATCATTTGGACAGTTTCTTTGTTTGTATTTTCGAAATGAATCATTTATTTTCGTTAATCATTGAAAACCTTGTACTTAATCAGAATCTATAAAAAGTAGTCGGGTTCACAAAAGTTTACTACAACAATTTGCCAAACGACAACAAAGTAACAAAGCGAAAAAGGAAATGTTTTGATTTATTTGACATTTACACACATTATCTTTGCAAAACAGATGATTAAAATACTTATTTAAATTTATGCAAATTTAGTTTAAAAAAACATAACATTAAGCAAAAACGAGTCGAAATATTTATTTAATATTTTTCTTACTTAAAGCAAGAAATTCTGAGAGTTAAAAGTTGAAACGTGTCCAAGTGGTTAATACAAAATTAAAAATGCATTATAACTATCTACAATAAACTTTATTCAAGCATTATCTTTAAAGTATAATAGTGCTTGAAAAATGATCTTTGATTGCACTTATCAACACAAAGAGAGTTTTGGAGTACATACTCGAACATATGTATATAACAGTAATTATACATAATAGTCTATATTTAAAACGAAACTACAAATGTTGAGAATACACGCAGATAACATAGAACATTACAAGTGTCGCATGTTTCCTTGGAGTCGATCACCATTTTCCACCAAGTCAATTGTCAATCAATTGCATCAGAGATAACTGACATAAAGAAACATCTATCAACAGTTAATAGGTAAGGCAATCACTCACATAGGGTATCTTATCTTCGTTGCAGTGTTGACAGCTTTTTTTGCTTGGGTTTTGTTTTGTTTTTGTTTTTTTTTTTTTTTTTTGTCGACTTCTGTTGGACAACAGTTAAATTTATTTATGCCTAATGTTTTGGTAGCCAACACGTCTACAACATCCCATATACACATCACTGCTCCAAATACCCCACCACCTCTGCTGGGTGTACTCCTTGGCTCCCCCTTGCATTCCTTCTGACTTTTTCTGCCAACGCACACATACATAAATCATTGTGTCCGCGTGTGTGGCATGTGGGCACAACTTTTGCCCAGCTGCGCAGCTGTGGCCAAACTTTATAGAGCCCCCTAATCTGGCTAACAGAACACTCGTGTACACTCGTGGCAGGCTTCTCTCTTTTTTTCAAACTCGAACTTCAGCAGCTTGACAGACCAGTTTCTCAACCTTGGAATAAGTAAATATGATATATAAATTTTAAAAAATTGGATTTTGGCATAAATGTAATGGCCCCTTTGTGGAAAATGGAAAACTAAACCGAATTTTAAAGCGAATTCCTTTTTGATCATAATTCTGGCTAGACTTATATAAAATTTAAAATTATTACATCAAAATGGATGAAATGCAATATGAAGAAGTGAGTTGCATTTCGATTAAAATACATTTCCAAAATGATTAAAAATGCTCTGCAAGTATATAAGTTTAAAATAATATGGCTCCACTAGAATTGTTGACAGTTCTTGTATAAAACTGATTGTGGTGCATTCTTGCGGTTCTTGCTATCCAATTTGCTGGCATCTATCTGCAGGTGTTGGCTTCTAAAACGCTACCCAAAATTGCTAACTCGGGTTGTTTTCATGTTGCATTACAAATTCTCTTTTCATGTCCCCAATAAGTTTAAAACCTTTTCTTTTATACTGCTTTGTCGCGTATACTTCTTCTTCTTCTCTTTCCAAGTTGCAGGTTCTCATGTTATATCTTCTATAAGTTCCATAATATTTTTATAGTACTTTGTCACGTATAATTATCATTGTTCTCTCTTTCCCCAGTTGCTAACTTTGTTGGCTTCCGGGTTACATTACAGGTTCTCAATATGTTCTATAACATTTACTTATCCTTCTTCTCTCTTTCTTTTATTCACAGGTCAAATGCTGATCAAATGGCTAATCTCGACGCTGCAACAGAGCAGCTCACCTGGCATCCTTGGACTGGAGTCTCTGAATGCGATGGCTTTGCAGTTTTGTCATAATCTCAAATATGTCGGCGTACTCAAGCAGATCTCCAACGAGCAGCAGCAGCAGCAGCAGCAGCAGCAGTTGGAATCGACATCCGGCTTTAGCGTAAGTTCAATGAACCTTTTGGCACGGGAAATTGGTCAACGGGCGGAAGTTGTCACGGCGCTAACGGAAATAGAGCGACAGTGCCACGACAGTGCTACAACACCCCCTTGCTTCCATTTGCTTTAACTTAGTTTAGAGAGCTGCTAACTTGGCTTGCAAGTCATTAGCTATTGATAAGCTACGCACTGGTCCTCAAGTTGTGCTTCTACTTCCTCCCTACCTGCCTCACTCTGTGCGCATATTGTGGGCATATTCTCTAACTTGGCCAACACGAAAATGAGCCGCAAAGTTATGCCGGAAATTAGCAATTCCATTGCCAGGCAAATCGCAATGCACTTTTATTTTATGCTGCTATTTCATGTCAACTGCACCGAGCTGCTAACAGCCACCCCAGCCGCATCCTGCCTCGTCCTGGTGACGAGCCTGCAAGTGTCAGAACTTGTTAAAACTTTGCCGTCAACTCGGTACGGCTCACTCGCCCCCCCTCTCTCTCTCTCTCTCTCTCTCTCTACCTTTCTCTTTTTTCTCTTTTTTCTCTTTTTTCTCTCTTTCTCTATCCATTTCGAACTGCCCAGTTTATAGTTGGCCAACAGCACCCAATTTTGCAGCCTTTTTTCTGTGCTAAATTATTAAATCAACAAGCTGGGCTGCAATGCTCGCAGTGCTTCACTGACAGATATCCTGTACGCAACAGGACTACTTGTATTTAATTGTTCAAATAAGTTCTTCTTATGGCAAGTTGCTTAAAGTTCGAAATTTAGACAGAAGAAGAAGCATTTACGATCCCACAAAGTATATATATATTTCTGATCATAACTGATTCATCATCATCAGCACCATCACTAGCGGAGTCAATTTAGCTATATCCGTCTGTCTGTCGGCATACAAAAACCGATTGTTATTATGTTATCGATAACTTGTCTAGATTACCGATAACAACAACCACTCTTCAACTTTAAAGATTTAAATTTCTATGAAAAATGGCAAAATCACAAATAATGAGAAACTTTTAACTTTTTTAGAAACAGAAATTATTAGTTATAATATCTAGTTGCACATAAATAAGCACTTCTTAAGCATACTTCTTAGGAATACTATATTCGGGGCATCAACTGGGAATTATAAATTGAACTGCAGCAACTTTATTCTACCCCTTTAAAGCACTCTTCAATACTGAGTAACTTTTGTAAGGAGGTGGGTGAGGGGTAGGTGAGGTTAGGAGGTAATTGCAGCAGCAGTTTGTTTGACTCTCCAACTCACTCTCGGTGCGGCTGACTAATGGACTATGTAATACGTTTGCTTTTTGGCCAACATTGCTTCGCCCCCTCCCCCTACTCGTTGCCACTCCGCTTTAGCTACTCCGTGTGGCTCTGAAAGGCTATCTAAACAAAATCTCTTGACGCTTTGGTGCTTTAATTGCTGGTTAACCTAGGCACAATTGAGAAAAGGCACCTCAACCCCAACCCCAAAACAGCCTCCACTACGTTCACGTGTTGGCTTTCTTTGGCTCTTACCTATAGTTAACGTTAAGTGTTATTGGCCTGAAGACATTACACAAGAGAATGAGAGTCGGAGACTGAGACTAAGAGACTGAGAGACTGCCAGTGTTGGCTGGCCACACACACACAAGAACAACACTAACAAATAATCAAGCACTCGTCTTTTGGCCCAAATTAGTTTAGGCCAAAAGTTTTAGCCACAGCAGCTTAACCTCAAATCCCTCTGAGCAAAAGACCAAGTCCGCCAAAAACGAGCAGACAACAGCGTTAAGTGATTTTCTATGTGATGATACTTGAGCTCGACCAGATTATGATATCAAAAAATTCTTACTACTTCTGTGTCCTGCCCCAATGTGTCGTCCTGCGTGTCCTGAGTATCCGTTGTCAATGTGCGCGTCATCAAGTTTTTGGGCAACAGGCCAGAAAGATACTTGGCTAGCTTAAGCATGATTCCTATACAACAACCCGCGCAACTCCTCAACTCCCTCATTTCTCGCCACTCTCTTTCACTGTTGTTGCAGCTCATCGAAAGTTTTGTGCGTTTTTATTACTTTGCGGCAAGTTTAGCGTTTATTATTCTTTTGTGCTCGTCGCATCGCAAAATGAAAATCAAAGAAGCGAAAACTTTTCTTGCTCCTCAGTTGGGCTTTGGGATTTTGAAGCGCAACGAAACGTAAATAGTTCAAATTACAGGGTATTAATGTCGACTTGATTTTAGATAAAACAAAAACCAATTTCACGCATTTGCTTTGAACAACAATAAAATGAGAGATTTCAAGCGGAATGCAAACGGATTTTTTGACGAGCAAATCAGTAATATGAAGATCTAAAAAAGGATAGCAACAAATGTATATATATATATGCATGTATATATATAAACCATATTGAGTTAAAATATGCATTTTCAAAAGATATGAAATTTTGACAGCTGATTAATATTATGTCTATGCCTATTCAAGCCTCATTAGAAAGCAACATCTATAAGCTTGAAGATATTACTCGTTAATCGATTTTCATCGAATCTCAGAAACGGTTTTAATTATCGATAAAATTTAAAAAATCATGACTTGGAAAGTATATTCCAACTTTTAAGTGTCCTCAGATCCTATAATCTCTGAAATTGGGTTGCGCATACAGATAAGCAATCGAACATGGCTAAATCGACTCCGTTTAGGGATGCTGATCAAGAATATATATACCTTAGGGAACCACAAATGACACCCCCTCTCCCAGTTAGATACTTGTGCTTAACTTCTTTAAACTCTTTTGAACCATTTGAAATGGTTTTATATAACTTTTAATAACTTTTGATTCTTAAGATTTGAAGCATTCAAAAAGTAATGTTACAAATATTTTCAATCTCAAAAGTAGATAGTGATTGGATCCAATATGGAATTTCATGTGAATGCCGAACTACTTAAGTCGAAAGTAGTCAAAAGTGTTTCAGTAAACATTTTCAAAAACTAATCAGCAGTGAGGCAATTGTTCTTTTAGTAACTTCTTGAATCAACGCCACGGAATGCAATTAAAAATTCAAATTCAATTATGTGACGTCGCTTCTCACGTAATCAAACACACACACACACACACATACACACACATACCACATGCCGCTAATCACATCAAGCTGATGAGTTGTGGCAGCATCAATTGGAATGACGAATGTAAATCAAGTGCAATAGCTGCCACACTCAGCTGCTTGAAGAGCAGGGTGTGTGTGTGAGTGTGTGTGTGAGTGTGTGTGTGAGTGTGTGTGTAAGTGGGCGTGGTCACGTTTATTGCACTTGACGCCATTTGCTCAAGAGTTGGCACTTTGGCGATGCCAACAATTTGCATACCGTCGCATTGTGTGCAACCCAAAGGAGCCATTTCCTGCCACCCCTCAAATCCCGTGCACCCCTTCTACCCACTGAAGCATCCTAATCTCAAGCTAACCCAACCCAACCGAATCTCACGCATGACAACGCAAAATAGGTAAGCAGCAAAAAGTGCAACAATAAAACCAGAAACGCATAAGAGCGCAAAATGCGGCAATGTCGAACTTGAAATGCTCTAAAAAAAACAGCTAAATCAATAAATAATTAAATTAATATTTAAATATTTGTAAAATTAAAAGAAGTTTTCTGTAAATATTAATATTAATTAAGCAAAAAATTAATATTATGTTTAAAAAATCCAAGTTCTCAAAATTTTAAGATACATGTGAAATTATTTAAAATTGAAAATGAAATATTGAAAATATTTGAAATTTGGAATGCCATAAGATAGACCAGATTTAACATATCTTAAACATAAATATTAATAATGGGAATAATGAAAAATAAAAGTTTTCTTTTACTTAAAAGTTGAGAATCTAATTTGTCAGCTCGACAAATATTGGCCAGCAACTTTTGCAGAAAGTCAAATTCAACTGCATTTCATAGTTATGCTAGCCCAATTTTTGGAAAAGGCATTAAAAACTGACTTTGCATTCCCCAAATGGGAAATTTGGCAAAGGGAAACACTTGCAACACCAACAGTAACAGTAACAGTGGCAACAATGACGTGTGCACAATTTGAAGAGCTGAGCTTTCAAAGTTCAGAGTGGAGTTAACGCCTGGGGATAACAGCAGGCAAAGGGGAAGGGGAAGAAAATGATGGGGTTAGAGAGCAGATGGCTTTTAAATTTTTGTCTCTTAACACACACACACACTCACGCGTACACACTTGAGCCCGGGCTCAAAGGGTTTGATTCACTCCAGCTGCAATTAGAAGTCAATGGGCTAATCTCCAAGCTTAACTCTCAATTTTTATCTTCCATTCCTTTTGGTGCAGCCCTATGAGATGTACCAGTGGACGCACACGGAGCAGCCAACCACATCGCTGCCCCTCACACCCGGCAAACTGGATAAGGTCGCCGCCTGGCCATTCTCCAGCACACCAGCTGCGGCTGCAGCAGCGGCGGCCGCCTCACAGAAACCCTCGGAAGGCGCCGGCTCCTCGCTGACCGACAGCCAGAAGACACTGCAACATATTCTGCGCAAGCGTCTGCTCAACTGTGCCACTCTAGCCGAAGTCCATGCCGTTGTCAATGAGCTGTTGAGCAGCGTGGATGAGCCACCGAGGCGTCCATCGAAGCGCTGCATCAATTTCACGGAGCTAATCAACGCCAGCGAGGCAACCATTTACGAGTACAACAAACCCCAGGAAGGCAAATGCCTTGTGGATACCGCCAGTCAAACTGATGACGAACTGTGTCTCGGCTCCTGCAAGTGTGCCGCTGCTCAGGAGCAACAAAATGGTGCAAGTGCTACTGCGGCACCACCTCCGCCGCCGCCACCGCCTCCCCCACCGCCACCGCCTGTGCCCAGCCAAGCAGCAGGCGGTGCACCGCCGCCTCCGCCACCACCACCACCTGGTGGTGGTGGACCACCACCGCCGCCGCCGCCAGCACCGCCAGCACTACCCAATTCTGGCAATATGCCACCACCGCCGCCACCGCTGAGCACCTCCAAGTCGGGCACAGCGATCTCGCCGGCACCACTGCCAGATCCCGCCGAGGGCAACTGGTTCCTTCGCACAAGCGGTAAGTGAAAGCGATAAGCGACTGGGCAAATCCGACTATGAGATACACTAGCTTTTCTTGATGAAGAATACACACAGAATATGCTAGAAAGAAATACTTAAAATATTTGAGAATTCAAGCAATCAAAACAAAATTAAAGTATTTAAATTTACTACATATGAGCCGAACAACTTTCTAAGTTTTCCCAGGAAAATAAAATACAATTTTCATAATTTTCGAACTTTTTTTGTTAAGGGTTAATTTCTTGGAATTCTAGCTATCGGTTGATTTCTCTGGCACATCTGAATCTGAATCAGATCAACACAATCATTATTATGTTCAAGGGCATTAGAGATATAGCTCATTATGTCTGCTCTCAAAATATCACACTACAAATTGATTATTCACTTTTATCATTCGCCTGACTCACCTGCTTCTCTTTTGTCTCTTCCTTTTTGTGGCTTTTTCTGTTCAGTACAACGCAAGAGCGCCGTTAACCCGCCAAAGCCGATGCGTCCGCTTTATTGGACACGGATTGTGACGTGTGCGCCGCCCGTGCCGCGTCCGCCTTCGGTAGCCAACTCAACGGATAGCACAGATAATAACACCAGCTCGCCGGAAGAGGTGCACACAGCTGCTGCCGTTCCCTCTTCGTCGCCAGTTCCTGCCCCCGCGCCTGCATCAGCATCCGCTCCTCCTACTAAAGAGATGTGGACAGAGATTGATGAGACGCCACTGGACAATATCGATGAATTTACCGAGCTCTTTTCGCGCCAGGCAATCGCACCCGTTAGCAAGCCAAAGGAGCTCAAACTGAAACGCGAGAAATCTATTAAAGTGCTGGATCCGAAACGTTCGAGGAATGTGGGCATCTTCTCTAGAAGTCTGCATATGCCGTCCAGTGAGATTGAGCATGCGATCTACAATGTGGACACCTCAGTGATTAGCCTGGAGACGCTGCAGCAGATTAGTCATATGCGTGCAACGGATGAGGAGTTGCAGCGGATCAAGGAGGCGGATGGCGGTGATATTCCACTCGATCATCCGGAGCAATTTCTGCGCGACATCTCCCTCATCTCCATGGCTAGTGAGCGCATCTCGTGCATTGTTTTCCAGGCCGAATTCGAAGAATCTGTGACGCTACTCCTGCGCAAGCTGGAAATTGTTTCCCAGCTCTCGCAACAGCTGATGGAGAGCGAAGATCTGAAGCTTGTCTTCTCCATCATACTAACGCTGGGGAATTACATGAACGGTGGCAATCGACAACGTGGTCAGGCAGATGGCTTCAATCTCGATATACTTGGCAAACTGAAGGACGTCAAGTCCAAGGAGTCGCAGACAACGCTGCTCCACTTCATCGTGCGCACCTACATTGCACAGCGACGCAAGGAGCGAACGCTGCAGGAGATGACGCTGCCCATTCCCGAACCCTCGGATGTGGAACGTGCCGCCCAGCTAGACTTTGACGAGGTGCAGCAACAGATCAAGGAGCTCAACAAGAAGCTGATGGGTAAGTTTGCAACTATTAAAACAACTCTCTACAGCTACTCATGTCCCTTCTTCATTGCACAGCTTGTAAGCAGACTACGGCTCTGGTGCTGAGTGCATCCAGTAATAAAAGCGAACCCTTCATGTCCAAAATGGAGCAGTTTACAGCGAGTGCTGAGAAATCTATCGCCAAATTAAATCAGCTGATCGATGAGTGCCGCGATCTCTTCCTGGAAACTATGCGCTTCTATCATTTCTCGCCCAAGGGCTGTACTCTGACATTGGCTCAGTGTATGCCCGATCAGTTCTTTGGTTACTGGACCAATTTCACAAACGATTTTAAGGACATCTGGAAGAAGGAATTGACAAACCTGAGAAATGAAATGTAAGCATAAATTAATAATCAAAAGTTACTGCATCCATTTAACGATTCTTATTCGATTTTTCTCTCTTGCAGCATCAAGAAACCGAAACAGGTGTCTGTAGAAAATCGTCGCGATATCTCCGTTAAAGAGCGGATTTCATGCAAAGCACGCGTGCGACGCAGCAAAAACTAGTTGTTAGCTAAAAATTAGCAGTACTTTTATGTAAGCTTAATAATAATAATAATAATAATAAACAAGAAGAACGCCTCGCACACCATGCGAAATTACTCAAAATATTCGAATTTAAAAAAAAATTTATTTAAAATTCGGTAAATATATATAAACATTTTGCAACACTGATGGTTTGTCAATTCAATTTTGGGTTATCGACCAACCGCCACTCGTTATCGCTCTACCATTTTGAGTAAACCGAAATCAGGCTGCAAAACTGGCGTCCCGCAAGAAAACAAACAGTATAAAAACAATCAAAAAATGTCGCATCCAAATACAACGCGACGCAAACATGTGCTCAAAGAGATGATGGAGGACGACTACTCGCTGCCCACGGAGCAGCAGCAGATCGTGCGCGTGGTCAGCAGTCGCGGCAACAATCTACACGAGGTCGAAGCGCCTGCGACGGACGCAGATAACTTTCTGGGTGAGCACATTTCTTTCGCTGGTGAAATAGGCGTTAATCGGTAAATTGATTATATTGTTTTCAATTTGATTTCGCAGTTTCCATGCCCAACAAATTTCGCAAGAATGTGTGGGTGAAGCGAGGCGATTACTTGCTCGTCGAGCCCATCGAAGAGGGCGACAAAGTCAAAGCGGAAATCAGTAAAATTCTAACGCCCGAACATGTCAAAGAGTACACAAAATCGGGCATTTGGCCAGAACGTTTTGCCAAGAAGGCGACGCAGGCGCCGCAAAGAACTGAATCCAATTCCGATTCCGATGAACCGCTCTCCCCAAACACAAATCGGCCGGTGAGTGCAGAAAATGACAATGGCGAAGATGATGAAACGGATGAGGATAGCAGCAGTGAAGAAGACTGAAGAATTGCGATGCATTCGTTATTTTTTTGTGCATTACAAAAGTGTTTAGCTATGTATATTTTTAACCAATTAGTTTCTTCCCTGTCAACAACAAAATTGTGTCTCTTTACTACTACATACATAAAAACCAAAATGACAACAAAAAAATAAATTAATTGTTTTGCGGCGTTTTCTTTGTTGTAACCAAAAAAAAAATGCTTGCAGAAAGCTTAAAAAGCCTACGAATTAAAAAGCGCGCTGAGATCTAGTTTCTTTTGTTTTTGTTTGTTATGGAAAGCTTCTGGTCGTGGGGTTAATAAATACTACTCCTGTGCATCACAGATCTCAATGTTTTCCTTATGCTCCTCGTCCTGAGTCGCCGCCTCAGTCGTCTCTTCCTCGTGCAGTGCATCATGCTTGGATTCCAGTGCCAGTGTTGATGGTCTTAGCTTCGTAAACGGAAAATTGCTCAAATCCTCAAATTGTGGCGTATGCACAGCAATCAGATCCGTTTGCGTGGAGCTCGTGTCCCTTGGCTCGAAATTGTTATAGTCCGTATCCTCACCGTCCGAGGAATTGATGTGCTTGCGCAGCGCATCCTGCGGCAAATTACATACCATGGTCAGACAATTGACAATGGTGCCAATGGAGCTCTGCAGCTGTTGCACCTGATCCGTGAGCATAGTGCAACGCTTGGCCAAATCATTGACAACCTCTGCCGAATCGTGATCCAAACGAACTTGTTGTTGTCCTGGATTTGTGGTGGTGCTGCTGCTGCCGCCAGCGTCCTCAGTATTGTTCTCAGCCTGTTGAGCTTTGGGTTCGACCTGCATGGTGGACACCTTTTTCCACAGCGCATTGATGGCCTGCATCTGCAGCTGCTGAATCTTGCGCTCGTTCTGCAACTGCGCCTTCGTCAGCAGCATGTCCTTGTTGAGCTTGCTGTGAAATACAGATATAGAAATATATATATTTAGATAGGGACATATGTGGAGACTATTTGGCTTCACTTACTCGATGTACTCGTGTGTGCGCTGTTTGTGCAGCTTCTCGGCAATGTCTTTAGTTTTCTTGCGCGTATGATAGCCACGCCACATTTTCTGTATGGTCACCGCTGAGGATTCAGTCACATGCTCTATCAGACGATCCGCACAATTCAGATTATTGTTGTCCAGCTGCTGTTGTCGCTGTGCGGCCATTTTCCGTATGGTTTTGAGTTTCTCAATATTGATCTGTTCGCCATCGTCATCGGTGCTAAAGCCACCAGCATCGGTTGTTGTCGCTGTGGCAGTTGCAGCTACTGTCATCTGTTGTTGTTGCTGCTGATGTTGCAGACGCTCTGTTTTGCGTGGACTGCTTGTGGGACTCTGGATGCGACGCATTTGTGGACTGCGCACACGCGGCAAATTCAGTTTGTTATCTGGCAAAGTGCAAATTTTAGGATTTCGAATTTTTCAATTTATTTCACTCGGCCTACCTTTGTTCTTTGTGCCTTTAGTTTTGTGCAGCTGCGACGAGCTGATCGCTGTGACGGTGACACGCTGGGCAACGGCGGCGGGACAAACATCGGGACTCATCAGTGTCTCCGGCACAGGAACCATTTTTGAGGCAGCAGCCAAGGGGCCACCAGCAGGCGTCTGTCCAATGTACTGTTGTTCTAAATAAATAAAAACAAAATATGTAAATATAAATATGAATATAAATATGAAAATGAATATGAATGTGAATATGAATATGGATGTGAATATGAATATGAATATGAATATGAATATGAATATAAATATTCAATCACGAACCGTTGTAGGGATTTGGAGTTATGTTGCGAGGCGTTGATTCCGATGAATTGTAGGTTTTGGTGGTCACGCTACTGGACATGCCGGACAGACTGGCCAGCGAGAAGCTATCGCCATCATTCCGAATATTCTCAATCAGCGATGTGCTCATCTGCAGCGCATGATTCGAGATGCCATTGTCGCTGCTGATGCTATTGTTGCAGCTATTCCCATGATAGCTATTCGCCATGGACTCGGGTGAGCCCTGACGACCACTCAGCCGCGAAACTACAAAGATTGTGATTAGTAATTATATTTTATATAGGAGCAGCTCTGTGCAGATCTCACAGCGTGGCGATTGAATGCGACTCGTTGGCTTTTTGCGATGCGAGGATGGCGATGTGTTTGCCGAGCTATTTGCATTGTCCAGGATCTCCTCCTGCAGCTGTCGCTGATGATGCTGTGCCTTGCTCAAGATTAGTCGCAACTTGCGATCGTTTTCATTCTCCAACGCTTTGCCCACCAGCGGACACACCGAACTCAAGTATTTGGCCAGTGGCGCCTGTTCCCCGACGCGAAATTGGCGACCTCGTCCCTGACTATAAAGCCACTCGGCCTTGAGACTCTCAATGGGATCGACAACGTAGCCATCTATGAACTTCAGACTCATGCACCAGTTGAGCACAAAGGGACGATAATCAAAGCCACTAAATTATAAAAGAGATTAATGAGTTAGGAGAGAATTGGTCCCAGACAGAGGACTACCCCTAAACTTACTCCATGCTATTTGGTCCCAGTGTCATGGTCACACACGGATTCTCCGTAATGGAGATGCTCAGCAGATTGCTCAGATGCGACAGTGTACAAATCTCATTCAGATCACTGATGCTATTCTTGGACAGCGTTAGCGTCTCCAGGGAGACGGGCAAATACTTGTCACACTGTCGCAGATGCGTCAAACGGTTGCCCTGCAAATTGAGTTCGCGCAGCGAACGCAAATAGGACACATCCGAGATGCTGCCAATGCTATTGTCCGCCAGATTCAGTGACTCCAGATTCACATTCGTATTCAAATGCTCAATGGTCTTAATATTATTGCCCTCCAAGTTGAGCAGACGCAAATGGACACACTCCTTCAGGCCCTCAATGGAGAGTATGCCATTGAAGGAGAGATTCAGCTCACGTAAGCAGTGCAGTCGACAGACACCATACATCCGCAGCAGCTGGTTTTTGCTCAGCGAAAGCTGGAAGCGATTTACATAAAAATATTAATTAGAGTTGAAGTTGAAGTGTGGTATATATAAATATAAATATATATATATATAATAGGCACCGTTTCGATCTTGAGATACGAGTCAATGTTGTCGATCTTCTGCAGTTCGTTCTCGTCGAGGATTAGCTTGCGTATATTCTGGGCATCGTCCTGTTTTGGCACCTTCTTCAGCTGCTGCTTGGACAAGTTGAGCGTCTGCTTTTCGCTGCAGCTTTCGTCGTCGCCTGTCGCAGACAAAAGGAAAGTGCAAGAGGAAGAGTGAAAAGAGAGAGAAAAACACTGATGAAGTCATCGTGGCATGTGTTGGGGGGTGGTTCTGGGCGGACGCTTGAACTCGCAACCCCTCCTCAAAGTAGGCTCCACATTGCTATGCATGCCACAGACGCCAACAGCAGCAAAATAATAAACAATGCGCTTTTTGCACACTTTGATTAAGCTGCTGTTGTAGCAGTTATTTTGTAAGCTTACCGCTCATTTTTGTTAGCCGATAAATTCCTTTAGTTGTTGTTAACAAATTTGGCTTGCGTTAGGCCAATTTGGCAGCATTCACTGGCGTCCAATAACGAAAAATCAATGTTTGGGAATGTGAGAGCCCCCTCCATTTGAAACCAGGGCTGCAAGCGACTTACAGCACTAACATTAACATTTGCACTGTAACTGTTAACTGCATGCGAGAAATTGTCTAATTTTAATTATATTCATATGATTACATATATAATTAATAATGGTCTAATTTTGTTTAGCCTGAGCTTAAATAATAATCCAAAAATAAGTACCAATTGAGTGTTAACAGCTGTAGTTCGCGATATCAATGCCATAAAATATCGATGCTGTGCTGGGCATTTTCATGCTTGCCGTTGCTGGTCACACTGCGGGTCATATGTTGTCCTTTCAATTGTTTTTAAAAATTCGCCCTCATTTTTTTGTTGTTTTTATTTTGACTTGAAAAATATAATACAATCAACTAAACTATTATATCGATTTTTATCATAATTGCAGCAATTATTTTAGCGACTATTTCGCATCGGGCTGCACATTGAAAGATTCGTATATTTTGTCCACTATTTCTGAGGCCCTTTCCATATCATTTAGGATCTCAATTTCCTCTTTCAGATTATTATAATACAAACGCCTAACGCGTTGAATAATGGGCGCCATCACCTTGCATCTAATCACATCCTTGGCAGTGACTAACTCATTGTTCACCTCCAAATTATTCGTCGTCTTGCCCGCTATCACCGTTCGCACCGAATTCGGGGTATTAACCGAACCACTTGCCTTTGATTGGAGGAGTTCACTTGTCGTTACCAGCGGGGATACGGATCGCTTACGCATTCCCTCATTCATATCGAATAGCATCATACTGCTGGATTCCTTGACAAAATTGGAATTCATATAATGCTCACCGTCCCCGGTGGCGCCCAGATCAAGATTACCAAATGCTGTTGCAATCGAACGTTTCTCACTTGGCAAATCTGATGCGCAATCCACATTAAAAGTTGATTCTAACTGGCCTCGATTTGGTTTTCCATGCGGAGCAGGCCGGGATACCCTATTGGTAGTTATCGGTTGCTTTTTCTCTTGTTGCTTCGACGATCGCATTTTACGCAATGACTCCAGGTGATTGCACAGCATGCAGGTTTGTGTGGATTTCTGCATCACTTCATTGGGTTGCTCATCATACTGCACCATGTGGCGAGGCACAGCCGCCTTTGGCGCAAGCTTCACTTGCGTCTGTAGCTGCGATTGCTCTGCATTAGGCTTCTCATTCTGTATTTGAATTTGGGAATTGGGTTTAGTTTTTAGGTTTAGTTAATTGAAAACATTTTCCACTACCTTTTGAGAGCTGCGCTCATTTTTATTGAATTTTATTTCCCGGTACAAATATTCGTTGAAAATATCCATCGCAAATGGAGTCTCTCAATAAAAGAGGAAATTGCGCTAGTTTTATTTTAAGTTTAAAGTGAATTTCAATTGTACGTTTTCTGTATGTATATATATGAACTTGACAATTATTGAAATGGTTGTGCTTACTTTCATAAATTTTAAAGAAACAGATCCTACTTGAAAATCCTTGGAACAGATCTGAAATATATAAAGTCTTTAAAGCATAGTATAGAGATGAATCCATGATTCCGATTTAAAAAATTAATAATATATATATATATATATATATATATATATATATATAATTCAGTTTCTCTGTTCGCTGTTCACTGTTCGCAACTCAAATTAATAAATTTACCTAAGATAATTTCTTTCTCTCTTTCTGTAAATATTTAGAACATTTTGCTTGCAATTTCTTATTCTCAACTGTAATTTATTTATTCAAATTAATAATTATTTTAATCATTAATAACTTGAAAATAGTCAGTCTGTTTAGTTCCGGAATCAGGTAAAGTTCTGCAAAGGATTTGCAGCTTTTACTCTCACTCTCTCACACTCTCTCTCTTCCAAACTCTTTTCACGCGCTCTCTCTCTCGCTCTCTCTTTCTCTCTCTCTCTCGCTAGCCTCAGCAGCTGGGCTCGCGGCAGCTTTTGGGCTCTCAGTCTTTTGCTGGCTTTCAACGTTGTCGGTTGTCGTTTGTTTTTTAACGTCCGAACGTGTCTCGATTTTAGGCTATTCCGCTGCCCGTGTCCCGAAAGTGTTGCCACTGCTCCTCAACTATTATAACTGTTTTTGTTGTTGCTGTTGCTGTTGCTGCTAGTGCTGTTGTTGATGTTGTAGTTGCTATTACTGCTGCTGCTGCTACTTTGTGTTGCACGTCGCTAACGTCGCTCTGCCCACTCTCCCCGCTCTCTCCACAAGCACACACCAACACACACACACAGCAGCAACTTGTGCCGCGAACGCCTATCTCTATCTCTATCTCTCTCTCTCTCTCTCTCTGTGTCCGTGAGTGCGTCTATCTATCTGTACACGATACGAGCAGCAGCAGCAGAAGCAGAAGCATCACAAGCCTGTCTCTCTGTCTGTGTGTGTGTCTGTGTTTGTGTGCGTGTACGCGCGCTGTGTCTGTGTGTGTGTAGGCAAATGTTGAAAGCAGCAGCATGGCCCGAAAAGACAGCACAGGAAAAAAACGTTGCACACTTTCGGGCGCACTGAATAATGATTTTCATTTTGCCCGCTGCAAAACAAATGCAAATGCAAAATGTAAATTGCATTTTTTCGCAAATTAAAAAAGTAAATAATACAAATAAATACATACATACACACATGCCAAGCAAATTACAAAATCTGTGTGAAAATGTGTTGTTTGCAAATGCAATAAATAAAAGTGCTTAAGAAAAAAGTAATTCAACGGAACGTGTGGAAAATATGCAGGCAGCCAAAACGAAATCGACGCTAAAATACAAATCTGACATTGGCAGGAGCACGCAGCACACACACACACACACACACACACACTCGCATACACTCACACACTCACTCACACACTCACTCACACACACACGCATACACATGCAGAGGCGACAACAGCCTGCGTTTTGTGCTCAACATTTCGGCCGATGAATGAACTGACATAAAACTTGACGAGCTTAGCCAGAAAAACGCACACACACACATACTCACACACTACTACTCTTACACACACAGAACACACAGAACATTTAAAATCATATAAAAAGGCAATTTTTGTTAGATTTCTGCGTGCCCTTGTCAAAGAAATCGAAATCGAAACTGAAATAGAAACTTCTTTATTTATTTTTTTTTTGGGAACGTGCCGCGCATTTGCTACAAAAATAGCAAAAAACAAGAAAAAAAGAAAAGAAGAAAGCCCAGAAGCAGCTGCAAATAAATTTCACACACCAAAAAAAAAGGTGGGTCAAGTGCAAAAAAGAAAAAAAACCTAAAAAAAAAAATATGAAGGAAATTCTATTTTATTTAACTAGTTGTATACACGAAACGTTGCCGCCCACAACAACAACAAGAACAACAACAACAACAACGAGAACAACAGAAATTTATAGCATGCTTTGCAGCGCGCTGCTTTTTGTTGCTCAACTAAAAATAGAGCAGCGATTACAGCACTCACACTCACACTCACACATACACACACACACACACACATACACACACACATTTACGGATGTGTGTACATATGCATCACAGCATAAATCATAACGCTTTTGGACAGCCCAAATTGTAACCAAATACCAATATAACACTTTTAAGTGGAGCCACTGAGCCGTAAGGAAGCGAGGTGTGAGAGCGTCTCTCTCTCTATGTGTGTGTGCGTGTGTGAGCGGGGGGGAAGGGTCAGCTCAACGTGCTTGCTAACAAACAAAATGCTCACACACACACACACATATTCGTACATATACAGGAAGTGACAGGCGGGTCGGGAAAACTCCTGTCTGCAGCAATTTTGCTTCCTTTAAATCCTTTGGCCAACAACAACTCACACTCAATTCACTCTCACTCTCTCTCTCTCTCTCTAGTTGCGTCAGCTTACTATGCTGGCGCTCTGCTGCTATGCTCCCTCTCTCCCTCTCGTTCTCTCTCTCTCTCTCTCTCACACACTTGCTCTCCACGCGCAGTCGCTTCCTTGCGCTCAGTTCAGTTCCAGTTCGCATCTCTCTCTTCGCATTACTTTTGGGCGCTTGGCTCATTTGTTTATTTTTAGTTGCTGTCATAGCAGCTGCACACACACACACACACACACGCACACAAACACACCTAGCTCACACACACACACACATTAATTGTATAGCCACTTGTATGTGCAATTAAATTGCAGTTTGGCTTTTGCTCATTATTAATACGAGAAGCGAGCGCACATTCTGCCACATTTTCTGTCGACATCCAAAGTTATTCCAAGCTGCACGTCTCGTCTACAACTTGTCCGCAACCGAAATTAGAAATAAAAGTGGTTCAAGGTCGCCCGAAGCACATACAGCAATCAAATAACGAAACGAGGTTGTTGCACCGCCCGCCTTTTCGGGGGCGCCACAAGCTCTGTGGAATGCGATTGGAAATTAGAAAAATATAAATAAACGGCAACCCTAGTCGAGATCAGGAAATCAACAAAAAAAAAAGTATAACAGTAATTGCATGCATAAAATTATATTTAAAAAAGTGAATCTTAATTTACAGTTTAGTTGAAAGTGCAGTCAAAAAAAGGAAAATTAATTTAAATACGAGAAGAGAAATTATCGAAAAATGATTACAAGAGAAGCAAAACTAAAATTATAGTTTAAATAGCGAATCTTACTTCAAGATTAAGTTCCATTGGATTAAGAATACAAAGAAAGCTCGACTTGGTTAACTCCATGTTCGCCAGTCCGCATTTAATGTCCGCATTTATTTATTTATGTGGCGTAAAACAAAAGCGAAACGGAGATTCGTAACAAAAGTGAAAGCGACATGCGGCATGAACTCTATGGTGTACGGGGAACGGGTGGAAGCAGGAGCGTCACGTGTTGGTAGAGACCAGGAGAGGTGGAGCGGGAGCTGTTCTGGGACTTTGGGGCTTGCGTGTCGAGGCATTCGCGTCCATGACATGTCGAGGCCTCCTTTTTCTTTTCCATGGAGCTCACGTGTCAGGTGAGTTCATGGCATGTCCTAGCGGGCACAGAACTGAGGTGTTCATTTCAGCGAGACGCGCATAAGCACATATAAAGCAATGATATGCAGAACACACACACACTCACACACACACACCCTCGGGGCACGCTAAATATCCCGTTAGGAGCTTACGTAAGCAGCGCCACCTGTGCCCGAAAGCTGCCTATAATTATTTCTAAGCACCTTTTTTTGGGAATTCAGAAGCGTTAACGCGCCAGCTGAAAGCGAGAGAGACTCAGAGAGAGACAGAGAGAGAGAGTGAGTGAGAGAGAGAGGATGACAAATGAGAGATGAGAGTCCCTAATAGATCCGTCAAAAGTTTACTTTAATATATTCATAGACGAGTTCGTTTGTGCTTATAAATAACTTTTGTGCTGCGTGGATTTAGGCGTTGAGCTTGAATAAAGGTTAATGACTGACAATATTTATGACGTACTCCCTACTAAGTAATTACATAGTGTAAACATAAGTGTAACGTGGGATTTACCCTGCTACAAAGTAATGTGCTCTACGTGTGATCTTTGCATTTATATGTGGAAAGGGGTTATCGAATTGCAAAATTGTTCCTATGATTTTTGAAAAGCTCAAATTTATTTCGACTATGACAGGAATGGGTATTTCTTATATATGCAAACTGGTCAAGAGTACTTTAAGGATTTACATCTGTATGGTTTCAATGGATAAATCCACTTATCTAATAATAATTATAACGATCTTTCGAAATTTACATTCTTTTATACTTGTTTTACATTTGAAAAAAAAATGACAGAAAATTTAAAAATTTACTTTCGCAATCCAATCACGATATCCTTTCCAATTCTTGCAAATCATGATATCCTCTAGGAGTAGAGAATGTTGCGTAGAAAACGCACTTCCGATGTCTGCGTCCTCTGAATTCGAGGGGGTATCGCATTAATCGAATTCCTCGTCGCGATTTCCGGAAGAATTGGGTGCTCGGCTTGGCGGCTCTGAATCGACGCCCTCGGCTCCGGTGTGCGATAATAATTTGTCGCCCGCCGATGCGGGTACAATTCACACATGTTCTATGAATTTTAATAGAGTTCTTTTTATAACATGTTGAACAGTGCTACACTCGTGCAACTTACCGGCCGGAAACTCATTGTCGGTAAAATATAAACAACTTGCTCTTTAAAAGATTTCTTAAAAATTTATAACATGTATAACATTTGTGATTTAATTTCTTGAAAATAGTTTTTTAGAAAAATTAAAAACTAGTTCTTATTTCAGAAAATTTTGAGTTATACTGAAATACATTTTATTTTTGGCTCTGGACGTTTTGTCGTGGGAGTTGAGCAACAAAGTTTGCTGTCTATATAATAATATTCGGTGAGCTACACCGGCAATTTGATAGGTCAAAAATAATAATTTTGGCATTCGAAAAAGATTGTTCAAAATATGAATAAAAAATTTGTAAAAAAAAAGAATTCGGAGAATTAAAAATGAGTTCTATATACCACAAAATTCTGAGTTATACTAAAAGCATTTTATTTTTGGCCAACGTCCAGGGCCAGGTTCGAATGAGTTGAGCATCAAAGCTTGCTGTATATATAATAATATTGTACAGATATATGTTTCAAACACTTTTTACTAAAAAATCTTCAGTTTTCGGAAGCTAATTTGTATAATTTTATACGTTTACATTCTACGAACGCATTAAATTATAATTGAACATTTTTGGTTTATTTATTTATTTAGATTTTGCATTTCTATTGCTTTTAAATAAAGTTCTTCAATTAATTTACGGTGCAGAAAAGGAAACACTTAACGAATCCAAATGAATGTTTTCGAATAATAAGCATAAAAAGATGAATATGAATCTGTATTCAAGTTGGCACAAAAGTTGTCTAGAGACTCAAGCAGCTCTGTCGAGCTGAAAGGAATTTTCCTCTAATGAAGTGAGGAAGATACAAAATTCCAAATGGAGACTGCCATTAACCTGAATTGCAACTACTTTCATGCCCCCTCAAGAGTCCACCTCATTTGGCAGCGTCTGTGTTTTCTGCACCGCATTAATTACGCAGTGGGAATAATTATGCGAAAGGCGGGCAAAAAAAAAAAAAAAATGTAATTGAAAAATAAGTGAGAAAAATTATGCATAATATTTGTTCATCTGCTAAAGTTGTAAATCGAAAAGTTGGCAGTTGTCAGCTGCACTTCGTTGCTTCATCTTCTTGTTGTTGTTGTTGCTCTGCATTTTAATTAAATGGCCCAAATGGAGCGACCCGAAAACATTTCCCGGAAACGGCAGGCCATGAGGACAACATAAGCGAAAGGTGGAAAAGCTAGCCATGCCAGCGATGTTGCACGACCCCTTTCCTTCTCTCTCTCTCTCTCGCTCGCTCTCTCTCTCTATGCACTGACCGTCTCGGTCTCCTGACTTTTCTGCATGTCTGCTAATGAAATATTCATTCGTAATCGATAATTCCGCAAGTGGCAAAGAACGGGCGCAGCGGCGACATAATAGGCAGCAGGCAACAGACAACTGCCAGCTTAGCTCAGCTTAAGCCTCCTTTCGTCCCCTCTATACCCTCTATACCTCCCCTCCCAGCCACAGAACTTGCTGCACTTCTTTAGCGCCAGCCGCATTGAAAGTCGCCATTGAGAATTGAGGACGAGAGTCAAGTTGTCTGTGGGCCGTTGTCCGTCCGTCCGCCGCTGTTGCCCCCTTTCCGTCACTTTCATCGCACCCCATAAAATTCGAATATATTTTTTACAATTTATACGCAGTTCTGGGGGCAAAAGTCGATGCCACAGCGGCATAAATCGCGATGATTCCAAAACCAGTTTATACTGCCTCATTGGACACGTGGCGCAGCTGCTAGCCCAGGTCACATCATCATCATTATCATCATTATCGTGGCCATAAGAGCATAACGCTTAAAACCAACTAAAAATACAATGTGTGGTGTGAGTATAAAAACTTTAAAGCTAGCAATAGACTATGGTAGTAAAAGACAGTAAGCTACTCGGAAGATCCTTGCTTAAGCACCTGAAGGACTTCTTTTTATCTTTAATATCCTGCAAAACCCAGCATCTTGACAGTCCTGAGCTTGAAAGTGAAGTGAACGCTCAAATATAAGAACACTTTTCCAGATATTTCAGACATTAGCCTGGGATTAGTTTTATTACCTGTATGTGGGCGGCTTATATTGACCTCATTTAAGAGTTTGAACCAACTAAAATATGAACTACTATATCTGCTAGGGATATAGTTAAGGTATAATCATAAATCATACGTTGTCCAGCAAATAATGTTTAGTTAATTAATAAATGCCGACTTAAATTTGTCAATTGCTGGTTCATTTGAAGCTAGTTAAATATTGCCCATTCGACGTGTGGTACCAACATAAAACTGACATTTTATTGGAAAATACCTACATTAGGGACACTCTCCGACGTGCTTAATTCCAACAATAATCGTTATCAATTATTGAGCATATATACATAGTTGCGGCTAGACTATAATCATAACTTGTCAAACAAAGGCAACCTCTCAGAAATAATGGCTATATTAACATGTTTAATGTATTGGGTCCCTCGCCCAGTGGCCAAGTCCATTAGAAATTCTATTAAAAGTTATTTACGATGCAACATTCGGGCCATTGAGTGTCTGCACAAATATGAGTATACTCATGTGTAGACACATACGTATACACATGTATGAAGCCATTGTAAATATGAAGTAGAAACTCAAACAAAGGACGAGTCATTGTCTATGCTATGTACATAAATAAGAAATGCAGCAAACGTTGGCACCTCAACCACCAAAACCCAACTCAAAACCCATCCAAACCCACCCAAACTGCAACCCCAATCAAGCCGAAAGCATTGACAATAAATTTGCATGCGAAGCACTTCCGCTAGGTGGCGCCACTAGTCAATGGCTCAGACAGACAGACACACCGACAGAGGGACATGAAGCCCCCAAGTCCAAGTCGAAGTCGGTTTATATGCAGATGAGCATAATTGATTTTAAATTGTGCAAAAAGCCGAGGCGAACTCAAGTGTTTTGCGGTCGGCGGGGTTATAAATTTATTGTTTGCAACTCAAGTGCCTAATGCCATAAGTACGATGCCTTAATAGATAGCGCACGTCTTTGTAGTGGGGCGGAAAACAATGACGAGCCTGATGAAGGATGGAATGAAAGCTGAGCACACTCATTATGCACTTGATGCAGGGGCGCATCAGCTAAACTCAGCGCTGCAGATATGCAGCGATAACAGCTCACAGATAAGCAGACAGCAGGAGAGTCAGGCAGGGAGGCAGGCAGAGCGAGTAGCTGCAGCCGCGAAGCGTCTCAAACTGGAGCAAGGACAGCGGCGACAGCAGCATCAACAACAACAACAACAATTGCACATCCACACAACAACAATATCAAAAGCGAGCTGGAACACAAATGGCTACATTGCCTCTGTCAGCAGTCAGAGTTGCGCACAAGTCGTGTTTGCCTTGCGTGACACGATTTAAGCACGACTCAACAGGATGTGCTCGTAGTATAAGAAAAATAATAACAAATTTTATATTTAAGAAAAATAGGAATCGTCATTAATAATTGTGTAATCAATTGTCAAGAAAGTAACTCCTTAAAGTATATACGTATACATTCGTGATCAGCAGGAGGAGCCAAGTCGATTTAGCCATAGATTGACGACTCTGACACAGCATTTAGTTAACAATTTTAATTAGAGTCATTATTAATGATTTATTGCTTATTCAATGGGAAAGGAACAGGTGTTCAACATTTAATAGACAATTTTGGGATTGAGGTTTGACATTCATGACAGAATAGTGAAGAGGTGTAAGCCGCGTGGTTACTACTACTACTTTATTACTTCCAGTTTGTTATTCCCCTACTACTAGATATGTTCAAACATAATTTCTTGCCTACCACGCTCAAATTAAGTTTATTCTATATAATCGATAACTACCCCCATTGTAGTTAGCTTTCTGATAAGAAATAACTATATCTTAGCATCTTTTTCAGCAACTGCTACAATGTTTTGAAGATCTGTTAAGATTATAATTGCTTTGACAGCCTTGTTGAGGGTATTATAATTTTGATTTCGAATTGAATCTATAAAATATATATATTCCCGTTCAGCATGATATTGAGGCATATATGCGCAGGACTTCGTCAGCTTCCAATACATCTTCCTATAACGGAAACTTTATTATTAACGGAAATTTATGCTGCACGTGCCCACCTCTGAAGTCGACTCACAAGTACAGTTAAGCAGAGAGTAATTCCCAGAGTGGCACGAAGACATATGTGCAGCAACCAGCCCCAGTCAGGCAGGAAGGCAAACAGGATCTGGCTGTGGCCTCAGCCTCCCTGCAGGTTGACCGGCCAGCAGCTGCAGCTGCCCGTTTGTTGTTGTCCAGCTGCCAGCAGTGAGTCCTTGCAACCAACAACAACAACAAGAGAAGTAGCAGCAACAACAGCAGTAAAAGCAGCAACAATAACTATGACAGGCACCTTCAATCGTGTCCTGATTATGACAACTCAAGGAAATGTGGCCTGACAGAAAAGCAGGCAGGCAGGCAGGCAGGCAAACAGCTTCTGGCAATGCTCGAAATGTGCCAAAATTCTCCATGGAGACAGGCTTTCAGGCAGGCCTCACATATACATACACATACACATATGGGGGAGGCACGCTCATAAGTGCTTCTGTATCTGTGTTAATTGCCTGGGTGTGACATCAAATATAAAATATAAAAAAACATTGCAAACGCGCAGGGAAATTCAGTTTCGCAAAACGTGGGAAATCAATTGGATTTCATTTCGAGTTGGCAGCCAAACTGACATCGACCTCAACAGCACCTCTCCAGTATCATGCCGCAAATCAGACAAAATTAAAACGAACAACATGTGTATATATATACATATGTATATATGGGCTGCTGGGAGAAGGTCGACTTTTAAATGCTCTCGTCTTCCATTAACGGAAACTTAATGTTTTAACTTTTTAATATTAAATATCAAGCGAAGTTTAGCACAAATATTTTGATACAGCAAAATACTGACGGCAAATCAGAAAAGTTTAGAGACGTCAATTTTAGATGTATCATTTGCCTAGAGAGCAATTAATGACCTAAATAGTTTAAAATTGAAAATTATTTCAATTTAGCGAACGATTTGGTGGATCCATGAAATGCAACTTTGATTCTGTATTTGTACATGGATTTAAAGCGGAAATCATCTTGCCACATTTAAATGTATTATTGACCATCGTCAAAGGTATCGTTTTTAAATATCGATTTAGTTTTGACAAATTTGTGAAAGTGGAAAAATATGTATTCAATTAAATTTTCTTTGGGAAAAGTCTTAACATTTCGAATTTTCCAATTTATTGGTTCTATTATTCGGCCAAGCGATGGCAAAAAATGTATAGCTTGGGAAAATGGGTTCACTTCGAAGTCTTTGATTAAATTTGATTTTTTACATCTTTAAATTCTTTGGGCTGATGAAAAAGTCACGTTTCTATTTATATGCCCTCTGCTGTGGATTGAGTGTATAACGATTGGCAGCTCTCTTGGGGTCACGGCTTAGTCGCTATGTTGGCGTGGACTGGCAAAGCGAATGAGTGACATGTGATATCAAATTACCGTTATGCTTATGCACCTCCCATGGGAGCCTAACAAGCGCTGTGGGAGAAACGGCCGAGGGGGAGAAACTGGAGAGGAGGTAATCATGTAAATAATTTCGCATTTTATTTTGTCCGTTGCAGGTGAAGGAGTGAGACAAACAACGAGAGATACAAGTTGCCTGAGAAAGAGATAGAGAGAGAGGGGTATATAGAGTGAGAGAGTGAGAGAGAGAGAGAGAGAGACGGTAAGGAAGAGCGCCGATTGGGAGGCATCCGATTTAGCACGACCAGGCCACGCAACGGTGATGTGGGACACATCCCGCAACGGGAAATGCAACAACCCCAACGTTATATACCGTCTGTATCTGATCTATATGGGACGGACGAGATAGAACTGCTGCTGGACGAGATACGTGAGCTGGAGCTGGAGCCGGTCTGCTGTCAGCTGGACGATGAGCAGGACTTTGAAATAGCTGGCAGCAGGGCCGGTGAGCTCTCGCTCTCACTCGAATCGCCACTGGGTACGTGCACCTCGTGGGACTCGCACGCCAACTACAAACAGCAACAACAGACGCCGCTGCCATGGGGCGTTGCCCTACACTGTGATCCGCAACACTTGAAATCGCCTACAGGGATTGTGCGCATACTATTGGTGGTCAGTGTTAACCAACTAACTAACTCAATTGTTATTAATAAACATTCTCTGACTCTCTTTCTCTCTCTCTCTCTCTCGCTGATTGCTTTCAGTTATCCTCGGCCGTCTGTCTGGCCTGCGAATGCTCCGCGGGCACTGTACAGGTCGGCCTCTTTCTACTGCCACTCATCGGACGCCTGAGGCTGATGGTCTTCTGTGCGCTCTTCTCGCTACTCATCACATGCCTAATGCTCTTTCTCGATATATCGCATATAGCGCTCATGTTTCCATTCAATTGGACGAAAGTAGTAAGAATATCCATCAAAAATAACACATTTAACCTTGGCTCAAGCTTAACTTATTATATATTTATTTATTTGTTGTTCGAGTATTCAATTTAATTATTTTTCTATTCTTTATTCCATCTATTTTAGCTCATTGTTTTCGGTTCCATTTATTAATAATTCGATAAACTGAAACTTTTATAAAATTTAATTTGTTTTAATTATTCTTTGCTTTGGGTTCCATTGCTGACAATGAATAAATAATTCGACAAAATCAAAAATTTACAAATTATTCCAATTATTCCATTTTTTTCTTTTGCTATATTATTTATTATTTAAGGCAGCCAAATTAGTTCATGTACCCATTACAAATAATTAAAGTGTATTTAATAAATTATGTATTGTGTGTGTTTTTTTTTTGGTTGCCTCAACAGAATACGTGGATGTACCTGAGTGTTGGTTTAATATTTATTTTGAGCTCCACGCTGCTCGTCCACATGGTGCTGTATGCCACTGAGTACACATTTGTATCCAAGCACTCCAAGGACACGTTACTAGCCACTGGCGTAAGTAGCCACAAAACTTTGCCAATAAACTGACATAATTAATTTTGATTGCATTTTTGAATGTTGCCTTAGATAATTGGCTATATCTGCGCCTTGGAGGCACTGCTGTTGTCCGGCATTGCCTCGTGGCCCTGGTCCCAGTACCGTCAGGTGCCCGACGATGCCAGCGAACTGTTTATCGAGGATCGCGAAATGACGCCGATGAGTCCCATCAACAGCACCGATCTCCTGGCGCCGTATCAGCACAGCAGCCAAACCAATGGCAATGCAACGGCCGCCGATCAATATAACCAACAACAACAATCGTCCTATAATCAAAAGCCTTATATACCTGGTAAGTGATGCACTAACAGAGATAAAATACCTTAAATACCTGAAAAATATGTGAAATACTTGTATTACTGCTTAAGATTGTTAAATTTGTAAACTTAAGGCTTATTTTTAAATAAGACAAATTATTCTCATAATCTGAATCTCTTCGACAGCCAAACGACCCAATGAGCTTAACCAGCGTCCAACATTGGGTCACACACAAACCGCACGCATCAAACCCAATCAGCGTTATCGCGAGGGCTATCATTACCAGCCGGTTGCGTCCACGTCCCGCCAGAGTCCCACATTCGTCGTGGGCGATGATCTGGGTGCCGGTCCATCCACATCCCGTTCCAATGATAATTCTAGTGCGTGATAGTTTTTATTCCTCAACGACAACAACAAGAAATTTATATGAACAACAAACACAAAACACAAAAAACAAAAAACACAAAACATAAAAAACGAAAACTCAAAAACTTTGTCCACTAAAAACAAAATTTCAGCGTTAGAGAAAGTTGAGGTTGCATTTTGGTCAATGTAAAAGATACAAATTGTTGATTAGTTTAAACAATAAAGCAAAACTCGTCAAGAAGTTGAAAAACAAACAAACAAAAACAAAAACAAAACGCAAGCAAACAATAATAAATTTAATATCTGTGTGTGTGTGTATAACAAGGTAAATTATGAGCAGAACTTTAATGAATTTAAAACAGGATGAACAAATTGTATGACAACAAAAACAAAATTTAGTTAAAAACAAAAAAAAAACACAAGTAAAATTGTCGCATAGGACTCGAAAATTGAGCCACATTTTGTTAGTTGTATAAAAAAAAAAACTATATTGTTAGTCGAAAAGGATTGAAAAACCTTAATTTGAATGTGAAACAAATGAAAACCAGAACAAATAAATAATTGGCAATGCTTTGGGCCGATTGCACAAAAAAATTTATGAAAAACAAAAAACGATTCACAATTTTCGACAAATTCGAATGCAAGCAAGAAAAAGTGTGTCATGAAAAACAGTCGCATACAATGAGCATGGAAATGGAAAATCAACTTGTTATAAACGTAGTTTTGCTTATTTTTTAATAAAAACAATAATTCAAGAAAAACCAACAACAACAATATACTGATCATTTCTCTTTTGATTTATTTATTTATTAATTTGTTAGTCTTTTTTCACAAAAGCGACTTCAAGTCGCAGTTCTCACAAAATGCAAAGTGCTATCAAAATTCAATTAAGCTGTGGCTGCTGGCGCTGCACCGGCTGCTGCTCTCTATTTCAAGCCCAGATCCTTTTCGATGGTGTGCGAGCAGACGGTCATCATTTCATCCTTGATCTTCAGGAAGTTCTCCACAGCCGCCGGCTTGGCCTCTGGCCATGCGGCTAAATCCCGATAAATCGGACGACAGAATTTCATGCGGAAATTCGAGTTGGCAAACTCAATAATCTCGGGCAGCCGTTGGATAAGCCGGGCACGGATAATCAACCGATTTAGCCGGAAAAGCACCTCGGCATTCTTCGATTGCTTCAGATTGTAGGTGCACTCGAGCAGCTCTATTTTAGCTGCATTTAGTTCAACAATGTCCTTGCTCTCGATGAGTTTGCCCAAGAAATCAATCAGCTGGTGTATGGAGATGGACTGCTTAATGTCCGAACTCTTGGCCAGCTCATCGACCGTCTTGCAGCTCCATTGAGTGGCCAGCTCCTTAGTCACGTTCGCCAGCGATTCATCGAATCTGCAAATAGACACTGAATGAGTACTTTCGGTTAAACGCAGAGATTAGTAAATTTACTTGGGTATAATTGGCGGCATTCCCTCGGATGTCAGCCACAATTCCCAGTCAATGAGACACAGTTTATCCTTCTTGTCCGTATCCTTGAAATAGTCGTACAAAGCTCCCTTAAAGTCATCCGTCACAATCGATTTGTAGGCAAACTTCTTGAGGTAATGGCGCAGGAAGGGCTCAAACACCTCCGGTCCACCAAGCAGATCCTCCAAATAACGCAGGAAGGTGGAGCCCTTGATGTAGGGCACCGAGGAGAATGCATCATCTGGTCCACAATTAGTCAAATCGATAACCAGCCGGGTGAGCTCCGGTGTGTCTGCGAGTTGAGTGCGTATCTGAAGATGGAAATTAAATTAGTAAATTGTATATCCAAAGAGAGAATCCGTCCTTAGCACTACTCACACATTCCTGCAGCTCGGTCAGATTGCTGAGCATGCGAAAATCGAGTTCCTTGGCGCCCTGCATGCGACCCACAATCTTCGTCTCGACGAAGACGGTGAAACCCTCGTTTAGCCAGAAATGCTCAAAGTTCTTGTTGGTCACCAGATTACCCGTCCAGCTGTGCGCGATCTCATGGGCCACCACATTCGCCAGCGATTTATCACCGGCCAGCAATGTGGGCGTGACAAATGTCAGGCAAGGATTCTCCATCCCGCCAAAGGGAAATGAGGGTGGCATCACCAACAAATCGTATTGTTTCCACACATACGGTCCGCACAAATCCGAGGCTGTCTTCAGCATCGTTGACGTCTCCGAGAACTCCTCGGCACAGGCATCCACAATTGCCTCCTCGGCCCACACATTCGAGTTTTCGCCCAGGGGACGGCACACAAGTTTACCAATGGCAATGGCCACCAGATACGAGGGTATTGGCACCGTCTGTTTGAAGTACGTCTTGCCCGGCTCATACTTATCGATGATGGCGCTCATCAACGCAGTCAGCTCCGTAGGATGCTCCACGACGGCATCGTAGATGAACTTCACTGCCGGCGTATCCTGGCAGGGCATCACCGAGCGCGCGTGTATCGCCTGACATTGCGAGAACATATACGGATGCGTTTTGCCCAGCGTTTGGGCCGGATTTAGCCACTGCAGGCCACTTGCGTTGCTGGCCGTCTCGTAATCAATGCGCACATTAAGACTTGAGATTGGAGATATGATTACAAAAATATTATTTACAGTTGCTATAAAGATTAGCTTATCTAACGCACCAGCCTTTTACCGTGCCCGTTGGCAGCTCCAGCGTCAGCTTCTGTCCAATATCGGGCACGGGATCACTGACGAAGAAATTGATGGGCAAATCCCCGCCGCCGGTCAGCAACGTTACATTCTTCACATCAATATCACGCACATCCAGCAGCTGGCAGAGGAGAGAAGAATATTTATTTTTGGTTTGCTAAAGATTATATTCAGTCAACACTCACAATCTCATCCAGATTGTTGGTAAGCACATTAAATCTGTGGCAAACGCTGCCCCGCAATTTGGTGGCTCCAAAATCCACTTTCCAATTGATGGCGGTGTACTCGGTGGTGATTAGTTCCGGCTGGGAATACGAGCTGGGATCAACTGTGCTCAAACGACTCATACTGCGTTGTTGTTGTTGTACTTTGTAAATGGGCAACAGTTGCGGATGTAGCGACGAGCACAAGTTTCGTTTGACAACTGCAAATAAGCACAAAAGAAAAGAAATTGTTTAAAGCCTAATTCGAGTGGCCGATAATTAAGATTAGACAAGAACTCAGAACTCTGAGCTGAACAGCTGCACTCAAAAGCGAAATGCTCACCAGCTGCTGCACAAATAATTGAAAACGCAGATGTTGATGATGATCACACGCTCCAAAAAAGCGTGGGAGATGTTGAAAAAAAGCAAAAAACCAACAAAAAATTTGAGGATAAATGCAAATCACTCACAAAGCGTCGATTGCCGGCAATAGAAAATAGACGAATAACCAGGGATGCCGCTGTGCTATCGATAGCAAAAACATATCGATGTGCAAGCTTTTGAATATGTGGCGGCAAGTGTAGTGGTGGCAATTTAGCCTTTTTGCAATCAGATCTGTCTTTAACTCAGCTTCCACATATGCAATGTAGATCTCGTGGGCCTCGAGAGCGAAAGCTCTTTTAGAGCCTGTTGGCGAAGCACAGCATGCATGTAGAGAGCAAGAGCGTTGTGGGTGGTGAGAGAGCATGGAAAATACTTGTGATCCCTTAACTTTTCTTATATATTGGATTCGAGCTTAATGAGTGACCTCAGTCTGTCAGCACTTGCCAATTTGATGGTAGTCACAGTAAAATTGTTAGAATTATTTTTAAATATTGTTTTGCATAAATTTCTTCCACACCAAGACTAGTTGAGATATAAAAAAGTCAGACGGACAAATTCCATAACAATTCCAGTGTCCCAGTTTTCTTTTAGTGATGCTCATTCCAAGTGGTATCAAATGAAATCCACAATAATGTTTATAAAACAATTTATATTTGGCTTAGCAATAAACTTCTGAAATGACTGCCTGCTTAGCGCAGCACATAATCCTTGGGATAATCCATGATTGCTGGAAAGTTTTCCAGTGTCTCCTTATCAATGTGATCCAGTCGCTGTGGCACAGTGCGCGGCGTGCGAATTTGATTTGTGATATTCTCTAGAATATCTTGGGGAACTTGATCGTCGTGGAAGAGATGCAGTCGCTGCATTGTGTGTCTGCGCTGGAGATTTCCATTCATGGAATTGTAAACAGCCTTCTTCATGACCATGGTGGGATCCTTTTCGTGGAGCTGCCAGGCGAGTGTCCACGATGCGCCGCCCGGATAGCCAGTGTGGTGGAAATAGACACGTTTCAGCCACTCGTCGCCAGGTAGCGCTATCTCTTTGGTATTAATTAGCACCACATGATCGCCGCAGTCGTCTAAAACGAATTCAATCCACATTAAGGCTTGACCGGGGACAAAATGGAATTAAAGCTAACCTAGACTTGTCTTATTCTTCACTGCAATAGCGCCCTCCAATGACCGGCAGCAGAGGCTTTACACACACTCGCGCCGCTTATGACGTAATTGGCACACAAACAAACACCGTTTTGAAACGCGGTTTTCACTTAAAACTATTGTGAAGCACGAAGTTAAATATTCCTACTTACTCATTGGATGATAAATGGGCTTATGCAGGCCCATCAGATGTGTTTTGACCAGGCGGGCAGACTCGAAAGGATTTTGCCAGGTGCAATCATAAATGTGCCAAGTGCGAGCAAATGTCGCCCATTGCTGCAAATAGTCGGGATTTGAGTAATGGCTCTTGATGGTCTTGCCTCTAATTGATACCAACCTGTACACGCTTTGCTATCGACATAGCTATTTATTTTAAAATTTCACTAATTTCAAAACAGACAATTTAAACAGATTTTATTTACATGCCTGCCACGTTAAGTTGGATGTGCGCAATTTATGACGCACTTGAAGTTGGCTGTGCGTTATTTTGGACTCACTCTAAGTTGGCTGTGCGCAATTTGTGACTCATTTGAAGGTGGCTGCGCTCCACTAGTGCTGCCAATCTAATTTCAGAACGCTGTCAGAGAATGGCAGCACTTCATTGTGGCACAACTTAAGTGGGCGCGCTTTTAAAATTTGAAAAATGAAGTAAAAATTTGAATTGATGATTTTTGTTATTTATTTTCGTTTGTAATTTCATTTAAACATTTTCTATAGTTACTAAAATTACTTATGCACTGTTTATTATTAATATTATTTAAATATTATTGAAAATACATTAGTTGTTTCACGAAACAATTTATTAAACATCCTTGGTACGTTCGCTGCCTTACAGTTTGCCTTCTTTTTATTCTATTTACTCTTTGTGTTAATGCAAATATAATTAAAAAACTAACAAATAAGTCTAGATTTAGTTACAGTTTCTCACTTAAATACGTTTCCATATCTCTTTCCTTCTTTCCTTCATCTCTCATTCATTTTCAATACAACTTTTCATGAACTTAAATTAGCTGTTTTTTTTGTTTTCCTTTTTTGCTTTTGTTAATTCGATTTACAACTGGCCAAGTGCGTTTACTTTTTATAGTTTAGTTTACTTTGCAGTTTATATATATATATTTATATATATATACCATATAATACACACGAGGTTCTTCTTTTTATATTTTTGTTTTTTTATTTATAGTCAATTTCTCGTTTTTTTCTTTCCAATTTGGTTTTAATGTACGAATATGAATTTTGTTGTCTTATTTTTCGTTTTTTCGATTCCTTTTTTGCATGTTTAATGAAAATATATATATATATATATATATATATATATATATATATATGCATGTATTTATATAAAAGTTATTTACAATTTGTGTTTAATGAAATTCCCTACTTGACGAGATTTTTTTTTTTTGTTTTTAATGCGAAATTATTGTTAAAACTTTTCAAGTGTATGAGCATTTTTGTGTTTTTTAGGTTTTTTTTTGTTTTGCGTTATTAATTTTATGCGAAACTGAACAACAGAAATGTAGATTACATAACAAAAAAAACGACAAAATGAAACTGGAAACTTTATCGTCGGCTCGCCGCCCCAAATACCGAAAATCAGGGAATATCTGAGAAATAAGACCCAGTAAGGCAAGGCCAGACCCCAAGATTTAGATCTTAAAGCCAGCCAATGACCTACACAGACTAATTATCTTTTCTCTATTTCTTTTTTTTTTGGCACCGAAAAAAAAATCAGAAAAACCGATAGACGAATATTCTCTTAAAGTGATCGCTCGATATATTGAATATGAATGGAAATTTAAACAGGAAAAATGAGAGCATTTTCTACTAACTTGATGAATTTGTGGTCTATGGAAATCTTTGAATTTGTAGTACTTAAAAAATCAATTCCAAGTCAAGAACAAAATTCTTGATTCTATCTTGAACTCAGTTGGTTGTTTTACCTATCATTTGTCAAATCTCGCGCTAAAATTCTTAATTCAAGTTCAAGATTCGCCTCGATTTTGTGTCTCTTTTAACGAGCGACCACTGTACATAGTTTGCCCAATTGCCACAAAGCCCGCTAGCTGTTTTTAGGCGCTGTTTAACAGCAGCCAGCAACACTGCATCTGCAACTGCATTTGCATCCGCATCAGCATCCGCATTCGCATCCGCATCAGCATCCGCATCGTCACCGTCACCAACGGAGGCCAGTGAATGTTGGATTTGCGCTCAGAGGACTGATGCCGGCGAGCCGGTAACTTTCTGTAGCATTTGCATTAGTTGCTCCGTCGCCGACTGATTGGCGGCGATGATGCCACCGCCAACGCCAACGCCAAGGCCCAAGCCGACGCCCAAGCCCACGCCCATAAGACCCACACCACCACTACCACCATTTGCACCACCATTTGAACCACTTGCAACACCACTCGCACCACTTGCACCCATTGCTGATGACGGCGGCGATGAGATCGATGTGGTTGCCGATGCCGATGACGAGGAGGATGGCGTCAGCGCCAGCTTGGATTCTGGAGCAAAACGAAAGAAGCTGAGATTAGATTCGGTACGTTTTGTCTATGGACTGCCTTGCATACTGTCATCGCTCTCCAGGTATGTCACATACGAGTCGGTGCTATCCGGATGATGGTGCGACGTTATGCCCGAGTCCATGCTGCTGCCCCCCGGCGGACCATTCATTTGCTGGCCAGGCGGTCCTCCTCCGGGATGTGGCCCTTGTCCCGGATGCGGTGGCAGCACCGGCATTCCATTCAAATCATAACCATGCATCTGTTGCAAACGTGGAGAAACGTGTTGAAAGTTGTATTAGTTGCAAATAGAAAGTAACAAAGTAGAAATAAGTATTTCAAACTATTCCGTTTAGAAGCAAGTCGCTTATCAATTAAGGGAGCCTTACTTAGCTAGGGGAAAGTCACCAAAAATATTCATCTCTATCTAGCAAATCTCGTTGGAATCCACTTAAGCTCGGTATTGATTGAAGATTGATCGTTGCTCACCTGATTGACCAACTGCTGAAATGCGGGCGTGTGCGTATTGATGGCCCCATTGCTGTCGAGATCGGCGTGCAGGGCAAAATCGCTTAAGGCTTTCCATGGCGGTTGATATGTCTGCACATCCAGACCCTGCAGATTCAGGGGCGAATCGTGTCGCACCGGCGAACTGGCAATCATCGGTATGCCCTGCATGGCACCATAGCCCAGTTTGCGACCCTCCTGAAAGGGATGGATTAAATATGGCAACAAGAAAAGTTAAAGTAAGTTGTCAACAACAACAGTTATCCAATATTTGCATAAAAAATGAAGATTTTCCGCTTACCTTCTCCTGTTGCATTTGCAGTTTCATTTGGATGGTCTTCTTTTTGTCCTTGCAACGCTTGTTCTGGAACCAGACACGGATGACACGCGGCGACAGGCTGGTCATCTCAACCAGCTGCTCCTTCATGAGCGCATCAGGTCGCGGATTAGCATTGTAGCAGGTTCTATATTTGAGGACGAGGATTAGCTTAGTTTTCGTGGGATTTGTGGCTGGGATTGTGGTTTACCTTAGCGTATGCAGCTGCTTCTCATTTAGAACGGTTCGCACTCGCGTCGGTTTGCCATCCGATGGACCCGAAGGACGCTTTTCCCTAATACTTTTATGTGAGCCCGATTCACTGCCAGAGTCTACAGATGGAGAGAGAGCGAGAGAGAAGTTTAAATAAAATGGGCAACGTTTTTTTTTTTTGTTTTTTTTGTCAATACGCAATCATTTGCTATTTTCGCACACGCTTTGAAGTTCACGTTGATAAATTGCCTGCGTGCAAAACAGGCAAATTCCAATAGATCGCAACCAGCCAAAAATAGCAATGAGTCTGCCAAACACAACCCCCAACCGCCCTTCGCTTTGTTTTCAGTGTAGATCAAAGAGGCTGTGAACGGCACAGCAATTTGTGTGTGTGCGTATGTGTGTGTGTGTGTGTGAGGCTTTTGTGCGTTGTAATTAAGTCGTGTTTCACAATGTTGTTATCGTTGTTATCTAATTTCGATAACGATCGCATCGATGAATGAATGATTTCGATTTTCATCTGCCGCTTTTGAAGACGAAACTCATTTTGGCAATTCGGCGAAAAAATAAATACTCAAAAACTTTTATACAAATTAAAGCCTCAAGCGGCTGCGATGTCGACTGTGACTGTGACGGTGACTGTGACTGTGACGGTAAACGGTGACTGGGAACAGCAAACTGCGAACTGCGAAACTGTGACTAGACTTCAAAGCGCCGCAATTGCTGTTCAAACACTTTTGGGGACGGCAACTCGAGTAGAAAACAAACAAATGTGGAACTATGAATGGGCAGACTGAAGACTGAAGACTGAAGACTGAAGACTGCAGACTGCAGACTGATTGATCAGGCGATCCGCCAAAAGATTCAGGTTTGAACACATTGAACATTGAATTCCCAAGAAGTTGTTGTCAATGTTGAATGTTTGCCCGCTTGAATGCTTCAATGCAACTTTGACTTTTTTGTTTGCCTCCTCTCGGCAGTGGAAGCAGAAGAAGAAGAAGCAGCAACAGCAGCAGCAACTGCAGTTATTTCTACCTTTTTGCGAAATTCACAAATCATGGGCGTAGTCAGAAGGGTAGGTAGACGAGACGAGCAATTGACCCGGTGTTAGTTAGAGAATACGTATAAAATACTCTTTAACCCCTACACAGGAAAAAAGAGTTGGTTACTAAAAGCCAATTTATGAAGCTTGTTTGCCGAATATATCGTGATTTAATAAAAAATCGAAAATTAAGCTTGTTAAACTCGAAGAACTACAAGAATGTCTGCCTCGAATCAGAAACCCTTTCTGAATGTTAGCTTTCTTTTTTCTTTCAGTGTAATATCTGAATTATTTAAGTGATGCGTTTGAAACGGACTCATGTCAAGTGTTCTGTTAGTTTGCAAAGATATCCTTTGCAGAAACAAGGACGTAGGCAGAGGGGGTGCCCAATTGAGAAAATATAAATAACATAATTTTAGAATATAAATATGAAATATAAAATAAAAATGGATGTTTACCATATCTATAGAAAGAATCCGAAGACTCCGAGTCTTGGTTTTTTGTTATAGAATGGAAAATCTGATTTAATTCAAAATTAATTTAGATTTCTTGCAAGGTACGCGTTTGCTGCCACAAACTGAAATGCTGTCTACGCTCATGCGACCGAACTATTAGAGTGCCTCTCTCTTCACTCTCTCTACCTCTGTGATAGCTACTCTCTCTCTCTCTCTCTCTCTCTCTTTCTCTATTGCTGTGGAGCCCGCACACGAGCTTGGGGCTGCTTTGACAACACCGCCAGCATGTTGATAAGGTCTTTTCTGTTTCGCGTTGTACTCGTTGCTCGCTTCTCTGTTTCCAGCTCCCCCTGCTCCGCATACTTCTCTCCGTAGTAAGTACTCCTACCCCTGCCACTACCCAGTACAAACGGCATGTGTTCAGTTTAAACAATGAGATTATGTTGACGATATGGTTTGACAATTGTCGTACATTGTTTGACGTTTGCCGATTTCTATTGACACTTTATCGCTCTTACAAGGATGTAAGCGTTGTCTTTCTAAGAATAAAACACGCTCGCCAAACCCTTTGTGCTGCCGACCCCACTCAATATACCTAATATGCGCAATACTACTACTCAGTATTGGATGGAGTCTAATTCTATTTAGCCTAATTGGGCTAGACTCTGTTCAATCTGTGCGAACAAAAAAAAAAACTGGGCCAGGTGATAACAGCTCAGTTCGAACTTGGCCAATTGTGCCTAGGAGAGAGAGATACAGAGAGAGAGAGAGAGAGAGAGAAAGAGAGAATGCAATTTGGGCTAATTGAGTTTCGCCACTTTGAACTGCCAACAATGTTTTCTATTCTTTGCAATTTAATTATGGTTGTAAAAGATTGCAGCTAAGAAGTGGAAAAAGAAGCAGCTTTTGGCAAATCAAAACTCAAGTGTCATACCAAGAATTATGTGAAAATGTGAGGCAGCCAAAATGGGGCTGGCCAAGCCTTAGCCTCGAGCTACAAAAAAAAGCCGAGAAAATACTAAATCTGTTTATCTTATCCAAGGAAGCTAAAGTCAGAGGAGCTCTAGGCAATTAGACTGGGTGCTGGAACTGGAGTTTAAGTTTTAATACTTTTTATATACGGTAATTACTTAAAATAATATTTATAGCAAACATTTGCAAGCTGATAAGCAGTAAATAAAATAAGACTCTTAATCACATTAGTTGCTTTAACGGATTCAAAACTTATGCCAAAAACAAGCCCACAACTAAAACCCAATTCAGAGCATAGTCAAGTGTGTAAACACACAAACACACACAGCATACACACACACACACACAGCATACACACCATGAAACTCACCTGACATTGAGCCCAATTCGCTGGAATGGTTATTATTGCTAAGATTTGTATTGTTGTTGTTACTAGTGCTAATGTTGTTGTTGCTCTCCACAGATGATGATGTTAGACTACTTTGCGATGATTTCTCCAGCACATCGTGATCCTCCTTGCAATACAGGGCGCCCGCATCCCGCAACGCGAACTCATCGCCTATCAAATCAATATTATGATAGGTTAAATAGGGGATTAAGATTCGGATTGGGGTTTCCGGGGGGTGTTTTCCACTCACCTGGCAGCAATTGTCGGGCACACGCTGAGCAACGAAAACACTCGATGTGAAAGATTTTCGTTTTTGCACGCATCACAAAATCATTTTTGCTAAAGGAGTTTCCGCATTTATCACATTTTGTACCAAATAACCTGAGAAGAGGCAGAAAATGAGATGAGTCCCATGATTATTAGTTAGATCCAATGTGAATACGTTGTGTAAACAGCCTTGAATGCGTTCAAGTCTCTGTCTGTCTCTCTCTCTCTCTCTCTCTCTCTCTCTCTCTCTCTCTCTCTGTTTCTCTCTTTATCTGCCTCTCTTATTTATGACTATCGAAAAACATTAAGCACAAAAAAATCAGCAAAAAGTAAAATCAATAAAATAAATAAATATTTGTAGGGGAGACATGTGCGTGATGGACTTATAGATACCCTATATGTACATATATAAATTTAATAAAATACTATTAATTATTTTATCGAAGCGCATAGCTCTTTCTTTAACCCTAATACATATCTTTCGAGTGATTTATATGTTGTCAGAGAATGCTATATCTTCATCAGACTAATGCGATATATTTTGCTTGGATGTGCTTTTAGGATTCCTCCTCATTGCCACAAAATTGACAATTGCGCTGCTGACTATAACTAGTTAAGATACGTCATATTTTAGTCTATAATGTCCTATCAAAACTCTATTCTTTCCCAAGGATATATTAGTAGTTATAGTCAGTGTTATTTACAGCTGATGAGCTCAAATATGTTTTTCCAAAAATCAAAACTTTTGTTTCTAAAAAAATGCCTTTTATGCATAAAAATCAAATCAAAAAGATATCAAGTATTACTTCCCGAAATGCCTCTTTTTATCTGTAATGCAATTTCAAAATATGGAAATATATTTACCAGTTCTTTTTACGGTTTTTCGTCTACTACAACAATTTGCACAGCTTCACTGAGCTTAGCTCCTCTGCACATTTGAAACATGTAGGGTATGACATAAAAAAAAATAAATAAAATGGGAAACCCGCTATTGACGTCGTCTTCTTTTTGTTAGCTGCTGCTGCTGATGCTTCTGCTTCTGCTTCTGCTGCTGATGTTGTTGTTGCTGTTGCTTTTGCCGTGTTTTGTGTGTCTTTCTGTCGGCCGCATTGAACATCAATCATTTGTGCAAGTAAAGTGTTAATTTATAGCTTTGCACGTGCTAATCAATTATTCAAAGATTTGCATGTCAAATAGTTGAAAATCGACGCGACGACGAGAGACACCAAGCCCGCCACTGCCACTGCCCCCGCTTGCCCCCTTTGTTCCTACCCCATTGTTGCTAGCTGACGAATGGCAAATTTTGTGAGCCATCAAAAGTTTATTGCACGTCATACATTTACCGATTTGGCAATGGATGAAAGACGTCAAAAACAACAAGCAGCAGCAGCAGCAGCAGCAGCAGCAGCAGTAGCAGCAGCCACAACATTGTTGCGGCTTGAATGCTCTTTAGAACCAGATTTGTTGTTGCTTGGCATGCTCCATCTAATTAACATGGCTAACAAGTGTCGGCTGCAACAATTCCACACACAGGTCGCATGACCAAAGCCAACTTACAGCTGCTGTTCGACTCTGACTGTTTGTAGGGTATGCGATTTGTCGTCAGCTTACTAATTTATACAATTAGCTCATGATTGAACAAGTGGGAAATGTTTAAAGCGGTGCTAACAAATTGCTATTTTATTGGGGGAAAATTACTATTAGCTTTTCATGTCAACCGGAATGTCATTGACGCTGTGAGATATAGCCTGATTGATCAGATTTGAAATTCAAATCAATTACAATTTAAAAAGAGTTTGTATTTGAAGTAAAACTATTTAAGGGAACAACTATTTTGATAATCGAAGGTTCAAGGAATATGATAGATAAGTATAAGTACCATTAAGAGTAAGTATAATATAATATAAATATTATAACATGTTTTTAGAAAATGTTTAAACAAAATTTCTCTGACAGAATTTATTATTGACGATTTGAATTCATTTTCATGAAAGTCTCTTAAATTCTGAACTAAAACAAGTTTTCTAAGGATAATTTCTATAAGTTCAACTTAGTCATGATTCACTGTATTACTCATAGTTTCATTTACACCCCTCTTTCGCTTACCTTGAACTACCTCACCCACTTTTATAGAGTTAGAGACACACCCATAATACCATAATACCACACATAATGTAAATGCATATTTTGTTAGATAACTCACCTAACATAATCACGCTTGCAATAGGTTTTGCCATCGCGCACAAAACACGTACAGCTCTCGTCCAGAAATTGCCTGCATTCCTGGCACTTTAAGCACGCCGCATGCCACTCCAGATCGGGTGCAACGCGCAATATATACTGATCGTGTATCTGACCGCCACAGCCCACGCAATGCGACAAACGTTGTTTTTCTGAAATGAGAAAGAGAGCAAACCAAGAAACATATCTATTAAAAAAAAGACTTTCAATTTCAATTGGTCTTGTTGCACTTTTATAGCTGACTGCTATGCAACGCAGTCTGCACAGCTATCAGCTTTTAGTCGACATATTTCTTATTTGGCTTCAAATCTAATCTTCAAATTTATTATAAGCACTTAAGAAAACAATGTTTTGCCGACGGCATTTGGCTGGCGTCGGTAAATAATTACTTAATCCGCTTGATTCTGCATTTTTTTTTTTGCCAATTATTTAGTTCGTTTTTTGGCTGAATACAAATAAGTAAGTCCCAAAACAAAGATGGCGCTAATTAACAAACTGTTATCAAATAATCCTCAAGCCAACAAAAAAGAGGAAAAGATGAGAACTTTGTTGTTTGCAAAACATTTGAAAAATGCATAAATCTGCCAAATGCGGGCTTACAAAATTTCTCAAGTATTTAAGTTTGTGAGCAAAACTTTTGCCCAGAATCGGATGCCAAAAAACAGAAGAAAAAATCAATGCAATCATTGCCACATTATGTGCGCAATGCCGAAGTTGTCCCCTCCCCCCACACACACACACACCCTTCCCCCAGCAATTTTTATAAGTATCTATATATATGTATTTGGGTGTTGTAATCCAGCGAAAAAAAGTTTTGCAACAGGAAAAACTTTGTTGCCTGTTGAAAAATTAAGAAAAACTTTGCCGCGCGTTTAGCACGTTTTAAATGTTCACAAACACACACATAAACAGTTGTATATAATATATATGGATTTGTATGTGTGTGTATATAGACTCACACACACATACGCGAGAGGAAGCTTTGTGGCTGTTTCCTCTTTGTATCTTTAAACGTGGCTGCGTTGTATCTGTTTCTGTGCGTGTGTGTGTGTGTGTGTGTGTGTATCTTGCGTATCTTTCGCACTCACTGCCGCTACGCACATGAATTATTTATAAAGGCGGAGCAGACAAGTTGCTGCCGTTGCCCCGTTTCTCATTGTTGCTGTTGCTGCTTTTATTTTGCTGTCTTTCTTTCTTTCTTTCGTTTTCGATTTTTTTTCGGCGTGCGCTTTTTTTTTCCCTGGATTTTTTTCTCGTTTGCTTGTATTTGTTGCTTTCATGCTGCCAAGCACTTCAGACGCCAGCATTTACTTCCCTGTGCATCTCCCCCCCTACACTCCATTCCCCATCTCCCCCCTCCAACTTTAAGCAGCCTCAGCCGGCCTTCAAGCTGGAAGCTTCAAGCGCCCAGCCTTTACATTTTATTATTATTCTTTTTTTTTTGCGCGTAGCATGTGCGCTTTTTTCTGCCCACCTCTCTGTCGCACTTGTGCGTTTGCCTTCACTCTCTCGCTTTGGCGCTCTCTGCTCAAAGCTACCCTATATAACAACAGTCAGTCATGTGCTGTTTCTGCTGCTGCTGCTGCTGCTTCTTTTTCTTGTTACTGTTACTGCTGCTATTGTTGCTGTTGTTGTTGTTGCTTTGTGCGTGGCCACCATTTTTCTTCTACCACTTCTACTCCTCGTCAGTGTTGGCATTTTGGCTATTTGTTTGCTTCAGCATTTCAGCATTCTGAGCATCAAATCCAATTAGATATTTTGCAATTTGCTTCTATTTAGAAAAAAGTATTTTAAAAATCAAATTGCGCGCTTGAATTCAAATGTTTATTTTTTAGAATGGAATAATTTAACTGAACAATTTAACGCTTAAATAATTAATCAATTCATACTCATTTCTAAGACTTCGAACTTGAATGATAAATAAAATGTAAATAAATAGTACGTAAAAAATACGTTTGGTGAGCTCTTTTTATAATTTAATATGTTTTTAGCTGGGTCCAGGTAAAATGTTTTTTTTCTATTTGTTTATTTATTTTAAATATTAACTTATTTTTGCTTTCAGCATTTTCTAGCAATTTTCTCTGTAAATTCAACTTTTTTAGCTGGCAGCACTGCTTCTCATTGCTGTTGTTGCTTTCGTTTTTTGGACAGTTTCTTTAGTATAAATTTGCAGGCTGCGTATCTTTTGCTGACTGACATTTCGCATTCATTGTTTGCTGCTCTTGTATGTGTGTGTGTGTGTGTGTGTGTGCTTGTATCTGTGTGTGTAGATGTTTGTGTCTGCCTTAATGATCCTGCGCACTGCGTTTTCATTTTTCTTTTGGGGCACGCACACACACACCGGAACAACCCACGCACACACACACATACACACACACACACACACACACACACACACACACACACACACAGACACACCGCAGCCATTACGACTCGTAATGGGAATTTAAGCGCAACTCCAGCGCTTGTATCTTTTTTCCGCTTTTGCGGCAGATCTTTTGCATGTTGTGCTGGGTAGCCCTTCCTCTTACCTCCCACCCTCAGAAAAAAAAACCGCCCTCGAAAATTCGGCTGTTTTTTTGGGGGGTTGCTGTCACAGTCAGCAGGGGAGGGGTAAGTTGGGGGTTTGTTGGTTTTTGGGTATTTGGCGCGCCGTGGTCTGCTTGAAAATTTTTGCGTTTTTCGACGCATTTTAGGTACACTTTGGGGGCAATGGCAAATGCAATTTTCGTCTCGTGTTTGTCGTCTATGAATTTGACGAGGTGCAGGGGGCAGCGGTTGGTTGGATATGTGTGTGTTGCGTGGCGAAGTGTGACAGCAAATGCGGCTGCGGCTGCTGCTGCGGCTTTTTCACTTTTCACATTGCAGCAGTTTTCATTTTGCAGAATTTGTCATCAGCTGGGTGCTTGTGCCATTTATGGCCATTTCCAGGGCCATTTTGACAACACATTTTTCAATTAAACAACTGACAACAGGCAACAGCAAACACAACAACAACAACAATAACTATTTGTTGCTATGATCTTGAGGTTTTATTTTGTATTGCGTGAATTTTTAATGAGCTAACCTTTTGGCAGCTGTCTGCTCTTGAACCCTAAATTACAACTAAATTTAAGTTCAACTTCATTTGTACAAAATCAAAATTGACAAGGTTGGAAACTAACTTGGAAAATCAAAAAACGCTTAGCCTTTTGGATAGCTAGTAATACATATTTATCTGTTTGAGTATTTATGAGTTTACCCAAAGAAAAAAACGACATGCATTTCAGTAATTGTCGCCCTGAAAACTATAATAGTTTTTAGAAATCATTTCTAAAGATACGAATAAAATATTTCGTAAGTGTGTTAAGGTTCTTCTTATAGAAAATATTTTTAAAAGAACCTAAAATTCAGAAAATAGTATCTTTCTCTCACTACTACTGTTAGTTCTCTCTTTAGCTATTTAATCCAATCTTTAAAAGATGTACCCTGAAGTTAAGAAAAGAAAACCGTGCTTTACAGAAAAACATAACATTCCGTTTTGGAAATACACTCTCTGAATCTTAAGGTGAGCTTTAAGGCGATTTTTTTCCTGAGTGTAGATATTGAACTCATCGATCTTAAAGCCTATTCAAAATTAGAAACTTTGCGCAAGAATTTCATGCCAAGTCCAGGCCATAGATAAAACGTTAAGATATCTAAAACATGAAGCTAAAATAGTAACTCAAGATTTGCCAGTTCGCATAGAATTCGTAGCTGGCTGAGTGAATATTCGTATCTGGAGCGCTTAAGCGTTTTATCTAATTACACGCGTTACGCTCGTGTACAGAGATGGTGATGGAGCTGCAGAGAGTGTAGAGGTGAGTGAGAGAGAGAGGGTAGAGGAAAGAGAGAGGGAGCAGCGCTGTGCAGTTGATGGATAGTTTTATGCTGCACTCTGTGATTGACCGATGAATTATATTTTTTTTTTGGGGTGGAGACTGTCTGCCAATAAACATATCAAAGGCAAATAATGAACGCCACAAGCAAAAGAGAAGCAGCAGTAATTTAAGCATGAGATGCGCAACTAAACCAACAGCAGCAGCAGCAGCAGCAGCAGAAGCAGGAGCAGCAACAGCAAAAGCAGCAGCTGCTTATCAAAGTCGGCAATCTTTCAAAAGACCAAAATCGAACTGGGCAACAAGAAGAAATTGCAGTCTGTTGCAACCAGTTTTTTTGCAATGGCTGCCAGCACAGAGGAGTCGCCTCGCTGCTGCTGCTGCTGCTGCTTGCTGCAATATCAATTTTTGCAGCCATGTTGTTGTTGTTGCTGTTGCTGTTGCTGTTGCGGACAACAGGCAACATGCAAAATGCAAAGCATCGATAAGATATACGAACAACATGCGAAGAGTGCGAGAGCTGGGCTAAAAAAAATTATGGAAGCTCTGCGGATATGCGCACGATTTCAAAAGCAACTACTGTTTAAGCCCCCCCCCCCACCCTCAAAGGGGGGAGTTGCCAGCGGGAAGGTGGAGACGGTTTCTCAATTCCCCCTTTTGACTGCCTTTATTTGATTTATGGCGCATTTGTTGAATGAAAATACAAAGCGCAGCCACTGACAGTTGAAAAGCAAGTGCCGCCAAATAAAACTAGGAATTTCACATGATCATAAAGCAAACTGTGCTGCAGACGATAAAACACTCCGAGAAAATATTGAAATCACTTGTAGTAAATCAACGCAAAGCAAGTCACAACTGGAAGATGCCCTGAGCACAGCTGTCAATGTTCAATATCAAAATACGTTTTGTTAAATACAAATATGTTTCTATTTGTTAGGGTATATATCAATTTGTTAGGGTATACATCAAATGGATGAGTCCTTATAAGTGTGTATTTTAATGCTATCAAAAATTGATAACGTCAAAACGGCAGAAGTTATCTATAAGCAAATGTTGATCTGCTTTGAAAAACAGTCTCCAGCTGTTATAGTCTCCGAGTCTATAAGCTGATCTAGAAGAGAATTACCTTATGCTGACCAAGTTGCTTCGCTCTGCCTGTTGCATACCTTTACTTAAGTTCATTATAACCTTCCTTCCATACATCCCCCTTTTCTTAATAGCCAACAAATGAGGCAAGCAACGTTTCTATTTGCTTACTTTCGTTTTTCTACATTCAAGGTAACGCGTTTTTTTTTCTCAGTGCAGACTGCTCCCACCAGTTATCAATTTGCTAGCCGCGTGACTTCTACGAAAATTTGTCATTTTTCCAGGAATAAAAAATAAGAGTAGCCTTTTTGCTCTTCGTGTTTTTTTTACCTGTGCTAGCGAAAACGCTTAAAAAATTAATGATGACAGCGCACAGAGCAGAAGCGGCGCGAGGATTGAACACGTGCCGGCTGGTGAATCGTGAGCTGTGAGTTGTGAATGGTGAATGGTATTCGTATTCATATTCGCATTCGTATTCGCATTCGTATTCGTATTTGGTCGACGATTTTCGATTTCTCGCATTCACATTTTGACAGACTCATCAATTTTGTAGATATACGTAACGAGCGTTTCATCCAAGGCAACCTTCATCCTCCATGCCAACCTCTGCTTCCCTGCTCTCCTCCTCTACTCTGGTCCTCTGCTGCTGCTGTCCTCCTGCCTTGCTTTACCCCTTCTTGCCTTGCCCAGGCGCATTCGGACACTGATTAGGCAACATTCGTTGGCCATTGTTTTGCAAGCGCTGCGTGGGCAGGCGGCAGTAGTTAACTCCCCTCCTCCCCTGCACCTGCCCCTCTTCCCCATCACTCCTTGTCTGTCTCCTGGTCAGTGGTCATTTGGTTGGTGTGTGTGGAAGGAAGCTGTGTGGTTTTTGATTTGTTTGTCTGCCTCGGTTCGCTGGGGATCCTATCAATTATGTGTCGTCCTCGTCTCATCTTTCCCTGTCTCTCTCTCTCTCTCTCTGTCTCTCTCTCCCTCTCAGTCTCGGTTTGTTGCAATTTTCGGGCTTTTCTGCAGCGCTCAACTGGATGTGTTTGTGTGCCTTAAGTTGGCTTAATTAAGTGCAGTTGCTTTGACAATGACAACGTAATCTTTATGTGGCTATTGGGCTCACATCAAAAACAATGCACCGCCCCTCAACCATCATTTCCACGTATATCAATAAGCAAGCGTATGTTTATTTTACATGTGTGTTTGTGTGTGTGTGTTTTATATAAAATTACCTAATTAATTACACAAAACACCAACGAGCGGCAGCCAGCATCAACAGCAGCTGAGCAGCTGAGCAGACCTGCATTGTAAGCTGACGTTGGCGATGGGAGCGTGATTGGTTTCTGTCTGTTTTTTGAGTGCATTTTAGAGATGGGAAATATGAATTGGTATAAAATTGAATATGTGAATTGGGAGTAAATTGAGATTTGAAATCAGTAGAACTAAATAAGTAAACAGTTAATTGAAACTGGGTACGTAACTTTGGTAGAAAAACAGCAGCAAAATAACAGAGAGAACTAAAAGCAAATGTTGAGTTAGTTGGCCTATTTGAGCTATGCCAGCAGCACATCATTTTGCTAACATTTTATAAGTATATATCATTTTAAAAGTAACTAAAATCATTATGCTTAAAACTGCAAGTTGCATCTTATTTTTTTTTAAAGTAATTTACAAATCACACAAAATATTGAGACAGACTGTTTCGGGAAATGCACAGAAATCATCAAAGCACAGAAATTCTCAAGGTGCTAAATATGGGCAAGGACAGGTTTCATTCAACATTTATCCTCATATTCTACACCTTATTATCCTAGGTCACTTTACTTGCCCCAAAAAGCTACTCTTATGTATTTGCAGCTATTTCGAAGCATTTCTTTTCATCTGCTTTGAGCTTTGCATGAATTTGATTAATTTCTGCCCACATTTCCCCGCCTTCGTCTTCTCGATTCAGCTGTTGTCGTCTTTTAAGCAACATTTTGATTGATTTCATTGTTCATTGAAGTGTAGACAAAGAGAAAGAAATAAGAGAAGAAAGAGAAGAGAGAAGAGAGAAGAACGCTCGTGTCACGGGCTTCTTCGAGCATCTCGAAGCGCAGTCAATATAAATATAACAGAACTGATCAATGCAAACAGTTCGCTTCGATTTCAAATCAATGCAACAAAAAAAAACACAAAAAAAACATATAGAGAAGAAGAAGAAAACAACAGAAAACAAAAACAAAAAACAACAACAAAGCCAAAAGAAGCCGCCTTCTGCAGAGTCACTTTGAAGTGTTTGATTTTTGTATTGGCCGATCGTTGTTGTTGTTGTTGTTGTTGTAGTTGTTGGCTGTCGTTTTATTGAAGCCAAATTTGAATACGAGACATGCCACAAGCGGCAGAAGCTGCCAATGGCGCGACATCAAAGAGTGCCTGGACTCAAAATGGACATGGGCCTGCAACACACAATTTATGCCAGCACACACACACACACACGCACACACGCACACGCACGCATACACTGAGAGATATTTGAGTGGTGCAACGGAAATGACCTTTTTCTATATGTATGCGTGTGTGTGCAACAAAATGCCGTCGAGCTGCAGTCAAAGCAGTTCTGCACCAGGAATGCTCTGTGTGTTTGTGTGTGCGTTTTGTGTGTGCCTGTGCGTGTGCGTGTGTGTGTGTTGCGTGTTGCTTGGCGCGCAGACAGATGACAAGCAGCGATAGTGTCGGAGCCTGAGCTCCTCTGAGCTTCTTGTACAACCGGACCGCAGAACGCAGACCAGACTCTGACTCTGATTCTGAATCTGGCTCTGGGCTCTGACTCGGGGACGACAAGAGCTGGCTAAGTGATGATCATGATGGGTTATTAGGCAGGTTGCGTTGACAACGCATTTGTCTTGGCCCGAAAACCGCCGACGCAGGATCGTGTCTCTCTCCTTCTCTCTTACTCTTTCCCAGTGTGTCTTTGTGTTTGTGAGATAAGCGCGCGACATTTATTTATGGTGTTTTAACACAAGTGTCGCCAATGGCCAAAACAAAAAAAAACACAAAAAAGAAACAACACCAAAAAAAAAAGGCGCCGTTCAATACACAAAAAAGCCCCTCATAACAACAAAGAAGGTTCACAGAGTGAAAGCCGGCAAACGTCAATTTAATTCTATGTGTTCTTTCTTCTCAGCTCGCTCGGCTCAGCGTCAGAAATGACTCGAAAAGTGTCAAATTAACGTCAACTCGATTCTCAACTTGAAGTCAACTTCAGCTTCAACTCAGCTCACCTACCCGCTCGCCTCTCCTCTATCCTCACACCAGCCCACATCAATTTGAACAACAAAAAAAAAAAAAGCAATTAAAGCTAAACAACAAATTGAAATTCAAATACAAATTCGATAACCAAATTCGAAATCAAAATGCAGTTTAACCTTTTAAGGCCACGCAACATGTTGCAAATGCAGTGACAGGCCAGCTGCAGCCTCACTATCCCCCCCAGCTACACAGTAAAAAACGGAGTTTCAACTAATTGGTAATAGAAATGAAATGATTGAAAATCTAAAGTCATTGATTGAGCTACTCTTAGTAATTTAATGGCGAATGCAACTCGAATGCAACTCTAATTTCTTGCTGTGTAGCCAAACACATTCTGACTAGTTTTTTGGTATTTGAGTTATCATAAATGCGTTTGGCATTTGGCAGGTGTGCGGGGCTAATTAGCCAAACAGTTTTGCCGCCAAGATTTTTATTATTACTTTGTTTTTTTTTGTTTCCTTTTCTTTTTGCCAACATTGAATTGAACACATTGTTGCATTCAATTGTGTTGCTGTTGTTGTTGTTGTTGTTGATGTTTGTTTGTTGTTTGTTTGTTGTTGCTTTTGCTCTCCATGGCAGGCGGCTTGTGTAAATATTTGACCTGACGCGTGTGAACTTTAACAGTTTTTATGCTTTATTTGTCGCAAATATTGCGCAAACACGGAGACACTGGCAGAAAAGCAAGAGCAGCTTGCCACGCCTCTCCCCCCTGCCCCCTACCCTCCTCGTCCCTACTCCAACTTATGCTTGAAACAACGAAGTTGCCTTGTTTGCATTTCGGGCCTCGGGGTTGTTCAAGTTGTTCTCGTTGTTCTCATTGTTGTTGTTGTTGTTGTTGCGCATGCGCGCACCTTTTGCACTTGAGCGACTTGTTCTGGTGTGCCTTGCAGCATGGTGCAACATGCGTTAGCAACATACTTTTTACAATTCGAATGCTGCAAATGCTGCAACAGATGCAACTAGAGAGGAGCAAAAAATGCAAAAAGCCAGCAAAATGCAAATCAAATGGCAAAAAACAAAACACAAAAAACTTAAAGCAATAAGTTTGCGAGTACTTAAAAACTTGAAAAGAAAGTTCGAAATTGCATTTTAAAACCGAAACGAATTCAGTTTGCTTGTGCGTCAAGGATAATTGGATAATCGTCTTATCCTTGTTCACTTGCGTACTTCATTTATTTAAGTTGTGCTTAATAATTGTTGATTTCGGCTTCGATTTCGATTACGCAACTAAATTTCATCAGTTTCAGTTTCAGTTTCAGTTTCTGTTTAAAAGTTGTCATTATTAAATTATACAAAATCAAAATATACATATATACAATTAAGGAGTGGCAGATAATTTCCATTTTAATTAAAAATTTTTTGTTTTTTTCTTTACTTGCATAACTTAAAATGTGAGTAATTAAAAATGGCTAAAATAAGCCAAATTTATAGTTAGTATATTTATTTCGCAGCAGCTGCATAAAGGTATTCAAATTCAGTGTTAAGTTGAAAAACAACTTTAAAATCAATTTAAGAGCAGTATTTAAAAGCTCATCTCTAGTTGAGCAATGCAAGCGTATTGCAGGGCGGCTTCTTGGTAAGGGTGTGCCTTTAAGCCACATTCCTATGCACACACCATGTGCACTCTATAAATGTGTATTTGTGTGTGTGTGTGTGTGTGTATGTGAACCGTTATAAAAACTTAAGACCTCATTAAAAGAGGCCGCCGCCGTCGCTGCTTTATGGCTGGCCAAGAATCGAGTTGACCATTTAACGCCGTCTTCTTAGCCAGGCTTAGCCTCGTTGTGGTCCTTTTATACGAGATGCTTAAAGAACTAAATACATGTATATACATATACATATAGAGATATGGCAACTATATATATATGTATATAGAGTCGATTACGCACACGCAAGGGCTGAGCAGCAGCAGCAGCAGCATCGACTGAGCAGCAGCTACTACAGCAGATCGAAAAGTTGGCTTGAACTGACCCGTTCAGGCCGAAAGGAAGGCCGCCAAAGGCTGCGCGTTGTTCATGCAAATTTTAACTTCATTTCGGCTTCGTTTTGTTAATTAATTTATATTATTTTATTTGGGTGTCGTATACAAGCGGAGCGATCCACAGATCTTTGTCGTTGTTTGTTGTTCGTTTCTCGTTGCTGTTGTTGTTGACATGCCTTGTGGCTGCTTGGAATCGTTGTTCCCTCTCTCTCTCTCTCTCTCCCTTTCTCTCTCTCTCTCTATCTCTCTCTCTCTCTCTCTTTCTCTCTCTGTGGCTGCATCTGGGTCTGCAGCGCAAACGAACGACAAATTTATATTTAATGAGCTTCATAAAATTTGAATTTCAAAGGAGCATTGCACCGCTGCGGCATGTTCCGAGAGCTGTTGCCCGCACCCAACTCCTTGCCCCTCTCTTGCACTCAGAAAAAAATATGTCTATGCCAGAATTGAGCCATTCGCACCAAGCTTAACCAACCTTAATATATAAATTGAAAATTGAGTTGTGGAAAGTGCGCAACAAATAGAAAATCAGATTTACATAAATCATTTTCGAGCGTATGAAAAAGTTTTCTTTAAAGTCAAAAAGGATGGAAAAATATTTTATACTTCTGTATTTCTCAGAAATTCGTCATTTCAAATAACAAATAAATTTCTAAATCGAAGATAGCATTCAAAATTGCAATTATTTATTGAAATTTGGCAATCGTTATCAAATTAAGGAAATAAAAATCAAAATAATAATTTTTTACAATTCCATATTGTTGTTTTTAAAATGCACGCATATATTTCGCCAAGTGTGGCCACATTAATAGCCATTCGACAATCTCAGTTCGAGTTCGAATCGGAGTTGAAGTCGAAGTCGAGGTTTGTGGCTGAGTCAAGACTTGACGCAATGATGGTATATAAATTGCTGGTTTTATGGCGATTTAAGTAGGCCTGCTTTATGGTCTTGCTGTTGAGGTCCACTCCAGTCCTCAACATCAACCCCAGGCTAGGCACTCACATTCGCATTCGCATTCGCATTTGCATTCGTATTCGGATTCGCATTCACACTCGCATTCACAGTCACACCTGATGCTATGATTCATTTGGCGCTGTGTGGTCGTTGCTCGTCCACATCTTTCACGTTGTTGTTGTCCATCTCGTTGCTGGAAGACTTATTGCTGCCCACTTAGGCGACAAAACGTTGTCCGGCCTCACTTCCTCACTGACTAAAGAAGATGAATCCCAGAGCAGACCAGAACAGATCAGAACAGATCTGAGCAGAGCTTTGCTTTCGTTACGTTTCAGTTTTATTTAGTTTTTTTTCTGTCTTTGTTTTGAACACACATCTGCAACTTGTTCAGCGAGTTTTTCTCACCTCGTTGGCAACATTTCAATTTGACATAATGAGCTACATTTTGTTACCAGTAGGCATTACCACATCGCCTTAGGCTACCTTAACTAACTAGAAACCCGTGCGAGGGCTAAACTCCATCAGAATAAATCAAGATAACTGAGGAATGTTCAAGCTCTGTGGCAAATTTACAACTCATTTCTTACAAATTAGAATATTAGAAATAGAATTCCTTTTCAAAAACTCAAAAGTTGAAAAGTGAATATAATGAATATTTATAATGTATTTATTGAAAATTGGAAAATCTGATTTTCCTCTAAACCAGATTGCATATCAAAAATTCATTTGAAATTGTTTTTATAAGTTGTGATTATGAGAGTATTCAATACCAACACAATAGTTTGCTGATATTTATATATATATAGATATATATATATCTGAGTTCAATATTCGATATACCCTTTACGTTTCTAGTTTTATTTGTGTAGTTGTGTTTGTATCTGTTTACTGTCTGTTTCCTTTCTTTATGCTTAAGCATTCTGGTGTTATGTAATATCTTCAATGTTTTCGACACACCATCTGTTTTTTATAGATAGCCAACAAATTGCAAACCAGTTAACTGTTTGATATTGATTTATGTCTTTTTAAGAATTTATTTGTTTGGTTTTCTATGTTTCTCATACGACGCAAATCAAAGCAAATCAAATCTGTTTCGAGCCGAAAAAGACAACAGAAACTCGTCTAAACAAAGTTGCGAATGGATTGGAAGATGATGTGCAACTTGTTTGGCCAGTTGGGTTTGGATCAGGCCACATTTCAATTTGACATAATGAGCCACATTTTGTTGCAGGTAGTGTGTGGCGTTGCTGTCGGCTTAAATATCCTGGCTGCAAGTCAAAATATTAACAGGTAACGGTAATTAGCTAGACGAGGCTACCGTCTGCCAGCCTACTGTGTTGTCCCTGCTTCGTGCCCCTTGCCACTTGCCCCTGCCCCTTGTTCGTCTGCCTGTGCGTCATCTATTTTTGAATGAGTTGCCCCGCGGCGCGACGCAGACGTCGCAGTCGTAGTCACAGCGAGCGGTCGGCCAGAAAGAGAGAGGCTGAGAGTGAGAAAGAGAGAGAGAGAGAGAGAGGGAGAGAAGGCGGTCAACCTGTTGATAGCCTCGTCTGACTTACCCAGACGATACTTGAGATTAAGAGCTCTCAATACAAGAACAAGCGACATGCTAAAATCGACTCCTCTCTCACTCTGACTCACTCTCGCCCACTCACTCTCTCTCTCTCTCCCTCTCGCTCAATCGCCTTCTCACTCTCGAGTACTTTATAAATAAGTGATGCGTTAAAGTAGTTCTTGTAATGCGATATATACTTGGTACTTGGAACATTATATAAGTATTGCGTCCTGGCGCCTGCTGCTGCTGCTGGTGCTGCTGCTTCTATTGTTGCCTCAAGTGTTTGTTTGGAGTACCCTCAGTGACGCCACAAGCATTGTGTTGCCACGGTGGCGCGTCTGGACTTTGGAAGCGGCGTCTCCGTTTTTGATGAAATCAAATCTCAGTTAGCTTCAGCTCTAATCTGAACAAAATCTATCTAACGAGTGTCTTTCGCGTTGCATCCTGTTTGAAAAGTTATTGCGCTTGTTCTCGTTTTTTTTTCTCTCTTTTTTTATTGTGCCCCCGCTTAATTAGCCATTAAAAGTGTGGGGAAGGGTGGGAGGGGTGGTTATAAAAATGACACTCGTAAAATGTGAGGCGCAACAGAGACGGAGCTATGTGTGTGGTACATAAAGTGAAAGAGAAGCCAAACCCAAAAGAGCTTTAAAAGCGACGCCATTAAAGCGAGCATCGAGACGCGTTGCATGCAACACGCGGCTGGCAAGCGAACGACGCAGAGCACCAAAGCTGGCCAACGAATGCACCTGAGCACACACACACACACACACACACATATATATATATATATAGCCATATAGAGGTGTCATATGGCGCAGCGGGTGTTCCCAGCCAAAACTAACTCGAGCGCCCCAAAAATCCCAGCGGGAAATGCGACGCCAAAAGGCGCCGTTTAATGAGCGCCTGGAGAGCGGCACGAGCGTGCCTTTAACTGCCAAATGGTCGCTTTATTGGATACCCTTTCCACTGGGTATTATAATTTGTTAATGAGGTAAACTAGCTTACAAGCGTGAGCTCAGCATTTCAAGTCTATCTCACACTTTGATCTATATTTCTACATATCTAAGGAAGAACAAATGGCAGCAAAGTAAAAAGCGGATTCGCTCAACATTTCAGGTAGTAAATGAGTGAATTGAACCCTCAGCATTACGTAACGAATTTATTATTATTATGTAAAACAATATGTTAGTTAATAGGTTATACTCGATTTTTGGGCTTTTCGAAAAATGGTTTTCATTATTAGACTTGGAAGGCATAAATTGGAATGGATGCCTTTGCTGTCAGCAGGTTGGTTCATGTTCCTAGCACAAATCAAATCAATAAAATGAAATTAATAATTAATACTAACTGTTGAAGTTTGTGCAGCAAAGGGTATTTTAAGTTCGGCGTGCCAAGCACAAATTGTTGTCTCTTTTTGGTTTTGGTATCTTTTTGGTTTATTTTTATATTTAATTCTTGGTTCTGTCCGAAAGACACACGCGATAAACGGGCGTGGTTTCACTGAAACTCAGACTGGCCAGCCAAAACAATTTTTGGCATTATTTATCAGTTGATTTATGTGCAACGCGCTCAAAATGCACAACTCCCCTCCCCGCCCCTCTCATGCTCGCGCTGGTTTTAATTTTTCTCTTCTCTCGTTTTTTGTTGGAAATTTAATATACGTTTGCTGGGCCAAAACAGTAGCTGGAGCCGCCGCAGTCGCTTTGACAAGCGCTGACACCTTGACTGAACTTAAAGAGCTCCACATTTTTAATTGCACTTTAATAGGCCGCTTTAATATGGCCAGAGTGTCCGGCAGGTCAGCTCTCTTGGACACATGCCCCGGCTGTAATTAGGCCAATAAACATTTGGTCTTTAAGCGACTGATGCAGCTGATGGCCAAGCAGCGAACTTACTGCAGCAATGAACAACACATGAATGAATTACTTTACTGAGAGTGGAAAGTGGCAGCTGACTGGGAGGGAGAAGGAGAGGTTGCGTGCTTTTCAGACCAGACCTTGAAATACACTAGATATACATATATATATATACACATATATGAGTGTGCTAGGTATTAACTTGGAGTACTTCCATATTAACTTAATATGGAAAAGTATTTTATTTGATGGCATGAAGAAAACTGCAAGCAATAAATGAATAAAAATATTGTTCATCAAATAAAATGTTTAAAATTTTGTAAGTTTCAACTTTATCATGAAAATATATCTTAGTTTTAAGTAATTAGCAAAATTTGCTAATTTAAAATTATGATAAAAATATGTCAAATTTATGGATTATCAACTACTTATTCGAGATTTACAACAAGCTTAAAGTTTGTTCCAGCAGCAAATCTATCTTTGTAAGACTGAAAGAGAGAGTGAGAGTGAGTCAAAGAGAGAGAGTGAGCGAGAAAGGTTTTTCGTTTTGCTAGTGAATTGAGCAACTATTACTAAATAATAAACTATTTATAAAATAAAACTATGACTATGCTTCGCGCTACAAGCACATGTGCCACTACACTGAAACAATTTCCCATCTGCTCCCACCACATAACAAATGTGTATTAACCCTTTTGATTAGAGGGCTTCAAAATGGTTGACCGGCACACCCACAAGTTGAAATTTATGCGCCAAAAAAAAAAAACAAATGAAAACACAAAAATTTCGTCTATATTTTATGGGTTTGCTTTTTTCGGGTTTCCGGCCAGTTGTATTTTATTTAGGTATTTATTCCTGTCTGTCTTTTTTTGCCCCGCTCCTCTGACACACTCTTCAAGCTGCTGCTGCTGACTGGCTGTCTGTCTGGCTGTCTGCACTGGGGTGATAAAGTTATTTAGGCGCAAATCATAAATTCCAGCCAAAGAAAGAACCCTGCGACGAAGCTTATCTGATTTTGCACTTGGGCCCCGGCACTAGATCAATATATGTATGTGTTGTGCTCTGGCCTGAAAACCTGTGCGGGCCCTGGATATATATATATATATATATATATATATATATATATATATCTACATGTTTATGGGATATGGATACACAGATTCCCAAAACAGAATTGTCCCAAAAAACATCGAAGACAGCTGTGCGCCTGCGCCTGTTTGTTACCATTTCAAATACATTTGTGTGTGTGCGAGTGTGTGTGTGTGTAGAAACTGTGACACATACACACACACACAGACAGAGACAGAGAGACAGAGGGGACATCAGACAGAGCATCGACTTTGAGAGACACTCGTAGTTTGAATTTGATTCAGGTAAATTTGCCAGAGATTTTTTCGTAGCTGGTTTTTTGTTATTTTGTTGTTGTTGTTGTTGTTGCTGTTTGAGCCTGTCTTTAATTAACAGCTCTTGGCGCGTCTGTTTGACTTGTGAAATTAGAAAATTATGCCTGGAATTTCCGTTCCAAATAAATTAAAGCAAAACAAAATAAACCCACGCAAAAAAAAAACAGCAGCAAACATTTTGCGCATTTGCTTCGCTGATTAGCCAAATTTTTAATAACTAAATTTTACGTGAACGAGTTTCCCACATGAATTCAACATTTAATTACTTGCTCCCCAAAAAAAGACTTTCGATTTCAAATTGTCAGCGATTAATGATGTGTTGAGAACATTTATGACCACACAAAAAAATCGAACGCAAATGCCTTTCACAAGTTTTATGGCTGTCAAATGCTCCCGGGAGACGGGGTCCGTCCATATAAGACGTACGATCTATCTATCTATGACAAACACAGAGCTGAAGTTCTGTGCCATTCGCCTAGCGTTTGCAAAAGCCACTTTGCCTTCTATGGCAGAAGACAAAAACAAAAAACAAACATTTTAAAGCCGCATTTCTTTTTTATACACGGAGTCTATTTATTGAAAGTCGGTCAGATAGTACCATTATCTATATTTATTCTGTTCAGCAACAAAAGTCCATCTGTTGTGCCTGTGTCTCAGTTTTAAGATCATATTAATTAAACTAAGTATATGGCGGATACCGGATCTGATCACTATATCATATTGCTGCTGAATGATGAGTTCGTGTGTGAAAAACTTTCCTCTTCTTGTTTGCGAGAATATATAGTCAAAACTCTCAATATACGATTTTTCGAGAGTTCCTCACATTTCGACAAAAAAGTCTTCAACATTGGAAATATGATATAATTCACATGGGTCAGTTTTAATTTGAACTTAAGTATCGTCAGCTTAACTCTGCTCTGCAAAGTGTATCCAATCTTCGGCGTTCATTCCTGTTTTGCTCATTTAACAAATTATTTGTAGAATTATCTCCAAAATCGAGTTTAAATTATTCCGCACATTTGCTCAGTCCATTTTTCACAATTAACTTTCGAAACTTGTTAGCCGAAATTGTTGTTGTTGTTGTTGTTGTTGTTATACTTGAGGCTCTATTCATTGCCATATTTTACACAGTTCACAATTAAAAGCAGTCGATTAATTTTCGTAATTATTTAAATCAAAACAAAATTATTTAAATTTGAGCAGAAAACACATCTGCTTTGATAATTTATCTTTCTGGACAAAAATCGTTTAGATTTTGATGACCGCAAATAATTGTGAATTTTTTATGCGTGTGGCATAAAAATCAATGATATTTGATTAGCCACAAAAACTAGAAATCCGAAGAGCTAACAATTTGCCCAGCGCCGCGAAGTATGCAAAAAGAAAAGCTGCAAAAAAGCTAAAAAAAAAATGTGTCGCATTTTTTTTCTGTTTTTGTGTAAACAAAACTTCAACTCGAGCAGCTTTTTGTATATTTCCTTCTACTATATTTAATTAATTTAACGACTACTTGAGAAGTTAGCGGAGACATGTGTGCGTGCGAATGCGTGTGCGTATGTGTGTGTGTGTGTATGTGCAAAGGGGTGGGGAGGAGAGGGGCCTCAATGGGCCTGTGACATGAAAAACTCATTAAAATGTTTACAGGCGCACAAAATCAACAAAGCAACAAAAGCGACTCGGACAGACAAACAGACGAGTGACAAAAAGTGACAAAAACAAAAAAAAAACACACAGCAACTGAAATTGTTTTCATTTCAAATATCAACTAAAATCTCTCAAAAACTCACAAAACTCACTAAACTGGCAGCTAGAAAAAAAAGTTTGCATTGCAAGTTTCCTTTTTATACCCTGAACACATGGAAAATGGGTCAAAAGGGTATAATGAAGTGCTGATAAAGTATGTGACAGACATAGAAAAGCGTTTTCGACTCCGTGAATAACATATATATATTCCTGTTCAGCATCAACAGACGAGTCGAGCATAAGATCTAGAAACTTCAAATTTACAATACAGGTTCTCGTTTATCTTATTTTATCTTATCAAACACTGACCTTGTTTCGCAAATATATAACGCAATTGTAAATGTGTAGCCTTCCCAATAATATATAATATATCCTCAGCAATTTTTGAACAACTGCACAACTATCATGATCGGATCGTATAAGAAACACAGATTTTGTTAACCAAAACGAATTTCAATATCGAACAAATTTGTGCAGCGAACATTTGATGTCTTTATCAGCTGGGTTCAGGGTATCTCCCAGTCGAGCTCTCTCGACTAAAGCATTCTTACTTGCTTTTAATTTTTTTTTTTTTGTCGTGGTGTTTTCGCTTGCAAAAACTTGTTGGGAAAAGTTTTTAAATTAAAATTTTAGTTGCTTTCAATATTGAATGTGTGCGCAGCGCAAACTAATTAAGAATTGACAAAAAAATTACATTGTCGAGTGTATTTGTATCTTTGCGATGCAAATGTGCAAATACATTTTTGCAGCTGCAATTTCTAGTTTCTGTTTCAGTTGCTGTTTTTGGCTCATTTATTATTCAATGCGCTCAACGGACGCGAACGTGTTTATGATTATGATTTCTCGTCTTTCTCTAGTTCTTATATATATATATACATATATATATATATATATATATACATATTTTTTTTGTACACTGTATTTATTTATGTTGTTGGTTTTTTTTTGGGTTTAGTGTTTTTGCGGTCTTTTGTCTGGTTACACAATTGGCAGCTAACATTTGTCACAATTTAGCGTCAAATAAAATTTAAATAAAATATACATTTTGTCACACACATACATTTTTTCCTGACACTTCTGCTGGCGTTTAAAAATTTATGAAACAATTTAGAAATGCATGTGATATGTGAATATGGTCAGAAATTTTGGCTTTTTTTGTGTGCTGGCCAAATTTGTAAGCTGATAAACAAATTTTGTATGCATTTACCGCTTGCAATAAATTCAACTGCAATTTGACTTTAATTGGGCCGCCAAGCATTTAAATGTCATTCAACTGTTAATTGGCCGACGGGCACAAAAATGATGTTCTACTTAAAATTAAATACGGCTATCATTTTAAGTTAATGCCACGCCAAAAATTAAGGCATGGCCAACAACAACAAATGGTTGAGGTTTTTTATTGTCTACAACACTTAGCAAAACCGGGCTGCAGTTCAGCTGCAAGTGAATGATGAAAGATGCTTAATTGCCGATAGCTAATGTTGAAAATATTCTAAAGTTGGGGCTACTCGATGTTAAGCAATATATTGGTTTTGGGAATGTTTTTCATATTCGAATACTATAGAATTCGACAATGCATTAACCATTGTTTTGGATTAATGATTGATTAATGTTCCCAATATAAACTTGATATAAAACAAATAATTGTTATTGAACACAATATCTCTGTAAGATCATAGAATATCCTTATGCGAGGCTTTTCTGTTATAATCTAGAATTCAACAATATAATATTTATGTTGCTAATATTTATGTAAATGAGTCTTCCCAAATCCTTGCTTGATTTTTGTAGGCTAGTAAAGAAATATATATATATATATATATGTATATATATACAAAAACCAAGCAAGGGTTTGGAAGGATATACATTTATATATATATTAACATTTGTTCGGGTCTGTAAAGATTTTTAAATACAAAAGTATATAAAGACCTTCACATATATGTATATACATAAAGTATTTTTAGGCATAAATCTTTTTTTTAATGTCAGCACTTTATTTAATTTTATAATTATAAGCTTAATTTTAATGCATATGTTTGGCAAATTCGTGTTTTATATACTTAATAAATATATTGCATGATCAGTTTGCATTCTTGTATAATTTGAATAAATACATTTGAAGTATTTGAATGAATCATGAAAGCCACAGAAACCCTAAGCTCTGAGTTTGAAACACAGTAAATACATAATAATACATCGAAGGTCTGTATATATATATTAAATATAAATTACATACGTATAATCTGATAGGTTAATAATCAATTTGCTTATTGATTGAATAATAATTATTCAAAAACAGAAGTTTTTTCACGTAGCCTAAAACTAGTTGCACTAAATCTATTTTAGCCATAATCTGAATTGGATAATATTGTATAATAATGAGAATATTAGAATAGGAATAACAATATAATAATAATTAAGTAAAGAAATGCAGGCAACTAATGTTGCACAATATTAACCTAATAATAATACCTAAACAACTGCAAACTGAACTTGACCTTCTGCTCCTGAGCTTCAGCTATAAAATGATCAAAATAGCTTTTTTTTGGAAAGGCAATTAAATTTGCAAACTTTCGTTGTTTTTGCCTAATTTGCTTGCGAGTGCGACAATGGCCATAAATAAGTCATTAACTCGTTTAAATGGCTTTATTAGCCGTATATGATATGATAATACGATAATAATGCTGTGCAAAGTGGGTTCTGGTTCTACGAGTTGAAAATAGTTAGGCATTATTGTGAGTAATTGCTGGTTAGTGTGGCTAGTTAAACCAGATTGTTGTTAATTGGGAATTAGTTAGCATATAGGGCTGAATTACTATGAGAACAAATTGTTGAGCGTCAAGCAAATACACTTTCCAGCTGCAATATATAATAAATATATAATATTTAATATTTTTGGAGATATTAGCAATTCTTGAAGTACGCTTCTCCTAAACCAGACCCAAAAATATTAAAAACTCGAAATTGCTGAATTTCGTTTTTCTTTGGTTGGAAGAAAGGCATACAAGTTTCATTGACTAGATTTGTAGTTCAAATATTGTTACTATCAGTGACAAGACATATTTTAGCTTATAAGTTTCCCACGTAAAGGACTTTATTGATTTATAATTTTACTCCTTTAAAATCTGTCTTAAATTCTTAGATTTTTACATTTTCAGTGAAATATTGTCTGTTAGAAAGTGATTTACGTTAAAGTTGCAACAACTTCCGACTGGCTTAGTAATAAAACAATTAAAACAAAGAAGGTCACCGAGAAATTACCACTTGGAAAAATATATGTGCTTTTCTTATTATCTATAAAAAATGCGCCACTTTATTCTTAATATGAATTCAAGTTTAGTAGTTATAACAGTAAGGAATTTAGACGGTTTTCAGTTGATTCATGATTTTGTGGAGAATTTTTCTATTTGATTATTGTGACATAAATAGTATGAGAAAAATGCTTGTCAAACTTTCTATTCTAGGTGTACAAAATGTGTTGATAACTGAAAAATATATAAAGACAGAAAATACAAGAATAATTGTTAAATGTGTTCTGCGCAAATCAAATGGAAAACTTTTAAAAACTGTTTTCGATTCACAAGCAAAAACACCGACGGAAGAATCTGATTCATTTAGCGATTTTTGCAGTTTGTGTGGGAGAATATAGTCGACTATATATAGGGTAAAAGTAGAGTGTACGGAGTTAACTTACTTATCACATCGTGGCCGTGACAATCCAAATCCAGGTGATGATTCATCACCAGCGATGGCTGTAATCCAGTTTGATTGTGATTGTGATTGTGCAATGGTAGCTGGTGAGCCAAATGGCCACCAATCTCTGCCATTACCATATATTTGGCTTATAGACCCCGGCTTAACCACCCAAAAACACACTTGTGTGTCTTAATTCAAAATCAAAAACTAAAACTCAAAACTCCTCCAGCTAAATTCTCCAACATTGAGCATCAAATGTTGATGGGTGGCGGGGAGTTTTTCTTTTTTTTTTTTTTTGGGTTGTTTTTCTCGATGTAACGGGCTGCTTTAAGGCACTTTTTGTGTAGAGTTTAGTTAAGATACTTTTTCGCTTTTCTATTTAATTTATTTGAATTTTTATTGCGTTGTGTTTAACTATCTTGTATCTTTTTGTATTTACGCACGACACTCTTTTGTTGTTGTTGTTGTTGTTGGTTACACGCGAACAGGTAAGTGTAATAACGCCATAGGTCGAAAATATCTCGTCGATTTTTCGTATCGTATCCAACAAAAATCGGCGACGGCGGCAAAATTCTACCTTTTTTTTGTATTTTTTTGTTTTGTTACAAGAAGCGACGACGGCAAAAAGGCGAACAGCGAACGATGATGATGACGACAACGAAATGGTTGTAGGGTGTGTGTGTGTTGCTGTTGTTGTTGTTGTTTTAACGTAACGCACACACCACAACGACGAGCAGCAGCAAAACAACAACAACAATAATAATAATGAATGCGCTAGAAACGGGAGGAGAAACGCGTTGCACACGATGCTGACGGCGCTGCGATTGCTGAACGACTAAACCGGCTGTGTATCGTACAGAGACGAACGCCTCACTTCGTGTTCTGCGTTTCCTTCGTGTGTTGATGACGACGCGTCGCTCTAGCGTCGCTGCCAACGTCAGCGTCGACGTCAACGCCAGCGCAGCTAACCCCTCGTTGGTTGGCCTAACGGCTACGCTGCTTGCACACAGTTGAGTTGCTTGTTGTGTTAGAGCAGCACCGCTACCGGGGGTTTGTTGAATGTGCTTGTGTGTGTGCGTGTGCGCGTGCAACCGGTTTGGTTCTTCGAAAAATGCGAGCAGAAAACAGAAACAGGTGTTTGGCTGCGCTGCTCGCTCACGCACACACACACACACACACACATGCGCTTACATGCGGCTATCTCGCTCGGCGCCGTTTTCTAAATGGCGTCCAAGCGGGCCAATCGGTTGGCCCCACTGCGCATGAGTCGCCCCCAAACAGCAGCAGCCGCAGAAACAGCAGCAGCAGTGGCAGCAGCAGCAGCCGAGACACACACAGCTGTGCGCGAGTTAGTTGCAAGCGTTGCCGTCGGCTACATTTACAATCCACACACACACACACACACACACAGGCAATGGAGGCAGTCAACCCTCCTCCGCCTTTTTACAAATATAACGTATTTTTTTGCTTCTTTTTGCTGCCTTTGTTTTGGCAATTTTCGCTTTTGGTTTTCGAAGTTTGTACTACAAAATGGTTGCACTTGTAAGCAAATGCCGCTAGTCTGCCACTGCCACACCCCCTTCCGCCCACCCCGCACTCCACACAGTTGTTGGCTGTGTAATGCGCTTGTCGAAGTTTTTGGCAGCCACAGCCGCACCTTGTCTTGACTCTTGGCTGCGGCTGGTTCTCGAGCTGCTTCTTGCTACTTGCTAGTTGCTACTTGCTGCTGCTGTTGCGGCTGTGGCAACGTCTTTTTGTTACTCTCGTCGCTACATCATAATAATTATTGATCTTTTGATTTTGTGTGTTGTGTTTGTTTTACTCTGTCTCTCGTCCCGTCTCGTCTCGACTGTTTACCGTTTATCGCTGTTACTGTTCAAGGCTCCTCTCTGTTGCAATTTTAATGACATGTGCCATGCCATGCCACGCCTGCAACAACCTGCGCCCGTCTCTGTTGTAAGCCCAAGTGTGTGTTTTGTTGCGGTTAGCAGTTCGTTGACTTGGCACCCAGTTCTCTCTTTTAGCCTGATGATTTGTTGCTATTGCTGTTGTTGTCGTTGTTGTTGTTGTTGTAGTTGGTGCCTGAGTTGCCAAAGTTGCCAGTTTGGCTGTCTGCTGCTACTGCTGCTGATTCCCCGATTCCCTGTTGTGTTACCCAGTTAGCCATTATTTTTACCGTTTTTATTTGATGCTGCTTCCGTTTCGCTGCTTCTGCTGCGAGCTGTTAGTCGAGAGGGGGTGTTGTTGGGGATGGGGCTTGTAATCAAGGTCATCAGCTCCGCTTGGGCCACTACGCTCAGTCGGAGCCATCACAGTTAGACAGACGCTGACACATTCTACAGTGGTCGCTGCAAATTAGAATACTTTGCTGCTAAGAAAAATCTTGTTAACATTTTGATAAATATGAATTAAGTTATTCAAAATGGCAATTATAAAAATTAAACATCAAACAATATAAATAAATACATGTTCTAAAAATGATTATTTCGATTCAACAAATGTGCACTAATAATAATAATAATAATAAATAAAACATAGTTTCTAAAATTTTATAATTTGTGTTCAGCAATTTGTTTGCATTTGCATTCTACGCATTCTGTGGGCCAGTTCAGTAGATCTGATGAAAATTCTCCATTCGAAACAGAAGATGAAATATATTTTCTACTTATCCAAATTAACCACTTAAAATTTTCACTAAAAATGCATGATATCATTTCTAAATTCTTCTAATTTTTCATAAATTTCTAAATACCACTGTACGTGATAACACACACACACACACACAAAATCACAGCCACGTATCGTTTCCAAACAACTGTAAAAGCATTCGCGCCATCTCTTTCATACACACGCACACACACACACACCCATACACACACATACACACACACACCCACTTACACACACACTCACGCACACACAGCTGGCCAGCAAAAACAGCTGACTGATTTGTCTGTCTCTCTGTCGGTGTGTCTGTCTCTGTGTGTGTGTGTGTGTGTGTGTGTGTGTGCTGGTGTAGTTGTTGTTGTTGTTGTTGTGTGCAAGGCTGGCAGCATGATTTCAAAATTAAATTAGGTCCCGTCCATTAATTGGGTTAATTGAAATGCCGGTAAAAGTCTGGCAAGCGACGCAAAACGAGCAAAAGCAATGGCAACAACAGAAGCAACAACAGCAACAATAACAACAATAAAAGCAACAAGAGCAAGCGCGCTTACAAATTTAGGACATGTCACTCAAGCAATGCTAGGTCCACATAAACCCAGCAGTCCCTTCCCTCCTCCTCCCCACTCCTAGTCAAACTGAAATGCTTTCAACTTGTTGGTGGATTCATTTAGTTATGCAGCATTATCATTGTTGTAGTTGTTGTTGTTGTTGTTGTTCTTGTTGCCATTGATGTTCAATTGCTATTTAAGAGAGAAACTGCGAGAGCAAAATATCCATTTATTACAATTCATCGATGCTCAATTCTCAATTACTTAATTGCCACCAAATTAAATCTTGTGTTGCAACAAGTGTTTAATATTTCGCAATTTTGAGTTATTTTTAAGCGTCAAAAATATTTGATCTATTGCATTTTTAACTGTTTTATTTTAATATTTTGCATCTTCGCTAGTAGACTTTCTTTGACAATCTAATTTCGTTTATTTTTCAACTGATATCGCCTCAGCAAGTTGCCTTTCCATTCAGTTGCTTTATTTGCTTAACTGACAGCTACTGACTTCCTCTCTCTCACTCTCTCTCTCTCTCTCTCTCTTACTCTCTCTCTTCCTCTCTCTCTTTGCCTGCCCCCTTTAACTAGTTAATTAGAAATGTTGTGCTAAATCCAAATTGTGTTTGCACCCATTGTAAATCTCTGACCTGTCCTGCACTTTGATTGCTCCCAATCTTATTTGCTCTCAAGGTATCTGAATCGGCAGCCTCCCCCCTATTGAATGGACAGCTGAAGGTTAGCTAGTAGCTGTGGTCTCAGTTTCGTAATCAGTAGCCAATTTGACAGACCCATTCGATGTTAGTTACCAAGATATATGTACAATAAGAATGAACGACTATCTCAGACCGAAGTTTAATGCACTTGCTGCATATATCTAAATTTCACTGAACCTGTTTAAAATCGTCTGATTAAATACTATGTAATATAGTAGTCCGAGAAGTAGTCCGAGTAGCATAATATAACTCATAACTAGTGATTTTGGTTAAATTAAATACGCTAATACCATACAAATAGTTACTAAGACTCTGCTTTGATTTGATTTCTCATAGACGATATTATTCACAATTCTTTTAAACAAATACTTTTAAAAATGGCTCTCAAGATGTCTAAATATTTATTAGTTAAAATCACATCTGAAAGTGAAGCATCTATTAAATAATAATAATACATCAGAAAACTTGAACAAAAAGTTGTTAAACAAATTTAAATTCTTCGATTAAAGTGAGTAAAAGTTCTTAACTTGAGATCTTCTATCTAGCTGTTGGGTTGGAGGTGTTTGGAGAGCTGGTCGTAGCAAATGTTTGCTTGTATTTAGCATAAATTGCGGCTACTTATGAAAGCCATCCAAAACCGAGCGAACCCAATTGAAACCCGTTTTATTTGTTGTTATTTAACCCGAACGGTGAACTCAATGCAAATTTCTGAATTCCAATTTCAATTTCAAATACTATACGTTCACGTTCACATTGATATAAATCTCCACTCCCCCCACCCCCACCCACACCCCTTGTCTTGCGTCCGCTTCACGTTTGCCCAGCGTAAAAGTAAATAGCAAAAACTTATGCAAATAGAAACACGCAAAACACCTACGCAAACATGCAACAGCAGCGTGTGGAGCAGATGTAGGGGGCGGTAATTGTGGAGGGGGGTGGGGGGGGGGTGTAAATTCTGAAAGACGTTGAATCGAGCTCATCATCAGCGGAGTGCGGAGATGTTGCAAGGAGGAAGCTGCTGTTGTTGCCCCCGATTTGCGGTTCATTTAATTTTCGCACTTGGCAAGAACAGCAGCCAGCAGGCTACCCAAAAATTTGTGGCAAAAAGGCAAAATGTTTCTAAGGGTTTTTTATTTTTTTTAGGCAACTGAGCGGGTTGCGAGGCGGTGCAGCTTTTAACTCATATGGTCAATTTGCACTGACAGAAAAAATCATCTAGAATAAATATTCTTGACTCAAGCAAGGAGTGATAAATATCTTAAGCCAAACAGAAGTTCTTTGGTTGATTCTGATTATTTTTAGAATATCATATATTAATTATTATAATTTAAGCTAAAATTCTTTATTTTATTTTTTTTTATGCTTAAACAAAGATTCGATTTTATGCACATTTTTTGCCTCTGTGTTTTTTTAGGCCGTGCAGTTGCAAATCTAATTTTCGACTTTAAGGCAAAAGCAATTTAAGTCTGGGCAAATAAAAGGAGAGAGTGAAAGAGAGGCAGTTAGAGAGAAAGGGAAAGATAGAGATAAAGACGAAGTAGGAGAGAGATTGAGAGTTGCCAACTGTTTTTCGCTGCATGACGTAGCTATTTATTTATTGTGTGAGGTTGTTGAGGTGTGCTGTGCATGTATATGCGTGTCCATGTGTGTGTGTGTGTGTGTGTGTGTCTGTGTTTGTGTTTGTCTATGCTACGGTTTGTGTGTCAGTGCGACGCACGTAGTCCTTTCGTCCTACCTTGCTGTCGTCCTGCCGCCCATACCGTCCTTCGCTCTGAGCAGCGCCACACACAACAAAGTCCAGAGTTGACTTTTATAGAGTCGCATGCACAATAAAGAAGTCTATTATCCTTTTTGCCAGTGACGGCGACGTCGCTTTTGTTGCTGTTGTTGCTGTTGTTGTTGTTGTTGTTGTTGGGCGGCCGACCGACGACTGGGATCGATATCCATTAGGAAAATTAAAATTGCGGCAGAGGCAATGAACGTAAAAAGCGGAAACAGCAGTCAGTCAGTCAGTTAGTTAGTCAGTCAGTCAGTTAGTCAGTTAGTCCGTTTGGGCCACAGGCAGCCAGTCGGCCCATGAGGACGACAACCGTTGCCAGTCATTCAGTCATTCACTCCGCTAGTCATTCAGTCAGTTACTCATTCATTTAGTCAGTCGGATCGTCGTCTAGTCATGCATTCATTCAGCTCGCTGAACGGTAAAGCTTTCGTTTTGCGACCGCCATTTGTCGCGAGCGTCTTGTGGCGCAGCCACTTCCGTTTCCGTCTCACACACACACACACATACACAGGTGTTTATAACTGTATATACATGCTTGTATCAACTTACATAGGGAGACTATCAGCCAAATCGTTTGACTTGTAACAATTGTGTTGGCTACAAGTAAAAAACGTTTTATGCAAAAAGAGTTTTTCATTTGAACTGTTCTCAAATCATTTTCCTTTTTCTTTAAAGTAAGAAAAAGTCAATTTGTACTTAAAATTGGCATTACTCCATTCATTATTTATGCAATATTGATTTATATTAATTTTTTATTTATTTAGAATAGTAATCTTAACTTAATTTTGTTGCTCATAATATATTGCTTAAGAGTGGATATCAAACTTGTATATCTATATACCATTGATTGAGTAGCTATAGATAGTAAATAGTATAAATTGCATTAACTACACAGATTGTTTACAGTGTTAATTAAACTTATTGACAGATGTAATAATCAACCACAATTACAATAATTGCAAGCAAATAACTTGAATAATATTTATTCAGTTGCGATTTTCTGTCGTCAGCTTTCAAATAATGAAATATGATAATTATCGGTTTTTTTTTCCAGATAGTAACTTCAAGTATAAACAGGCTTTATGTGGTAGTCCTTATTCAATTTTATTTCATTATTGTTATTCACAGAATTAGTTTTGACTACCATATTTTTATTTGACTACAATTCAAGATTTGAAAATGCCAAATCTTTCCAAACTTGAGTATTTATCTCTTAATCAGCTGCCACATATGGGGATATAGGTATGCAAATCTTTATTTTCTTATCAAATTCAAAATACAAGTAGCCACAAAATCCCACACGAAAATTGTTGCCAGTGTATTTGGCTATCGGTTTTCGTATTTGACATTTTTGTTCTATTTCAATGTTGTTGTTGTCAGTTGTTATTGTTGATTTTGAATTAAGTTTCCAGCCCGCACACTTTGTTGTTGCTGTTGTTGTTTTTGCAATCTGCCATTTTGCAGCTGTCGTTTTGTTTTTTTGTTGTTTTTGTCTTATTTGTTGTTTGCTCCTTTTTTGGCAAACACGAATACGAATTCGAATGCGAATGCAAACGCGACATTTTCATTGTTGGCGCTTTGCAGCAGTTGTTGTTGTTTGCTGCTGCTGCTGCTGCTGTTGTTGCAACAACAGCAACTCATCTGTCATTCAAAGTCACGGTGCATGCAATTTTTCGTTATCATGACTTTTTCAATTCCAATTTTCGACATTGCCAGCATTGGAAAAGTGGCATGTGGCAATCACATTGCCACCTGCCGCACCAGCAACATCGAGTTGTTTGCATTTCAATTTGATTGAATCTATATTTCATTGGTTTGCCGAACTGCGATGCGTCAAATCTATTCGAATATTCAAGCAACAAAAACAACAGCAGCAACAACAACAACAACAACGACAACGACAACAGTCAAACTTCAGTCAAACGCGGTCTGTGCAGCTTTTGGCCTGCAGTTTGTTAAATGTTTAAGCAGAGCTTTAGTTTCCATTGATGCTTCAGCAAAATCCCCCACTTCCGCGCCTCCCCTAACCAACCAGACCTATTTGTATAGCGTTGAATTAAGCTGCTCCACTGCAGTTTCGTGGCAGCCTTAGCAGCAGCTCGTTGAATTTTTATAACGTGGCCACACACATATACACAACACACACACACACAACACACACGCACACCACACACCCACACATTTGCCACATATGCAGACTTACATAGTTATTTGCTTGAGCTTTGCAGAAGCGAGGGTTCCACTGCCAGTTTTCCTAATATGTTTTCAAACTGATGTAATAAAACTTGCAAACTAGTCTCCCAGTTTTGAAATTATCTTGATCATATTTCGAATGTATACTACTTTTTGCTGTCGGATCACTATAACTATTATATATACTATATCCTCAGCTGCCATGGGAGTGATCTGTCAAAAGATGAGTTCTTATGTAAAAACATTTTTGTTTAGCAAGTTATTTCGCTCAAAATCGCTTCTCAGTTTTCGACAAATGCATTTTATACAGCTTTCTGCAAAGATTTGAAGTCTTCGGCTTGTCCATCCTTCTTGAACATAATGTTCCTATAAACGTGGTCAATCTAAATCACAATTGCAGGTTTCAGAAGAAGTACTTAAGTTAATCAACAACTAAATGTTTACCAATGCTATAGAATTTCTTATCTTTTGAAAATGATTATATTAAATCTTGATAACTCTCGCTAGCTTTCAATTCATTTAAAAAAAACCTGCAACTAATTATTCTTTACTATCTTTGGTTATTCAAATAATGCCTCTGAGATGTCTGAAGCTGCCCACTATTAATATTACATAAAGAACGAGTGTGTGTGTGTGTGTGCGTGTGTGCGTGTGTGCGTGCGTGGGTGTGTATTCGGTTGGAGCTGCGTTGTCCAACCAGCTCAGTGGAGCATAATTTTTGCGGTTCCTTTTAAGTTTGCATATCAATCGAAAATTTATACGACGGCAAAGCGCACACAAAACTCAACCCGCCCCACAAGAACAGCACAGCCCCAACCCTAAGCCCAACCCCAAAGCCGCAACAGCAGCCCCCAAGCAAATGCAAATACCATATGCGATATGTGTATGTATGTATGTATGTGTGTGTGTGGGGGAAGGTTTGAGTGTGTGTGCGCGCGCATACGTTTGCAAAAATTTTTTATATGCAAATCCAGATGCGGAGCCGGTGCCAAAGTTGAAGCAGCAGCAGCAGCGGAAACAGAAGCTGAAGCACAAAATGAGGCAAAGCCATAAAAAGAGGGCAGCGCAATTTTTCTAGCTTCAAGTTGAGGTGTAAGAGCTGTGTGTATGTGTATGTGTGTGTGGGTTTGTTTGCTTGTTGTGCGCCATATTAAAAATGGCGGCAAGCGCTTGGGTTGTTGTCAGGCAAAAAAAAAAACAAGCACAACAAACGTTGCTGTTGCTGTTGCAACTTGTCTAGAACGGCAGCCAACCCCACAACCCACAGCCCACAATTCCGCAACACCCCCTTCCCTCGTCCCCCGCTCCCTGGCGCCATAAATCCACAACCCAGAGTCACCCTTTTGTAGCCCAGCTGAACACACTGCACTTGTCGCTCTTTTGCTACCCTTTCTCGAGGGTCGCTTCTGAATTGTTGCCAGCACCTGCGACTCAACGAGTCGTCGACAGAAGCTTTACTGTATGTGTGTATATGAAACCAACCGAACCCCTCTCCCCCCCGAACCCCCACCAAGACCGAAAGTAGCGAAAATTCTTGAGGGGAAATTTATGCAGAGCAGAGCAAAAATAAACCCAAGCAAAAATGGTGAACAAAAGTGCGCAAGCAACAAATACAGCAACAACAACAGCAACAATTGCTCAAAATAAGAACAATGAAATACTAAGAATGGTTGAGCTGAGCTTAGACGACTCAAAATATGCGCTACAAGCTGGCGGCAATGATTTTTACTCGAATGATTCAACTTAAGCATTCTGAAAACATATTTCATAAATCCTTGAAAATACAGAAAATGTTTATGTTATGGCTACAAATTCAACTAGAAATAATTCAAGATAAATTAAATTAAGAGGAATATTGCATTTGCTACTTGTCACTATAAGTTCCAAATGTGAGCAGCATAATACAAGAATATTTATTGAGATTGGATCTATTAAAGATGGTTTCTCATATAATATCGATTACTCTGTATTCTATTTAGTGATTCGAACAGACTTTGACAAATTCCAATTTTCATAAGTTTAGATATATTTGAAGACATCTTTGATTGTCAAAAACTAAAACTCATTTCTTAAAACTAAATTTGAATGATTTCTAAAGTTATAAAACAAAGAAATGTACCAAAATTTATGAAGCGATAAGCGTTGGTCTCTGTCATTAAAAATTCACTTTTATATTTGTTAGCTGTGAAATATACAAAACATTAATATTAACTCCATTTAGCATAATTATAAAATAATAATAATTCCTCAAAACAGCTGCCAACTCGTTTTCAATTCATTTGCAAACCTTTGCTACAAACTAAAAGGACACATTCCAAAAATTTGATGAACATGATGAGAAAGAAGGTGAAAAACGACAAACACAATGAAAGGGTACAAGAAAGTTGGCGCTGAAGGGGTGGCATCCCCAAGCGTTTACGCTGCGCCCAACTGAAAAGAGTATGAGTAGCGGGCGGGGGGCAGTCTAAAGGGAAGCTCCAAAACATAATGCCAAGATAAACCGTTTGGCTGAGCCATGGCTAGAAAGGAGAAGGCGAGACGGCTTTTTTTCAGTCTTGAGCTTAGCCATCGACTTGGCAACTTTTGAGCAACCCCTTCTAGCCACTCGTTGCCCGGGCTTAACCCTTGACATATGTATGTATATAGAGTGGAGAGGGATGGAGGTGGGGGTTTATGTATTATCACTGCCATATTGCCATTAAGTTTAATGCGGCTGACAAATGTAACAATTCTCTCAAATTTACTGGAAGATGCAACACAACAAAAAAAATCACGAATAAAAAAATGTGTCGCGTGTTGCCGTTTGAATTCAATGAATTTCGTTTCCGGCATCCTTTCTGGCCATAGCCGATTGCAAATGCGCTGAAGCGGCAATGTTGCAACCCCTATGGAAGAAGAAGCAGAAGAACTCAAATCCTTACCCACCAGTCACAGTCAAACATTACATAATTGCTGGGCGCGGCAACGCCCACAATTCTTTATTTATTATTATTATTATTTTTTTTTTTTTTGGCATTTGTTGGCTTTTGTGCGAATTGACACCTAATCAAGCGGAAGATTTTGAATGCATCGCCGGAGTTTGAGTCGGAGTCGCAATCGGGGGATCTGAGTGGAATTCAGGGTCTGAGTCGGCGGCGGCGTCGGTTAACACCCACAGTAAAAGATGCGTGGATGCGGGGTCGGTGTGCTAAGTGTTGTCATTTTGGTGGCAATAAAAGTATATTTTTGACAACCACATAAAAATAAAAGACTACTTAAAATGTTTGAGTGGGTTGTAAGCGACTGCTTCATGCTCTGTTGCATATTTATTAACAGCCGAATAAATGAAGAAAGCCTGTTTAATTATTGAGTTAGTGGCCTTCAAATTCTGACTCGGAGGCAATGGCTTTAAAACTGTAAGATCTTTTTGCGTGGCTCGACAATTGATCAAGTTCCGGAGAAATCTAACTACAAAAATTGCAGAATCTAACTCTAAAAGTTTGGAAGAATCAATTTTTCTAAATGTAATGCTATTGGAGATGTTGATTTTTGGCGATTTACTAGTAAATACTGTACCAGTCCTTGGAAAAGGTGAACTGCAATCTAGCTGAGAAATTTCAGAACATTTTTATATTTTAGAAAAAAGTATAAATTCGTGAATTAGAATAATATAGAGTAACATCTCTATCGTATTCAGACATATTATGGTCTAAAACATTGAAAATCTACCTAAAATATACATCTTTTAAAAGTAGAAGCGCATATTCGAAGTTCCCAAAAAATTAACAGAAATATTTCTTATTTTTATGAAGCATTCTTCTGGTCAGATCCCGTTTTTAAAGTGTAACTTTAAAGAAGCTGTAAGTAAAAATATTTTTTTAGTTTGTCCAGCTCCAAATTCGTAATACCCAATATAAACTTCAAATCACAAGTCTCAATTCATATTGCATTTGATCAAAATATACTCGATTCAATTTCGGCATTAGAGTATTAAAAAAAAAGTGTCGTCGTCATCGCATCAGCCACGCCTCGCTGCCTACGCTTGGGAGGGAGGGGCAAGAAGGCGTTGCCTCATCGCGGCTGTTGCGATTTCTCCATCTTCAGGCTGAGAGTCACAGCAAAAGGATCCTGGGCGTAGGTCAGCATTGCAGAGGCATTCAAGTGTGTGCACAACAACAGCAGCTTTTCCTCTCTGTCCAGCTTCCACTTGGCTGCTCTTCCCTCTGTTGTTGTTGCTGTTTGTATGACCTTTCTGCCACTTGATTGTGTGCCATAAATCACGCATCGTTTGACAGTCGCCACCCCCCGCCCCACCCCCTCCATCCCAATACAACCCACACCACTCAAAATGAAGAAATCCTTGCTCGGCTCATTAGTGGCGCCAGGTGCAACTGGAGGCACGTGTCCGCTGCCTAGAAGGCTTCAAAGTGAAAGTTTATACACTTTTAATTAGCGCTAATGATGAAAGACAAGACGAGCAAAAGCATAAGGGAGCAGGCGGTGTGGAGGCGGAACTGGAGCTGAAAGTGAAGTTGGTGGCTGCAGCATTGTATTGACTTACAGGCAACTTAAAAGCAGTCGCCGAGTTCTTCTTAGCAAATTTATTGTAGGCAATAATCCTTAAAGTTTAAGTTACATTCCAAAGATAAGGTGCACAGGATTGGGATTGAGATTGGGCACATGACACACTCCAGACTTTTGCTCAAAAAACAACAACAACAAAAAATGCCTCAATAAAAACCCGCGACAAATAACAAAGGAACGAAAATAAAAACAAAAACAAACTCAAAACTCAAAGCAAAACCAAATACGAAATACGAAATACGAAAATGACGATGCCGATGCCGATGTGCCGCTTTAATTGTCGTTCGCTGCGTTTTTACTTATACCCTGTAACCATTAAAAATGTGCATCAAAAGTGTATCATCAAGTTGTAGCAGACATGTTACGGATCGAAGAGAGCATAAGCTATATGTATACAGTTATGCGAATAACAAAGATGCGCAATACCAAAACTTCTGCTGGAAAAACAGCTCATATAATTCCGTTGAGTACTTGTTCATATTGGATTACCCTTTAATGTATCGCATATAGTGAAATCTTATATATATATATATATATATATATATATCGCATATCAGAATTACCACGTAAAATTTAATTAAAGTTCGACAAACGAACTCAGTCATTGAATTCGCTACGATTTGGACCAACTTTCCAATTTGAACAGATAGATATTATTATATTTAAATATGAAGTAGGGTATTTTTGCTATCGTATAGCGAATAAAATATAATAATAATAAGATGCTCATCGCACAATAAGTAAATTTGTCAATGTCATAAACTCGATTTATTTGGTATCAATTGATTTGTGAATGAAGTTTTTAAGTCTCGCAAATTTGAGCAGGTTTATATAATTGGCACGGTATTCATATAAATTACAAATATTATTTTTCTATCATTAATTCAATATTTGCTTATTAATGTATTAATTAAAGAGAAGGTTGGCAAATAAATTTGTGTTTAACCAAATTCTTTAATTAATTATCATATATATTGAGCTAAGTTTTTAGATCTAGTTGAATGGTTTGTGTTCTATTGCCCAGGCGATATTTGCCCTGTTTTCAAATTTAATACACATTAAGTAAACTTAAGTTTGGAAAGTGATTTTAATCCGAATTGAATTTTGCTTGCCATTCCGCGTCTGGTGCTGCAACTGCATTTGGTTAATTTCGCTTAATAATTGCAGATGCTCGAAGATTTAACTATTTCAGTGAAGATGCAAGCCCAATTCTAAATGCGGATACTGAGTATCTTTCAGTCTGGCATGCTTTCATTGAGAACACCAGCTTGCTTTTATTGTTTTAGACGCTGCACAGGCGCAGTCGCTGAGTCAGCGACCGGTTGCGAGTTGGTCGAGGTCCGACTGGGGTCCGAGCTGTTGTTATCAGTGCAGGTTTAACCGAACCTATAAACAACCGCGCGGAATGCCATGCATAAATGTCCCCAAATTAGATAAACATGGCGCCAATGCAATCGAACCGCGAGACGCACACACAGCTGCCCAAGCTGAGCCACGCTGAGCCACGCTGAGCCAAGCTGAGCCAAGCTGAGCCAAGCAGCCAAACCCAAACTCGAACTCAAACTCAAACTCAAAACCGAAAACTAAATGTTGAGGTCGCCATTTCAAGGCGTGTTTCGTCTCCCTCTCTCTCGCTCTCCCTCTCTCTCGCTCTCTCTCCCTCCCTCTCTCGCTCTGTCTTTGGTCGCCTCTCATTTTGTTACTGCCGACAGACAGTTGTTACTTATTCCTCTTCATCTTCTTCGTTGTTTTTTTGTTGCTGTTCTTTCGGTTTTATCTTAATACCTTTCCTAATTTCTGGGCCGCAGCGAAGTCGAAATCGAAATCGAAGCCGAAGCCGAGGCAGAAAGAGCCGCCGGCTGGCGCTCATTTGAATAGATGCGACTCTGTCTACCTCTAGTTCCATTTTGTTGCTGTTGTTGCCGTTGTTGTTGCTGTTGCTTGTACGCCTTATCAGCGTACAAATTTACGTTTTGATAAGACGACTGCGTCCAGTGGTCAGCAAAAGGAGCGCGATGTAAATGTTACAGAGTCGGGCCAAGGCGGGCAGTAATTAGTTTTTATATGTTTTGCGTCATGGAAAGTTGTCGTTGGTGTTCCAACACACAAAGAAAGTCTATATACATATATTTATATATTATATATATGTATATATATATACATATTTATACATCTAACTGCAGCAGCTGCTGTCAGCTAGTTGGAAGTAAAGTTGTTAGTAACTAATTTCGAATGTTCTTCACAATTAGAAGACAAATTCAAAATGGAAGACGGGAAATAACCAAAATTTAATTTGTAAAAGACGTGAATAATTTGTAGCTATTTTGACCAAAAGAAAAAAACTGAAAAACTTTAAGACTCGTTTGTCTAATAGAGTTGTATAGTTAAAAATTCATTTTTATTTAAATTTCAAGAATAACCCGGCTTGAATAATTTTTTAAGTTTTGATCACTTTTGGTTAGGCTATTAAAAAGCTGTAAAAACATTGATTAGACCCAGATACAACAAAACAAATATCACAAAAAATACACGTTTTGGCAATAGCAATAAATTTGGGCCCAGACATACATGTATGTGCCAATAAAATCATTGCACTCCGAAATATCAATCTGCATTGTAATCCAATATGCTACAATATTTTGTGCAAACTGATAAGGATGGCTTAATTACAGCTTACAGCTTTACGGTCGACACGCACTTAGCCATGTCATGTGGGTGTTGCAAGAGGGGGGGGGGGGGGCGTGTTTTGCGTTGCTCGCTTGTTTTTCGTGACATGTGTTGCGAGCTGATAGCGTAACCCCCCACTCTCTGTCTGCCTTGTCAGTATTGAGGCTGGCCGCAGTTGCACCCACCCCATCGAGAGAAGTGGCAAAAACCGAACAACCCAAACACCCAAACCGAAAGCCTCTTTCAATGGCCCAAGTTCAACGAAAGTCATAAATTTCACTCCAGCGAAACACATGAATTGCATTTCCAAAGCAAACACCCCCGACCCAAAGCAACAATGCCAACAACAACACGGAAAATGCACAAAATATTGCGCGTTAAATTCAATTTTCAGCGCAACCCCCCCGAAGGCAAAACAAGACAAAAAAAAAACATTCTCTTGGGCTTAATGCGGGGGTGTCCTTGCGACATGAGCCTTATTAGTTGATTACAGGACGCATTATCGTGATTATCGCGTATGTTCGCCAAGAGACACATAGGCCCATAAATAAATTTGGCAGCTCTTCCCCCCCATTGGAAAAGGGGTGTGTCCACACAAAAAGTGCACTGCAATTTCCAGCTAATAGTTTGATTAATGGACCCGGACAGCAACAGTTTCCACTGCTTCGAATCTGATCTCTGTAAGGAACCCTGCTCGACCTAAGCCCTATAATCATCCTCTGGATTTATGCTGAGCATGCGGAACGCTTCTCTGTCTCCCTCTCTCTATTGGCTTTTGCGGCCAGCGGCTGCACTGATTGATAAGATTACGGCCGTAAATAGATTATGCATGGAAATTATATGGAAAATGTGCAATATGAAACAAATGTTGACATTCTGAACCAAAGACCAAGCAAAAGAGCAGCCAGGGGCAGTTCAACATAACCGATTAATTAATGCTCTTACTTTTTAGAAACTGTCTCTTGATTTGAGTAAGTATTTTATGAAGAAAATCCAAGTTATATATGTATATATATGATATGTATGTATGCCGTTGAAAATGAGTGAAAATTTAATGTTGGCCTTAATCCAGAAGCCGAACCATCATCAAAAAGTTTTTGCTCTTGAAAATCTGTTAATTTTTGAGCAAACTTTGGCTGTGGGAAGTCTGGATCAATGTCCAGATAACATTTTTTAACTTTTTTAAATTTAAATGTAGCTTTAATCTAGAGGTCAAAGGATGACCAAAAAACATTGCTTTTGAAAATAGGCTCATTATTGACAAAGGATTTGACTATATGTATTGCAACCCAGAATAATTCCAATTTCTCAAATTTAAATGTAGTATTTCTGTAAAGGTGAAACCATATAATATAAGCAAAGTATCATTTTCCATTACGTAGACTATAATCTGTCGGTAAGCACTAAACCAAGTTGCAACTGTCTAACTAGACGAACACTGCACAAAACTGGGGCAATCTATTTTTGCTTCGAATTCAAGGTATCAAAATTCTTTGCTGGCGCCGTGAAATTTGAGGCTAGTTGTTGCTGCTGCAGCTGACCAAGAGAACTCATTGCGACTGACAGCTGCTGCTGTTGCTGCTGCTGCTGCTGCTGCTGCTGACTGGCACATGTCTAAAGTGAAAAGGGGTTGTGGGTTAGGGTTAGGGTTAGGGCTGGGCTTGGGGGGTGGGGATGTTGCAAGTGTAAACTGCAGCATATTTCAATATTTATTGCTCGGACTCGTCAAAAATTTCCACACTTTTGATTTTGTAAAGGATGCACGTCGAGTGTGTGGCTGAATATTGAACTGAGTCGCGTGTTGTCCTTCGAGTGGCTGCCACAAGCAGCAGCAGCAACAACAGCAGCAGCCACAGCCACACTTGAAACACAGTTGCCGTTTTTGTGTTGTTGTGTTTGTTGCATGCCACAGCAACATCGAACTGAAATGCGCTGCGTATTGCTTTTATTGCTTTTCTACAAATATTTAATGGATTTCAAGTGGACGCGCTCTTGTTGTCGTCCCACTTCATAATTCTTTCTCTCTTTTTTTTTCGTTTTCATTTTCCGCAAAGGGTTGCCAATCGCAGCCGAAGATTGATTTGCTGAGTGAGTCACAGCAACTGCCAAATGTTTCTACTAACTCTTAAATGTAGTTCAATGCCAGCTGCCAGTCTGGCAATGCTATTGGCAAAAGGACAAAAGTAATACAATACAATAAATGCAATAAATACAATAACAATAAAATAGCAAATCTGATAACTCATTAGCTGAAAAACATTCTTGTTAGTCTTAGTCTTAAAAACTAGCAATATAAATCAAAATCTTCCCCGTTTAGCAGTTATGGGAGTTAGAAAGAAAACTTTGTAGTTCGTATTTCAATAAGTTAACTATTTTGAAGCTGAACTCTTTGATAATCGGGAAAAAAAACAATCCTTGCAATTCCTTTAGTTCAATCCAGAAAACCCGAATTGCTTTTCGCTTACCAATATGGTTAAGAGCAGGAAATAGCACACGCTGCGAGCAGCTAGCACTTCCTAGTTGAGTGATTTATAACTGATTAGGCATAGAGACTGTCTGCAGGTAGGGTTAGTAGGTAGCCTGGCTGCCTGCCTCGACTGGAGACGACTCGCATACCAAAGCCATGACGCAAGTGACGCAACACAACAAGACGCAAAACGATCGACGATCGACGAGTGAAAGATGGGCTCATAATGAAATGGGTGCAGCGAATGCGACGGCGACGGCGACGCTGACGTTGACGCCAGCGGCTTATTGCGGTTGACTCGCCAGCCTTGTCAGTCGAACGGGCAGACGGACAGAGGGACAAACGCACTCGGTGGGCGATCATTAGGGCTAAAAAGACTTGGGCCGCGTTGTCGCGCCGCATTGATTGTGGCCAATAAATACGCAATTGATTTCGGGGCTTCTGGTATTGCGTGTCTCCGACGACTGACGACTCCGACTGACTACTCCGACTGACGACTGCGACGGCCGACTGCGACTACAGGTATACAAACGCCTTATCAGGCAGCAAACGCGAATTCCTGACGTGCGGACAACCTTAAGCGTTCCTTAAGCACATTAGCGTGGTCTCCGAAAGCAACAGCAGCAGCAGCAGCAGCAGCAGGAGCCGCAAGAACGCTTCGCCTTATGATTTATTGGTTCGTTTTCTATTTTGCTTATCGACACAACTCTTCACGGCGCTATGCCTAAGCGGCTTACGCAAGCCCCATGGCTGCCCCATGGCTGCCCCTTGGCTGCCCCGTGAGAGCGAGTGAGCATGAGAGTGACAGAGACAGGGAAAGCACTCCCCCAGCTGCCGGCTCAAAAGTTTCGCTCGACTTCAACCTTATGCGCTTAAAGTAAAGCTGGCAAGAGAGTGTAGAACATGAAATATGTCAACAGATGAAGGAGTATTATTTATTATATGTATATATATTTTGTATTCGTAAAAAATGGAATATTTCTGGAACTTTAAGTGGAACTTTAACGTTGATGACTTTCGCAAAACAATTATAAATAATTCGGATTACAAAATACCAGAAATACGGAACATAAATTGCGAAATTGTCGTGCTTTCAAAAAGATTAATCAGTGTTCAATAATTTCATTTTATTTGAATTATTTTTCGAGACGTTTTCTTAACCTCATCAATTATATATTCGTATTCAACATCAGCAGCCGAGTCAGAATATCGCAGTTGGTTTTTGTTTTCTATAGTATTGAAACTAAATCAAAGCTTACATTTTGATCCCACTCAATCAGCGAATTTTATCTGAAATTTAAACATTTTTATAGCTTCATTTCGAATTACTGATTGATTCACAAATTTCTCTGTAAACTCCAGTTTCATTCAAGTCTTTAATTTATCGGAGACAGAAAAACTCGAAAGAAAATGTGAATGCGAAAATGCGGCGTTTGCGGCTGTTGGCAAAAGCGTGCATAAATTGTCTGTGGTAACAGCAACAAAAACAGCAACAACAACAGCAACAACAACAGCAACAACAACAGTATTAGTGACTTGTACGCGCATATGAATAAATTATTGGCGCACACACACACAAACAGATAACATGTAAGAACAGTGCGTGCAAAAAGCAAAGCGCCAGTCAGAGTCGAAGCCACAGTTGGCACAAACGCATTGCCTTTGAAGTCAGCAGGAACAGGAATAGAAACGGGAGCTGTGGTGTCCAGTTTGTGTGTGTGTGTGTGTGTGTTGTTGGACAACCCTCAAACGAGGACACGGACACAGGACGCAGAACACAGGACACGGCATTATGCGTCGTCGTCGTCGTTGTCGTCATCGTCATCGTGTGTGCCATATGGTGGCTATTTTGGTGATTAAGCAGATGATACTTGGGTATACTTGCTGCACACACAACACACACACGCCACTTCAGTGGCAGTCAAAGGGCAGCAAGCCAACTCAGCTCAGCTCAACTCAACTCAACTCAACTGAACTCATCCCTGCTCTGCCTCACTTCTCACCCACCAAACACACAGCCCTTCCACGGCAGACAGCGGAGCAGCAGGAAAAAGTTCGTCGTCATTTCGTCGACGGCAACTGGAATCATAAATTTTGTTACCCTCCTGAGTTACAAGCGCAACTCTCTCAACTTCGACCGAGTAGTTTTGCTTGCTAGTAGTTTCATTCACCACATTCGAGTGGCCTCTTTGTGTGTTCGGGTAGTTAATGCCGCACAAAATACAGCTGATGACTAAAGTCAAAGTCACAGCCAAATGCCCCAAACAAACGCCAGACTCAAAATGCGAAAGCCTCTACACTTTAATGGGCTGTGTTCCATTACAATTGCATTGTCGCAATCGAAATGTTTTCAGCCATCGAATTGACAACTCCAATAACTTATTGGTGTAGTTTTCAAGTGGCAGGCAAGTGTTTGCCGATCGCTAGATAATACTCCCTGGCGAGCCTGCCGCAGATGATTCAACTGTCTGAGGCTGGGGAGAAAAGTCACCAAACTTTAAGGGGAGAAAGTTTGAAAGTGCCATTGGAAATGTATTCAAATCAGCTACTAACAAAAGTTAATGTTGTAAAAATGTTAAAAGTATTATTTACATTTGTTAATTTTTTGTAACTGTAAAAACAAATTAAATCATTTACATAATTTTTTACATATTTTTTTTAAATATATGATTTTAGATTTGCAAAATAAGCTAATATTTGACAATCAATCCGTCAAAAACTGCATTATATAATCAACATAATTGATATAAATCTGCTACACACACACACACACACACTCGCTTGCTGCCTAGTTGTGCACACTACAGTGGGATTTGTTGTGTGGCATGTGCAAAAAAAAAGTTGGGAAAACAGTTGAAGTCACTTAGAGCAGCCGTAATTGATGATTATGATTGTTGTGCCAATCATGGCGAAAAGGTCGAAAAATGTAATGTGCACACTCATAATAGAGTCATAATCCACCACCAAAAAATGTCTCTATTCTTTTTGCTAGCTATTTTCCCAGGCAACCTGTGAACTTTATAGAGTGTACGGCGCCAGAGAAAACAGGACTCCCCTTCAATCAGCGGCAAATAACATGATGAAGCGCTGCAAGTGCGCCGCATGTGTGCCATGTCCTGTGTCCTGTGGCACTGCTGTGCGACAAGCCGTTAATGAGCAAATTTCGCCACAGACGGAAAAATATTAGCCACAAAACACGCCCCGCATAAAAAAATTGATAAACGCTTGTTGGGGGAACGGCGTGAGTTGAAAGCGTTGCACGCGCCGCACGCCGCAGCGTGACAGCAAAAAGCGAAAGAAAAATAAAAATAAATAAACGCTGGGCAATATGGGCAAAAACAATTTCCCAGGAAAGTGTTGAGCATTGCGCCATAAACGTCAAAGGATCAACGCCTGTGAATTAACCAATGAAAAAACGGAACTGCATAAAAAGGAGCAGCAGCAGAAGCGACAGAGGCACACGTGCAGCCGTAATGAAAACAGGAAAGAAGCAAAGCCCCGGCCACAACCAAAAGATGAAGTGCCATGCCCAAGCAGGGCAGTCTATTCCCCAGAGGGGGAGTCACAGTTACATTCGCTGTCGCTGGCGCAGTCGCCGTCCACCGGAGTCGAAGTCGAAGTCAGCCGGACGGATTGGCACGTGGTCGGACGACGCTCGCCTTCGGTCGCGTGCCCAACAAAAACAATAGGCCCAAAATTTAACGAACGTCGGGCAATCAGGAAGGCGCTGTGGCAGTGGCAGTACACTTAAAGGAAATATGCCAAACACTGAAAATATCATACAAAATTCCCAATTGCTTTTTATACCAATAACAGGTTCAGGTTCTAGGCCACATTTATTTTTCTCAGTGTGGGGTAAGGGGTACGCCTTGTGTTTGGGGTTTACACATAATGTGCGTCTTCCTCTCGCATCACAAATTGTTAGTATAAACAACAATTGTGCGCACACGTGTCGGCCATTGCTGAAAGTTGCCCAAAGTTAAGCGCAGCCAGGCAGCAGGACAAGTGCAAGGCGTTGCCAAGGACGACCCACAATGATGTGGTTCAGTGATGGGGTGTGGTTCGATGCGATCCGATGCGATGCGCACTCGAAGTACACACAATTTATTAGAGCAATTGATTTACAGATTTTGATCGATGTCCCGCAGCCAAATTGCACAGTTCCTGCCGCGGCACGCGCCATTCAATTGTCGCCATATCCAAAAGTGATTAACGCATTAGGCGACTCATTTTCCCACTCAACACCCCCCCAAATGCAAATCGAATCAGTGAGCTTGGCGCTCTCGAATACATTTAGGCACGCACAACGCGACTATTTGGAAACATCTTTGCTTGCTTTTACCTGCCTAAGGCACTCGATGCTTGGCTAAGCGGCTTAGGCCACATTTAACGCGTCTTTGGGCAAACACAAAGCCAGCAAGCAAAGCCGCTCTCGCAGTTTAGAGGCGTGAAAAGCACAGGCGGCAATTTTCCTTTGGGCCCAAAAAAAAAAAAATACTGCTTTGTCTTTATCTCTCATGTTACAATCTGTGTATACCACATACATGGCCTGCTATCTGACAATCCGACTATCCCACTATCCGATTAGCCTAATGCCCTGCATCTTCACTGCTGATGCTGATGACGCTGATGATGATGATGATGATGATGCTGCATTGTGTCATTTGCTTTTTCTACACCTTTTCATTTTCATCTTTTTTTTAAGGTCTGCTTATCGCTCGATCGCCGATCGTTGCAGCTGCCCCTTCAATACGGAGACGCCTCTGGCTATCTGACTATGACTCAATTGTATCTGGTTTTGGGATGAGTAAAGTAGAATATGCAACAAGCGTTGATCTATCAACGGCTCATGCCTCAAAGCAGTGCCAGAAGTTGAAAGGTTGTTTCATAAAATCAACTTTTCAGTTTCGGCATTCAATTTCCAACCTTGACAATCAATAATATATTCACAGCGTAAGCTGAACGTATTTCATTTCTGGGTTTACTGGCTTAAATGTAAATTTGGCCTTAAAATTGAATTATAATTTGTAACATTGAAAGTAGTTTTGTTATATTACATTTTTATTTTCAATTAACAATTTAAATTTGTTGCTACAAATATTTTATTGCCATTTTTTTTTCTGTCTATCAGTTATTTATGTTTATCTAATCTGAATGTATGTTTTTAAGTTTATTATTGGATTTTCTGGGCCAATTTCCGTTTATTTTAAATAAACATTTCTATATCAAAAATTGGATTATTCCTTGTAGATTTAATAAACATTTTCGCACGCAAATTCTAAACAATAATTTTACTCAACTCTTGCCAAGATTTATTTATTTGAATTAACGTTTTTAGTTTCTGATGACAATTATTTGATACATTATTTAATCAACACTTTCCATTCATTATTTTTATTTTTCAAATTTATCATTTATTCTTTATACTATTTTGTAAACTGCACTTTAACGATTTATGTCGAATTTAACTTTCCATTTTCCATTTAATTTTCTACTAATTTCAACGGATAGAAAAATCTCTTGTCTGACTTTGGATGATTTTTCATCTTTCTCTCGACTGTTATTCGAATTTTGATGAATGCGCATTGTTTCGCTGGTTGGTGGGGGGAAGGGGATGAGGCGGGGAGAATTTGTTAAACGCCACATTATGTCAATTTGCCGTCGCTCACCTTTGAGCACCTTTGATCTTCAAGCTGATCGAGCGCGCAACGCGACTTCTAATAACCCAAATGAAACTCAGAAAAAAAGAGAAAAAAAAAAAATCGGAAAAAAATAATATTGAAATATGAATGCAAACAAATATCTTTAAATCTGCCGCTTCTTTTTGTATTTTTGTTGTTGTTGTTGTTGCTGTTTTTGTTGTTGCTGTGTATTTTGCGGCACGGCTCAAACGTTTCCGCGTTGCCGTTTGGGCATCTTTCGAAAGGGTTTTTGTTTGCGGCCACGGATTGACTACCAAGTAAACATGTCGCCACTTGACTGACAGCTGCCTGCCTCCAGCCCCTGCCCCTGCCCCTGCCCCTGCCACCGACACCCCTACCTCTGGCTTTGATGCGCACCAAAACGCGCCGTCAGCTAATCAATGCAATTAGCCCAGCCGCAGACCCCGCCAACTGCCGCTTGCCCCCTGACCCCCAAAAATCAATCGAAACAAGCAACAAAAAAATGTGGAACCTTTTAAAATGCCAAGCATTTTACACAGGTTACCCCCAAACAGCAACAGATCCCCTCACCCTCCCTGGGCGACTTGAGCGACAGGCCGCCTACTTTTACTTCCTTTCGCCCCATGTTCAAATTATTGTTTATTTTGGTTGGCGTTGGCGGCTAGAGCAAATGGACTGCCATATATAAAAATGCACTCAGCTGGGCTGCCTAGACAATAAATATGAATTTGAAAGTATGCCTCCAACTCCGCCTACTCCTCTTTCACCTAGACCCTGGGCAATGGGCTCTGGGCTAGGGGCTACGGGCTCTGTGCCTGCTGCCTGCATCCATTAGCTGCTGCCAGGCAGCATCTAAATATAGTTCGGTTGCAGGGAAAACGAGTCGCATGATAAATGCAGCAATGCTGCTGTGGCCTTTGGCTACCACACACTTTTCCACATTTTCATATGGTTTACTTAGTTTTTCTAGATTTACTTTTCGTTTTTTTTTTTCGTTTTTGGCATTTCTCTTAACACATCGTCGTCTTGGCTGTCAGGCGCATAATTGTGCCACATGTTCTACAAAATGTGTTCGCAGTTCGTTTGTCGCTCAGCCGTAGTCTTAAGTAGCAGCGCGATTTTGATTTTATCCGATCCACAATCGACCATCGACAGTAAAGCTGCCAACTCACGCCAAATCGGGCCGCATCGATTGCGATTCGATGCTACACAGAAAGAAAAGAAAATAACTAACATCAAGTGCATATTATGGGTTAGAATAACAGGAAACAAAACCTATCCTAGCAATGAAAAGGTCTAGAAGCATAATATTACCTGTAACTGGAACTGATTGTTTCAGATTTCTTACTAAACAAAAAAGTGGTGCAGCCAAAACCCCAACTTTTCCTTGACAGCTATATGATATAGTAATTTGATCAAGCTGGCAAAAGCACGGATATATTTCATGTTCAAGACAGGCTTAAAACTGAGGGACTATTTCGCAAACAGACAGAGGCACATACGGATATGGCTGTAACGATTCGACTAGTCATGAGGATCAAAAATATATATATTTACGTTATGAGATCAGAGATGACTTTTTCATTACGTTTCAAAGTTCTAGGCAATATAATATTCTCAGCAAGGAAAAGAATATATTCCTAGTTAAGCTGTGTTTCTTCAAAAACATATTCCTAGTTTAAGTCTGTTTCTTTAAGATTTCTGATCTTAGTTTGAGCTAAACAATTGTAACAAAAAATATTCTTTTTACATTTATTTTTGCTATGTGTATTTTGGCCGCCGCTTATAAAGTTGAAAAGCGGCGACGGCGTCTGCGATCGGGCCAATTTGTGAGTTATATCAGTACATACACAAATATATATATATATATACATGTACATATATACTTATTTTTAATGCTGCATCATGATCCGTTAGCGACGCCAGGGCTGAACTGACTTACTGACTGTCTGTCTGTGTGTCTGACTGACTGACTGAGTGACGTGTCGGCCCTCATGACGTTGGCATATTTGGTTTTTTTTCGACTGCTTTTAAGATTGAGATCGAGATTGAGATATTGAGATATTTTCATAATACGCGCATTTTGACTGCCGACTTGACACTGACATTGACGAACGTCGACTGCATTTCCTGCAACCGAACAGGTGACTATGCCCTTCCTCCCTCCCTCTCTCTCTCTCTCTGTCTCTCTGTCTGTCTCTGTTGCAGTGGCTTATAGCTGTCTCTTTCGTGGCTTACACCTTGGCTCAGGTGCTGTTGACCGATGCGGGCGTCGCGAATTCATCAAGTTGACTTTCTGTCAGCTTGTCAAACGGTCGAGCAATTAAAACCGCACAAAACCGTCGTCATTAAAGATTTGTTTTTTCGCTTTTGTTTTTGTTTTTATTTCCCTTTTTTACGACTCGCGCGTCTGAGCTTGGCGAATATGCAAACAATTTTATTGTACATTCGCATGCGCATTCTTCATCAAGAGTCATAAAAGATAAAACAAAACCCAAAACAAGAAGGTAATCTTGAAACTACGAATTGACGGACTTTTAATACTCTTTTTCATACATTCAATTCATCTATCCCATTATAGATTTCCGTGCATAAAGTTAGTTTGTTAAAGTTATAGCAATAACTTGCGAAGAAATTTTGGAAATATATATAAGCATGCCTTGGATAAATACCCTTTAAAAAGCAGAAGATAAAGATATATGATATATGCTTAAGCAGCTTCTACTCCTTGTCTAAAGTTAAAAAAAAATACAAATTCAAATTCAAATACTTATATTAGTTACTTGTCAGTTAGTTATTATATTATTACTCACATTAGACCCGAGCTACTTTCAAGGCGTTACCTAATGCATGATAATCCAATCATATCCTCTATCCAGCAAGCGTATAAACATTCAAGTAGCCATAAAATTTTGGTGTATAATGTTAATGTTTTCATCAGACGGAATCACTTGGGTCTGGTTTCGGTTTCAGTTTCGTGTTTTTTTACGTTTTTTTTTCTTTTGTATTTTTTTTTTGTGTGTTGTATGGTTTTTTTTAATTTCATTTTTTTGTTTTTTTGTTTTGGCGAAAGGTGTTTCCAAAGCAGTTCCTCTATTTGTAGTACAAATGTTATTTTATATTAGGAATACGTGCCATAGATTTGATTTATGCTAATCGAAACGTATAAAACGAACGCGGAGCTGAACATATGCAAAACGTTTGCTTGATTGCGGCCCCACAAAACACCGATTATACTTTAGAGCGGGAGAGGAGGGTGGAGGGTGGAGCATGGAGAGTAGAAGGCTGCACAGACGTCTCATCTCAGACTAGCGGCTTTTGGGGTTTTTGGGGGCCCATGTCAAACGGAAACCTCATACAAACGTTGCAAACTGCAACGCGGCCAACCTAATGGATTTCCGTTAGCCATTGCCACTTGAGCAGTTTCAGCACCCCCCCCCCCTCGCCCCCCTCGCCCGACCCCATTTCCTATCCACCCAAAGCCCTCATGAAAATTGCAGCGCTTGAATGACATTTGTAGGCCTTAGGCACTTGTTTCTCCTCGCTGCTCAGACTCTATTCAAGTATCGCCAGGTTTTTTTTGTACAACTTGTAAGCGGTTTGTTTCTTTTTGCTGTGGGTAAACCATTAGAGCGGAGTGTGGGAGTGGGGGGTGTGCAACGGGAAGTTGGTGCAGGAACGTGTGGCAAGCTGTTGATGAGCCAGCTCATTGTGTTGTGCAACTGCTGGCCAACAAACACGCACACAAATTGACTGAGTGACTGTTGTTGCTGTTCTTCACACCAGGTTTTGTGGTACTTGCACTTCTGTTTGCTGTTTTCTTATTCGTGCACCTTGAAGACATCGCCAAAGCCCATTTGTTGTAACGTATTTGGTGAAGAAACTTTTGTCGTTGTATCGCCAGCTGGCTGTGCTTTTGCTGCCTAGATATGTTCGCTCATCAGAATTCTAAGAACAGTTGATGAAAATCTCACAAGCAGTTGCGCCAGCTGTTTTTGGCTTAGGCTCTTAACTTTTGACTAACGTCTAATGAGTTAAGTTTTATAGTTAAGAGTAATAACATGTACCACAATAGTTACTGATTAGTTGCCGGTCTTAAAAGTTTTGTGAAAGTTAAAGGCATAAAGATGATCATGGGATTAAAATATGTTTGTAAACAGGTGATTCAATTTCAAGTTGATGCTGATTTTATATTAAGATTATCGTTTATATTGGGTACATGGATCAACGCATTCAAAAGCTATAAAATTTGATTAGATAAAGTTACAAAAATACTCATTAACTTAAACAGGCATATAAACAGCTTAAGCACAGCAATTATAATATTAATAAGTAATTAAGTTTATTGCTGGTTATCAGTAGCGACATCCAAGACTGTAAAGGTGATTGTGATCAAATCATTAAGTAAAATATAATATATATATAAATATATATATATATATATATTGCAAATATCAATGCTCCTAATTTGTAACCAGCTGCGCTGAAAATTGTCTGCTCTTTAATTATGAAATAGATTCGAAGTTGCACATTTTTGGTTTGAAGTTTTTGACTTATTTAACAGACTGTATTTTGATATTTGAACACTTACGCCTTTTTCGCCCGCATTAGCATAACAAACGGCAGAACACTCTATAGACTTGTTGTAGTTGTTGTTTTTGTTGTTGCTGTTGCTGTTGTTATTGTTGTTGTTGTTGAATTACAAATGACATTTGCACAAAGGCGCAGAGAAATAATGCATAAATTCACTTTTATTACAATGCGCCAAACAAAATATACAAATACACCGAAGAGCACTACAAATACACACACACACACACATAATCATGTATATACATATATACATATATAGATATATATATATATATAGGCAGCCGTCTGTAGGAACAATATTTATTGCGCGTCGACGCCATTTTGTTTGAACCTTTTGCAATATTTATGCGTTGAAATCAACACGCAACACTCGGAAAATGCCAGCGAAAGCCCCAACAGCAACAGCAACAGCAACAGCAGCAACAACAACCACATCTACAATTGTAAGCCCCAATAGCAAACCCCATACCCTCTGCCCACCTCTTCCCCAATTCGTCCCTCATCTCTCAACCAGTCAACCAACTAACCAACCAGCCAACATGTTGGTTATCGTTATCCTTTCGCCTTGACTGTCGCTACAAACTGCGCTCGTTTCTCCCTCGTTGAATACTTTAGCTGTCCTGCCCGCTCTCTGCACTCCCCCCCTACAAAACGCGACTCTTCCGTTGCTGCCCCATCGCTGTAATTACAATGCAGTTTAGGGTGCTGAAAGCTTTTGTGAAAATGTGCTTTATGAAATTATGATTATAGCTCAGCAGCTGCATACCGAATGTTTTTAGCTGGTTGAACCTATGTTATGGGTACTGAATATTCAGTACAACGAGTACACAGTCGCTGCTCGGTACTAGTTACTGAAGGGGCAAGCAGCTGCTGGGGAGGGGGGGTGGTGTGTGTGCAGTGGCATTTAAATGTGTGGCAGCTTGGGCAAATAATGAAAATGAAACAACACTTTGGCGCATTAAAAGCATTAAAAACAGTTTGCCATATAAACGTATCCTTTACTCCTCTCTCCCTCTCTCACTCTCTCACTCTCTCTCCCTCTCTCTCTCTCTCTCTGTCTCTATATATGTGTTGTGTTCTATGTGCGTATACATAATGTGCCTTTTGCGAGCACACATACGCCGCATAGGCCGCCACTTGGTTTGTGCAGCAGACGAGGTCAAAATCGAGTCAAGCTACAACATTTTGCTCTGCATATGAAGTTCTTCTTCTTTCCTTTTTTAATATAACTGCTCTTTAACAATATGCTGGTACACAGCAAAAAAAAAAAACAAAATAAAGTCAAGCATTAGTCTGGGAAAATAGAGCAAAGAGTTTATTTTTTTTATTGAGTCGATTTATTCTTGAATATTCTTTCTAGAATTATAACTTCTCATTTTGCAATCTCATCACTCGAAACCATTTCTTGACTTCACAATAGATGTTTATTAATTTGAGGTTTCAATTTCTGATTTTTAGATGTTTATTAATTCTAGACTGAGAAACTGTTGAAACGCCCAATAATTAACTTTTCTGTGCTTCAGTTCACAAATTTTGCCAGAAACTATATATGCACATATTTTATATATCTATGAAAATGTAACAGTACAACTATCTTTAAATAGAAATTAAATATGTTAAAGAATTAAGAGAGAGAGAGAGAGAGAGGGAGAGTATTTAAGTTATTATTATTTTTCGGAGAACAAGTCTCTTTGCTCTGGGGGTTTCTAGTATGCCCCATTGTGGGCTTGACCTCGCACTAAGCGACAGGCTATATGCCTCATGTTGCTATAACGCTCCTTAACTCCTACCCGCAACCAGCTCGCCCCTCATCTCCCAGCCTTGCAAATTGCATTTTCAACACTTTTGTTTATGCAACAAAAAATATTTATGCATGAGTCTCAACACTCAGCGTATTGTGTGTGCTTGTTGTGTGTATGTGTGTTTGAGTTTGAGTGTGTCTGTGTGTGTGCGAGTTTGCGTTTTGGGGACTAAAGCCATGCCCACAGTTTTTAGCAGCGCATCTGGCTGCATCTGTACGTAGTAGGCGCAAGTGGGCGGGGCACAGCACAGCACTTAACCTGTAGGCAGACGAGGGGGGCCGAGTGTGTGGGGGTGGCAGGGTAGGTGTGCTTTGCCGTATGCTGTGCTGCATAATGCAATGCAAACATGATTAATGCAAATGTTTTGCGTGGTGGGCATGGTGGGCGTGGCTGGGCACCTACTGATGCATGATGGTTTAAGGGGCGACTCAAGCGGTTTGGAAGGTGTTGCGTTACATTTGCATTTTGGCTTACAGACGATGCTGCCGTTGCTGCTGATGCTGCTGCCAGTAAAGGATGCAGCCGTCGCCGCACTTAGTTGCTATCTAAACAACAGCAACAACAACAGCAGCAGCAGCAACAGCAGCAACAATAATAAACAACAAAACAGCAGAAGCAACAAAATATTCTGTTGCTCGCATATTTTATGCACTTTACGAGTGCTTTACCTATAAACTTGGCAAATTTATGACAAATTGCGCGATAAGAAAAGTGAAAGGCGAACCGCATTTCGAACCATTCCATTGCCATCGTTTGTTGTGCACTCATTTTGGCCAATGCATTTCCTTCTTTCTGGCCAATCATCACAGTTAAAAATTGATGAGAATTTGTTCGCTGCCAGCCATGCGCATAGTTTAAATGATTTTACGTTCTTGCACACTTCTCTGTGTGTGTGTGTGTGGCTGTGTGTGTGTGTGTGTGTGTGTGTGTGTTTGTGTGTGTGTGGTTGTGTGTGTGTGTGTGTGTGTACACAAGTCCTTTTGGGGCTCAGACGTTTGAATCTCTTCTTAAGCTGCTCACGTTACTCTCCCTACACATACACAGACACACATGCAACACACACCAACACACACTCACACACACAGCCACACAAATAGCGTCACTTTCATTGCACACACAAGAGTGTAAAATGTTAACGCTTCGCCTGAGTTTCCTTTCAGCTCCTTTCACTCCTTTTGGTTCCGTTTTTTTTTTTGTTTTTGTGCTCCTTTTGCTTGCTTTGCTTTCTCGCACAGCCATTCGTGCGGAATGAGCTGTTTTATGCGCTCTTAGAGGGTATTATAACTATCGCATATCCTTTCGGTACCCAGCATCTTTTAAGTCGAGTGGTCTTCTTCCCTGAGTGTAGCAAGAATAATAACTTTTTGTTAAATAGTAATAAACATATGGAAAGATAAGCAAACTTATTCCGATTAAGTCTGTATTATATTCAACAATCTTTACATGTTCAGCTCAGTTGTAATACATGTTATCAATATTTGTAACATTAACCTAGCTGATTATAATCAGGGGGTAAGTTGAGGTAAACCTTGAAAGGGCATTAGAATGGCAACTCGATATTCTTGACGAGTTGAAGTTGCTTTTGGCTTGGTTTGGTTTCTTGCGCATTTGTAGCTGCCATTTTCTGGCTGTCTTTCATTTCAGACGCTGAGCTTTTCATTTGTCTGGCTATTGACTTTGTTGCCATTGGCGTGTCTGGCGGTGCTTTAGCCAAGTAAACTCCCTGGATCGTGGACCGTCCCAATCCACCCAAAACCCCCTACGTTTATATCATGTCATGCTGCTGTTGCTGTTGCTGAATGTGTCTCCATATGTTTGTTGTGTGTTGCACGTTGCCCTGGATAATCGAAATCAGAAACTGGTAAACGTCAGATTTGTTGCGTGTCTGAAGCGCATCGGTTTTCTTCGTACTCATTTGGTGCCTTTGACTCTGGTTTTGATTTTGATTTTCACGACGAGTTTCCCACAGTGCGGTTTCTCAGCGTTCTCTCAGCCATTTCCGCTTATTAAACGGAACTTGCCACACATTACAAAATGCCTATTTCCCTATCAACAGCTGCACTTTTTAACTTGCATTCTTACAATTTCCAATTTTCTTGCCTCTCCCCATTTTCGGTTCAACTTTTCATTTCGACGGCGCCTGCACTCACAAGTGAAAAATGCATTGTGTAGATTTCTTAAGTGGATCCCGCATTTCAAGTGTTTAATTTATGACGTTAAATATGGAAATCGTCGCAAAACACAAATGCCGACAATAAGAATAAAACATTTCTCATTCCTCGTGGCCGCATCTTGAACTTGGCTATGAAATCGTTGACTAAACTTGAAAGATGCTGGAACAAGTCAGAACAGACGAAGTTTAGATACTCTTTGCAAAATGCAGACAGCTATATTACACAGCAGTAAAGACAGATAGATGATGCTTTCAAAGGGCATTAACTCCGATCTTATAAATTATATATATTCTGAATCAGCATCAAAAGCCGAGTAGATTTTGAAATGTGCGTGTGTCTCAGCTCAAGTTTATTTCATTCTATTGATAACTTCGTCCGTTTCCGAGATATAGATACAAATCGATCACCAAGTTGAGCTCTCTCGATACACAATATATCTAAGCAGTTTAGGGAATGAAAGATGCCTCCTTCAAGCGTTACATATGCCATGACAATAATAGAGATACCCTGCTCGGCAAGTGTAGTCAAAGTGATCCGTTGGCTGATCTGCCGCACACGCGGATTTTTATTGATTTTCATGTAGCAACAACACTCGAAAATGAGTGGCAACTAGTTGTAGTTGTTCTTGTTGCATTATATGTTCTGCTAATGGAAGGGCGCAGCGTGACAGAAGAGGGCGTGCTACTAAATGCTAGAGAAAGAGGCAGAAAGGGCGGGGGAAGTCCGTCTGACTGTCTGCTACCGTTGCCCGCCTGCCACACGATGGACGCTAATGGAATGGAAAAAGACGCAACGCATCTTAGCCGTCTGCACTTGGTCTTCATCAACGTCTCCCAGTTTCTCTCTCCCTCGCTCTCTCTCTCTCTCTCTCTCTCTCTCTGTCTGTCTAGTCTTGTCATCATCATCATCATCTGTACTCTGCTCACCTCACCTTAGCGCGTCGAGAGCCAAGAGCAGCGAGCGATCAGCCGCCTAATTTATGCCCCTGCAGCGCCCCGTTCTCCTTTGAAGTTTCAATTATGCGCCTCATATGTCATTTTGTGCAAGCTGTCGACGTCAACGTTGGCAGCGAAGTCAGCGTCGGCGTCGCATTGCTGCTCTTGAAAGTGGGAGACGGCAGACGCTAAAAGCCGCGACATGTTAATTGTGCCGCTTGGCCCATAAACACGCCAAGTTGATGGCGAGCGCCAGGCTCAACACAAAAAAAAAAAAAAAAACCGCAACCAGTTGCAAGTTGCCAATGGTCTCACTCGAAGCAGGGAGGGGGGCTGACAAACGAGGCAAGGCAGTCGCAGACGCAGATGCAGATGTAGACGTAAATGGAGTTGGAGTTGGGGACTGCATTTGAATTTCAAAAAATATATAATGGCATTCGAAAACAAATTGGGGTAGATAAAAAAAATCCTCTATACGGGTTGAGAATACTTGAACTCAAAATCGGCATTTTTTTCCAAACTTTAAATATATTTTGTAATTTATAAAGTTCTATCACAAATATTTTCCTCAATCATAAGTGAAACCGCAAAAAGCAATAAATTCAATTTCAATTTGCTGCATGATGCCATTATTCTGTGGGAATACTTTTAATTTGGAAAGTTTTGGAGTATAACCAATAAATATCATATCATATCAGTAATAAGAATCATGCTAAGATTCCTACATTATATCATATTAATTAAAAACAAATCTAAATGCCAAACCAATTAGTTACCAATTAGGTTTGCTGCTAACTTAAAGTCAAATATTGAAATATCTGGTTCTTAAAAAGTTTTATCTAAGTCTAAGTCAGCTCGTACTGAAATGCAAGAATTTAATTTTTAAACTCTTAAAAACCAGCACTTCTTCACTTTTGTATTCTCTTCAAACTGTAGCAGAACTCAAGTTAATTACAATTTTGTAATGAATGAAGAGTGCTTTATTTGAAGCGTGGATCATGTGCTTCAGTTCAGTTAAGTTGAGTCCGGTGTTTGGTCCGCTATTCAGTTGTGCAGTTAACCCCGTTGTTGGCTGACCAGAGCCCTTTAAGCCTGGTCATGTGTCGCCGGCCAGTTGACTGAAGGGGTTTTGAGGGACAAGCGGACGAGTACAAAGGTGTGCAAATTAAACAGGCAGCGTTCGAGGATTACAAATTATGACACGCCAATGCCATCAAGCAAATGAGAAGGAGCAGGAGCAGGAGCAGGAGCATGAGCAGGAGCAGGAGCAGGGGTTGAGGAGGCAAGATGAAACCGGCGACTGTTTGGTCAACTGGTCAAGTGGCAAATGAGGATTTGCATCCATCGTGTTGACAGCTGGGTTCAGTTGTGGATGGAGGTTGACAGTTGTTGTTGTTGTTGTTGTTGTTGTTGTTGTTGTTGTTGTTGTTGTTGTCGTTGTTGTTGTTGTTGTTGCTGACAGTTTGCTTGCTGCATTTGAAATGCACCGCAAAATTGCGCGAAGAGCAAATCGCTTAAGCCGTGCAGTATAACTGATTAAAATGGCTTTAGCTTTGATGCCTCGACCAGCACACGGCTTACAGCCAGTTAAGCACATACATATACAAAACAGATGTGTGTGAGCCATTTTTTATTTGCCAAATGGATTTTGTACACGGCATTATTAATGCATTTCACAGCTGCAACATCGTCAATTTTTAGCTCTTTGCTGGTCCATGCATATTTAATATTAATGTTGCGAATTACTTGGTATCACAAAAAGACAAATAATACACATAAATGTATAATATATACCTCGAAAATGGTCCAAATAGATGAAAGCCACACAAAACCAAAGAAGCCGTTGCACAATATGCCGGCCAACTTTTTTCTGCACACTCTTGTTGGCCAAACAATGCAGCCTAAAACCAACAACAAAAACAACTGCAAAAGTATGAAAAAAAGTTCTCCATTCACATAGTTCTCGTTACATACATACACCCACACCCACAAACACACACACCCACACACACACACACACACATACACATTCGACGCTTTAGTTGGCCGCAAAATGCAAATAGCCAACGGACCGCACCAGTTGCCCCACCCAATCCCCTTCCAGCCCCACCCATTCGTGGCACGCCCACACTTCCAGTTGCACGCCATGGCCAATAACAATGCAAAATGCAAATATGCAATAAAAGCAAATGGCAACAACACAAAACAACACACACAACAAATATATACATACATATATAAAATTCACAAGAAAATATCGTTTAGCCTCAGGCACGACTTGGAAATACTTTATATAAATATATATGGCATAATTGTAGATATCGAAATACTTACAACAAGACTCTTATGAATCTGTAATCGAAGTTCAATATTTTCTCAAGAACCAGTTGCAGCCACTAATTCAGTTTGACAAACAAACTTGTTCAAAAATATTCAGATTATTTCCAGCTTTCTAGCCTAAGTCTAAAATAGTATAAATAAGAAGTTAAAAATCTATTTTATGGCATTTATCGGCTTTAAGTTCTCCAGTTTTTCTAGAGTTTTTCTTAACTTGTTTTTCTTTTCAGCACAACATAAGTTTATCGCAACAATGCATGCCTCTTTAACACAAAGTTCCAGGGTATTAAAAAGAACTGCGAAAATGCGAATGTGAATTCAAATTCCAAATGCGTTCGCGTTGAGCACAATGCAACAACAACAACAACAACAACAACAAAAACAATGGCGAAAACAACAATGATAACAATAACAACAATGGCCATCAACAAAAGCGGCAACAATGTAAAAGCCAAGTTTAATCAAAATGTAGCCTGGCGCTGTCTGTGTGTCTGTGTGTGTGCGTGTGTGTGTGGGCGTCGATGTGGCCGTTGTGGGCGTGACCATAGCTTGTAGCATTATCCTGTGCCTGGGGCACAGATTTTTTTTGTGTAAATTTTTTATAAACACGCAAATTCGTTGCAATTTGTCAGGACATGCAGAGAAATTGTTCGGAATCTGTTTGCCTGTCACACAACCATTTACAATTCCATGACTTATTATTCAACTGTTTTTTCGGTCAGCATATTTGATTAAGTTCTCTCCAAACCCCTCCCCTTGCCCTTCCCCAACCCCATCCCCCTCACCCTTGCCATTTACATGACACTTACCTGGCTGTCTATGTGGGAAGTTCGAACAAGATCTAATCAGTTAGATTTGGCCCACATAATGTGGCACACACACACACACACACATACACACACACACACACAGAGAAAGTGTGTGGCAAACGACTCGTTTTGCCAATACTAACTCGTTCTGGTAGTACCCCAAAAATTAAATCAAAGCCGAAATCGAAATCGAAATGTGCTGACAACGAACATGATAACTAATTGACAGAGTTGTTGTTGCCGCCAGCAACATGGGCAACAGCTGCAACTGTTGCCACTCAATCGCTCAATATGATTATTGATGGCAACAGCGGCAGCAGCAGCAGCAGCAGCAGCAGACTCTGAAGTTAGCCAGCTATCCAACTGATAACCGATAAGGTTCATTGTTAACTGTCATCTAGAGCAAGCAATTGGCCAGCAATCTGTTCAACAATCCACAAAACTATTGTTTGCTCAATTTAATTATTTGACTCACGCATTTAACGACAACCAAATATTTTGGCATTTAACATTTGTGTTTAGTCTGTCCAAATTTATATATATATATACACTTGTAAATGCCACATAAAAAGGCTTGCAACCGCATGATTAGGGTTATTTAAGGCCAGTGTTTAACTCAGTAACTGCAATCGATTTATATATATTAGAATTAATGTGGCAGACACTGTTGCATTCTTAATTGTGCACACTTTCCGATGAGGCAACAATTATTATTCAGCAGTTTAAGTTGAAGTTTAATGATATAAGTTGATATAAGTAGAAAGTTTTTGCCGTGCCTAAATGCCTTTGGTTATGTACAATTCAAGTATATTCTTCGATTGAATATCCAAAACTTAATGTATTATTTTGCTAGAGGTCAAATCATGAATGAAAATGTATTGCTCCCGAGAATTTGCTAACTTTAGACAAGTTTAAGGCAGTGCAACATTTGTATCCGACTCTAAATGAAATTTTGTGGAACAAAACTTGAACATGAATTTTGAGTGAAAAGGCTTCTTTCGAAATATTGAAAAAATACTTGTCGGCTGCTCTGATTGAGTATCTCTGCATTGAGTTCCGCACTTGACCCCCTTCGTCATACCGTCTTGCAAATATTCCTCTTGAATCTTCAAATCAATTTATACATCTACTTAAATATAATCGCTCCATAATTTTTGGCATAAAAAAATCAAAGTCGACTGAGGGACGTAATAATATATGTACAAGAAAAATGCCACAGATGTAAATGTATATATATACATATATATCGAATGTCGCATTCAACACGTTACGATGCATATGCACAACTTGGTAATACCCTTTATACGCATTCTCGTGTGTGCATAAGAAATTTAAATGAAATTGGAAAAAAAAAATAAAAAAATAAAAATGCGGGCAAAAAAAAAACAGACTTTATGGAAATGCAAATAATGCTCTGGCTGTGGGTACAGTTATGGGGTGTGGGTCGGGTGTGGGAGTGTTGGGGGGTGGCAGTTGTGTGGGCGTGGCTGAAAACAGCTCCTGCAACGTTTTCGATGATTAAATGCAAACACGCAAATATGACGAGCGACTGACTCCACAGGCTGTCTATACTATCTCTTCATCAGTATGCGTGTGTGTGTGTGTATGTGTGTGTGTGTATGTGTGTGTGTGTATGTGTGTGTGTATGTGTGTTTGTGTTTGTGTTTGTATTTGTCGACTGCCAACTGTCTTCAAAATATGTAAAAAAAAATAAAAGTTGGCATTAATAATTTATGCAATATGTAAACACACACAAAAACACACACACACACACACACACTAACTCACACATGGATAATATTTGCATGAGAGATGCCGAAAAAACTGTTGTGCACATAAAATGAAAATTGAATGCCTTAAAACGTGGATCCAAAGCAAGCAGATGATTTGAATACTCACATTCTGGCAGACGAGTACTCAAAATAAATGCAAACGATTCTTATTCTTATGGCTTTTGGTCGTTTTGTGACATTTGCGAACAAAAAGCTGTCAACGCTGTTTGCGTTCAAGCCAAACCTAACAAGTATGTGATAGTCGTGAGTGCTCGACTCAGAGATATCCTTGAAAGCAGCCATCAAAACGAAGTTTATCAATTATTTGTTTTACGATCGCGTTGCAATTTTCATTAGAAAGAAATAATAATCAAAAAAGGAATTGGTATTATATATATTTTATTTTTTATTTTAAAATCTTAAAAAAATTATTTATCATTATATTGATTTGAAATCATGAGCTCAGTCTCTTACAAAATTTTCTAAATAATAAAAAAAAAATCCTTTGAAATGCAAATTTTAATGATTTTTGCATTTGTCGCGTTTAACTGTTACATACGCTGCAACAACTTTATACCACCTCTTCCGCACGCTTGAATGTCAACAGGGTATACAAAAATAACAAAATATTCAAATAAAAAACAAATGCAATATGAAAATGCTGAAGAATATGCTTCGCTCACTGCAGCTCTACATATTTCATGATGCATTTTGTTTTTGCCCAGTGAATCGAAGTGAATAACAAAATGCAAAATACGAAATACAAAATATAGAATACCCTCTGGCCAACCAGTCGTATACATCATGTAGCAGTTAGTTAATATCTGCTACGTATCTTATCTCGAATTGAGCCAAAGCAGCCAGCAGCCAGCAGCAGGCAGCAGTCAGCAGTCAGCAGTCAGCCAACAGCCAGCAGCAGGCAGCAGTTGGAGGGGAGGCGCTAGAACATATGCTATAATTTAGTGGCCGGTTGGCAATGCGTTTAATTAACCACTTACATGGATTTAATTCAACTGCAAATTCAACGAGTGCATGACTCGGCGATAAATGTGGCAACAGCAACTGTTATCGGCTAGCTTATCGCGTCAGCAATTTGTCAGATAGATAAAACAGCAGCAGAGGCAGCAGCAGCAGCGGAAGCAGCAGCAAAATCAACAGCCGAGCAACCACATGCCACTGATTTATGCGTAGAAATCCCCCTACTAAATTAAAACCAAACAATTTTTGGGGCAGGCAGCTGTTTAGTTAGTTAGTTTCTTGGCCAGTGCCAAAAAACATTTTACCATAAATCTAATGGCAAAACGATTTGGCAAATGCCGAAAAAGATACAACTCAAATTTGATAGTTAAAGCTTAACAAGCAAAGTGGCAAAGTGGAAAAGGGTAACTGCCAGTCAACCATTGTGTGGCATATTAAAACATTGCTTGTTATTTATGCATATTTAATATCTTTGAAATTAACAAATGAACGCTTTTGGCGAACGGGGAGCTGAGTTGTGTTTGGTTCGGTTCGGTTCGGTTCGCTCCTCTGTGGCTCTGCACAGTTTCAGTTTCTGACTAGTTATTATTAAAACAAAGAACGTGTTCAAATTTATAGCCATATTATTTGTTATTTATTTAAGCTATAAATATGCATATGAAATAAAGAAATGGCAGCAGGTTTTTTACGACCAGAATACCCTCAACGAATGGCAATGACGATTTACTTACTTATTTTGTGCTGGTTTCATAATGTCCGACATTCAAAGGAAACTTTTTATTGGAAATCGATTCTAGAAACTTTATTCATTATATTTCTATATAAGATTTAATATATTTTATTATTATTTAAGACTTGTCGACTTTCCTGCAATATTGATGCCTTTGAAGTTATCGCAAATTTGCAATATATTTTCATAGTTATTAACTTTTACTTTATTTGGCATTCATTATTGCACATTTGATACCACATTCCGTATGCGTAGAGTAAGAGTATCAAACAGTTCGTATTGCTGCTTTTGTTGCTGTTACGAGCAGTGGCTGCCACTGCTGTTGCTGCTGCTGCCACTGGTTTTCTCAGTTGCGTTATTTATATGGCCATAAATTTGCAGCTGAAAGCAAAGCCCTGCGAATGGAATGGCATGGAATACGGCTTGGCTACGGGCACAAATAGTTGGACACAGAAACATAGCTCGGTAGCTGCTGAGTTCCATAGACCACTTCATATGTGGCCCATAGTCGTTCCGGCGTAAGCCTTGACGCTTCGCTGCCTGCGCCGCCTCACGTGCAAATGAGCAGCAACGGCAGCAGCAGGAGCAAAGCCGCTTAAGGACCACTACATGGACATGCCAGGAGCTTAGCCGACTGCGGTTCGCTGATTTTCAATGCGAATGAGTCCTGATCGGACTACGACCAGTTTTAGTTTCCTGTGTGTTCTCTGTGAATGCTCGTTTTGAGCTCGTGTGTTAGTTACATAATTTACCGTTTGCTGCGAAACATTTCCGCTGAATTTGAGGCTTACACGCAACCCCAAAAAGGATACGACTATTTCTTTATAATCAGCTGGGTGTCATCGCGTAAGGTCATCGCGACACGCAATCAAAAGTCGCCCAGTTGTTGTCCAGTTTTACGACACAGTCACAAAGTCACTTGCTTTCCGCTTTTGCGGAGTCGCAGTCGCAGTCGCAGTCGGATTCAGAGTTGTAGTCAGAGTCGGAGTCGAAGCCACCCCACATTGACGAACTGGTGTCCAGCTGCTTATCGGCGGCCGTGCATCGCGCATAATGTGCGCCGAGCACGTCAACGGTCCGTCGCTTGTAAACAAATTAGAAGCGTATCCTGGCCGGAAGTCCAGCACACACACACACACACACAAACGCATTGTACAATACCAGCCAGGAGCAGGCCCAACCAGTGTCTAGGGCCAAGCGCAGCGCAGCAAACAAAACTCTACAAAAAGAAACAAAAGCAAAAAACGGCCAAATGAACCGTCAACTTTCCCTTTTAATGGGACATTAAAGGAGCATATTAGCTTTCATCAGACGCAAGTCAAGTTATCCTAAGTACTTAATGAAGTCCTTGCTTTACTCCTACCACAACCAAACAAATAAATATTTTAATAATGTCATTTTTTGTTACATTTAAATATATAATGATTGCCAGCATCCAAGCAAATTGCTCGCCTACAAATTACATTCTCTTATATATATATATGTATATTATATATATATGTATATATATATATATATATATATATTTGTTTATTTTCTATTAAACGCAAGTGTATCCAAGCATTCGGTTTGCCCAGCCAAAGCAAAATCAACTTCATTAATTTCTTATTCTACTTTGCTGCTCGACTTTGCTTTGGTCAACATTTTTCCTCAAGGTTCTTGTTTTCTGGGTTTTTTTTTTGTGCTGAACAGCGGAAAAGGCGCGAAATTTGTTTGTCTAACTGTTCTCATTTTGGGGGGTAATAGGCACACCTTGAAATCAGTTTGTTCTGCCGCCACTCTTTAAGCTGCAATTAACTTACGTGGCTTAAAGCTGAACTGACCAAACCCAGCGACCAGTGGCCAGTGACCAGTGACCAGTGACCGACCAGTTCCCAAACCCAAAACAGACTCATCATAAAGCTGTAACCTTATGCGCTCGTTGCACGCAATGTTGCCTCGGCATTTTTTCATTATAATTGGCATTCGCCTCTGCGCTTAACTAATCTAACACAAAACGCAGCTCCCCAAGGGGGTTGCTTCAATGTAGTTGTTGCAACTGCTGTTGTTGTTGTTGTTGTTGGCATTTTCTATTGTTGTATTGTCATAATTTTGATTGAGGAGCCAACGCGGCCCAAATTGGTATTTTGTGATATATTGACTTTGTCACTGAACTGTCGCCTGCTTAGTCACTCGCTTTTTTATTCATTTCCCAACCTCCTCCTCCTCCTCATGCTCGGCAATTAGAGACCCCCCCTTGGCCAGCGACCACATCTACATAGCAATTATGGTTTTATGGATCTGCTCGGAAGGGTTGTTTGACGCACTCTCATTTGTCCCTGTAGTATCTATCCCCCCTGACAGTCTCCTCTGCATATATATCCCTAAATAAAGTACTTGGTTATATTTATATTCCAGCCCCTTCCCATTGTGTACAGCCGTCAAGCACTTGCCTTCTGCTAACACCAATTTGTTCATTGATTTTGCGCTACAAATTAAAAATAATGTAGCAACAAAAAAAAAAGGCTGAAATCTACGTAAAAGGAAATGTGAGTGACGGCACACTGACTGAACGAATACCCTTTCATTATGCGTTAAAAAATAGTAAATGATATTTTTATAAATAGTGAAAAGATTTTTTTTTAATATGAAATTTATATTTATAAATATTGTGCAGCTATAATTAATAAAATTAATAGTATTATACCATTAGGGAAACTCTTAATAGTTTGATAATGAATTAAATGAAATGATCTTAAAATATATGTTAAATATTTTCATGAATATATTTTACTTATACAATTAATTACAATAATATCATATTCCACATATTTGGCATCGTTACATTTCCAACCTTCAAAAGTTAAGTATTTCCATTAACATTGCCTTAAATATCTGTATATATATATATATATATATACACTATGTATTGTGGCATATCTTACTGCATAGCTGATGTTCTCAGCGCTGCTTCACTTGTTGGCTTTTTGCACTCGCATATTGTTGTCGATGTTTGATTGTGCAACTGTTCAACGCTGTCGCATTTCATTTCAAGTTGAGTGACTTCAATCTGTCGCCAGAGAGTTTCTTGAGGTCTTTTATTATTATTATTATTGTGAGCCGCTTTTCAATTTTCTGGCTGGCGTTTTTGTTTTTTTTTTTTTTTTACAATTCGCCAACCCCTCTGGCTGGGGTTGTGCATATGGCAGCATTAAAAAACCCACACGTACAATGTCCAAAGAAATTAGATGTTGTCGTTGTCGTTCTTCACGTTGTCATTGTTGTTGTACACCCCTCTGCCCGCCCCTTTGCTGCGCTGCTGCTCATCGTGTGACATAATTCAGGCTAGGTGCAACGACGTGGACAATGAGACAATGGACAGCTCGACGCACACGCCCATCCGCCCCCACGCACATACACACACACACAGAGAGAGAGAGAGAGAGAAAAGGGGCGAAGACAAAAGGTGCTCCACAAAGACGAATGTCGCCTGATGAGTTTCGTCGCTTCTCTGTGTTTTGTAGCCCAGGACACGCCCACAAATTGCTAAGGCACATTATTATTGTCGTTTTTAATTTGTGTGCCTCCCCGAAAAGAAATTGCGAACAGTGCCTCTGCCCATTGTTTGCAACACTTCAAACGTAAAAAATACGGACGAGACTCGACGCAGTTGGCAATACAAAATACTACCTTAAAAGGTGAAACCTGTAATTTAACCCCCCCTTGCCCCTTGCCTACTTTTCGAGTGTATTATTTATATTACATATGTATTTGTTCAACATGTGCTTCGAATACTTTTAATTAATTGTTTACATTTTTTGTATTTTTATTAAATTTGGTACACATCTGCCACATATAATATATCTGAAAATATTTATAACGATTCCTTTACAAAGTGAAGTTTTCAAAAGACTTTTGCCGGTTCGTAGTTTTGACTAAAATAAACTTGATTTATTGCTCGTTTTCTGCTCTTTTGACATAACTAAGATGACATTGCAAGGAATGTTTTAAGCAACTGAAAAATGATCAATTATTCAAAATGATTCAAGTCAAACGCAAATTATTAGTTTTCACATATTTATTTATTATATCAATAATAGTTGTTTGGACAGAAAATTGTTAAGGTCACTCAATTAAATAAAAGTACATTAGCTGGGCTGACAGAAATAAATAGGTGGTGTACGCAAATCGAGGGGTTGGTTAAAAATTAAGTATACAAATCAAAATAATGCAAAAACTGGGAATTTGTCAATAAGTCAAAAATGATAATGAATTGATTAATTGAGATGAATGTTGTTAATACTTTTTTTTTTGTTTTTAATAACTAGCATAAATTATGATGCGAAGTGTAATAAAACTATGCGAGTTGATGTTTGTTCATTGTTGTGAATGTGTGAGTTAATGAGTTATGAGTGTTATTACTAGATATATATATATATATACATACATATATATAAAGAGATAGAGAGAGATTTATATATCAATTATAAATAATTGTAAAAATAATTGTAAATCCATTTTGCAATTGCGAATGTTTAAAGTTTCCTCTTCTTTTAGATTTTCTTTGAAAATAATATCACTTTGTGTGAGAGCGAGACAAACACACGCACACACACACACACACAAGATAACTGTGTCAGCGCGAGCGGGATGGCATTAGTAAATTAGGCTCTACTTTGCTGGCTATTGCTGTTATTCTTGTTGCTGCTGCTGCTGTTGTTGGTGTTGTTGTTGTTGTGCATCATTTGAATCAAACGATTTCGCTTGGCTGCATCCGATTTGCTGTACTCATCCAGAAACTGCAACAAAATGAAAGAGTCGATTTCGACGAGTTAACATGAGGATTTTGGCAATTGCAATGGCAATGGCAAGGAAACAGTTGGCAACAGTACTCACCCCTAGATCAAAGTCGCGTGATATGAGCTGCCTGGCCGGGGCATTGTTGTAGCACATGGTGACCAAAAATGGATAAATCACCGGATTAAACTGTGTCGACAGCTTGGCCAAACTCTTAAAGATCACCGCAAACGGTTCCGATATGAGTAGGTCCTGATGCCGCCGATTGTTAACGCTGAAGAACGCCAGCGATGCTATCAAATCGATCAGCATTGTGGAGCTCTCGCCATTCTTTGTCCCGATTGTTGAGTTGGCGCTATAGTCGAGTATTGTGGTTATCACATCGAGCAGTTTCAGCGATAGAGGACCCTCCACCGTTAGCACCTCCTGCAACACACAAGTGGCGTCATTTAATTGGCAACACAGAAAACAGAAAACAGAAAAAAAAAACAAGAAATGAAAAGGGCTACAAATATTTTGTGGAATCACTGTGCAAATGTTTTAATTAAGTCAAAGCAAATATCAAAGAGTGGCACTTGTTTAGACCAGCAGCAAGTGAAGTGCTCAAATGTTTGTTGTGCGTTTTTCTGTGTGTGTATGTGTGTGTGTGTGTGTGTGGTATACATTTATTTGCATAGCGGAACGGAAGGGTACGCAGCAGGATACAGGATGCAGGACGCAGGGAGAACACACCAATGGACAAGAGGACAACAGACAATGAGCTCTCGCTACTAATTTGTTTGCATTGGCAGCCGTGCGAAGGCGAGTGTGGCGAAGGACCAAATCACAAAAATTAGAAAAACAACAGCACTTACAGTAGGCACAGGCTATGAGATACCCTGTATTAACAGTTGACAAGATAAGAGTTCAAATTGAAAACAAATTCGATTCAAAAATTAGTCAATCTATAATTATTGTTGTTCAATTGTTATTTTTAGGGGCAAAGGCGACTCAGTTTGATATCCTGCTAAAGAATATTTACCATTTCCTATTCGATTTGATTCAAACTTCTTACGGAGAAACTTAACAAATGAATTCCTTATTCGATTACTTTTTTATATCAGAGCCTTACTTAATTGCCAAGACAATTTTCCCTAAAAATTTTATAGTGATAAAAACAATTCGAAGATCAATTAAACGAGAGAAAAAGTTAGCATTTTGTCTTCAGGATTTGAACTCTCACCCGTGCACAAAGCAACGTCATTTTGTAGTTTAGTTTAGTCATAAGAACAATATTTAATTATATGATTTACTAAAATAGAAATGGCAAAAATAATTCCCAAAATTGTGGCTGCTATAGTTTAATTATTTATGCTAATCACACGTACTTCAAAAGTTGGGCACAAAGTAATTAAGCAACCCCCTCTAGACAATGACACGCACAACTCAAACCACCCTCGCTGTGCACAGTGGGCAATAAAAACGCAAAAGTCCAAAGCCCTAAAAAGAAAACAAAAAACACAAAAAACACAAAAACAACATGAAAAGAAATCAACAACTAAAACTGAAACTGGCAACTTGTACGAGCATTGAGCAAATATTTAGCTAAACAATTGACGTGCCTGGCTGACTTGCAGTGGCCAGGGCACACGGGGCAGTGGCAAATGGAGATAGAGAAAGAGGGGGGAGGAAAAGGGGGCCGGATGTAGTAGGCAGGATATGAGCGAGGATTTGTTGCATGGCTCAAAGAGCAAACGATGAGCGCGATGCGCGTCGGCGGCATCCTTCAAAAAACAATCAGGCTACCAGTTTATATCTGTGTGTGTGTGTGCGAGTGTGTGTATGAGTGCGCGTGTGTGTGTGTGTGAGTTACTGCCGCCTTGTGCTTGGGTTAAACTTGAAAATTTCATTTTACAAAGTCAATATTTGCAGGGAAGGCAGCAGCACTTGAACATTGAGCTGCTCTGTGGTTGTGCGTATGCTTAGTGTGTGTGTGTGTTGCTGTGTTTTTCGGTGTGTGTGTGTGTGTGTGTGTGTGTGGGTGTCTCTCGCTGATTAAAACCAAATCAAATTATTTGCCAGCCCAAGAGTTAGAGACGTACACATCTATTTTTTGTAGGCAGCTAGCAATAATAATAACAAGGGCCAAAGATGAGTGGATGAGAGTTGAGTCGAGTCGAGTCGAGTCGAGTTGAGTCGTGTTGAGTTTTGTGGACTTTATCTATTTTTGTGGTAATTTAAAACAAATAAACTGGCTAGCCAACTGGCTGACTGGCTGACTGGCAAGTTTTTGCTTAGCTTGGCCTAATCCCCCCAGCAAAATGCCGGTTGGCTGCATTTTCAGTTTCGCTGTTTGCGCAACAAATTAGTTTGTCAAGTGCGTTTCCACAGAGGGGCACAGAGAGAGAGTGAGAGAGAGGGGGGGTGTTCAATTGACAGGGGCATACAGAGAAAAATTTGATCAGATAAATCTAAGATTTGCATGCAAAAACTTGCAAGTTAATATTTGTAATCAATTTTACTTATTGATGGAAAATGCAATTTATAAGACAAGCAAAAATTTCTAATTAAGAACTTTCCAATTTTCTTTTTCAGTGTAGATCGACTACAACTTGAAGCTGTGCCACAAATATTGACACAACACAGCAGGAAATGAATTGTGGACAAAAGGCAATACAGTCAGTCAGTCAGTCAGTCAGTCAGTCAGTCAGTCAGTTAGTCAGTCAATCAATCAGTCAGTCAGTCAGTCATTTGCTGTTTACATATGCCGTTTCATCAGTCAATCTCAACTTGTAAACTGCCGCTTGCATATCTGAAATGCGTTGTGTTCTTGCTCATCACACCCCACCCCACCCCACCACCACCCACATGGAAAGTACAGTGTCAAAATATTTGTACACCCGCTCAAAGCACAAACACAGCTAAAAACCACAACAGCAGCCAGCAGCACAGCTGCTCAAGTAGTTATAGCCAAATGTCAGCAGTGCCGCCATTGCGGTTCAATGGCGCAGATATTGTTTGTCAAATGCCATTGCAACTGCCTCCCCCCGCCCCCTCCAGCAGCACGCTACGCAAATACCACCCAAACTGATGACAACTGATGTCAACTGTCAGTTGGCAGGTGACAAGTGGCAGGTGGCATGTGGCAGTCGTGACATTTTGCCAATATGCAAATTTCGTTTGTTCGCCCCTCAGAGAATGTTCCGAAAATTGCGTCGACAATTTCTTCGACTAAACTGAATTTTAACTTATTTTGGCCACACTTTCGTGTGTCGTTGTTTTTCCTCAATTTTCTCAGACGATTTCACGTGCCACAAACTTCTCAAGGGCAAGGCAAAGAAAACCCAACAAAACAAAAAATAAATGTCAAATTGAGTTGGTTAAAGATGAAATACTCTCTCAGATTTATTACTTTAATGAATAAATTGAATAAATATTTATATTAAGTATTTTTGTTAAGTCCAACTTAATATTGAACTTGATCAACGGTTACTAGACAACTTAGCTCTCTAATAATCCTATGCAAAAATTTGATAAGCCAAACAAAATATTTCTTTGATGAATTTGGTTAGGATAAGAAAAGACTTGAACAGATTTATGCTTGTGGGCTGAGCAAATTGCCCCAATCTTTAATATATATAGGAGTATAATGAGTATAATTGAAAAATGCTTATGTGTTATAAATGTTACATAATCTGTTGCTAATCTGGAGTACTCAATGCAAGTGTATCCGATGCAGAAAAACTTCGACATAATGAAATTTTCAACGACTGACTTTGTGATTTGTTTAAGCGGCATTTGGCATTTGCCCACTTGTAGAATGTTGACTGACACAGACGGCGGGAGGGGGCGTGGCTATGCATGTTGAGGGACTGATGGTATAGGAGTGGGGGGGGGGGTTGTCTGGGGGCTGACAACTTACCTGAAAAGTGTTCACATCCACCGAAGCCAGCGACACGTAAAGATTAAAAGTCGATGCCGCCAAGGCGGTCGTGCGCGGCGGAATGCATTCACCTGCAATAACAAAAAAAAACAAATCCAAAAGAAAAATAAGTTCGAAAAGAAGAAGAAGAAGCAGCAGCAGCAGCCAGACTAAGCGGATATTGATAGATATACGCCATAAAAAATACAACTTTACAATTTTACAAAAATCAAAATTAATTTCCGCCAGCGCTTGAAACTCACGTAGCGCTCGAACAAATGCAATTAGCACCCCACCCCTGACCCCTGACCCCTGCCTGACCTCATCCGGCTACTGTTTTTTTTCTTCAATTTGTATGTAAGATCCGTTATAAACTTACCAATGGGCACCACACAGCCAGCGAGCATTGAGATGGTGCCGAAGAGCTCTGTGGAATTGGCAGCGCCCAACAAACGTGTAGGATCAACAGGACCTGCCACAGGGAAAAAAAGAAGGGAGATAGGAAGCAGCAGCAGCAGCAGCATTGAGCCAATTAGTTTGATCCTGTTTACATTGGCAAAGGTGAGAGTTTTGCGTTTGTTTTGTTTACCTGTCGGGCAGACATCAATGAAGCGCGTGAGGAAGCCCAACGTGGTCAGCAGGCTCAGCATGACGCTCTGGTTCTGCTCAATGGACTCACGCACCTTCATGCAACGCTGCGACAGCATTCCAATTAGTCCAGTGATCACCGCATAGCTGCAGAGAGAGAGAGGGAAGAGAGTGCAAAGAGAGCGAGAGAGCTGATTAAAAGGAGTTCTTAATATTGCTATTTATCTAAAATTAGCAAAGAATAAGCCCTAAAGTGAAAGTAGAGCAGAAATCTAGAAAGTATTTTTGGTTTTTAGCAATAAACTCTTAAAACAAACAACAAACATTTTTTTAAAAGTTAAGATTCTTAAATATCAGAAGATGGTTGTGATTTTAATTTTTGAATTTTGTATACTTACGATTTATATTTCGAAAATATTTTTTCAAATTTAAAAGCATTCTGTTTAAACTTTAGAAAAATCTGAGTTGCAATTCATTTTTTCATTTTTTTCATACATTTTTTCGAAATTCATTCCGAGCAATAATATGCGCTGATCTTAGCTGATCGCTAAAAGTATGGCAACTTTCTAAATTACAGTTCGATCTTATTAATGGCTGCATCAAAAGCCCATAATATTTTTACCTTTCGAATGTGGCACAACAAAAATATTGTGCATATAAATTTGTCATTTATTAAATAGGGGTTTTCCACTCGAAACAAAGCTTTTAAAAAGTGCAAATAAATTTTGAAAATGCGCTCAAGTAGAACAAAAGTGAAATGTGTGCATAAATTGAATCATTCACATTTAAATTCTGACCCACTTTTAATATACGCATTGCGAGTGTTTTTTTCCCGGTTGGGTTCAATTGCAGGGAAAGTAGAGTTGAGAGCTAATATCCTTCATATGGTAATCAGTGGCACGCGTTTGGCATTAAGTGTGCTCGAAATGCACAAAACGATTAGAAGGCGGCAGTCGCATAAAATGCTGCTAAATGTTTCTAAGCAAATAAGGACTAAGCCCTCGGTCAGGACATTTGCACACAGCAGTGATTGTGTGACTGTGACAATGCATGCATTGACAAGCTCAGAGCAGAGAGCAGAAAGAGAGAGAGAGAGAGAGAGAGCGCGAGGCAGAGTGGAGAATAAGAATTGTGGAATTTGTTTTTGCTGTTGTGCAAAGCAAATATATTAAACAAACATGTTGTGAATTCAATTAGAGCTGAGCTAGTTGATAACGCAAATACTAAAAATATCAAAAGCAAAGCTTTACCCTTCTGCTCTCCCTCCTTATATCATTACCCCTTATTTTTGCGATTTATCATAATAAATGCTTGAGCGTAAACACAAATCATCATCAATTACAAGACTCCCCCTCCCCCACTCACTCGCTCACTCTCTCTCTCTCTCTGTTTGTGTAAAGAGCAATCGTTGATTTGCACTCGACACGCCACTTGTCGTCGCCTCTCTCCACACTCTCCAATGTCTCCACACACTCACTCGTCATACTCTACAGTTGCCATCAGTCGTCACTTTGTGTACAAACTAAATGAATGGCATACAAATTTTTACTATTTAAGTGCAGAATTCATCAAACAATCGACTTAACCCCAATACAAATACAAACGAATGCTGCAACTATGCCAACTACAGTGGTCACTCGCTAATTATAAATCTAGTTTTCATTTTGCAAATTGCAGTTTATTGCAGCTTATGAAAAGTCTTATGAAAATGCTATAAATAAAATGTGTTTAAAAAATGATTCTCATAACAAACGTCAGTTTCTGAAAACTCAAAAGTTACAAAAGATTTTAATTACTGTATTACGCCATATCTATAAAAATACAAGTTTCTATAAGGGGTCTATGCTCAAGAGACTGGATAGTTAATTTTCCTGCGTTTTCTTGGCTTTCTTAAAAAAAGTGATCAAAATTCAACATTAAAATTATGTTGCAAGCAATTATAAATTCCACTGTATAAATACATATTTGTATGCCACAGATATATAGAGATATATAGATAACATGACTGATTGATAAGGCATGACAATGTGCGAAAAGAACGAAATAATAATGAAGCCAAATGCTGCCAAAGCAAACAAATATGGCCGACAACAACAACAAATGCGGCCAGAAAGGGAAATATAGCATTTGACCCCTTTTGACACTGAGCCTTGACTACAAGCATGTAAGAGTTTGTGTGTGTGTGTGTGCGTGTGTGTGACGCTCAAATAAAAGCGTCCATTACTCAAACTCGCACACATCTCCACTTGGCTGGCTGGCAAACAAAAGCTAGCCAAGCTACGTGTCCTGGATGCGACTCTTGGCTAGTAGACTGGCAACTGCGAATTGCGAACAGCGATTGCGATTTGTGGCGAGGGGTGTGTGTGGGGATGTGTGGGGTGTGTGTGTGGGTGGGTGTGTGTGTGTGGTATGTGTGGTGTGGGTTTTAGAAATGATGCTTGTGATGCTCTGCTCTGGCGTTGTCAACTGCAAACATACTTGAGCTTCCTGTTTTGCTATTTGTGCTCGCTGCTACGCTGGACGCACACTTAACCAACACACAAGCACACACACACACATTGAGCTGATGTTTGCTTGGGTTGGTTGGTTGGTCAACGTCCTGGCCGAAAAAGTACTCGGCAAACTCATCAGCACCACAAAAATATCCTTAATAATTTTCTTAAACCAACAAGCACAAAGCTGTGTGAAGGATGCTTTTACCCAGTCAAAAGCAGAGCTCGTCCGTCCGACTTTCCCCTTCCCCTCATCCTGTTGTCTCCCCTTCGTACTGTCATCGTTTGTCATGTGTCCAGTGTGTGTGTGTGTGTGTGTGTGTGTGGCGAGGACATCGCTTGTGCAAAGTATTTAGTTCGCCACGCCGGGGCGCATCAATCCAAACACACAAAATAGCCAACGCCGACAAGGAGTATCGGATGTGGCTGAGGTTTCCTTTACGTCCAACCCCCCTCTCTCACCCCCACACACCAACCGAACTTCTCCTCTTCTCCGCTCCCCTCCCCTTGGCCGCATATTCAGGGAGCCACATAATCGTCACTGCCCGTAAAATAAACAGCAACAGAAGCAGCATCATCGCCAGCCGCTGACGATGGCGACAAAATAAAAATAAAATACGAGTGTCAACAAATTAGAATCGGCATAACGAATGAGATCATACACTAACCAAAGTCGAACAAATTCTCTATTATTATTATTATTAATAATTTATTATTCCTGAAGTTTCCCGAATGTTGCAGTGAATAAAAATCAAATTAATTCAATTCTGTCTTAAAATTAAATATTTTTTTAATGTAAATATATATGAATAAGATCAAATGAAAGTAAATTGATATATAATTTGAAGACTCTGATAAGGTCCGTTACTTTCTTAACTACAAGTCAATATAACCCAAATATAGTGGAAAGTGTATGTAATAAAATACGAGACCCTGGGCGCTGGACATGAGCATTTTGGCTGTTGGTGTGAAAAGGCATTTGGTGCAAAGCTTGAAATAAAATAAAAATAGTGCCGCAAAAGGACGACGTGCAACAAACAGCAACAGCAACAGCAACAAAATTAACATCCTTGTTAGTTGTGAAAACACGTTCGCTAAATACGCGACAGGCGCTGAGCAACCCCGCCAGGACAGGAGTGCCCAGGACACACTGAAGTGTTGCGAGTGTGTTTTTTTTTTCCCCTCTCTCTCTCTCGCTCTCTCCCTTTTTGAGACAGGCGCAAATATTTTAACAAGTGTCAAATGCACACGCTACTTAACTAAGTTGCTGCTCGACTATTTTATTTTTGCTTTTCCGATCCATTTTGGAATTTTTATTTTGATAGGATTGCCGACTCACGTGCTTCACTTCACACAGACTGAGAGAGAGAGAGAATGAGAAATAAAATAAAAAAATTGAGTATAAACTCAATTGATTAATAAACAAAACAGCAACACTTGCAAAAGTGCCCACCCCTGTCGAGGCCAACCCCCGCCGACTATGTAATTTGGCCATTTGTGTGCATTGATTTCGGCACTTAAGGCGCATAATCAGGCATCAACGGAAGCTGCAACGGCAGCCATGCCCACAGCAGTTGTGGCAGCAGCAACCGGGATACATCAGCGGATTTGTGTGTTCAACAACAAGCAGCACGGATCGCTGCACAACAATGAAAGGCAGTCGCATTGGCAGTCGCAGCCTGACAGGACATGCGAAGGCCTGTTTGCCCCGCAGGTCCAGTGGCATGCAGCAGCATTGGCATCACAGCGCATAAGCAGGATTAAAATCAAAACAGATTTGCGTTGACAATGACAACAAGCAGCAAGAGCAGCAGCAGCAGCAAGGACATGTTAATGTCCTGCCCACTTTAAACAACGGCTGGCAGTCAGAAACAAGTTGTTGATATGTGAAACGAAACACCTTGCCTGCCGCAACCAGGATCTAGAATACATGCATACATACAAACATATATCTGACATGTTCGAGGCGCGGCCAGCAAACTGCAAATGTCATTTGAAGTTGATTACTAGCAACAGGGCAGCGGGGAAGAAAGGATTTGGGTTTGGGGTCGAACTTAAATCGTTTTCCAATGACTGACGAGAGTTTCGAGTCTGAGTTTCGAATTAGAGTTCGGGGCTTTTGGGCCCCGGGGCCGCTTAACAAGTGCCACGGCGGCCCACTTGCGTATCCTTGCAACATATGCCACACCAAAACTAAACAAAATGGCCGAACGCATGTCAAAGGGTGGTGTTGGCGGGCTGGGGCAGGGATTAAATAGGTCTGCTTATTAAAAGCAGCAGCAGATGTCATAAGACATATTTATAGGTAGGTTGAAGAGATTAAATTCTATACAAAATATTAAAACTTATTCAAAATTAAGCAGATGTAATTTTATATAGTTTAAAACAAGACCTAAAATGTTGCTGCAACTTTTCTTAAATCTACAGATGATATTAGATCATAAACTTTTATTTACATTTAATTTAAAAACAAAAAATTCAATATTTAATTCAAAACTACAATTCAATTAATTCGATGAATTTCATTCAGCAAGAACCCTTCACAAAAATCAGTCACTCAGCAAAGTCAACAAATGGCTGAGGACAAAAGAGGCAGCTGTAAGCAGAAACCGGACCCAAAAACCAAAACCGAAACAGTAACCGAAATGGAAATATAAATAGGAATAGATTTAGATAGAGTTGCAGATTCATAGCCAGGACACGAGTAGCCTAAAACAACACAAGCGACACAATTGTAACAACAAGCCAAGAAAAAACCAAAAAAAAAAGGTGTTAAATGAAAACTAAACCAGAGTGTTGGGTAGCAGGGGTGTAAGGGAGTAGGGGAGCAAGGATATGCCATGGAAGTTGATTAAAATGCAATTGTGAAATTGTTGTTGCTGGTTGTCAACACTTGATTAAGAGCAGCCGTCGCCGTCGCCGTTGTTGCCACTGTTGAAACAATCGCAGCAGCGAGGGTTGCTTGAACAAGTCGCGTCGGCGCATTGACAGCAGACTCCGCTGCCCCCCGCCTCCTACTCGTCCTGGCAAGGAGGAGTGGAGGGAATCTGTAGCTGTCGCGTTCCGCTTGGGTGTCAGTGTCAAAACAATGCAACTCGAGCCACATTTTTAGGGTTGAACACGAAAGCAAATGCAATTTGAATAAGCGCCATGGAAAATAATATCTAATTGAAAGTGAGTGGCAATGTGGAAAGAAGGGGCAGAGACCAGCTGATAATGATGATGACGATGATTATGATGATGCTGCACACCTGGTGACTTCAACTGACACCAACTGACTCCTACTCCTACTCCTCCTAACTCCCCCCTCTTGTCATTGCGTGGCTGTAACAAAACTTTTGGGCCATGTTTATGCATTAGACGTGTCAAATATTTTTTGTTACTGCAGTCGCTTGGCATTTGTTGTTGGGGCTGCCCTTTAGGGCCATTAAGTTACCATTGGCCCAAGGAACGGGGACAATTAGCTACATACCGCGTAAACGCATAAAAGGTATATACATATATATATATATATATATACAGTGGCTCACAGCTCAAATAGACCAATGTCAAAGAAAAAAGCAAGGCAGGCAATTACTTTTTTTCTTTGACACTGTTTACTTTGAGCTGTGAGCCACTGTATATATATATATATATATATATAACTAGAGGTAAACATGAGCAAACCTGAATATCTAGATGATTTGTGCGTGGCAGTCAAAAAGATAAATGCGAGAACCTCGTGAGGAGTATGAAACGAATACTAAATCAGAGCTGCTCGAAAGAAATAAATATTTAGGAGTGAACTGCACAGATATCGGAGAAATCTGGAGCATCAGAAAGTTATAAACAATTGTATCCGAAACAAAGTTTTTCACATATCATTCAATCCAAACGATTTGTAGTTCGGAGTGTAAAAAAATTCAAGCTCCCTAGCAAAATACTAATTACAAAAAATAAGTTATAAGATTCAACTAAAGCTAAACATTTGTCGAACACTTCACAATGCGATAAGCGACGGCACATATGATAAGAATTTATGAATATAAAATATGTGAACAGATTGAGTTAGTTTGCAATATGTGCTGCAGTTCAACAAACTATCGGAAACTATTAGTATTATAATTAAACTATGGGAATTTAAATATAGTATTGGTATTATAATTAAAGTATGGGAACTTAAATATAAACACTTTCAGTATAGAATAGATGGCCAGATTTTAAGGATCTATCTAATTTGCTTAAAAAAAACTTAAATTTGTTTTTAAGAATTTTCTCACAATATAAAAATCGATAATATTATTTATATATATATACTAGCAAGCTCTGGAAATCGCATATAAATTGCAATATGCTACGCATAAGCCCCAATAAGCAAGGTCATTGCAAATGCAGGGTATTAAGCTAGTCAATGTCACATTGCTGTTGCGCAGTGCTTTTGCTCAACCCACTTTTAATGGGCAGACGGCAAAAATGTTAGCATGTGCAGTTAAGTAACGGTAACAATGATAATAAGTATAAACATTATCAGAGCAACGCCAAAACAGACAACAGCGCAGCAATGAGGAGTCCTGTTATCATTAACAGGCGCGACAAACAACAACAACAACAAGAACAACAACAATAACAATAACAACAATAGCATCATCATTATCATTTTATCATCATAATTATCGAGCGCATTAGTGCGTATAGAGCGAGAGAGAGAGAGAGGGACGGAGAAAGATTTCAGGCAGAGATAGAGAGACAGAGAGAAAGCGCGGGAATTGGCTCTTAAGGCAACGTCACGTATCTCGCAAATCCGTTAAAAAAGTAGAAGAAGCTGGCTAAGACTGACACATTCGCAGATACTTATAAGTTATCACGCAGACGGAGTCACAATGCGATTTACCACAATTCGTCATGTCAGAGGGCTCAACTTGCCACACAGAGAGCGAGCGAGAGAGAGACAGATAGAGAGCTTCGCGGGTGTGCTTCGGGCAGATGCAGAACTAAGTTAAGATCTCAGTTCCGGCTAATGGAGTTATGTGGGCCAACAACAACAACAACATCAACAATAACTGCCTTCTTATGAATTTCAATTGGCCCGCAAAATGTCCTGGAATCCAGAAAAGGGGAACCAACCAACAACAATGTGTGGCACGCACTGCAATTACGACTAGTTCGAGTGCTCTATGCATGTACTCGTGATACCCTGTAAATGTTGACATAAGCTATCAAAATCTCGACTAAAATTTAAAGCAAATTTGTAAGCCAAGAGTGAAAACTTTCTCAAAAATTAAAAGATTTTCAAAAGCAAGGGTTTTTTGGTCATATTTTAACTCCTATACTAAATTTGCTTATCCAAGTGGCTGTCTCTTGAGGAGTATCTCAAAGTGTGCTCTGATGTGAGTGTGTGTGTTACTAATATGAAACGCCCACCGCAGCAGCAACAACAATTGCCGCCTGCTACTTACAGCAACAACAGCAGCAGCAGCAGCAGCAGCAGCAGCAGCAAGAGTACGTGAGTCTCCCTAATTCACAGCAAGGCGCTTGTGTCCTGCATTGAGCCGCAGGCGGTCGATCCTTGGGCATCCTGCGGCGCTAATAACCCACTTACTTATAGTTATCCCTTTGTCCTGACGATGTTGCTGCTGCTACTGCTGCTGCTGCTGCTGCTGTTGCTGTACTTCTGACAGGCCATCAATTACGAGTATTATGCGAGTATTACTTATACATATATATATATATATATATATATATAAATGCACAGCGGGGCTAGTTAGCCCAGGGGACGGGGGCGTTGTGGGCATGGTGTGGGCAAGCAACAATTGCAATCAAATTTAGACCGCAAACGAATTTGCCACGAATCAAAATGTTTGGCATATCAAAACAAAAAATGCAATCAAAATAATCAAAGCATTGCAAAATTAATCCCTCAGCGAAAGAAATTTATTTTAATAGTTTTTTTTTTATATATGTGGAAAAATTAGTCATGGGTGCATTGCAGCAGCAGCGGCAGCAGCTGGCAACTGAGAGAGTTTTATGAAGCGATTTTCGAAATGTGTCCAATTTGAAAATTTGTAAATTTCCAAAACGAGAAGTTGCCCAAATCAAAATGAGAAGCGTGGCGAGAAAAAACACAGCGCATGTGAAACCAGAAATTGAACTCGAAACACAGCTGTGAGAAGCCGCACCTTGAGCTGCAACTGATAAGAGACTGTGACAGGCTTGAGGGCCCGGAGGGCAGGCGACAATTACACTGAGCGAACAACCTGGTCGAGTTTAAATTATTGATTCAGTTACAAAAAAAAAAAGTTAAGCGAAGAAAATGGTGTTAGGTCAAGTTTGTTGTGCTTTTGCTTACTTATTCTAATATGGAAGAACACTTTGTGGAAGTTGGCAGTTATTTATAATTCTAAATTTAAGATTTCTTTTTCTATAATATAATAACTTGAATCAATATTTGCCATATATTAAAAAAGTAGTAGAAAAATAGCTTAGATCAACAATAACGCATTAAAAATAATCAAAAATGTACAATATTTTCATAAGATGACAGTTTTTGTGTCAGTGTAGAAAGGTTGCTCAGCGCAAGAGTTAAAGATAAGCGCAAACAACAACAGTGTAATTAATTTCGGGTGTTTTCCTCTTCCTCTTTTGCGTCAATTGATGAATGCAAATGCAATTTTTACATGCCAACAATATTTTAATTCTGTTAACGCGCATAATCATTCAGATGACGTAAATTGAACACGAGCAGCGCGAGAGGGAGCGACAAAGAGGGAGGGGGACGGGGAGAGAGAGTGAGTGAGAGAGAAAGAGATGGAGACAGGCGCCACAGCAACCGCAGCAGTTGACCGCAAAACCGCAAAGACGGAAGCAGCATAGCCACGGGCAAAGGATTGTGCTTGTGTGTGTGTGTGTGTGTGAGAGAGAGAGATAGAGAGAGAGAGAGTGTTGTATGTAAAGATACACACACACACACACACACACGTTACATATGTGTACGTGTGCTTGTGTGCTGCTCTTTTTCGGGCACATCATAAATAATGCTGGCAAGTGACACGAATCCCCAGCGCTTATCAAAAGAAGCGCCACGAATTTAAGCAAAAGCAATGCGAATAAACATAAGTGGGCAGCGTAAAGCTTGAAAAATGCTACAAAAGGTGCGTAGTAATGGAATTGAATAATGACGGATAACAGATAACGGATAATGTCTCGTCTCACTTTTGGAATTTAAACTACGAATTAACGATCGAAAGTTTTAGGTGTGCATATTTATTGCATATTATAATCTTTATAGCATTTGGCTTGAAGGAGAAGAAGTCTCCGAATTAATATGGAATGTTTATTATTAATCATTATCATTATGTCCGTCTGTCTGTCTGTCTGTTTCTATAAGCAATAGTCCCTCAATTTTAAAGCTATTTGTATAAAATTGAAAAATATATGCATAATTACTCTGCAGGCAGCATTAATATGTCGAAGCTGCAATATTCCTATTGGTGGATAGATGAGTTCTTGTATGGAAAACCTTTTTGTTTACTCACTAATTATGATCATAATTATAATATAATATAATATAGCTTCCATGTGAACAATCGGTCGTTTGCTGGATTTCTTTCTTTCTTGATTTTCTTTAAGTTTATTTTTCCTATCAATATTAATATATATTTTGAATTTGTATTATATTTATTTATTTATTTATTGACTAGTCACATCCCTTGACAATATTTCAATTCGCTCGATTAATAAAGTATCAGTAATAATTATAGTTAAAATAGGCAAAGCTAAAATTGAAACTCATATTATAACCACCCCCCCCCCCCACACACTCACCCCTTTTTAATGGTATAATAATAATAGATTAGCCGTTAAGTCCCCTTGGAAAATGCATATGTTGGAGTTGAAATTATTGAAGGGTTATTTATATGACAATTATTTCGTTATTGACTTATTGCCAAGTGCCACGCCCCTTAATCAAATGAGTGAAAATGCAAATAAAATTCGCGACAGTTGTAAATACGAAACATCCCCCACCACTACCCCTCTCTCTCGCCCTCTCTCTCTCTCACACACTCTTTAAAGTTCAGACTTTTAAGCGTTGCGCTTCATTAAACGCACAAAATGTGAAAATCTGCGTAAGGAAAACCGAAAAAAGAAAAACGAAAAACGAAAAAAATACTCTTGTGATTTGAACTCGTGCCAGGGCCAAGGTTAGAGAGGAATGAGGAACGGGCAACGAGGAGTTAGCTGTGGCTGCTATTACCACGCCCATTAATGCAAATTAAAACGCAATGCGGACATATGCTCACAAAAAAAAAGCAGTCTGAACCACATCCAGAATCCAGAATTCTGAATGGGATTGTCGGGATGTCACAGCGCATTATCATTCATAAATCACAACATGGAAATTGCCGAGCTGCAGTTGTATCTCAATCTGAAACGGAATCTGAATAGGGGTTGGCTTCTGTTAAGGTTTACACTCATTTTTTTTTTTTCAATTTGCGCCTTTTGCTGGAAAACGCGGCTACACCCCGCTACCCCTTGCAACACAGACACAGTCTAATAAACATGTAGAATAGAGTTATGAATAAATTAAGACATTTGTTTTGCACGCTGCTCATTTCGATTGTGTATGCTTGTGTTGCCAGCTATTAAATTGGCATTAGCGCGTGCGAGAGGGCTGGCAGGAGGGAGGGATGGGGGGATGGTTAAAGAGACCTAAAGCCCTAAAGCCCCATGGCCAAGTGGCTGTTGCAGTTCATTCATGCAACTCAAATTGAATTGTCATCTTGCCAAAGTTCAAGTGAAATGTGCAGAAAAATACTTGTAGTGAAATTTGAGTTGTGTGTTGGCAGTTGGGAGTCGAGTGAAATATAGAAGATATATATATATAATATGTGATATGATATATGCTTATGCGATAAGCTAAACGAAAACTGAACATTGCCAAATGCAACACACATGAGAACTAAACTGAATACACAAAAACCAAGAAGCAAAATTTAAGTTTAGTTTGCCGAAATCGAAATACGCTTGCCGCATATATAACAGAAATCTGATATAATATTGTGAACCTAATCGAAAATGTATTCAATTAGTAATGGGATTAACTGCAGACCTACGCATCAACTGGTGAAGCCCCAGAAAAAACTCTACTCTAGTTATGATAGCTCAAAGCTCTCTAACACTTGAACTAACTCAGTTCTATGGGCTTAGTGGGGGATATACCTTATATATCATGGATATAGATCATTTTTATGTGTATACATATGTACATACGTAGTTTAGGCTATGCAGCTACACCCTAGCCAAATAGTACAGGGTACATAAAACTCGATATTCTTCAAGGTTGGGAGGAAACTCTCTAACAATTGAATCCAGATGGTTCTATGGTCATATGGGATATAAATATATATATAATTATAAATATATATAATTATAAATATATACAAAAATAAACAAACAAATTACTTGCGTGCACACATCCCCCTCCCTCCTCCAACCTCCCTAATTGCGTTACACATTTCATAAGACAATCAAAATACCCCCTCCCCGGCAAGGGCATACAAAAATACGGATGTGGCAATCACACACAACAAAACGACGGAGAATGAGAAATCCTGTCGAGCGGTTTTCAATGAAAATTCATCAGCATGTCATCAACATCAACGTCTGGAAGAAGACACAAATCTGCTTCTTGCTCTTCTTCTTCTTGTGCTGGTGCTGCTGCTGGCTGCTTGCTGCTCATCTGTGCTATAGTCTGCTATAGTCTGTTCCATTCGGAATCTGTTCAGTTTGCTGTTCTTAAGTCTGGGCCGTTGTTTTCTTAGTAACGCAAACGCCACCCAAAGCGTTTTCCATTTGCTGAGAGGAAAAAACAGCAACGGGGTAAACGTTTTTGGTGTCGCCTTGGATTTTTACATATACATATATATATATATATGATTTGACAGACAGTTGGCAGCTAAATATTGCATGGGAGTAGGAGGTAAAGGGGGTTAGGCTGTACTAGCAGCAGAGCGTCTTCAATTACGACACGAGCGTTGAAAATAAAATTTCAGCAGACCGCCGCCCGCTTTGCGTATGCCATATGGGAAATGTCACTTGACTAAGGAAAAGCAGCCAGAAAACAGGAGTGGGGGAGGGAGTGGGGAGGGGGGTTTGCTATGGCAGGTTTGCTAAGCTGGGAGGTAAATCAGAGTTGTGCCTACCGCAGACAGCAGCGGCCATAGAGAATCAACGTCACCCAAAATGGACAACACACGTGGGGCCAAACAACAACAACAACAACGACAATTTGGATGCTGATGATGATGATGATGATGATTATGTGGATAATGATGATGATGTTGATGACGGCGGCGTTGGGGCCGTTAAAAAGGCAGCGCCAAATAGCTGCGAAAAGTAAAGCCGCTCGTAAAACTCAAACGAGGCGAGGAAAGCAAAAACATGGCGCCAAATAACCGCAAACATAACGGCAACAAAAACAACGAGCAGACCCAAGCGCAAGGATCAGGATGCTGGCGACGTTTGCCGCCATTTTGTAAAAGAAAAGTGCATATAATAATAATATAAAACAGCAACAACAACAACAACAACAACAACAACAACAAACAGCCAACAGCAACGGTAGCAGCGACTACGAACAAGGAATCATGCCAAAAACAGCATTAAAACCAGAATTAAACAGAATTTAGAAAAATATAGACGAATTTTTGATGCGCTTTCAAAGATATTTTGATAGATCCTTAAAAGACTTTTAGGAAACCATAAAGCCAAAAGAATTTACAGCTAAGATAAGTTAACTCTTGATTCCAGAATTCTAATTAGTCTTTAATTAAGACAAATTTTTGATAGGCTAGGTAAAATATTGGATAAATGTAGGTATACGAGAGAACTAAAATATTTCAATAAGAATCAGAATTATGAGTTACAATTATTGCAAAATATGCTGAAAATCATTAAAAGTAAAATAAATTTAAGGTTATTTATTTACTTAACTAACATATCTTAAAATCAGAAATAATAATTTACATTTACTGCAAACGATAATTGACAATTATAAAAAACAATATTCCGAATATTGATTGACATTCAAATTCGTTGAAAGTTTTTTTTTTTTTTGAATAAGAAACATTTTAAGAAAATATTGATTTACGATCTTAGACGCACCCTTGACTTTTCTACGAAGGCCCAACGCAAACTTAATAACAGAATCAATGTACTTGCTTGGCAAATGCAAGGTCGCATAAAAAGTCGCCCAGGGTGTATTCAAGGCGGGCAGAACTAGAGCGCGGAGCGGAGAGAGAGGGTGCGGACGGAGGGTAGAGCTTGAAATGGGCGACTGTGATTTAGCTTTTGTGAAAAGTGGAAAGTGGAAAATGGCGACTATGTCGCCGAGCATCGTAAAAATTTATGCCCAACCGTAAGGCCTAAATGGCAACAGAGGGGGGGGGGGAGGGGGGACGACGACATAGTAAAAGTGGGGAGCAGAACTCTCATATGAGCACATAAAAATATAGAATGGCTGCGGGATGGGGGGATGGGGGATGGGGTACGGGGTACGGGGGTGTGGAACTCTGTTCAAATTGCGTTCTTATGGCACTTTAGTGGCAAAATCAAATTAGAATTTATGTTAAGTTGGCAATCATAAATGACGTCCGAACAGAAGAAGCCAACCATTGAATAGTCATAATCATATATGGAGTGTAAAGGGACGACGACAGTGATCCAAATGAGCAATACAAAGATAATGGAAATGTTGAAGATTTTTAGTTTTAATATCGTTGATTTTTTATAGGCTGTTAGCGGAACGTGGAGTTGGCTGCGCCTTGGATTAGTGGCTTGTAATGTGCGCCATCTGTCGGCCACTTGAGGGCATTACTCACGCCACATTTGGCGCATTCAAGTGCTTAGCGTGTTAATTTGCACCAGTTGCCACTCGAAAGGGGGTTGACTACAGCACCACTACTACTACTGCACACAGTTCAGGGTTGCTCAGACTGTTGACTGTTTCTGCCCCTAGGCGAAATTCACGTTTCTAAGCCCTCACAATTGCCGTTTGATTGAGTGATGCGCACTGAAACTATTGTTGCTCTCTTTGTTGTTGTTGCCGGCGATGCGCATTAAATAACAACAACAACAACAACAACAACAATAACAGCAACAGCAGCAGCAAAGAGACAGTTGTTTGTTGGAGGGTGCAACAACATAATCATTATTATCATCAGACAAGCAGACAACAGACTGCTGCTGACGAGCATTAAATTAACTGTAACTGGCACCGGTAGCCTGCCTCGCCTGGCCTGCCTCGCCTGGCCTGCCTCGCCTGACCTGCCTCGCCTGGCTTGCTGCACTTTACACATTTTACATATGTCGTCCAAGATCTGCTCTGCTTTGGTTTGTGGGTGGTTGGTTTTGTTGGTCTTGTTGGTTTTTTGGTTTTTGGTTTTCGGCTTTGCTTGGTTAATAGTATTCCCTCGAGTGTAAGGAGAATCAAGTAGGAGTGCCCGAGTCGAGAGAGCTCGACTAGAAGATACCCTATTTTCAAAATTGTTCACTTCTAAAAAATTCAAATGTGTGTTTGTCTGAATTATTATATATATATATCTTTCAAATTGTGCCTTTTTGGGTATCGTTAATCGATTTTTGTCGATATATCCTAAACGACAAATGAAACTGTCCATAAAGTAAATACAAACATTTATTTCATGCTAGTAGTATCTATATTTCAAAGTCTCTGATGAAGATTTTTCCTGATCAATATTACATCCTTCCTTCTGCCCGCTACCTGCTTTTACACAACTTCATCATGCCCTTTTTAACCACTTTTCATGGTTTCAGGGAATACAGTAAAAAAAAGGAGCATAACAAGAACAAGACAAAATCAAAGCAAATGCACTCAAAAGATCTGAAACTACGGACTCTACGTAATTCAATAGCCCAAGAGTCGAAGCTGCCTCCTCCTCCTCCTCCTCCTCCTTCCTCCTCCACCTCATCCTTTGCCTATTTCGCCTTTGACATGCGGCTCTGGACAGGCACTCATCAAACTTTTGACATGCAACTCAGCATTCAAGGGCAGTGAGAAATGTGCGGGGTGTTGGGTGGAGGGGAGTGGACGGGGGAAGGTGGGTTGCTGCTGCGCCTTTTTGCATGCAAAATGTCAGCGCATATGTCAGACTTTTGCATATGACTTCCCCTCTCACGTAGCCCGGCCACCCAACCTTATATCGAGGGCTGTCTGTTGCATTTCACGTTAAATAATACACAAATCAGACTTGATATTATTTGAATATCATAACATATTGTGGCTATAAAAGATATATATATATATAGCCGGAGTATTGTGTGAACTCTGCAGGGAATCATTTGATGTGAATATCTTGGAATTATAGCTGTCTATTTGAAGTAGCAGGTAAGCCAAACATTCTAATAACTAATAGTCATAATTAGCAAATAATAATAATATAATCTTGGAAAAGAGAGATAGAGAGAGATAAAGAGAGAGATAAAGAGAGAGATAAAGAAAGAGATAAAGAGAGAGATAAACAGAGCCTCTTTCACAACAAATATTAAGAAATCTTCAAATATTTTTATTGGTCCTTTATAAGAAAATTCAAATATTTTTCAGAAGACTATAATATATATACATGTATATATATATATATATATATATATATGATTTGTATATATAAAAGTCACTCTTTGCGCTACAACAATTCTTTTAGAAACTCTCGCTTAGCTAGTTATGTGTTTGACTCCCAGTTTTTGCCTAGCCTCCAAATGTCCAAATGCATTTTGATGCAAAAATCTGAAGTGAACTTTGGCTCGCACTTCTTTCGAGTGCTGACCCCCCGACTGCCCTTCAACTCCCTCCCTCATCCACCCATCTACCTCAATCGTTTTGTAGCTGGTCCTATGGCATTCTGTCTGTTTGCTCTGTGATGTGTTTCTGTAACTGTAATTGATGCTGACTTTTTGACAGTTTGAATGTCCAAAAACGAAAAACGAACGTAAACCGGATTTGAGGGGTGGGTGGATAATACCCTGTACCCCTCCCCCTGCTCGGCTACTGTTTCAGCAAAAAAAAAAAAGAAGAAGAAAATGTCAACTCTGATTAGTTTTGTGACAGTTCTGTGATTTGAATTCAATTATGACATGCAGATTTGAAGAAACACATGCGAACTGCAGCTTGGCACTGAACACGGAAATTTCGCAACGAGCAAATACGGTTTGAGAATTGCAGCTGATTTCTGGGTTTGCTGCTGCTGCTGCTGCTGCTGCTGAGGTTTGCTTAGGTTTTTTGGATCAATAAACACGCCGTTAAGAGTCAATATTTTGATTTTGAGCGACGTCAGCAGCAGCAGCAGCAGTAGTGAAAACAAAAGGACGACAAAAAGGAGCGCAGCGCACTAAGCAAATAGAAAACTTTCACAAGGACAATGGAGACAGTGAGAGAGAGAGAAGCAGAAGGCGCGGGGTAGGAGACCAAGAAGTGTTCAATGCCTGCGCCCATTGTCAAAAAGAATCAACAAAAAACTGAAATCGGATATTAAATGCACAACAAACAGCAGCAGCAGCAACAACAACAACAACAACAGCGGCAACAACAACAAAAAGCAGCTAGAAACGAGCAACGAACAAAGGCGAATGCCTGAAATTAATATGGGCAGCAGGAGGCGCTGCAAAACAGCAGCGTTTAGTGCGATGCACTGAGAGAAATAAGCTGTACAACACATTTTTCAGCAGTGCAATAATGCACAAAATCTATTTATTTATTATTTACTATCAGCTCTTTTCGTACAGTGTAATAGTGTTAACTGGCGCAGAGTTTGTAACTGAAGGAGGCAATAGCGAGGGGAAGGGTAGTCGGTGGCTGTGGTGGCAACTAAATAGTTGCACTAATATGTCCATGACGTTGGCAAATGGTAAAATAAAACCCACAGCACGTGTGTGTGTGTTGTGTGTTGGTGTTGTGTGTGTGTGTGTTTGGGTGTTGTGTGTGTTTGGATCGGGCGGCAGCTGGGATACAGTATTGGGTTGGCTAGGAGCTGCCCGTAATTGAGGCAAAAGTTAAGGACCAGTGCAAAGTGCAAGCAGCAAGCAGAAGCCAGGCACAAAAGGACTAGAATGAGGACGAAGCACAGGAGGACCTGACGAGCAACGGATCCAGGACGAGCCATAACTCCAAATGGCCATTCGATATGGTTACTTAAAGGGTAATTAAATTAAATGTGCAGCAGGAGCTGCTGCTCAGCGTGTGTTGTCCTCCTTGCTGACATCCAAAACAACAAAAGGACACGCGGCACAGCCCAGAAACACACACACACACACACACACCCGCACGCACACACAGAAGTAAAGAGAATCACAGAAGCTTTACCCCTTAACTGGCTGGCAACTTCTTGCCGTTTGCATATTTCATTATGACAGGCAAAGAGAGAGCGAGAGAAAAAGGACCAAAAAAGTTGGGGGTTGATTGTCCACCAAACGCAGGGTGAGAAGGGGGTGTTGCTAGGCATGGGGAGGTAGGTAGAGACAGGAAGGATGCTTTCGCCTTATCGCGTGTCAAATCATCGTTATGATTACCAATTCATACACTTTTTTATATACATCATTTGTTTAACCAAAAAGAATGCCCTGAAATTGATGATCAAATGATGATTAAAATGTATTCGCTAAAGGAAGGAGGGTGGGGGAGGAAGTGAGGGGTGTGGGTGTGTGTGTGTGTGTGTGTGCGTGATCTGCCTAATGTTTGTGTTGATTAATTGTGAATCAATTACATTGTAAAACACACACACCTAAAAAAATGATGATGCTTTTTGGGGGAGCAATCAAATTTGTTCTGCTTCAAGGATAAGATTATAAAAAGGTGAGGGGCTAAAGGTTACGGGTTGGGGGTTGGGGGTTGAACTGTGAATACCTTAAACCATGATTTATTCGATTGAAAGTAAGTTTCAATTGGAGACTTAAGAAGAGAAAGTTAAACAAAAAATGTAGTTGAAATATGAAGTGAAGAAAAGAAAACAGCAACAAGACTCCAAATTTTAAGTTCAATCTATCAATAATAATAATAATAATAATAATAATAATAATAATAATAATAATAAGATAAGTGAAATAAATATACTTATGTATTAGATTAATTTCTCATATTCCTTTCACAGCATAATGTTTGTGCACCCAAAATGTGGTTCAATTTGTTAGATTTTAAATTAAAAAAGCATGGGAAAAATACAGCAAAGGGAATTTTGGTTAACTGAGAAAAGCAGTTGCATGTGGCAACCACAAGCCACAAGTTTGTGGAGAATAATAATCAACATGATGATGATGATGATGTTGGCGACTGGGTCAATGGGTGTAGTTGCAGGTGGAGTGTATAAGCATATGGAAAAAAAAAAAAAATATATATATATATACTTATATACATGACATGCAAAATTTCAACAACTAAAAATAATTTGACTGCATAATTCATTGAAATGAACTGAACTCAAAGTAGGGTAAATGGAGCAAAAGAAACTAAAAGTTTCTTAATTAAAATCAAATTTGTGTTACATTTGGAAGAGTTTTGGGGAGAAAAGTATTGCGTTGCTCAGTGCCAAACCCCAACACCCCTTACCATCAACTTGAGCTGGTCTTTCATGTGCCGCTCGACCAATTAAAAGTAAACAAAAATTAAATTATGCAGCTACAAAAGCTGCACGTAGAAATGCCGAAAAAGATTGACTACACCCGTCCACCCAAAACTTCAATTGAATTACAGAGCAGCACTGAAGGAAGACGAAGAAGAAGAAGAAGAAGAGGGGGAGGTGGAGGAACAGGAGCAGGTAGAGAGCAGCAAATGTTTGGTGTGGCCCAAAAGGAGGAAAGGTGGCAGCCCATTCAAGTGCGGCGAATTCAATTTCTGTTTGTATTTTTTTTTTTTTCGGTGATACCCTGTAACTATTTAAAAGGTGTACAAAGGGTGTAATTAAATCGGGCAAAACTATGTAACAGGCTGTGGTATAAGTAATGTATACAAAAATACTGATAATTTCATAAGGTATATTTTTGATGTATATATTCAAATGAGTTTTTTGCAGATAATAATATTAACTTATTAATTTAAAAATAAATAAAAATAAAAATGTACTTTTATATATATTTATTATTAATTCGGTTCTGAAAGGATTAAAATCGGTTTATAAACTCCTTACTTAAGAGTCAAAAAGCGGCAAAGTCTGTGCATTATCTCTAATGCTATGCAGAGTATCTCCTAGTCGAATACTCTCCGCTAGTCACCATTTCCCTACAAATTCTTTGCAGTATTTTTGGCAAAATGGCGCAGCGTATTGTGCTGTGGCTGTTAGAGGGGGAGCAATGCCGGTCGGTTGTGGGAAGGGAGACTTGGGTGAAATTATAGTCAAAGAAGAAATTTGATTTTGCAGTAAATGGCGAACGGCGAATGGTAAATGGTAAGCAGATAGAGAGAAACGCAGTCCATTGAAATCGCCAGCAACGCTTTGTAATTGAATTGAGCGTCGAAAAAAAGCGAGTTACGCTAAAAAAAAAACGAGCAGAAAAGAACTAAGCACCAAATAAAGGAGAAGAGTACAGGGGGAAAAGGCAAACAACCACAAAAGGATGCGAACAAGTGCGCGAGGAGAGACAGAAGACAGGAGAGAGAACAATGGCGGCGGTTGCTAATAAAATAAACGAAAAGCTTTTGTAAGCAAATTGAAAACATAAACAAACGAAAATTGTTCAACAAAAAAAAAACAATAAGAACAAACGAACGAACTAGAAAAAGTCAATGTGAGGGTGGAGGGATGGGCGAGTGGGGGTAGAAGCGGACACACAAAAGGAAAAACCAAAAATGTTTTTACTATGCAAGCAGCAAAACAAAAGCCAGCTAAAATGATAACAACGACAAAAAAAAAAAACTTAACAAAACAAAAAGCTCACAAAAATGCATGCGAATAAAAAGTTTTTCAACGTCACAGTGATGGCCAAAAAAAATAGCAAAGCACAATAAACAAATGTATATGAAATTCAATTTGTACGAAAATAAGCAAAATGGCGCCTCTGTGTGTGTGTGTGTGCGTGTGTGTGTGGAACAACAGCAGCAGAAATTCGATTAAAACTTTTGCACTGCCCAAATCACACACATTCAGAGAAGCCCAAATTAAAGAAAAACAAGCAGCGGCGCCGACAGCGAACGAGCAGCACAGCCAGCAGCGAGCAGCATTAAAGTTTCTGCTTCGACTAAAAATTCAAGCAGCAGCAGTCATAAAAACGTGCGCGTAAAATCCAAAAAAAAAATGTAAAGTGCGAGTGTTGAAAGCTACAACAACAACGGTTATAACAATGGCTGCTGCACTTGCTCATAAAGTGCGGTTTGAACAGCACTGGCTCAGCCTTGCAATGTTGTCAAAGTTTGAGAGTCGCATGCAGTCATACTCAAACATACATACATCCATTTGTATGTACTGCCAACACACTAGTTGTCTCGCTCGCACAGCGATGACACGCCCCACACACAAACACTTGTGTGCATTCTCTCGCTCACTTGCTCTCCCTCGCTCTCTCTCGCACACACGCGCTTACGCACATTTTCGAAGTTCCTGTTCGAACTCAAGTGATTTCCCCTCTTTTTGCTTTTTTTTACTCTGTTAACTTTGTGCAGTTAGTTGTACTCTTCTTCTTCGTGTTGTTCTTTTTGTTTTTGTACTCACTTTATCATGTCCGGTAGGCGTTCCGGCACTTTGGGGTGGGTGTTTTTCTTCACATAGCTCGATGATAGCGCCTCGGTGCATGCCAGCATTAGCTCCGTGGATAACTCGACCGGATGTTGTGGTGATTTTTCTTCGGGTAACTGCAAAAACAAATACCGAAACAGACAAAAAAAATAAATATATATACATAACTGTAATTGTAACGGTAACGGTAGTAAGCAAAAAGTGTCAAGGTACTCGAAATAGAATTGTTGTTGTTGTTGGTGTTGTCATTGCTTGCACAATTGTTGCATGCTTTGCGGCGTTAGGCGACATTTTTTATGTGAGTGTGTAGAGAATTAATTATAAAAAGGTAACAACAACAACAGCAATAATAACATCAAGCACTCACATCAATCAAAATGTTAATTGATGTTTTTTTCACGCGACACTCTTTATCTTTTTTATTTATTTCTCCTCTTTCTTTCTGCTCCTGCTTCTTCTTCTTTTTGATTACATGACAAGCGGCGTGCGCGCTGATCCATCAGCCAAAAAAGGCAAAGGCGATGAGAATATGTTTATGAAGTGACGGGGGGGAAGGAGGGAGACGGAGACAGGCGACAAAGCACCGCAATAAGCACGAACAAAGGCAAACAACAGCAACAACCAATGAAAGTGCGACGAGCGAGGCGCTGTTAAAAATATCTATTTTTTTACAGAATTCAAAAGCGACCGACAACAACAACAACAACAGCAATCACAATGGATAAGCAGAAGAGTGGCTTTTTACGCGTTTTCACGATTGATTTAACAGCACAGGCCACACAAATACACACACACACACGCACACATACACATAAAACACTTATGTATGGCATATATAAAACAATAATAGTATAACAGGAATAGGAAGAGTTCGCTACTGTCAAGCAGATACCCTGTAAATTCTACTGAAATAATTTGTGCATTTAAATTAATTTTAAAAAACAAAACCAATTAAGAAAAACTTCCGCTTTACGCAAATCTTTCGGATTTAACCATTCTAATAAATCTAGAAAAACAGGAGACAGAAAACGCTAATTGACTTGCAGTTACCCTGTAAACCAGCATTTAAATTAGAAACACCTTTTAGACTTTTGCTGTACGAAAATCTTTCAGATTTAAAAACTATCCATATCAACGCAATTCATCGCCCTGATCAAGGATATGTATGTATCTATGAAGTCCAAGCTGCCGCCTTTCGCTTGTCACAAACACATGCATATAGTCAATGTACCCACTCTAAACTAGCTCAAGGGGTACAACGCATAAAATAGGCTCGCACGCAAAAACTTGACAAACAAATGCTGACAAATTGTCTAGCGGGCAAAAGGGAGAGGGGACGACGAATTTATGGGCAAAGCGACAACGGCGACCAGTAAATAAAATTCAAATAAAAATGCCACACTTTGCCACACACGAAAAGAATAACAACAACACAAACAAAAACAGAAAGAAATGCAAAAGCAAATGCGCCAAATAAAAGCGTCAAAGAAAATGGCAAATAAACAAGCGAGCCAAATAGGAAAACAATAAAGTTTAAACTTGGCAAAAAGTTCGTTTGCGTTGAGCAAAGTTCAAAAATGGAGTCGACTCTTGAATGCACTACAAAAAAATATGTGTATCTAAATATGTTTGGATACTATAAGGAATATAAACATAATGAAATACTTATTTGTATAACTATGAGGAATAAATACTTAAAAATATAATATTTATATATATATATAACTTTTCTAACCAAGTAACACATATTTTTAAATAGCATAAGACTAATATTTATATAATTTGGACTTTAGCGGAAACTACAAAAATAAATAAATAATAACAAGAAATCTAGTACTCAAATACCCTATAGAAAAAAAATAAACGACCGATTGTTCCTTTTTAAGCTACAGATATTGTTGGCTGATTTTGATAGGGTATTCGCCAAATGCTAGAATGTTTATAACACACGTCTGAGTTTGGTTAGGATAACTTATTAATCAAAAAAGGTGTTCAGACAAGAACTCATATTTATATATAGTAGTCTGATCTCAATGATTTCTCATCCAAACATGAGCAGCATAATAATAAGCATTTTCGGGAAGCTTGGTTAGGAACAACCACATGTTTTGATCTATCTAGTAAACCGGTCTCTGGCCTGCAGCACAAAGATAGTTTCAAAACAGACACACGATGGACATGAATATATTGATTCGACTACTTATGTTGAACAAGAATATATATACTTAATGGCATCAGAGACGTCCTCTTCAAAGTGTTACAAATTCCACAGCAAAATTACAGTACTCTCTAAAACACTGCAAAAATTTGAAGAGAGAAAAAATCTGCGCTGCCAAGTTTGAAGCGGCAATGCCAGAGGAGACCAGAAGACAAGAGGCAAGAGGCAAGGAACCCGGCAAAAGGTGGTAAAGGGGCAGAAGGCGTAAAAGTAACCGTTGCCAATTTTGGTCCGAAATGCGAAAGCGAGCCAATTTGAAAGCGTCTGACGATGATCTGGGGGGAATAACGTTTTGGATGCGACGCCAAATGGCGACAAGTTGGCGACACTTTTATTGTGTGGCACTTGCCACCAGGCTCACCTGGAAACTCTTGACGATGGCATCGAAGAGCGTCGCAATGGAATTGCCCAAAAGTGCGTGACGCGCGATCTGCGGACAAACGGAGCAAGCATTCCGATACAGCTGCACGGCCAGGGTGACGGATCTGCAAAGTGGGAATAGGAATTAGGAATTTCAATTAGATTATAAACTAGTTAACTATTGTGGCCAACTCACTTCTTTGAGATCTCTGTGTTGTTGGCGTCGTCCATGCCCTTGCTGATGACATGGCTGGCGAGGATGCCCAACCCATCCATACAGAGGAATGCCTGAAAGTCACAGGTCTGCGCCTTGGGTATCACACGCAACAGATTGCCCAGCGTCCGATCCAAGCCCTGAACACCGCCGCCTTTAATCACTAGATTGAGCAGCTTCGGCACGCTGCTGTCCCGCTTTAGATGTGCGGGAAGTGCATCCAGCGTGGACAAATAGTCGGCAGCACTGCGAGAGAGAGGAAAAAGGTGTAAGATATTGGTAATATAGATATAGACTGATGATCCTTAATTATAACCAATAAATATTCCAAAGTAGATTGGTTTACAACCTTAACTTATAGATTAAGGGGGCTACTCACCACTGGCTCATGCGTTGCTTGAGTTTCTTCATCTTTTTCTTGTAGCTGCGCGAGTGTTCGCGATTGCCGGTTGCGCCACCGAGTTCGGACAGTGTTGAGGAGATATCGCAATCCTCGTTGGTGGTGCTGGTGGCATTGCCGCCATTGAGCAACTCATCCTCATCCTGATCGCCACGCGCCTCGTCCTGTTGCCGCTGACTGGGCATCGTTAGCTCCACGGCACGTTGTCGGATGTGCTCGATGTTCTCCTCATGGCGCCGCGCGGACTCCAGCTGCTTCTGCAGTATCTTGCGCTGCAGCTCCTCGGTGGTCTGCTGCTTCTGCACCTGCAAAGCCAGCAGACGTTCCTCGCGATCGCGCGCCTTTTCGCGGGCCAACGCCTGGCGTTGTCGCTCCTTTTGCTCCTGCATCTTGCCGATGCGCTGCTCCTTCTCCAGCCGCGTCTCGTTCATCTTCTCCAGCTTGAGCAGTCGTTCCTTTTCCAGAGCCTGACGCCGTCTCTCCACAGCCGCCTCCTTGGCTGCCTTCTCCTCAACGCGCTTTTGGCGTTCCTGCTCCAGTTCCTGGAGACGACCCTCGGCATCCTTGACGGATTCCATGAGATCGAGTCGCTTATTCTGCGCCTCGATGTTCTTGATGAAATTGATCTCCTTTAGCTTCTTGTCCTCGTCGTGAGCCTTCTCGATGATCTGCCGCAAGTAAATCTCGCGATTTTCGGCGGCCCGTTGCAGTCGCCCCTCCATCTTCTGGCGCTTGTCTTCGATGAGCTGCTTCTTGCAAGCCTTCACATCTTCGACGCGTATGAAAAGTTGCTGCAACTTGGCCGCCTTCTCCTGCTTCAAAAGAATGCGTTTCTGGTGAGCTCGTCCCTGCTTCGCTTGGTATTTCTTCAGCGTCTCCTGCAGCGAACGACGACGCGACGGCGATGAAAGCTTCTGATGCAATTCCTGTGCGCGTCCCGGATGACGTGCCACATAGGCCTGAAGGGTGGCCAATGCCTCGGCACGTTCGTTCCACGACATGTCGGAAAGCAGTGCTTGATAGCGCAACTCCAGACTGGCATTCTCATCGTCGCTCATCGTCACAAAGACAACGGCATCGTCGACGAGAGTCTGGTCCATGCTGTCATCCTCGTGCTCCTCCAGCTGCACCTCCCCATCCGTCTCATCTGTCTCGGTGTCCACATCGATTTCGGTGCTTTCCAATTCTCGTATTTGACGCTCGAGAGATTCCTGCACCTCGACAAGGATGCGCTCATTCCGCTCCTCTTCGACATCCTCGGCATTCTGCTCCTCGATCTCATCGCAGGCACTCAGCAAGGAGGCACTCGGCTTCACACAGCCATTGGGCAGCTTGCTGCGTGCAATGCTCTCGTAGAGCTCACCGATTGTCTTAGAGAACTCACAGTTTGTCTGAATCTTTATGTCAATCTTGTTGTGATCATCATTGTTGGCTGCAGAAGAAGTGAAAGATTTGGATTTTATTTAAGTTCTAATATTAGGAAGGAACAGATTTGTTTTTAGCAACAATCTATACCCTCTATATATAGATACCCTATATTTTCCCACATACTCACACTCAACATTCTCATCCGTAGCTCCAGAGGAGCTGCTGCTGCACTGTTCCTTTTGCTGCTTGCGAAGAGCGTTCTTCTCGCTGCGCATGTACTCCTTGTGGAGCGAGGTCATCTTGAGTCCAGTGAGATCCGATTTCTGGCGCTTGATGATGGAGGTGCGCTCGTTCAACGCGGAGCTTACCACATTGCTGCCAGCAGAGATGCAATTGCTGCTGCTGCGCATCAAAGCAACTGGCGGCTTTGGCTTCTCCTTGTCCTTATCTTTGTCCCTGTTCTTATCCTTCTCCTTATCATTGTCTTTCTCTTTATCACTATCCTTTTCTTTGTCTTTGTCTTTATCGTTGATGTCCTTGTCTTTATCCTTGTCTTGCTTTGTCTTGATATGGGCAGCTGTGCGCTGTGCTGGAAATGAGTTCACCTTTGCCTTGGCATTCTTAATTTCTGGCCGGGATGCAGGATGCGCCATCATCTTGCCCGTTTTATTAGCAGCCTTTGTTTTAGTTTCAGCCGACTTTGAGGCGAGAGTTTTTGAGTTGCTGTTGCTGGCCTTATCCTTGTCGTCCCTTTGCTCATTGAGCAGTGCCAGTGTGGGCAGACTGGCATATCCTGTCGGCTGATTGAAACGATTCGACCAATGCATGCTCGGCCTGCGTCGATTCTTCACCGTCAGCCAACCATCATTGTTATCCGACGACAGCTGTTTGGGTTCCGAGTGACGCTCGTCCAGCTTGAGGGTGCTTCTCGAGCTGCTCAGTTGCTCGTTGCTGGCCTTCAGTGTCGATGTGGAGCTGGCGATGTCCTCGCGCGAACTGCGTCTAACTGTCCTCGGCAGGCTCACCCGCTTACCAGCGGTCAGCATGGAGCTTGTAGTGCGTCTGGCCAACGGTTTGATTGCAACACTTGCTGAAGCAGCTGCCACAGCATTGCCATTCATATCCAGCATGGTACGCGAACGTGCCGACAAGCGCGAGGCAACATTGCTGGGCGGACCATAGCATTCGGTTTTGCTCGTGGGACGTGGCGGAGGCGGCGCACGACGTGCCGCAAATGGTTTCACATTGACATTAGTGTTGCTATTATTATTGTTGTTGCTGTTGTTGTTGCTGTTGTTGTTGCTGTTGCGTCGCAAGCCATTTATGGGCGCTGTTCCCTTTGCCACAACTTTGCAGCTGGCCAGCTTAGCATGAGGCGCCGTCGTAGCTGCCGTTGTTGCTCCACCTGCTGCCGCTCCTCCTCCAGCTACTGCTGCTGCTCCCTGCTGCGCGGCGCCCTTTTGATTGGCGCCACGAGTGGCAACTGGTCGATTTAGTACACTGGAATATTTGAGTGGACTGTTTTGCATGCTGCTGCTGGCTGTGTTCAAGGCCGTTGCTGCCTTCTTCTCGGGCAGCGGGCCAATCTGCTTGAGCTGTGTGCTCGGCGGCGTTGCCTCCTTGTTGGCCTGGGCCGTCAGCAGCGCATTCTCCATGGCATCCAAGCTGGCAACTGTCAGCTGTAACGATGTTGGCTGCATCACAGCTGCAACAGTCTGTTCAACAACTGCGGATTGTGTCTCACTTGCTGAACTGCCATCTACGACTTGTGCTTGATGCATGTCAGTTTTATTCTCCATTGGCGACTCCTCAGCTCCAACTGCAACTGCAGCTGCTGCACCTTCGTCTGCCACATTTTTCTGGATAGCTGTGAAAGGTGAACAAATATTAGTAGTTATATGTGTTTTTTTCCCTATTTGTTACACCTTTGAAAACATTTTTTGAGAGTGATGCTATTATTTGTGTTGCAACTGTAAAGCTCACCTGCCGCAGCAGCTGCTGCCTCCAATTCAGCTGCCTCCCGTTCAGCTGCCTCCCGTTCAGCTGCCTCCTGTTTGGCTGCCTCCCGCTCGGCAGCCTCACGTCGCATCTTCTCGCGCACATCGGCCAACGTCAGATGCGGATCTTCGAGATCTGTCTGTGAGTATTGTGTGCTCAGCTGCACAAATGGCTTCTCCTCTGCTGCTGCTCCTAATCCTCCTCCTGCTGTAGTTGTCGTTCCCTGCGGCGGTGCATCCTGTGCATCCGAGTTGGGTGAGCCACGTGTTGCGCCCCGCTTATTTGCCGCAAACAGTTCACGCACATTGACACGCATCGCACCACGTGGCAGCTGCTCATAGGCGCGCAACAGTTTCTTAGGCGTCACCCGGCCATCGCAGCACGGAGATGTCTTGCCCGAGCTGCAAGGAAAGAGGGCGGGACTCGATTTGCCCGAGGCAGTGGGACTGCAGAGACTCTTGGTGCGCACACGCGGTGTGGGATTACTTTTACGCACCTCCCAGGCCAAGCTCTGGGGACGCTGTTGCAGCGGTCGCGACTCATAATCCCAGCTGACCTTGAACCACTCGCTGAGCGCCTTAAAATCACGCACATAATTCTCCAGCACCAGGATGGCTTCCTGGCAACTGGATATATTCTCATAGCACTCCACGGTCTGATAGATCTCGTTCACCGCTCGCTGCAGATTGCCAAAGAGCAGGGCCCAGTAGCGTGCCTGCAACTCCGACTTCTTGTCCCGTCCCGTGGAGGCACTACGGACACGCGGTCCACTATTGGAGCCAGCTGCGCTGCTGCTGTTGCTGTTATTGTTGTTGTTGTTGCTGTTGTTGTTACTGCAGTTGTTTGTCTGCTTGGAGCGGAGCATTAGAGTTGTGGGCGATTGGGGGCAGTGTTTGGTGGGCGTCTGTAAGCCATTCGGTGACTTCGGGGGCGCCACTGGCGGCTTGCGGCATGTGGGCGTCGTCGAATAACCTAAATATGAGCACATATTAGTCATTTATAGAATGAGGTGACTAACAGATACTTTTTACTTTTACAAAGAGTGAAATTAGATTAAATTAAATGATCACTTCTATTGCAATGAGGTGAGACTAGCAATTAAATTAAAAATAAAATAAAATGTAATTTCTAAATTTAAAAAAAAAAGAAATATTTATTTATAAATATAAGATTCCAGACTTTAATTTAAATATAAATATTTATAAAATATGAGATCAATTAATATTTAAATTTAAATGAAAGGAATTAAACAAATATTTATAACATTTCTACATTTCGATTGTTCCTATTGCAGCTATATATATTAAAGTTCTGGGAATATATAATATAAAAAATAAGTCGATTTTTCTTCAGCAAAAAATTGGTTCAGCTCCTAAGCTATAATTTCTGTCTGATATAGGAAACCGATCCGTAATACAAAAGGATACCTTTTAAGCAGAACAACAAATTCTCAAGTTCTCTTTATCTATATAAAATCGACTGATCAGTAATATATAAGCATATACTTTTTTGGCTAATCAACAACTTCCTAATTTTTTGACACAATTCACGACAAAATAGGAATACTCTTTAGAAGTGTGTACAAAATAAACCGCACACGAAAACTAAAGTCGCAAAAGAAACAATAAAATGTATTTGGTGTTTATTTTTGTATTTTTTTTAACTTACAATCGCCATTGGCTAGAACGTCTCTTGCATCTTTGGCTGCTGCTGTTGCTCCGCTGGCGCTCGTCTCATCGCAAAACTGGTAGACGAGCAAATTTTTCGCCTCGCGCCCCTCGCGACTCAGCACCTCTCGCATCTCCATCGTTGCTGCCTCGTTGTTTGTTTTTGTTTTTGCTATTGTTCGTTGTTTCTATCTCTGTCTCTCAATCGCTGTCGCTGCCCACGCCAACGTCGACGTCGCAACGCAGCTGTTCACGCACCTTTTATTTAGAACGTATTTCGACTGATGAATTGTGTTAATGTGCACAGCTGCTGTTGCTGCATGCACAAAACTATAACTTTTTGTTAAATTTTAATTGATTGCTTTGCAATTTAATGCACTTTTCTGTGTGTTTGTTTCTTTTTTTCTATTGTCTTTTGACGGCTGCTGCTGTTGCTGTTGTTGCCGTTGTGTCTGCTGTCGAAAATTTTGCAATGGCAGCTAGCAACATTTTTGAGTAATGAGCACGCTTCACTCACTTTTTGAACTAGACACACAGGCTGCTCAGCTGAGAGTTTTCAAATGCAATTTGTTGGCAGTTGTTTGTATTGCTGTTAAGTGCAGGTGTTTTAATTAGAGAACTAAAAATAATTCTAAATCGCACAACGAACAGGAATTGCATGCCAGCCAATCAGCTGTTCTATTGCCCGTCTGTCAATCGAACAGTGTGTACACCGAACTCGTGCAGCATATCGATTACAACTTTTGTTAATCGATGTATCCCACATCGTATATATCGCACACTTCGACAGCTTATCGCTAGGTACAAATATCGTTATGACTCTTGAGCGATATGTCCATCATATGACAAATTCCTTTAGTTGCAATATTTAGTATATTAAAATTACTTTAATTTAAAATAATGAATCTGGTCACTTTCAATAACTTCTGCCCACTTGTTTGACAAATATTCCAACTGAATTGAGTGTTTCACAATGGCAGACAATACACCGATAGTTTGTAGTTCGGACATCACTAATTCGCATTCCGTCACAAACAGTGTGTGCAAAGAAGAAGACAGGCACGCACGGACCGTGATTGCGGAGTTTTTGTTTTTGCATTCTTAGAAAAAAAAGAAAATTGTTCGATTTTTATCTTATTTAATTAGCAATTTGTGCAATTGCTCTAAACAAATATTCCGTCTATTGTGCAACGAAAAATACGTAGTAATTATATATAACAGCAACAAACAATTAATTGAAATGAAAGTGGAAATCGTGTGATGTCATGTCGACAATGACGACGACGCCAGCAGCAGCAGAAGCGACGTCGACCGTTCTTGTGAATTGAAACTTCCTCTGTTCTCTCCCTCTCTCTCTCGACCCCGTCCCCCGCGCCGCTTTATGTTTTGTGCCTGCCGCCTTCTGTTTACTGCAATTGCGGAGATCCTGCCAAAAAGTGAGACAAGTGACTAATAAAAAAACAATTCCAATTTTCATTCCACCAAAAACTCCAACAAATGTGCCCGTGAATAACAGCACAAAAGAGAAAAGGTGAAACCAGCCAAACACACACGCACACGCACGCACCACTTTTGACCGTGTGTCTGTGTGTGGAGTGAGTTTTGTTTTTGCGGAAGCAGTCAGAAAAAAAAGAAACATAAAAAGCAACCTCGTTTTTTGATTGATTTCCCTCCAAAAAAACGAAAAAAGAAAACATTAATTGACGACAATTCCGCCCAGAAGCAACAGGAGCAGCTGCTGTACTTTGCCACGCCTACTCGACACCGTGGTACCGTCCTAAAAGCTCCACACACACACACACACTTACATACCCCTCCTCCCTTCCACCTGCCCCCAAAACACACACACATCATGGCAGACACACAGAAAGTTGTTGGGGATCTGCGCATGGAAGTGGAGCGTCTGACACGCGAACTCGATCAGGCGACGAGCGCCAGCGCCCAATCCGCTGAATACGGTCTCTCGCTACTAGAGGAGAAGTCGACACTGCAGCAGAAGTGCGAGGAGCTCGAGACACTCTACGACAACACACGACACGAACTGGACATCACGCAGGAGGTAAGCAAACAACAAAGAGAAAAACAAACAAACAAATAAAAGAACAACCCAATAAAAACAGCTAAACCGATCAACAGCTGTGTTCTTTGGCCTCTGTTGGCCAGTTTCAAGCCAATTGCCGTTTATCTATCCACACTCACACACACATAGACTTGTATATATAAATATATATATACACACTCACTCAAACACGCACAGAAAACTTCTAGCTAGACCGTAAAGTTTTGCAATCGGTTTCCAATTTGTCTTGTTGGCAGCAAACACAGTGCAACCTCAATAAAGAGTCGACTGTGCATATGACTCGATAAAAATGCAGTAAATTTTATAGTCTTCGAAATAATATTGATCTGCTTTACGCTTATCTGAGTGAGTTATAAATGGATTAGATGCAAAACATAAAATAAACTTTCTTATATATATTTTTTGAATCGTTTTTATTTATTTAAAATCTGTGCTTTTAAAAAGATATCTTTAAAATCAAATTTACCTTATCGAGTGCTCTCTGTATTTGTTCAGTGGCAAACTACTGACTCCTCTCCTCTCTGTCTCCGACTATGTCTCTCCACTCCTCTCCTCTCCTCTCTGGCTGCCTCTTTCTCTCTATGTCCGGCTCTGATAATCACGAATGATTCAATCGTTTCGTTTGCTCTGCTCTGGTCACAAGTTCTTTTCGCTCGTTATTATTTAAACTGGGCTTTTGCGGTATTTGGCGCCGCCTCAGTGAACGCCCACACGCCCCGCTACACCGCTCTCTCTCCACCGGTACTCTTTTTTCTCTCTCTCTCTGTCTGTTGCCCCCCATTTGGCTCTGATCACGGTCAATTTGGTTTGCGCTTTATCATCATATGTTTGCTTTGTTATTGTTGTTGTTGTTGTTGTTGCTGCTGTTTTTATTACAACTTGGCCAATGTGCTGTGCAGTTTTTTCTTCGCTTTTCACCATTCCATTTTGCACCTATGAATGTGATTTGGGCATAGCTGGTGGCTTTTGCCAACTGTCCGACTGGCAATTAGCCATGGCAATTGTTTCGGCATTTCCGCTGGAATTTCAACGTGCAATGCGTCAAAGCCCAGCAACAAAGTTTGTCCTTCAATTCGCCCGGGGTAGGGGTGAGGTTAGTTAGTATAAATAACTTTTGCCTGTCGGCTCATTATCATTTTCTTTTTTTTCACCACTTTATTTATATTATTTCCTTTTGGCCTGCGGCGTTAATTACTCCACTTCGTTGCCAAAACAAAGAATCGATTGTTGGAATCGCAACTGGAAATGGAAACAAGTCGATGGGCGAATCGGGAAGTGTGAAGGGCGAGGGGTGAAAGGTGTTTTTCCCACTCGTTGATCTGTAGTTGGGAATTAATTTATAATTGTGGAAGGGGTTTGATTTAGAAAACATTTTTAATTGAAAAAATCGCAGTGGGGGTTTTTCAATTTTAAAATAACAAGACTATTATGAAATATGCGTATTTGTATTTGGGAACTGGGCTTTGGTAACCATGGCCCATAAAATATGTATTCGATATTTTTTCCTTATAATTAGGCAATTTGTAATTTGCATAAAGGCTCTCAATTCTCTTATTCAAAAGCTTTTTTAATTAGTCAATTGACTTTTTAGGTATTTAACCCATAAGTTCGAAAAGCTTCACACAAACTTTTAATTAACAGCTTTGCAATTAGTTTCCCCATAAATTTAACAAGCTAAACCAACTAATTTTTCTCGGATATGGATAGCATTATTATGCAACTTTTCATTCAGCTTCCAAATTTATAGAAATGTTGGATCAGCTATAATGCCGCCATTCTCGTTTCTCACACGTTTCTCCAGTATTTGTGAAGGTAATTCAATTTAGTGTTGGCTCCCCTTGCCCCCTTTCCGACAGTTGATTAATTGGCCGACAGGTGGCGCCCACCTGCCCATTAGTCCACTAGCTTGATAGTTTCCAGCTTGTTAGCTTTGAACTCAACTGAACTTTTATGAGAGCGACGCCAGCAAAACACAACCCACTCACACACACACACACACAAGCGACACTCTCTCATTCACACACACGCACCCAAACACACACACACACACACACACAGATTAATGCATGCTTAAAATTAAAATTCAGAGCGGAAAAAAAAATAATTTGCTGCGGGCATTTTTGTTGCTGCTTGCGTGCTATTTGTGCTGGTTGATGGAGAAGGGTGGAAGAAGAAGAAGAATGGGAGGAGGAGGAAATGGTGGTTATTCTACAGAATGGGCGACATATTTCCACTTGCACTTGTAATCAAGATATCAGCCTGTGGGCGCGACAACCTGCAATGCCATAAATCACAGTCGGGTGGGGGGAGGCGACGAGGAAGAAGTTTGCCAGTTTGTTTTGGGTGGTTGAACGGAATTAGCCGGGCCAAAATAAATCGAATATTCTGCAAAAAGTGACGCCGGCAGCGCAAATTTTTGCACAACGGGGGAGAATTTTCAATTAAATGGCTAACAAAATGAATGAAAAATTGAACAGAATGCAATCGATACGAAAACCAAAATTTAAAGCAAATATTTGCAAAACGTTGACGGTGGACAATTTATTTAGTTGGCCAATAGTGGTTGTAACGAGGCGTGGTCCCTACACATGTCGTTTCGGACACTTTGTGTAACTGTGGCAATTAAAAGGGAGTGGAGCAGAGCAGGCAGCTACTCTAAAAACAACAACAATAGCCAACAACAGGCAAAGCATTCTCTATTTATAGAAATATATATATACTCATGTGTGTTTGTGACCATACTTTATGGCTCGCATGTACGTTGAGGCAAGGACACTGCGCTTGGGGACTTGCAGTCAGAGAGTCGTCCTGTGCTGTCCTTTTGTCCCGCTGCGGTCCTGTGAGTTGTTAACTCGCTTCCTTTTGCTGCCTGACGCCCAAGACAAAAGCCAAAAAGTTTTTAATACAAACTTGAATAATTAATGCCATTATTTGCACGACAAACTCGAAAACAAAAAGTGCTTATGAGGGGCAGCGGCGGCATGTGGGGGCCACCTGCGGCATTCTTATGCAAATTGAAGTATTTTTAAGTGAGTGAAAATAATGTGTTTGTGGCACAAAGTTCTCCAGAAGAGCGAACTGACTTAGACGGATTTCAAATGGAACATAGTGTTCAAAAACAGGGTGGTAAAGCGATTAATATTTTGGTTCCGCTTCCGGTACTTTAAATTTTAATTGTTATATTTAGAAAAATCGGTTCTGGTTCTGAATTTCAACCGGTAAAGTTTCGATGCTTAAAAACTTGAAAAAGGACTTCCTGAACTGTGAACTTCCATAAAAATAAACTGATTTTTAATACCAAAATCATGTTTGTCATAGTTCCAACTCTAAATGGATTCTTTTCTACAAAATGTATGCAAATACCATTTTTTCGAAATTTCTGTACATATACAATTTTCAAGTACTTCCCATACAATGCTCCTGTCATAGCTTTGTCAAATATCCAAAGTTGATATTTTAATTAAAATACATTCACATCTTATGCTGCTTTTTAATAATGCCCAAGTTACACAAATTATAAAATAGTTTCCTTAAATACTTGTACTAAAATTATAAACGAACTTATGCAAGAGGTTGCCTATAAAGTAGTTTGGGATCCACAATAGTTAAAAAAAATCCACAACTAAATTTATGTAGCAAAAATAACTCAGCTTATCTAACGTCAAAAAAAAATAAAATCAAATATGAATCCACTCTTGGCATAATCCGTGCACAAATTCAGTTGGCAAACCGTGCTGCCAAAAGCCGTTTAACGAATCCTTGCCAGACACTTGCAGTAATAACAACAGCAACATCAAAGCGACAACTAAACAGGACACAGCAGCAGACGACGGGCGGAGAGCAGGAGGTGGAGCAGGAGTACAGATAAAAAAAGAAATCCCGACGAAGAAATTATAATGATTTGACGCTGATGTTCTGTTCTGTTGGCGCAAATTGCAATTCTACGGCAATCAAATCCGGCGGCAGCAGCAGCAGCAGCAGCAACAACAACAACAAGGACAACAGACAATTGGGAGCTGCAACTGAGGATGGGAGGAGGTGGTGTCTGTGCGGTGCTGGGTTGGCTGTCAAGTTGGGGTTAAGGGCGGCTGGGCCGAAGGGGTTAAATGCAGCGCTTGAGCGCTGACAAAACATGTTTCCGACATTGTTGCGAGCGCAGTTGTCATTATACCCCTTAAAAAAATGGCTATAAATGGGTATAACAGGTTGATGGATATGTACGAAGCAGGTGGCAAAAAAAGGGGAGAGAGACGAGTGTGGCAACACCTGCAGGAACAGTATATGAACCTTATCTAAAGACCTGTTATAAATATTCCCGATTCAGCATCTGTTTAAATGATCTTAAAACTTCAAATTGGGAATATAGCTTTTGGTTTACCAAATGTATTTATTTATATTATACTACAGGGTATATTTTCGAACATTCTCATCTTTATATATTTCATAACTAATTTATTTTTCCGAAACAAGAAGAAGACTAAAAGTTATTTGAAAATCAGTATTATAAACTTTGAAACTGCGCGGAGAAGCTGCTTGCAACTTCAGGCAGCAATAGCAAAGTTTAAATCGAGGGTATCCTTTTGTCCAGTCTCATTGCGACTGCATAACTGTGGTTGCCTCTTCACGGGCTTTCGTGGCTGCAAGGGAAATGAGCAGGAAAAATGTTGCAAGTGTGGCAGTCAGCGCCAAACCACCCAGCAATGTAAAATGTAAAAGCTGTCAAATGAGAAGAAAGTGTAGCTGTGGAGGCGTCACACTGATGAGCAGATCGCTCGCAGCTGCTGAGGATGCGGCAGCACAACAAACACTTGCAACATTCCATACATTTTCTTCTTTTTTTTTGAGGGGGAGGGGGGGGTTTGCCGGCCATGGCCGCAAGGGCCATGCAATTTATTTGTAGCAAACATATTTGGACGCTGATTGGCTTCCGACTCGGCTCGTAGACGCTTTTTATGACCCGATTGCTGCTGCCCTTTGTGCATCTCAGTTGGAGTGTTGCCAACGCCGAGACAAACTTGCAACAACACATCTGCTGCCCCAGTTTATATGCAAATGGATGTTGCAACGCCTTCCAGTTGGACAACACATGATTACGACTCTGCTGATTGGCTGTTAAGTGCAAATGATTTTTACTGCTGCAAACGACAGTTATCCTTGCAGCATCGATGCGACAGTTATCCCTGCTTGCAACAAAGAATTTACATTTGCTGCATTCCCACAATTTCACAATTCGCAATATCCATTTGGCTAAGAGCACTATTCAAATGTGTTCGCATATCCTTTTATACCCAAAGCGGCATTACAACTTAGCGATTGAGTTTATGAATTTTAGCTTTAGACGAATCGTTATTCTTTATTATTTATTTCAATATTATTTCTCCAATATCGGTTCCGGTGACTGGTTCTTTTAGTTAGAAGACAAGAAGTGAATTTCCGCTTCCGATTCTGAGTTTTGATTGCGTAGTTTCCATTTGCATTATCAGCCTGATATTAGCTAACTTAATATCTATTTCAAAGTTATCTATATTTATTTTCAAGAGATTAACTGAGTAACAGTGATGCTCATTTAGCCGTATTTCGCGGCTATTACTTTATTTGATCTAGTGTTTAGATCTGATTAGTTCCAAAGTCTTATCTTATTATGTTGAAGATAGCTTCAAGAATCTTTATATTATTCTGCGCATTAATAGTAAAATTTTCTCCCATTAATTGTTCACAAAGAGCATTTCCAATTCGACTTGCAATTCAGAATTAGTTTTTAGCTGTGACTGAATTCCATTTAGATGAGAGCGTAATTTGTGTTGCTTGGTTTTGCTTTGTGTATTTTTTGTATTTTTTGTTTTTTTGTATTTTTTATGCTCTTGTGAAATATTATACACACATTTTATTCCACTCGTCGTCGCATTTGTTTTTTTTTATTTTTTATTTTTTTTTTTTGCTTATTTTCATTTTGGCGACATTTCAAATTCAGAGAGTGTCAAACGCGTGCATTGACATGGAGGCCACAAGTGCGTCCGCATGGAAATGGGTCCATGGTGTATCTGTGTGTAAGACTGTGTGTGTTAATGCGAGTGTGTTGTGCATAGGTGTGTGTGTGTGTGTGTGTGTTAATGCGAATGTTTTGTGTATAGGTGTGTGTGTGTGTTTTATATGTGTTTTAAGAAATTACACGACACAGCCTACTACAAAACATTAGCATTTGTTCTTGTTTGTTTTGCATTTTCACTGTTGCCTGCCACTGATTGTCATTTCCAGAATGGCGGGGGGAGTGAATGAGATTTTCTATACCCTGTGCTCATGAAACGCATAAAATGTCTGCTCATGTTGTGTTGCATAGGCTGCTTCTTTTCTATACATCGTATTAATTCCATAGCTGGCCATAAAAGTGGAAGGAAGCCTGTTTATATAATTAAAGAATTAAGTATGGTAATTGTGCTTGTCGAAAGGGGCTTGACAGTAGTATCTGCCAGGCGACAGGGCTTCTTATCTTCTTTTAGGAGTGCCTGCAACCTTTTTACTTCCACTGGTCTTAGTTTCAGCATCTCTGTTTCAACCTGGAAGATTCAGTTTTAATTTAGTTAGTTTTTAGTTTTTGGTTTCAATTGTATTTTTAGTTAGTTTTAACTTATTTTTTCAATTGTTGGTTTACACTTCAAAGGGTATCTGTTAGTCGATCACCAGCATCTTGTCCACTCTTCACTTGTTGTTGTTGCTGCGCATTGTCGCCGGTCGCTTGTCGCCCCCTAAGCAACCCCAAACAATCAAAACTGCTCGGTCATTCATGGCATACTTTATCAAAACACGAGGGTGTTGCGCAAGCTGAGGGAGAGGAGTGGTTGTTGGTGAAGGGGTCGGTTATAGAGGGAGGGTTAGGAAATTATTATGAATTGCCGTTGCACGTTGCGCGTTGCACACGTTTGGCTCCCTAAGTTGCTCCAAAAATTTTGAAATGCTACCTGCTCGGTAATAATGTGGGCAATCTGCTCTATTTTTAGTTGCCGGCGAAAAGTGTGAAGCGGGCGTCGGGAAAGAGGGGGAGCACATCGCAAACGAGGCAGCTGTTGCCATGTCAATGCGGGCCAGAACCGGTCTGCGTTTGTGCCTGTGCCTGGGCCTGGGCAGCTTCGTTTAGGCCATTTAAATGGCTGCCTCACAGATCCAACCGCAAACAGAGCGATGGAGCGAGGGGGATGGAGGCATGCATCAGACAGCAGCATAGCAAACACACCTAAAATGTTTTGTCTGGTCGGCAACGGTTGATAATCCTGCTGGTGCTGGTACTGGTGCTCCTCTTGTTGCTCCTGCTGTCTGCCATTGAGTGTGTTAATATTTGCCCGACTTAATTAAAAATCTTTTCTAATTTGCATAAAGTTCATGTCATGGTGTCATTTATTGCGGTTTTGTCATTATGCCATTCAGTGTCACCCAGGTGGCGCCACTGCATATTTTTGCTGTGATTTGGGAAACAGCGACATGGATGTAATCAGCAATGGAATTTTGGGCAAAAGCTTGCAGTTGCTGATATTTCAATCTAGCTGCTGATTTGTAATTTAAGATAAATCTTAGAAACCTGATTGTAAACATCTTTGGAAAGTTTGCTCCTGGTCTAACTTATTCATATTTTACTAGTTCAAACTATTACTTGAGGCATCTCTAAGTGCAACTTTGCTTTGTTGCAGACTTAAAGCGCACTCAAAACTACAGCGCCATAAAAAGTACATCTATGTATGCGTAGATGGCGCCACAAAACTTACCCCTTGAAAAACAAAGAGTTGAGAAAACATCGTAACACTATTTGATAGCATTGAGTAGTAGCTCGAATTTCATTTAAACAACCTCCGTCCCAACTTGTTGTGTACATATTCATTCTTTTGTTTGTTTTTTGATCCCGCACCCAAATTCCTGTTGACACTTTTCTTCTATATATATACATATATATATATATATTTATGTACATGTATGTATGTATATAAATAGCGTAGATGGCGCCACTGCAATCGCATGGTTGAATGTGACGGCAATAGAGGTCTCAAATTTCCAGCCAACTCGGCCTTTTGTTTGCTCGTCTCCCCCTCAACCTGCTTTTACGTGCCGCCTTTCATTCCATTCCACACTAATTAACGAAATGCACTTGCCTCAGTTTTTCGCCCCACCCCCCCCCCTTCCCGCTCCGAGGAACGCTTTCAAATTGAAATTACTGGCAGACGAAAGAAAGAAAAGAAAAGCGTTGACGTCGCCCACAGCCATTGACAATAATTATGGTGGGCTACAAAAAAATAGAATGAAAAATCGAGCAAAAAGGTAAAGTAGCCAAAAGGGTCTGCAGCCGAGTTTCAGGCTATATTTATTTGTTCCATTTTATCGCATTGTTTTTGTCACTAAAGAAAATATTACCGCCGGGCTAATTGGAGCGGCAATTAAGCGCGTTCTGTGCAAAACTAACTGGCAACAGTAATCCAAATCCACTAAATGTGCCAGCAGCTATTGGTGTGGTCATTTCTCTACTCCCAAACGCTCATGAATGTGCACTGAATTGCGCTGTGTGTCAAGCACGTACTTCAAATGGGCCATACAAAAAACTAACGACTGCTGCCCGGCAAGATTTCAATTAAAGTCCACACACAAACGTGATTACAGTCGGTCGGTGTGCACTGAGTTGGGGCAGCAAACAGCAACAGCAACAACGGCAACAGCAGAAGCCACGCCCAGTTGCCCAGGTCGTCCTGACCATATGGACACGTCGCATGCCTTCAATCAGCGGCTTTTATGGCTGCACACAGCCAGGCTTCAGAGGCTTGGCCTTCTCGCATTCCTTATGCCCACATAGCTTATACACTGTAAACAAAATTTATGCGGATTGAAAGCTCAGATTATATAAACAGCTAAATGAATTAAATAAATACACTTCACAAATACTTTTATTAGACAATTTCAAAACATTTACAAAAACAACTAAAACTTCAATTTTCATATTACAAAATGCTTTCTGCAAATTTTATAAAATACTTTTCGCCACACCTGCAATTTTCTCACGTCTCTTTTTAGACTAAATGAAATGAGATTTTTAATAAGATTTTCTCTCAGTGCTGCCGGGTACTGATAGATGATAAATGTATATTTAGCTTAAACTATGTGGTCCTGGGCGTGTCCTGTGCCTATTAAGCTTAACGACCATGTGCGTCTATGACGCATTTTGCAACACTGTCGCAGCGCAATTAAGAAACAACAGAAAATCCAATAAACTCAACTTTTGGGATGCACTTGCTCCTCCTCGTCCTGCTCCACGGGGAGATCTGCAATAAAAGGCAGAAGAAGACAAAAAAGAAAAGATATCTGCGCCATTTAATGAAAAATGTAACAAAGTGAAACGAGGGGCGTCTCGTCAGCAGCAGCAGAAGCAGCAGCAACAAGCAAAGCTCCCCAGTGACTGACGCCCCACATTGGCCATAGCCGCAGTTGCTCCTCCTACTCCTCCTCGTGCTCCCCTCCCATGCTCATCCTACACAACTTACACATGCAAATGACTGCAATAAAAATGGCAGGCTGGCAACTTTTGTGATTGCGATGCTCTGCAACATTTGAGGGCAGGCAGAGTGGGTATATTACACTTGTGTGCGGTGTTTATTAAACGCAAATGGTTTACCAGTCATTTTTTCTATAAAGAATTTTGCATGAATCCCAGCCACAAAGCGGGTTATTAAATCTAAGCTACAATTAAAAAGAAAATCGTTTTAATGAGCTTATCGCAGTGGCAAGTTTTCAAGCCTTCAACAACACTCAGTTGATTTCTTATATTTAACCTTATCACACCTTCTAATCATCTGTCTTTATTTGTAGGCTCTCACCAAATTCCAAACGTCACAAAAGGTCACCAATAAGACGGGCATTGAACAGGAGGAGTCGCTGCTCAATGAGTCTGCCGCACGTGAAACATCGCTCAATCTGCAAATACTCGATCTGGAGAATGAAGCGAAGCAGCTGCGACATGAGCTGGAGCGTGTGCGCAACGAACGGGATCGCATGCTGCAGGAGAACTCGGACATTGGACGCGACAAGAGCGACAATGAAGCGGACCGGCTGCGTCTCAAATCCGAGCTAAAGGATTTGAAATTTCGCGAGACTCGCATGCTCAGCGAATACTCCGAACTGGAGGAGGAGAACATATCGTTGCAGAAGCAGGTTTCCAGCCTGAGAAGCTCGCAGGTGAGTTCTTAAGTCGCCCAAAAGTTACCTCTTGATAAATATTTTTGTTTAACAGGTGGAGTTTGAGGGTGCCAAACATGAGATTCGACGCCTCACCGAGGAGGTGGAGCTGCTAAATCAGCAGGTCGATGAGCTGGCGAATCTCAAGAAGATTGCTGAAAAGCAAATGGAGGAGGCGCTCGAGGCACTGCAGGTAAAACAAGAAGGAACCAAGGGAGAAGATCAAATATCCTTCTAGATATTTAGCTGATAAAGATTTTGAGCATCCCTTATCACTCTCTGTTTCCATTTTTCACTCAGGGCGAGCGTGAGGCGAAATATGCGCTGAAAAAGGAGCTGGATGGTCACCTGAATCGCGAGTCCATGTATCACATTAGCAATTTGGCCTACAGCATACGCAGCAATATGGAGGATAATGCCAGCAATAATTCCGATGGCGAAGAGGAGAATTTGGCACTGAAACGTCTCGAGGCGGATTTGAGCACAGAACTCAAATCGCCCGATGGCACCAAATGTGATCTCTTCTCCGAGATACATTTGAACGAGCTAAAGAAACTGGAAAAGCAGCTGGAATCGATGGAGAATGAGAAATCGCATTTGACGACCAATTTGCGTGAGGCGCAAAGCAGTCTGGACAAGTCACAAAATGAGCTGCAGAACTTTATGTCACGACTCGCACTGCTGGCCGCCCATGTCGATGCCCTTGTGCAGCTCAAGAAACAGATTGATGTCAAGGATCAAACGAGCGGCGGTGGCAAGGATAAGGATGAACAGTTGCAGCAACAGTTGCGTACAATTATCACACAATATGCCAATTGGTTTACGCTTTCCGCCAAGGAGATTGACGGCCTCAAGACTGACATTGCCGAGCTGCAGAAGGGTCTCAACTATACGGACGCCACCACCACTCTCCGCAACGAGGTGACCAATCTGAAGAACAAGCTCCTCTCCACCGAACAAAAGTCACTGGATCTGCAGAGCGATGTCCAAACGCTGACGCACATCTCCCAGAATGCTGGTCAGAGTTTGGGCTCCGCACGCAGCACTCTGGTCGCGCTCAGCGATGATCTGGCGCAGCTGTATCATCTGGTCTGCACTGTGAATGGCGAGACGCCATCGCGTGTCCTGCTCGATCACAAGAGCGACGATATGAGGTGCATTCCCTGCTACTATTTCCATCTTAAATCCATTTTCTAACTGACATCATTTCTGCCTCCCATCTAGCTTTGAGAACGATTCGTTGACTGCCATCCAATCGCAGTTTAAATCGGATGTTTTCACAGCACGCCCGCAAATTGTTGAGGATCTGCAGGGCTTGGCGGATTCGGTGGAGATTAAGAAGTATGTCGACACCGTCAGCGATCAGATCAAGCATCTGAAAACGGCCGTGGAGCACACAATCGATCTGAACAAGCACAAAGTGCGCGCCGAGGGAGGTGAATGTGAGTACGCCAGCGGGGAAGTGGAAATCTTTGTTTACAACTTGCTCCTCTTTTACTTTGCAGCCGTGGAGAAGGGCAACACCGAGGAGGTGGAGGAGCTGCAGGAGCAAATTGTCAAGCTCAAGAGTCTGCTGTCCGTGAAGCGCGAGCAAATTATCACGCTGCGCAATGTGCTTAAGTCAAACAAACAAACCGCCGAGGTGGCACTCACCAATCTCAAGTCCAAATACGAGAACGAGAAGATCATTGTCAGCGACACCATGTCCAAGCTGCGCAACGAGCTCCGACTGCTCAAAGAGGATGCGGCCACCTTCTCCAGTGAGTAAACCAATATATCTATAAATACTCCAACTAATATACTTATTTTTCACTACAGGTCTGCGCGCCATGTTCGCTGCACGCTGCGAGGAGTATGTTACCCAGGTGGATGATCTGAATCGCCAGCTGGAGGCTGCCGAGGAGGAGAAGAAAACGCTCAATCAGCTGCTGCGCTTGGCTGTCCAACAAAAGCTGGCGCTTACCCAGCGTTTGGAGGAAATGGAAATGGATCGGTGGGTGCATTTGGGTCGCTAATCTTAGCCAGAGAGCTCAAAAACACAGAATCACAGAATCCCATCAAATCAAAAAACAAATCTTTAGTTGTCCTTTGTATAAAATATCCCCAACCCGACAAAATCAGCACACTTGGTAAGCATTTTGCACTGCGGCACACCTTTGTTGCATGTTGCGCCCCGCCCCGCTAACCTGCTGCTGTTGCTGCTGCTGGAAAAAACGCCTAATCCCAAGCTTGGAGTTGACTAAATGAGAAGTTGAAGCAGTTAATGTCATATATAAAGAAAAGAAAATATTATATACATATATATAGCACAAGTTACATCAATTTTTAAAACTTTATTAAAATCATAAATTTTTTAAAGTTGAATTTTATAAATATAATAAAATCAGTAACAGATCTTTGCTAAAAAAGTGGGAGCGTAATAATAACGCTCTGAATCTGATTTTATTAAAGATATTAATTCATTCAAAAAATAAATTTTAGTTCCTAGGAGATCTGATATCAATAGCAATTCGATTAAATAAAAAGAACATTTTTTAATTGTTATGTTTCGTCAAAAGAAAATAGTTTTATATACAGCTAAGCTATCGGCCAATTGTTCCGATGACAGCTAATTATATAGTGACTAATCGACTGTCTAAAATTCGAATTTAATTCAAGTTTCATACAGCTAAAGTCTTGCTTTGCACATGGTTATTTTTCACTTTAATTGAGTATATACTTAAAATAATGATACCCTTAGCAATGCTATAATTATTATTTTGCCAATTAGCTTCTTTTTTTTTTGCTAACCATTAAAGTTAATGTTTTTACCCCCTGTAACTGCTTACGACTAACTCATGCCACATTTGTTGTTTAATATGGCGGCACTATTAACGCATGACTAATCGGTTGCTTCCTCTCATTGCCACAGCGAGATGCGTCATGTGCGCCGTCCAATGCCACCGCAACGCGGCACCAGCGGCAAGTCGTCGTTCAGCACCCGTCCCTCGAGCAGAAATCCGGCGAGCAGCAATGCGAATCCCTTCTAACATAAGATCAGCGTGCAGCGTAAGCTTTTGGCTTTGGTTTATACTTTGCTTAAGTTATAAATTCGTTTGGAGGAGCCTTGTTGTGGATAACCCGAAGAACAAGAACAATCGCAGCCAGCACCACCTCCCCTCTATCTCCTCCGGACACACAACCACACACACACACACCCACACACACACTCACACTGAATGAGAGACAAAGAGAGAGAGAGAGCGAGATCGAGATCGAGATCGAGAATACAGTAAATGTATTTGGGGAACGATGCTATAGCTACGATCTATCCTATTATTAATGATAAACGATTTGTATCTGTTTCTATATTTGTATTTATTGAGAGTTTAGTTAGACGAAAGTTTTGTGTTAGGCGTAATTAGACGCAATACGAACAGTTATTAACGGTTAGTTACTTAAACGTCCAATTAATTTAATTAACAATTTGAGAGAATGGTAAACGCAAACGCAATTATAATTCTAACATAAATAACTGTATTTTTCTATACATACAGAAAAAAAACAACAAAACAAAACAATTTGTAACGTTTTAGTTTGATTTAAGTTGAGTTTTGTTAACTTTCGCGTTGATTGTTTGATTTTTGTTATCAACGCTGTGCGCAAGCGAAACTGATAAAAAACAAAAACAAAAAGAAAAAAAAACTAAAACGATATACAACATTTTGATAAGATGATGTTTGGAACAAAACACAAAAGAGGCAACAAGCATATTGGCAAATTGGAATGTATTATTTGGCCTAATAACTAAATGAGTATTTTTCAAATGGGCTGCTGAAGGCCAAAAACTGTTGGGGGCAGCTAAAAACTCAAACTAGACAAGCTAAAGCCGATCCCAAATAAAATGTAAATTATACATAAATGATATATACATATATATATATATGTATTTATATATATATAAATATGGAAAGCAACTATTGTACTATGTGTAGCAATGGGCTGCGTCTTTAAGACGGATTATTTTTTGTATTTACTGTCGCCGCCTTTAATTGAAATTGTAGTAAATTAATTATTATTTGTTTTGCAATCACAAAAGAAAACTTAGTTTTTTTGGTTGGCTTAGCTTACTGCAAAAATTCACATCTAATTTGTGCATTATTATTTAATTTAATTAATAAATATTAAAAAAAAAAAACAACAAAAGTAAACAGCTCTCACTATGAAAACGATTTTCGCAAGAATTGTTTTCAATTGGATTTTAGCATCCACAACATATTTATTTATGCAGCTTGTTGCACTGTTGCAATGCTGGACTGGAATATATGATTGCAACATGCTGTTTTATGATACTTTGCATAGGAATACACAGCCTTTAAAATAGAATACTCTATTATGACTAACGAGCAGCTTAACCAACATAAAATAGCAAACAAAGCGTTAAAGTTTAAACTAATATTATTATTATCTTATCATTATCGTAGCTAATTAATTAAACACACAAATACACACACAGCGTAGTGATTACAAAAACAGCACATTTTAATCACCCTACCCCTCCAAAAGTAGCAGTTTTACTCTACCCCAAAACAAAAATATATAATGCAAAATGTGTTGCTTAAATTTGTGTTTTCAAATATGTTTCGTTTTTGTAATGGAAAAGATTAAAATTGAAAAAAGAAAATTGACAAAAAATTTGAGATATACAAATGCGTATATTGTGTAAATTTACCGAGCCATTAAATTGAATTTATATTTAAGACACACACACACACTTAAATACACACACACACACACACACACAGACATTTTCACATCGTCCACTCACATATAAACAGAGATAAACTGATATCCGTCAGTTGCCTATAGAAATTATTTATGAGAATTTGTAAAAGTTGAAAAATACATACATACATATTTCAAAATGATTTTATTGTAATTTTACCGTCCCTTTTTGCAAAAACAAATGAAAGATGAACAAATATCTATATATATTTATGCAAACTCATTAAAGCAAACAACCAACAAATACAACTTTAAGTTTCATATGTCCAAACATCCAAACATAAATACATCAATATATACATACATACATCTAAATACATACTAACGACCCAAACAAGCCAAAATATTGATAGCCAATAATACAAAAAAAAAACAAACAAAAAAAAAAAACAAATGAATATGAACTCAAGAACTATTTCAATTAACAACAAAAATAATAGTTTTCTATTTCGCAAAAAAAAAAAAACCAAACAAAAAAAAATAAACTTAAAAAGTAAAAAGCAATTGAATTTAAGATTTGAAGGATATTTAATATAAGTTTTATGATAGCAAGCGAAATAGATGGCAAACCAACAATTTGCCAGTGCTGGTAACAGTGGACACACATACATATGAGAAATGCAACCGAAATGGAAACAAACAAAACAAGAAATTAACATAAATTATACATATGTGAAGAATAAACAAATTAGCAAATAAATTTGTCTACTTTTATTTCTACGTGTGAGTAAAAAAAAACAAGCATACTTTTAGGCTGAAAAATAAAGTCACTGAATTCTTTTTGAAGAAATTATGAACGGAAACGGGAAATCAGAAAATCCTTGTTTCTTCAGAATCTACAATTAGGGTGACGTTTGCCCAGATGGTAGTCCTGATCGAAACTAATTGTTTGAAATATGACTTGCCCGGATCCGCCAGGACATGACTGAGTTATGACAATTTTCTTTTTTAAGATAAGTCTTTATATTTCAGTTGTTTGAGGGACTTCGCCTAGTTTATTGCTTTGTTCGAATCGAGAGAAACCAAGGACTATATGTGGTCAAAAGGTATGCGGATAAACCTTGCAATGGCGAAGTTGTGCCGGATTTTCTGATTTTTCTCATTTTGCTCAAATTGTAGCCCAATTTTTTGTCGAATTCTGAATATGCTTGGATGTCAATCAATAGTCCTTCCTGTGAGCTCAAGCGTATGCGTAAATTCCAGATCCTTAGGGACATTACCATGTTATGGCTAAAAAAGTTATGTCCTTATTCAAAAAACAGTAGCTCTAACTCGGAAGGACATTGTGCGATAGAATCGCAAGGACGAGCTCTATCGAATGAAATTCAAGGATTCTGGGGTCATCTGAGAGCACAAACGCTTGCATATTTCACACGAATGGTGAACGGAAACGAGTTGAAATCAGAAAATGTTTGTTTTCCGTAACGGCTCGAGTTCGGCCAGCTAACAGCACTGCTCAGAACAAACTTCTTATAAGATCGGCATAGCATGGTAAATATAGTACACATACTGTGCGTCATAATAAGTGCATTGATCCATATTTAAAACCCATCTATAAATGTTGCCCTGGCCTTAGATTAGCTAATTAAACAAACAGGCATCTTTGCAGTGATCTTCAAACCAAGTCGAATGAGACTCACTCAAAATGCCAAGCGGCATGTTCAAAATAACAAAAATGCATGGCCAAATGAGTTGCCGCAAAGGCAGCTGAATGATATTTACAGGTAAATTTGATTGCCGTGTAAATTGTAAATGATTCCTTATTACGTTATCGATACCGATTCCAAATCACCGGCGATGTCTCAAAGTCACGCGCCATCGTCACGCGGCGAGCAAAACTACCGATATTTTAGCCAGGCGAACATAAGTCGCAAGCAGCACGACGATGCTCTATCGAACAGTCGACAAAACAAACCAATTGCTCGACAGCCGGCAGCAGCTGCAAACACTGACATACACACGCACACATTCAGATAGCAATGGAGAGAGGGAGAGATACAGTTTTGCACTCAACACATACACACACACAATCTACAAGCACACACACACACACACACAGACACTGGCGCATATGCAGAAACGAAAATTGAATGCTGAGTCTGTGCCGTCGTTTGCCTTCTGCTGCCGCTGCTTTGGTTGGTGGTTGCTTGCACCGCCGTTTCTATACGAAAAACCAGTGACGTATGATGGGGGGAAACGCCCTTCCACGCTGTGGGAGAGAAATAAATAATAAATGAATTTGTAGTGTGTCCGTGTGTGCAGTATGCCTTGTAGTGTGTGTTAGTATTTATCGCTCTTTAGAAATATTCCGAAATGTGGTTGATATGTTAACAAATTCTTTTAATTTAAGCTAAAATGTTTAATAATTTATTTTCTGTATTAATAAATATTTGATATTATTATATTTTATTCTTTACTTTATAAATTATCTCAAAGGTGAGAGAAACTAAGTAAGCAAGATATTGCTGTAAAAGAGTGTTATTCATATTGATCCTTGAAATGTGGTTAATACATTAATAAATCCTTTTTACTTACACTAAAAGTTTAATAATTGATTTCTTATGTTAATAAATATTTTATATTATTATATTTTAAATTTTATTCTATACTGCCTTATAAATGTTCTCAGAGTTGACACATTTTTTAACTGAACTCTTATTATTTTAAACTTCATTTTGTAAATGAATTTCACATTGTATATCCGTTAACGAATTCGTTAAACAACCCCCTGAAAAAAGACTACAAGTGACTACGCGCCTGGGAATATCGCTTTATTGGTTGGTGAGCCGTCGCCCAGTGGAACTTCGAAAATTTTGTGTTGTCGAATTGCACAAACCGAAGAACAGGCGCGCAGCAATGTGTACTGGTGCCCGCCATGATATAGTTGGATGGCAACTCTTATTGGCTGCCGTCTCAGCTGCTGTCGCTTGGCGCGCTTAACGCTGATGCGCGAACACAACCATAAAACGTACTTACGGGTGTGTGTGCGTGTGTGTGTGTGTGTGTGTGTATGTGTGTTTGTCGCTGTATTGTTTTTAAATGATAGCGGCCGGCAGCTAGTCAGCTGTTACTGTTACTGTGACTGGTGCGACAGGCGCAGACCAACCAGAAATGCTTTAAAGAGGGATAAAGACCGGCCCAATGGCCAGTAATCAGCTCAACTCAACGCAACATTGATACCGAAGGGCAGCAATTGCATCATCATCATCACTTCCCACCACCACCACCACCATTCCCCCTCACCCAAAACATTCAACGTGACCCATCCTACGTTGTTTTTATTGCAAATTTGGTGTTTCTTTAAATAATGTTGCATATTTTTGACTCGTTTTGAAAAAGGCTCTTTAATTTTGTGGATGGAGTTGAAATTGAAATCGCATTGAGGTTTGTTTGCAATTAAAGAGGAGTTCAGTTGCCGACTTTAATCGTATGCAAATTGTGTGCTTAGTAATGCATATCGTCATTTAATTAATACTTTGAATATTTATCATATGAAAGTTGATTGATTCGAGCTGCCAATTAAATTTATTTCCAATTTATTTATTGTGATTTGTATGAATATGCTTTAAGCAATATAAATCGATTGTACTTTTAGGTATTGCTATATATGTATGTGGATATATTTTTTACTATTAGTACATTTACATATGTACTTATTTAATTACATTTGTTTTTAAAAATACAGTTGATTTGCAGTTTAATCTTTTTACTTCATGCCTTGCCTAATTCAAATTTTGCACAGTAATGACCTTCACAAATTGCAAGCCTTGTTTATATGTGTGTGAGTTTGTGCACAGGGCTGCCAATTATGTGGGTGGAGTTGAAAATCATACCGCATTGGCCATTTCTGTGCTGTGCCTCCTTTGCCTGCCTGCCTGCCTGCCACGCCGCCGATGATAGGCCTATTGGCGGCTTAAATTGGCCATCCATATTTGTAATTGGCTTTTTGTCTCTCTTACCCCCGAAGGGCTGGCAAGAAGCAGCAGCAGCAGCAGCAACAGCGAAAGGGAATCCAACAAGTGGGCGCCTCGTTTTCACTCGCACTGCGGATTGAGCAACGGGCTCACATAATGCAATGACGCCACACACACACATCTCTGAGTTTTTTCTTCTTTCTTTTCAAACAATGACAGTAAATTTGTGTAGTGCGATTTGTTGTATCGCGCGTCATTTAACAGGCGCGCAGCAATTTCAGCCAGCTGCTTTTCTTGCATTTTCAACGGGCTGCAGAGCGAGATGGCTAGAGTGCACACGTCATGTGCTCTTTGTGTTGAAGTGAGCTAACGCTAGTGACATACGAGCTTTTGTGGGGTTTGTGTCTCTGCTAAGCACTGGAGAATTTTCAAGTGAAGAGCTTTGCTCTGCAGCCGCAGCAGCAGCCACAGCAAATTTCAAGTAAATATAAATATTTGCTATTGAGTAGCAAAATCCACAAAGAGAGGTCACAAAAAATTGACAGCCGGCAATATTTAACACATTTCCAAATCAAATTCAACAAAAATTGAAAATATGTGCTAAGGTCGATAGCAAACATTAGACCTATTTCCGCTCCCCCTCCCCCACAAATCAAGGGGCGGGCTCAATTTGAATCGTGCCCAGATTAATTATCTGCTAATTTGAACATTATGCAAGATCTAATAACTGGTTCATGCACATAGCTCCGCGGACTTATTAGGCTATTTATTAGGAATTTTCTCATTGAACAAAATTAAATTCTCGCTTGCTAAAATATACAATAAACTTAAATCAAAATTGATTTCTATAGAGAATATTTTTCAAAAAATAGCGAATATTTGGCAGTCCTATAAATTTGGTTCTCTTTAAATGCGTAAGTGTACAACAGGGGAAACTCTGCTCTTGAACTTACAAGACGTCTCTTTGACAGAGATTCATTCACTGAATGGAATATTTGTGCATAATATGTATCTATAGCAAACAGGTCCATCAAAGTCATGGCCGAATACAATGCAGTGCAATCCCCCTAGAGACAATCAAAAAACAGGCCCAAATATTAGCAGACACATGCTGCTCTTCTTCCCCAAGTATACAAAATGACAAAAACATAAGACATAAAAAACTGTGGCTAGTTTATTGTTCTGTCACGCGCTCGGACAAACGTCATCAAGTGGTTTCAGTTTTACATTCACTTTTTTTTATTCGCATCCGCGTATCTTGTGTGTCCACTGCTACCGATGAGCGGACAGATGGACAACCGGACGGACGGACGGATGGACGGACGGAGAGACAAATGAGCTGGTTGTGCTGAAGAAGTGCTCTTCACTGTTACTGGTACTGGCATCTCTGGTACCTGGGTACGAAATAGCATATTGCTGTTGTTGCTGCCTCTCAAGGTTGAGGCAAACTGGTATCAGCAACAGCAACAACAACAACAACAACAACAGCAACAACAACGACAACAATAACACCGCTAAACTGTTAAGAGCAGTCGAAGTCGGAGATGTTAAAATCCAAGACATAATCGCAATAGCCGTCGTTGTAGTAGTTAGTGGTTTTGTTATTTGTTTGTCTGTTTGTCTGTTGGCACGAGTCGCTATGCATTAATTAATAGCCATATTCATAGCCATATCCATATCCATAACCACAATCATACCCATTTTTTTTTTGTTCTTGAAATTACACTGCAATTTGGAAGCCTTTCGTTTCGGTAAACTACAAAAAAAAATGTACTCAAATTTGCTTGCCCTTCAACTGATTGCATAGCTGCAATTGATACACTGACACAAAAATGCACTCGATTCTAAGGTGAAGTAAGCAAATGTATGTCATATATATATATATATATATATATATAGCTAAATATATGTACAGTTAAAAAATAAAAAACAAATAAATGGGTTCCAAATTTTCCACTACTACAACTTTTTCTATTTTCAATAGCCATGACTTTCTGATTGTGGCTTGAACTTTGGATTAGTAAAACATTTAAATTTCAAAAACACATTTTTGCTCGGAATTCAAGTTAAACAAAATTTGATGGCATCACAGCTTCACATTTGTGACTATCAAACATTTAATGTTCTACAACATTTTAATAAAATACAACAACAACAAAAAAAAATGGTGCATTTAACAAAAAGCTGATCAAATTTAAAAATATTCACGTTCAAAAATAATGGACAAAAATATATTTTAGATAATGGAACAAGTTATTCTATATTAATTTAAATCAAAAATTAATTTTAAACTACTATTTGGCAATCTGAAAAGAATTTATAGACTCGCTTCGCTGTGTATACACATATGTATTATTCATGAAGATTTGCTTATATATACATACATATATATATATACATATGTAGAGTGTAAGCAATAAAATTAAAATTATATTTAGATGATAATGACAACGAATACAATGTCTGTCTGCACTTAGCACTTCTTCAACTTGAACGTTTTTACAATTTTTAAAGTTGGCTCGTTTTATTTTTTAATTTTTTTTTATGATTTATGAGCAATTTCTAAAGTGCACTTGTTTGACCGCGTGCTACAACAAGTCGAACAGGTCGTTCTTGTACTTGTTGTTGTTGTTGTTGTTGTATGCTTTTAACAAAAATGTAATAATAATAACAATTTTTTGTATTTACATACGTCGCCAACAATTTCAGCATCAGCTTCAGCATCAGCTATATCTCGATTCTCCATGACGATTCTCTTCATTCCGCAACTTAAATCCCGGTGCGGCCAACTGACGAGATCTGTGGTTTTATATTATTGTTGTTGTTGTTGTTGCTGTTGTTGTTGTTGTTGTCGCTTCTAATTTTGTTGACAGATGAGGTCGCCAAAACGCCAACATGTGACGCAGTCGCTGATGAGCAAAGCAACAGCAAAACAAAAAAATAAACAAAAATAAAAACCTGGCAACCCTGAAACTGTTGAGCTTAAGCGCACTGCTGCAATGCAGTGGCAACCACAACAAAACAACACAACAAAACGGGCCGGCAACGACCCATGAACTTTACAACACTGACTGGCAGGGGGAGGGGAATGTGGCTGCAACAAGTGCGTTGCAACAAAATTCAAGTTGTTGTTGTTGTGTCTGTTGCACATGCAATGGCCGCCTGCAGTTTTGCTTAATTTGTACAACATTTTTTCCAAAGTTTGGGTTTTTATTTTAAATGGCTGGTTTTTTGGTTGGTTTTGAGTAAATGAGCAAGGCTGCTGGGTCAACCAGCAGGTCATTGGTCTCCATCTCGATAGGCGCAACTCAAGTGTGGGAAGCGCCATAAAAACACTCATTTTTTGAGTGCCTTAGTCGGGTCTGTACAAACACTTTGGAAAATTGTAGCATCTTCAACTCATTAACATAAACAATTAAAAGTTGTTCTGAAAGTAGAAACGTAAACGACATTTTGGAGACAAAAACGTGTTCCAATAAAATTTTAGGCATAAATTTAATTAGGACGATCATTAATATATAATAATGTACTGAAATTTCTTGGAACATATTTTATGTTAATTATTTTCGTACGAAATTCGGTGTTTATTGTGAATATTAATTTCGATATCGAAGCTAAAACAGACACAATTCATTTGTAGTTTTGGCTGAACAAACACTCGAGCAAAAATAAATAAAAATCAATTTAGACACCCAAGCTAAAGTAAACAATTTAATTGCACCTATATTTGGCAGAACGAACACTCGAGCAAAAATAAATAAAATAAACAAAATTGGGAGCAAAAGATGCGCGTTCGTTGTTGAAGTCTTTTGTTCTGTTCCCATGTTGAATAATGCAAATTTCTGTCTGTCTGACGAAGCGCTTCTGATTTATGGCTAAAAAGGAGACGGCTTAAACATATGTTCAATTGATTTCATAATCATAATCATGACACCGCACACGGCCCTACCCAGCGGCAAAAAGAAGCAGCTGAATGAGCAGCAACTATAAATATGATGTTATAAATAGGTAAGGAAAAAAAAATCTTATAAATATGCAACTTCCTCCACAACATTGTAAGACACACTGACTAGACGACGACGGCGATGATGATGATGACAGTGATGTATACAAAAAAAATTGTATATGGAAAATGAAAAACTGAATGTGAAACACAGATAAATTATGCAAAATAAGTCTATTGCATATTCACAATTCAACAGCTGAGTGTTGTTGAGTGTTGGGTGTTGAGTGTTATGATGCATTCTATATATATATATATATATATATATGTATATTGCGATGATGTGTTTGCCACATCCGCATTTGCCCCTAAAGTGATCTTGTGGCCGCACAATTTCGCACACACCTACTTTTGTGTAAACGTTTCTCATAACTGTTCGATACTTATATAAGTAATTTGTCAGATTTATGGTCGATGATTAGAGACAATTGCTGATTCTAAATGATGATGCCCAACAGTTGCAGTTGCAGTTGTTGTTGTTGTTGTTGTTGCAGTTGCAGTTGCAGTTGTTGTTGTTGCTGCTGCTGCAATTCTCTTATGCAATTAGCCAGCGGCTTGTTTATGTTGCATTGTTTCGTCCCAGACACTTATTAAGTCTTCTAAAGCAATCCAGCTGCCTTAGCTCATTCATAAAAAAAAATTAAAACATTCTAGCTTTACATCCATGTGTGTGTGTATATCTCTGTGTGTGTGTGTGTGTGAAATGTGTGTCAAATTTTGCAACCATCTCAATCTAAAAACTCTAGTGCTGTGTCTTTGAATTTTTTTGTTTTTTTTTTTTTTCCTTTTTTTTTTGTATTCTTTTTCGCATATGAAAATTTTTTGTCACGTTTTCCGTGACGAATTTAAAATGTGCCTGGCACTTAATTCTTTTGTGTCACACCAACAACAACAACAACAACAACATTGCCATTTGGTGTAGTTGTTGCTGTTGCCGTTGTTGTTGCTGTTGTTGTTGTTGTTGCAGATGTCGTTTTACACAGATGCGCTAAATTGCAGACATCAATCATTTTTTGCCATTGCGTAATCTTCTCAGATGCTGCCTGTCTGTCGCGAGGGGGTTTTCGATTCTACATTTAGCGCCTAAGATTCAGTTATCTATATATAGACAAACATACATACATATGTATATACAGACAAACATATATTCAATTTCATATATAAGTAAGTTTTGGCTGTTTGTTTAATTTTGTGTCTCGGCAAGGTCTTGATTAATTTGTTGCCAATCACTTTTTGTTGTCGCGCTGACAAAAGCTGATGCCAAACTCAAATAAATAAACGAAACGAAAATACATTATTACATATATGCATGCACATAAATATGAATACATATGTATTTCTATATATCTATGAAAAAATTTAAATTTCAACTAATGTGTAAATGAACAAAACGACGGCCTCTTGGGGTCACATTTGGCAAGATTTCATATCATCAGCAACGCATTTAAAAAGGCATTTAACGAACAAGCCCAAAAGCCAAAAAATAACTTGACAGAGGCTTCTTCAAATACACAAACACACACACACACACACGCACACACACACACACACATAGGCACAAATTGCAATTACTCGTCGTTGTCGCGTCCTTCACGCATCCCCAGCTCATTCTCCATCTTCGTCTCGAAGTCCGTCTCCAGGTCCAACTGTCCAACTCAACATCGCCGCTCAATGTTAATGCTATCAACAACAAAAATATTCTATGCCGCTTAACAAATCGGTTTGTGGTGGGGTTATTCAATTACGAGGGTCACTCACTAAGTAATGGAATCAGTTACCCCTGATAAAAAGTGAAACTAACTTTCCCAACATTTGTTAACATACTAATGATAATTATCATAATTAATCGAAATTCTTGTAAACTTCTATAATATCCTCAGAACTTCAAGAGCAGCCCACGTAATTTTGCGGTAGTTGAAGTGAAGAAGACGAACTAAAAATCGAGCCGATTATGAATTAAACCACAAACGCAGCCAATTCAAACCAATTCCATTCAATTTAATTTTCATTCAATTCGATTCCATTTGTATTGATGGGATTAGATTTGAATAGTTTTGATTCGATACAAATCCATTCAATGCACGATCATAACTCAAACTAAGGTCAGCTGGATACTCTTCTCCGATCTGTCTTATATATAGTTTGAAAATTGTTGGTTTGCTTAAATAGATTGATTATACAAACATTTTTGCTGCGCTTTATTTCTTCTTGATTTAGTTTCTTGGCAATTAGCATCTTCATTGTTGAATTAAGTTTTTTTTTCTTACATTTGTTTTTTGTTTGATTATTTTTGTTGGTATTTTTTTTGTTTTTTTTTTCTTGAACAACACATTCACGGAAGCTTCAGTTTCAGTTTTTTGTTTAGACAGACGCTGGAAATGAAGATGAAGATGAAGTTGCTGTTGTTGAGTTGTGGGCCTTCCGCGCTTGGAGCGCCTGATCTTGTTTAAATCTTTCGATTTTTGTTTTTATTTTTTTGATGTCATATGCATCAAATTATGGAAATTTGGCAAAAATGTTTTATCAGGCGTCGCTGATTGTGTAGTAAGTGGAAGATGACTTGATCTGCTAACTTGCTTAGTCACCGAAGGTCACCGAAGGGGGCTCGCATAAAACAGTCAATCAGCCGACAAAACTGCCTGCGGAGAGCGTACACAGAGAAAAAAACACATGGCATTATTTAAAATAAACCTGATAGCTTTAATTAAATACATTTCCGATTTAGAATGTTAAGTCTTAAATGTTGTATTTTAACCTCACATCAAAATGAACAATCTCCAATTAAGAATATTTTCTTAAAATTAAAAAAAAAATTCAAGGTTCTTCATCTTCTTCATCTATCACTAAGAATATGGTGTTAGTTAAAGCGTTCTGTACTCGATTCAAGAATTCGAATTTTGACTGAAAGACTTCATTTTAAAACATCAAATATTAAATGATGAATTTTCGCATCCGATTAATATAAAATCTCCAATCAAGCAAACATTCTATAAACAAGACGTAAGAAGTCAAACAAATTAATTCAAGGTTCTTCATTCGTAAAAAACACCAACTGAATCGAATAATGTGGTCTTTGGCATAGGTATAGATTAAATCAATACGTTTCCTACTTGAATCACAAATTTTCTCATTGTGTATGAGCAATTTGCATTTGCATTCGTATATGACACGTTGGGTTCGATCAATCGATAGAGAATTTTGCCAGCTGCTTGTCTTTAATGACAGCAATTGGCCACAATCGATGACGGCTTTTATGAACTGGGTGTGAGTGACTAAAGAGTGACTAAACTAATCAGTTCGTGGAATCAGTTTTCAACCAATTTCCGAACTTGTCAAGGTTGAACAAAACAATAAAAAATAAAAATGTGCGACTACCGCAGGAAATGCAGGTAAGATACAAAAGAAAAAAAAAACCCGGCTACTAGGGCGAAAATGACTAAAAACCAACTAAAAACAAAATGCATAACATGATAAAAAAAAAACAACAACAACAACAGCAACAAAAGAATAACAACAACAACGGATGCTGATTTATGCAGCAGATGCAATAAGCAAGGTGCGAAAAAAAAAACAATAAAGAAAATCAGTGAGTGCGGATGCTTTCAAGATCCGAGATCCCAGACCGCCGAAGCGGTATTCAAAACAAATTCGAAATCAATGCATAATTTGAAGAAGTTTTCAAGTATGCATGGATGGTAATTAAATCTTGGCAACTATAACAAAGAACTGGCCAAAACGTATTCTATTTATGTATTAATTAAATGATAGCATAAAATGGAAACAAAAGAAATATTTGACATTTTATTGACTTAATTTTTATTAATTTATTAAAATTATGCTGATGATGATAGATGGTGTGCTTCGATTCCAGTTTTCAGATTAGTTCCTTGCTTCTGCAAATCAGAGTGCTCGATACTTGGGAATAACCGACTCAGAGACTAAGCCTACACAAAGCTATAATTAATAAGTTCCTTGTATATTATCCGATTAAATGTAGTCGTTTTTTTTTTAATAGTATCTTAAAGAAATGCGCGTGTAATTACAACCACGTTTATAATGAACCTAATCAGATTAATGCACAGAGAGAAATAGAATATATTTTCGATTAAATCATTTTTGACTCCTTTTTTTATTGCAATGGTGAAAATCTGTTCTTTAGATATCAAGTGCTTAAGAAAACAAATATGCTTTTTTGCAGACATTGTTTAATACTATATCGAAATACCTAAGCATACCCCATTTATGCCAAACTATAGGGTATACACAAAATAGTTCACAAATTCAAGCGTTTTAAGCAAACCAATTAAGAAATTCTTCACTTCCACTCTGAATTCTTTTCATTGTTGTTTTATTTATTTGCCATAAACGTCAACTTCCGCAAATGCAAGGAAATTGCGCCATTATCATTTATGCAATAGTTAAGAAATTTGCACAAATATGAAAACATCTTGGCTAAATATAATTAATTCACCTTTGGTGTTAACAGGCTGACCCCCACCTGCTGAGCTGTATGCGCCCCGTTGGCATGAACGATATTAATGAGACTAATTAAAATATATGTATAATAAATGATTAAAGCACAGCTGGATGAGTGGAATTCAAAACTGGGTTTCTTTCCATGTCTGGGTTGGCCTTAAGTGTGGCACGACCACGTGAGGAGAGGCCTGCGAATCCGCACCATAAATTAGTTTTCTATTAAATGCTACTAAATGGCAAACAATGGCGCCACCCAAACAAAAAGTCGCACACACACACACACACACACACACACACACACGCACATACACACACACACGCATATGTGGTGTATAATATATAGGTGTATCTTTTTCATGGTCAATTAGCAGACAACAGAAATCAAGTCAACAGTTGTTGGCCATAAGGTCAGTCATTAGTGCTAAGCGAGTGTCAACAGTTCAACGTGGCCAAAAAGTCAATGTTTTTTTACATTTTACATTTTAATTTTGCTTTTTTTTATTATTTTATACTCTTTTTGGTGGGACATTAATAAGGATTTGAGTTTAAATACGTGAACCCGAAAAGCATCGACTTTCATAGCTGTTCTGCTCAGTAAACAGTAAATTACATAATCAAGCGTGTTAAACATTTGCATATTGATGAGCGAAAATAAAATATAAAGCTAACATAAATGTCAATTTGGTTAGAATTGGGTAGTAACCGAGCAGCTCTCCAGATCCGGTTGGCACCGCCCGGCACCAAGCACAGGCTGGGCTTGAAGAGCGGCGAAGAGCGGCGGCGGCGGCGGCGGCATGTTAAATAATATTTATGAGATCAAATTCCAAAATCAATAGCTTATCCTTTGCCAGTTCATTCACATGGCAATTAATGCAAAAATACACAAAAATAAATGTAGCTTCTAGTTGTTGAGCTCGTGCGAAGAGCAGCCGCTGCGGAAGCCAAAGAGCCGTAGAGCCGTAGAGCCCACGGCGACATTTCGAAAGGCTTTTCAAGATCAAGGCCCAGTCAAGCAACAACAACAATAATAATAATAACAATAACCAAACACAACACTTGACAAATCGATATATGTATGTATGTATGAAGTAAGCCCCAAAGCCATCGGCAACAAATCAAAATGATGCGTAAAAGGTGCGCCAAGTGTTTGCATATACATTTGGAAACACAAGGCATTTGTGTTGACCGCTTGGCACTCCACACAATCAGATATGGCTATTAAAATGAATACGATCGTACTACAGATTGTGGCCGGGCCAACAGACAGCGTCAGAAGAACAAATAAGCAATTCTTTTGCTTTAAATTAAAAGTAAATAACTTCAATTCGTAGAATCGTCAATAACGGGGGTTCATTTATATACATATGTGTGTATACTATAAAGATTATCTATCTAAATACATATTCATTTGGACAAATGTAGTCGTTGCCTCAAGCTGTTCTGAGTTTATTTGCTGGTCATTTTTTTTACCTACAAAAAAAAAACAACAACAAAATAAACATCATTAAAATCCGGTTAATATGCATTTATCAATAGTTTTGTTTTCCTGTCGTTTTTTTTCGAGAGAGAATTGAGATTTGCGTAAGAAATGTAGCAAATTTAAACAATCTAATTTGAGACGAAGTAATTTGTTAGCCAAGTTCTCTTTTATCGTAGAATCTTAGTGTTGATTTCAAAATCAAGTTTGTTAACGTATTTTTCTTTTCCTTTTTTTTTTTGGTGCGCCATTTTGAAAACTTATATTTCATATGCAGCCATAAGGTTGCACATCATTTCAACTACTAACTGATTTATGATAACGGCTAGCGCGCGAGATGCGAATCAATGTGCGGCGCAGAGAAAGAGAGAGAGAGAGAGAGAGAGAGAAATACATGAGAGACAGAGGGAGAGAGAGAGCGACTCAAGCGAAGCTTAGCTTGGAGAAAGAGAGTGAGAGGGAGAGAGCGTCAGCTGGAGCAAGAGCGTAAGCTTTCAAGTTTTACTCTCTGGTCGCTCCAAAATGCTCGCTCTGCTTGAGTGCTCAGTGGATGTTTTTAATATTGGGGAGTGGCAGCCGCCCATTTTGCCAATTGAAACGTATAAAAGCCGGCTGCACGGCTGTCTGAATATTCGTTGCTATTCACATTTGCGTCTGGTCTCGTCTCGTCTAGTTTTGTCTCCGACGCAACATCGGAGTCTGAGTTAGACCCACTGAGAACGCAACTGAACTTTTGTGGTGTGTTTTGGTTATAAGCGAACAAAAAAAACGAAGGTAAGCAGACATTCGCGCTCCTCAAGGATATTCAGTGTGTGGATACATTTTGAAAGGACTTCCAGTGCCCAAAAATATAATAACAATTGACATTTTGTGATGAGAAAAAAACAGTTTAAACAGTTTATATGCAAATGAAATATTATATATGTATATACGAAAAGTGCTACAAGGATGTGACAATAAAATTTGGATTTGAAATGGATTAAAAGTTGCGCAAAATCAAACGACACAAAAAAAAGATTCAAATTTAGATTTTTGAGGAAATGCATTTGAAAAGTGAGACGAGCAAGTTCGTTGCCTAAGTTCTTTGGTTTGTTGAAACGAGAATCAAGTTTGTTTCCCAAGTCTTTTGTTATTTCAACATCAGTTCGTTGGCCCAAAATTAAAATTTCTATTAGGAATGCTGACTTTACAGTTACAGTTACAGTTCGTTGACTCAGCTTTTGAACTACAGCATTTTTGTGGATCTTAATGGCATTTGCATATGTAGTACGATATTTTGACCCAAGCCTTTAACACGAAAAATATGCCGTAAATTTGTAAGTCACAAACATTTGCGCAATGTGGCAAACGTTAAACTCTCAACGAACATACAATAAAAATGTACACGCATAAATTATGACGAGAAGCAATAAAACACAAAATGTGTGCCGAACACATGTACGTTTATAAGTATATATATATGTATATATATATGTGCTTGTGGCTATCATAAAAGGGCTACATAGCTTCACAGTTGTAGACATATGTATCCATAATTAAGTGCAGTCATCAGTGTTTTGTTGCGGCTGATTGATATTGATTAACATGAGCTGCCGAAAAACAAATACGGCTGCCAATGGACACAAATTACAAAACGCAACTTTGAAATAACATAAGAGAGACAGAAATAGAGAAATAGAGAAATAAATACTCAATCCGAGCGCTACTTGAAATGCATGTTTCCAAATCTCCATTAAGGGCAGGCATCGTACTTTTCACATCAAATCGTTTTTTGATGCTTTTCGTCCAAAATTGAATTCATAATTTGTATAGCGCAACAAGTCTTGAAATCGTATCAAATTTTCAATATGCATGAACTTTGGGTTTAATTTCCAAGCCCTGTGGCCTGGCTGCGACCATTAACCGATTCCATTAATGATTTATATTGCCAAATCGACGACAGACGGTTTGCGGGTGCGGGTTTGGAGGGAAATTCCCCCCCAAGCTGTCATAGCGATAAAGATCGTCACAGCACTGAAATCAAATTAAAATGCAAAATTTCAAATTTGAAACTGGACAGACCAGTCAGACACTCGAGCTGATTGATTGATAGCATTGCATTAGCATCAAGTTAAAAATTATAAGGAGGAAGACAGCGACAGCAACAGCTTTAATCGATATGCAAAAGACGTGGAAGGTTCTAGCCAGAGTCGAAAATAAAAATTAATTAAAAGAAAAAAAACAAAGCAAAAAAACCGATACAAAAGTCAATAAAACCAGTTAAGGTCAGCAGGCAGGCAGGCAGGCCAGGCAGGCAGCGGTGTGGCTAAGCTTGTGGCTTGTGTAATCAACATGTTTGCTGCAGATGCTAAATGAATTTTTTATTTATGAATAATGTGACGACGGTGCCCAAGCTGCTGTTAATGCTGATGCCGTTGCTGATGCCGTTTGCCGATGTTGATGCTGATCACGTTGCCAACGCTGCGAAGCTACAATAAAAATAAAGTTTCAAGTGTCGTTGTCGACGTCGCTGTCGTCACTGTGGCAGTGTGTCAGTGGCCGCCTCGGGGCAACCGGTTGGCGGGCACCACTGCATCCTTGACATAAAAACCGTGCACACCAAGTTACATCTTCGATATACAAACACACACGCACACACACACTGTCACAAACACTTTTTAAGATGCACGCAATCAAATCAAATTTAAACAGCATTCCGCAAACGCACTGTGGTCAATAGCCTAAATATGGCCATTTAAATATACATATATTGATTTTTAACTTGTTTGGAGTTGATCTCCCCTGTCTCAATGGGTATATTGACTGTGATATTTAATTACATTTTTTTATGGTTTTTTTGTATTCGATTTTATAATTCAATGCAGTAATGTCATGAACAAGCTCACTCATAAAGAAAGCCCGACTTTAACCACAAATATATATATGACAAATAAGTGAAAAAGCGTTCATTTTTTGTTTTGCTTAATTAAAGCTTAACATTACAAATACTCAGTAACTTGATGCAATATATTGTTGTTATCACACCCAAATTAAGAAGCTTAAAAAAAGCACACAACTCAAAATGTAGGTTAGCTGAAGATGGATGTACTGTTACGTGGATCGCTAACGAGCTAAACAATATCTGCAACATTTTTAAATCACGTTTTCGCTTTTCCGCCTTTGCTTGCAGATGAAAGTCACTTTGGCGATAGCGACTTTCTGCCTGGTGGCCGCCTGCGCCTCAGCGCAAAGGGGCAAAACCACAACAACCACAGGAACCAAGCCGGGTCGCTTCCTCTCGCTGCCCGTGCCCGCCAAGTGCTCTAGCCGTAAGTATACTTTTACTATCAAAATACATATGTAGCACAAATATTTCACATATTTCAACCATAAACAAAGCAAAAGTAAAAGTGAGCAACGTTAGAAGAATAACAAATAGCAAGCAATTTGCCAAGTTTGCACTTGAAATTGTTGGGCAATGCGACGTGTGGGTGAAAACCAGACCACAATAATACAATATTACAACAATAATACATGTGCGTATGTGTATGCATGTATATATATATAATTGCGTTAGGTCGCGAGCGATTCGCCGAAGGTCGCTGACGTGATCATTTTTGTTTTTGGCTTGCATTTTGTCACCCACGCACTTTCCTTGCTTTGCAGAGTTGAGTTTCTCAGCCGAGCGTTGCCACTTTGCAGTGCCAAGTCCAATTAGACAGCAACACACACACATACACATTTAATGCAAGTCATCTAATGCAGTTGCGCTCAAAGCAAAAGATTGCAAAAATGCAAAAGTACAGCAGCAGCTACAAAGATGTAAGATTCAAACAATAGCGTCATCGCTGCATATCCGCTACGAGTGCTAGTGCTAATTACACACACATTAATATGTATTAGGTGCAAAATAACTCGAATGAATGCATTTGTGTGCATACCGTTTAAACCAAAAAAAAATGCAACTTAATTTGGATTTTTAATTTTTTTATTGGCCCATAAAGTTGTATAGTTAGTTTTGTAGCGCTGCTTGTGTATTGAGTTTTTCATCTTTTTTGTATCTGTATTTTTTTTTTTTTTAGAAATTTCCAGTTATACAAGCACAACTTTATGTTAAATAAATTAATGATCTATTCAAACTTAATTACCTGCCTTAGACATCGACTGTCTCGTTAATAACGACTCTAAAACATGACACTGTGTGCTGTGTTTGCTTATTGCTTATTGCTTGCTTATTAATTTACATTTAAAAACGTAGATTTTCTAAGCCCAAAACCGCAAGTTGAGATTCTGAGAGATTTTAATTGTTTAGTTATGCATGTGTGTGTGTGTGTGTGGTTTTTTTTTAAATAGCTTGTTTGGGAAGTTACTTCGTAAATAATGCAATTGCGGATATTTTTTATTTATTTTAACCATTTTAACAGTAGAAAAAAGCGGTGGAGAAGAAAGTGAGGTTAAAGTGCGCTAATGTGACGAGCATTTTTATTGCCTTGACCCGTAAAGTGAGGAAATTGCAGCAGTCTGGCAGCATTGGCAAAAAACTAATAATGTGCAAACAATGGCAAATAAGGTCATTATGTTAGAGTTAAGCTGATTTGACGTGAAGTATGTAACGGGTAAGGTGGGTAAGGGGAGCGGTTGAACGAACAGGCAATTGCAAAAGTGACGGCAACCAACGACGACTGGCAGCTTTAAGGCGGCTTAAAGTGCGCCTAATGACGCGTGCCGCCAGCACCAGCGACAGAAAAAAGTGGTAACAAGAGGCGTGGTTCAGTCAGGGTAGCTTAAAAATCAAATGAAGTCGAATCAGTTGGAACGACTGCGCAATGCACTGTTAGACAGTGCTAGAAAAGCTTTCCCATTATTAGTTTCTTGCGTTTTGCGGCAGAGGGCGTGACAGTTATGTTTTTGACTTTTTTTTATAATTGAGGGCAAGCCAAAAACAACACAAGTTGTAGATTTGCGCAATATACCAACATACTCGCACTTTGAAGAACAGAGTATCGAAAAACAGAAACAAAATAGCTAATCAAATGGACGCTGCTGCAGCAGCATTGCAGTAGCCGCAACGGTGGCAGATCACCGAGGCAGCGATGTGAAACAAGTTTCGTTTTTTTTTTTTGTTTTTTTTTTTTGCCGAGGAAACGAAGGTGGCAGCAGCAAAGCTGTAGCTTAATGTCTGTCAGTGTGTGTGAGTTGGGGGGAATTCCATTGTTGGCTTAACCAATACAGTTTCTGTTGTGCTTTGGCAAATGGAAAACCTTTTGACACACAGAAGACAAAGGAAAAAGCGGGCAGACGGCATCGGGAGGAGTAGCAAGCAGCAAATCAGCAAGCATCATGCTGCATAAATTGCTGCACAAGATTACGCAACAACAATAACAAACAGTTGGGGGAAGTTGTGTAAGCATCCGCGGCTTGTTTTGCCATTCATTGGGCCAAGATGCTCAGTAGTCAGCCAAGCATCCAAAACGCATTGAACTCGAGGCACGGCCAACTCTAAACTGAACTCTAAATTGAACTCTAACTCGATATTGCAGGCCCCAAGGAATTCTCCTATCGCGGCAAAAACATGTTCCTAAGCACCCATGTGCCGGCGCTGGCCAACAGGAAGGTCGACTGGCTGGATGGCCGTAATCTGTGCCGTGAATACTGCATGGATCTCGTCGCCCTCGAGACCCAAGAGAAAAACAATCTCATCTTCCGTGTCATCCAGCAGAATGATGTGCCTTACATCTGGACAGCTGGACGTATTTGTGATTTCGCTGGCTGCGAGAATCGTCCCGATCTGGAGCCAAAGTCCGTCTATGGCTGGTTCTGGTCCGCAACCCGTGAGAAAATCCAGGCCACCAACCGCATTCCACAGGGATGGGGCTACAATCCCTGGTCGCAGACCGGTCACAAGAAGCGTCCACAGCCCGACAATGCCGAATACGACATCAACCAGACCAAGGAGCAGTGTCTGTCGGTGCTGAACAATGTCTACAACGATGGCATCGCATGGCACGATGTTGCCTGCTATCATGAGAAGCCCGTCATCTGCGAGGATAACGAGGAACTGCTGCGCTATGTGGCGGCCACAAATCCGGGCATTCGTCTATAAGTTTGGCTGAAGATGTCAAAATGCTTCTTCGTATTGTTTGTGTAATTTTAAAAACTACTTATTATAATAATACTCCTTAAATGAGTTTTTTTTGTATAATTTTGTTTAATGTGTACGACGAATGCAAGACAAATAGACTTTAGAATTTATAATTCCCCCGATCTTACCACCTATATTTTACCACCATATGTCAAAAATTCACAAAATCTTCTCTTTTCGAAACTGCCAATCGTATCAACTATCCTAAAACCCCCAAAAAAAAACCAACAAAACCACAAATTATATTTATAAACCAATTTTAAAATGGTTAAGAGTATTCACTGAAATTTTGCTTCGCCTCAAAATCTCACTATTATATTTTGCCTTCCAAAACAAAGAGATTGAATAAAATGTTGTAAAAAAAAATCCATAAAATTAAGAATCATATAATTTATTTTATTTGACACTAAAATCGCGTCTAGAACTCCGTTCATAACTCGATTTGGAACGACTCCTTGAGTCTCCTCGACTAGCATGGGATTTGTGGTGCTTTTGGCTTTGATCTTGCTTCGAATGTGTTTCACGCTCTCTGCTGCGAAGACTCCGGCTGCTGTTGCTCGAGGATTGGGAAGAAGAGCTCTTTAGTTCCAACTCAGGACTCTCGGACCAACGCCAGTTGCGAGGCGATTGACTCTCATTGTCGTTCCAGCTGTCGGAGCAGTAAAATAATAAATTCATATTATTGATATATCAATATATCTAAAATATTTACCTGGCTGGTTTGGTTTTGGGCGTCCTACTGTGAGATCGGGTGCTCTTTGGCGTATCGTATAGCTCCAAGCTGCTGTTAAACAGATTGTTTGGATTGCGAAACAAGTGAAGGTAGCCACAGCTGTTACCTTTGGGACATTTGCGTGTTAAGGACAAACCTTAAAAAAGCAACAAGTTGGATGAGCAATTATTATTATCATTGGCTCGCCAAAGATTAAATACCCTTGCAGACATAAATTATGAGCTTCGACTTAATCTGATCTTACAGATCTTAGATCTTGATTCGATAGACCTTTAAATAAATCTGCGCATTCATTTGCATACAATCGGAATAATGGCTATTAAAAGTCAGTTGTTAATACTGATCAAGAATACATAATATACTATATACATTATAAAATCGGAGATGTCTCCGTCAATACCTTTCACATTTGGAGCTGGATTATTATACTAGCTGCAAGGGTATACAATATAATATATATATATATATATATAATACATATATATAATTACAAATGTGTTTCGATTTGTTTGTTTTTGATTTAGCAAAGGATACGGCTGTTGAGATGCGGTTCACGTACCGCAAACGGCACCACGCCATGCCTTCAAATTGGAGAACTCTACATTTAGGCGCCTGGATGCATAATAGCGACCCTGCAGATTGACAAAGGCGCGCAGCGCATACCTGAACAATGTATATAAATATATATTAATAATATATTATATACATTAACTTTAATACACACCGCTCCTGGGCATACTCCACAAAGACGTGACCTCGCAGATGAGGGAGCGTATTGCAAACCACACGAAAATTAATGATTTTACCAAATTTTTGCAACTCGTCAACAACATCGTTGAAGAAGTCATCATAATCCGCTCGCAAATCTTGTGGAGTCTGCTCCAAATGGGCATCGGCATTGGCATACTCTTTGTGCGTATCGCCAATCTGTAGCAGGGGATGTGTGAAAAAGTGACGTATTAGAATGATCTTGGCCACCATGGGCCGCCGGTGATTGAAGGTGCAGCTGTGACCATAACGACAGCAATTGGTGCGCGTGTAGAATTCACAGAGTCGCTCCTCGGGATGAGTTTGGAGCACTCGTTGCAATTCGCTGGGCGGTGTGCACCGTGTGGTATCCTCCATGTAATCGTGCATGCGTTGCAGAAGTGCCTCGAACTCAGCTGCTGCCTTGTCGGACAGTCTTTTGTTCTCCTCGCGCAGCTTGCGCTGCTCCTCGTGCATCGCTGCCAATTGCATTGCTTGCTGAGCACGCAAGCGCTCTATTTCTGCCTGCTCGTTGCGATGCTTCGCTGCATCGATTTGGAATTGACGTTGAGCGAGTGCCTCGCGGCGGAGCCACGCTTCTTCATCAGCCTGTTGCTTGCGCTCCATTGCCAGGCGTTGAAATTCCTCCATCTCCGATTGTTGTTTGAGCCATGTTTGATATTCTGGCTCCGATTCTCTTGCGCTCTGCTCGATTGCCTTTTGTTTTTCGCGCTCTTGCGCTTGTTTCTGGCGTCGCCGATGTCTTTGTTGTTTTTTCACCAACTTGCGCCAAGCTCTGTGATTGTAAAACATGGTTAATTGCACATTATTGCGAAAATTCATTTTTACCTTTTAGCCGGCATTTTTGTTTGTGTTTTGATTTGTGCTAAAATCGTAGTCACCCTGTAAAATCAATGTGACCAACTCAGTATTAGCTTAAACTAGCTCTTTAGCATTCGCATTGCATTAAACGCTCAAGTTAGCAATTTCTATGCATCAGATCATATATAATAACCATCATCCCATATATTCGCAATATCTAACTTAAATTATAGCTTCTACTTCTTGCGTTGTTAATTAGCAGCCGATTAGTTAACATTATTTACACCCCACATAACATGCTCACTTACTGTTATCGACTCAACCTCTGCAACCTTGGACTTCGTGAGTTTTAATATTTTTTCGGTATTAATTGGTGTATAAGAGAAATGCATTTTATGGTCAAACGCAAGATTTGCGTACACGGTCGCACTGCCCTCATAACATTTTAGTCTATTTTTTATTGTAAATACTAGAAGAATTACCAAATAAAATACACCATCGAGGATATGGCGCTCATTATTTAAATTAAAATAACGCAATAAAGGTCCAAACAGCATATACCCAATTTCCAACTCACACAAAAGGTCGACGGCAGCCAAAGCGATGATGAAAGTGCGCAGGCTGTACCATCAGAAATATCGTGACGAATGGGAGAGATGCCCATCGTTTGAAGATTGGCTCTGTCGTGGCGAGGATGGCGTCTCGGCCCACTGCAAAATATGCAATACGAACGTGTTGGCCCGACTCGCATCCATCAAACAACACCACTGCACAACCAAACACCAAAAAGCAATGAAACTGCATCAAATCGCAGACATGGTAAAGCAAACAAACCAACAACAATCACACAAAAATCATTTAATTTATTTTGATTTTAGAGCCTCCCGATTATGACAAAACAAGGTTCAACGCAAAAGTTTATTCTACCATGTAAAACGAAATCTAAATCAAAGAATCCCACGACAATTAAAATTGAAACGGTTGAATCATTGGACCCCAATACAAATTCAAATGATTCGATACTGGAGGATCTGTTAGGTAGCGATGATATGGAACAGCAATATTTGCAGGAGGTGAGCGAAACAGAAATCGAAACAGATATGAAGCCCGATATGTTTCAAGAGGATAAATATGATGATATGCAGGATGATAATACAACAGACGAGAATATTATCAGCGAATTTGATTTGTTTGGCAAAAGCGTCTCCCTACAACTAAACCAAATGGAGGTAAGCTTCGATTGATCTACTGATTAAAGAATGATACATAATAGAGTATTACTATTGCAGTTGGAGGACGCACTGCTGTGCCAGGAGCGATTACAGGTAGTCCTCACAGAGTTCCGACTAAAGATACTAAAGCGCAAAGCGAAACGTCAATTTTGAACCTTTTTTTATCTAACTTAAATTTATTATCAAATTATACACATTTATATATTATATTATATATTGACGGGCATTGCCAACGTACTAAATTTCAATAAACATTTAATCTTATTATTTTGCCTCGATTTCGTCTATGAAAGCGCGACACTTTTTCTTCAACACTTTGACTGCCTCCAAAAAAATCACCTCGGGCTTCAAGGCGCCCACCGATTCCACACTGAATATATAATGATCGCGGACTCGCGCCATGATGACAGCATCGGCGAATTGTGAATAGCGATAGACATTGCGGCTGCAGCTGTCGTAGCGTGCATCCTTCACATAGGCACATTCGTTCTCATCGATGCCAATGACGCCGGGTGAGAAACAGCTCTGCAACAGGTAGGCATCCTTGCCAGAGACTTCCCTGGTGAGTGTAATCTGTGGCAGCAGGCGATAGAAGGCAGTAGCCACCGGTGAAAACTTGGCATGATCCTTGCCAACGCCCTTTACAGCGATCAGACGGAGATCCAGCTCGTGACCAGGTCGCAGCTGGGCTATGAGTATATCGTCATGGATGCAGTTCACGCTGCTCTCGCTGTAGATTTGTCCCTGTTTTCCCTTGGGCAGCCACTTCAGATGACCCGAATACACCTTGTGATTCTTGTAGATGTCATCGAAATGTGACTGTTCCTTGGTGGCATCCTTGCGCCGTGTGCACTTCACCTTCAGCTCATATTCGAGGGTGTCCTGCTCGCTGCCCTGCTCTGTACTCTCTTCGGTGCGATAGGCGAAGAGTCGGGGATCGGCACGCAATGGCAACAGACCCATGCGATGTGCCAGCACCTCATCTTGTATGATGGATGTGTTGTTGTATATGTAAACTTTCTCAATGGCCATGCTGGGTACCTCGCTCAGCATCAAGCGGCGAAAAGCATTTGCAATCGCCGGATAAACACCAATCAAATCGAATTCCAAGCCGTTTTCCTCATCGTTCCTGCAATTGACATGGAGACTGTTTCGGAGACTCAACAAATTTTGTTGTTTAATAAACAATCTTACCGTACAATGACCACTTGCAGTTTGCTTTTGAAAACTTCCATGTTGAAGACCTCGTCGGCCAGTCCATAATCGTTAGGATCTTGTTTGACCCTGTACTCCTCCATGTAAAGCAATGGTTGCTTTTTATCGCCAGCCATTTTAATAGATTTGTAGTTCAGCACTATTCCAGGAATTAATTAAAATTTAAAACCTATTTTAAGTTTGCCGCACGTGGTTGTTGTCTAAACAATCAGATATGCGCAGATCTTCTCTACCCGTTACTGAGTTGCCGCTGTGACTGGCAAATGTTTTTGCTGCGACTTTAAGATATATTATATTAGCTAAGATACCTGCTAATTAAGTTTTAGATATTATTGAGAAATTAACTAAGAAGTAATTCATACTGCCAGCACAGAAAAAAAAATGCATTAATAAAAATTGCTTACACAGCGCATAAGGTCACTGAAAACCAAAATTGGCCTGAGTTGGCAGTCACGTTTGCAGCGTTTGTGAATGGCACTTTTAGTCCCCTTAACCGGCAAAATTGGTTCTCCAGCAGCAGCTTTTACGTAAAACATTAGTAAAAGCAAGATATAAAAATGTCACGCACATTGCAACGTTTAGTGGGCAACTGCAGGCGCTGGAACCAACTGCAAACGCAACCAATTGCACGTGTGTTGCAACAACAACAACGTAACCTTGCCGTAAAAGCCACAGATCCAACAAAAGGCAAAGGCCCAATATCATGGAAGAGTTTGGCGGTAATTGGTGTTATAGGTGCCGGAGGCTTGGGGTTTATGCTGTACGTAAAGAGCGAGAAGGATGAGGCGCTGATGAAGGAGCGCAAGCGACAGCTAGGCAAGGCAGCGATTGGTGGACGCTGGGAATTGATTGATGACAAGGGTCAGGTGCGCAAATCCGAAGACTTTCTGGGCAAATGGTTGCTCATATACTTTGGCTTCACTCACTGTCCAGACATTTGTCCCGACGAACTGGACAAGATGGCGGCAGTCGTCGACGAAGTTGGTTCGTATACATAACTTGTAATTAAGGAATATCTTAAATAACAATCAAAATGATTCACTTTGCAGAAAAATCCCCGCAGACACCCGAGGTGCAACCTATATTCATAACTGTCGATCCGGAGCGTGACTCTAAGGAGGTGGTCGGCAAATACGTCAAGGAGTTCTCGCCCAAGTTGCTGGGATTGACAGGAACAGTGGATCAAATACGAAATGTCTGCAAAGCATTTCGTGTTTATTTTAGTGCTGGACCACGCGACTCGGACAACGATTATATTGTCGATCACACAATTATCATGTATCTCGTCAATCCGGATGGCGAATTTGTTGACTATTATGGCCAGAATCGGGACAAGGATCAATGTGTGGCATCAATTTTGGTCAACATCGCCAAGTGGAATTCAATGAACAAAAAAGGCTGGTTCAGTTAGATTGATGTATTTTGGGGTTGTCACCAAGTCTGTTGTTTCAATTTAAAATTTAGTTTTTTATCAAGTTGGCAGTGCTGCGCATAACAAACCTGCTCACAATTGTATTTGCTCGCTCTTTTTGTTGCTGCGTGCTGCGTGGATGTCACGGAAATTTGGTTTTCTGTCAATAAATATTTAACCAATTATAAAATGGTGTGTGCACAATATTAAACAAATCAATATAGTTATTAAATGTTGAGTTATTGGTTGCATTAATCGCACGCATGTTTGCCAAAGCAGTAAATTTTCTGATTCAGGCAATAACATAACCTAAAAAAAGGCGGTTGTGTTCATTTTTTTTTGCAAATTGCACTACAATGAAATTGTTTCGTTTTGCAGCGTCCGTTGATGTTGCAAGGTCACGAGCGTTCCATAACGCAAATCAAATACAATCGCGAGGGCGATTTACTCTTCTCCAGCTCCAAGGATCAGAAGCCAAATGTTTGGTATTCACTCAACGGCGAACGTCTGGGAACCTATGATGGACATCAGGGAGCTGTCTGGTGCCTGGATGTGGACTGGGAGAGCAGGAAGCTAATAACTGGTGCCGGTGACATGACCACTAAGATCTGGGATGTTGAATATGGCACTGTTATCGCCTCAATAGCAACGAAATCCTCGGTGCGCACCAGCAACTTCAGTTTCTCGGGCAACCAGGCCGCCTACTCCACGGACAAAGCGATGGGTCAAAACTGTGAACTCTTCATCATCGATGTACGCAATGCGGACTCTACGCTCTCCGAACAGGAGCCCACGCTGCGCATACCCATGGTGGAGTCGAAGATCACATCGATGCAGTGGGGCCCACTGGATGAGACCATCATAACAGGTAAGCCAAAAATTTCTATGGAAGTTTTGCAATTAAATGAATTGCTCAATTTTAGGTCATGACAATGGTAACATTGCCATTTGGGATGTGCGCAAGGGACAGAAAGTGGTTGACTCTGGTGTGGATCATACTGGTGGCATCAATGACATGCAGCTGAGCAAGGATGGCACAATGTTCGTGACCGCCTCCAAAGATACCACTGCCAAACTGTTCGATGCCGAGTCGCTGATGTGCCTGAAAACGTACAAGACAGAAAGACCCGTGAACTCGGCAGCAATTAGTCCCATCTTGGATCATGTGGTGCTTGGCGGTGGTCAGGATGCCATGGAGGTGACCACAACCTCAACGAAAGCGGGAAAATTCGATTCACGTTTCTTCCATCTGATCTACGAGGAGGAATTTGCACGTCTCAAAGGTCATTTCGGTCCCATCAACAGTTTGGCCTTCCATCCGGATGGCAAGAGTTACGCCTCGGGCGGTGAAGATGGTTTCGTGCGTGTCCAGTCGTTTGATAGTACATACTTTGAAAACATATTCGAGTAGACCGTAGTTAGTAGTTCCCCCTCCCACTCGCCATGTTCGTGTGCATACAAAATTGTCAAATATACGCGAGAACAAGACGAAATATCATCATTTATTAAGTAATCTTTTAAAGCATATATATATATATATGTATAGTACGTTTGTATTTATATAATTATTAGTTATTCGAATAATTGCATCTGCCAATCATTTAACTGGAGAAGAATGAGCGCTTCTTTTGCTGCACCACAACTTGCTGCCCCTGCATTGCTGCCAATTGGGCAGGTGTCGGCAAGCAGCCGGGCGGCGGTGGTGGTATGACAACAGCTCCCGAGGATGTAGTACGCAACTCTGCGCGCGAATCAACATTTAAAACATGCGATGCAGCCGAAGTGCTCGGTCCGGGAAAACCATATCCGAGACCATGATGCAAAGCTGGCAGCTGCTGATGATGCGTCATGCCGTAGTACTGATTGCTGGGCACATGCATCGGCATGTATCCTGGTCCCAGTGGGCTCGGCGCATAATTAATCCGATGTTGTTGGCTCTGCTCGTACGAGGGTGGCGGAGCTCGCTTCATATTCATATGAAAATTTATAAGCCAAATGTAGATTTAAGTTAACTGCATTCTCTCATACGAACCATTGCAGCGGCGCTGTCATATTCAAAGTTGTAAGGTGGCACAGCGCTCTCTCTTGACGCCCCCGATGTTTTTTCTACAGATGTGCGGGAATTAATTTAATTTAAGCTGCATAAAATCACTGCCTACCTGAATTTGGTGTCGACATTTCTTTGTGTTTACTGAAATAAATTCGCGATTTGTACAGACTCATGAGGTTGCCAGCCTGTTGAAAATAATATTGATATTGATAGTAATAATGTCATTCACTGCGCAACGTAAATACGAGTCAGCTGTTTGCCAGACGGGAGCTATACGAACGCGCATCGTTTTTAGCCATATCGAAACAAATATATAGAGAAAACATATTTTCGACGCTGGAGTAAAATTTATTTGTTACAGAAAAATCGAAATTAAAATCCAACGTATTGTTGTGCACCGTAGATAATGTCCCACGCAACGTCGCAGGTTTGTAGAGCGTTCATTTCAAAAGCTTCCGCGTATCTGTGACGCAATAGTTCAACATTTTGATAAATCATTTTGAACGGTTTTACAGGGCGTTAAACTGTTGAATGGCTTCAAGCGTCCCAATCGGTTTGAGAAGGGCCTGGGCGCCCAGCTGCCGGATGCCTATAAGAAATTCTGGCGCGAATGGAAGCTAACGAAACCAGCTGCGGTGCATTACATTCCCAAGGAGAGCGAGTGGGAACGCGACGAGGTCACGCATGCCATCAAACCGGTTCAGAATATACCATTGCCGCTAATCGATACACCGGAATCGCAAAACGGCATTTGGGGAGGCGAAGCCGTTATCAAGGGCTTCCAAAAGCGGGCGCAGACAAAACGACGCGTTCCACATTTTTGGGTGCCGACTCTGCGCCGCTCGGTGGTGCACAGTCAAGTGCTCAACGAATACATGTCCGTCGTTGTCACAGAACGCACGCTGGAGCAGATTCACGAATGTCATGGCTTCGATCATTATCTGCTCAAGAATTTGGCATGTGATTTGCGCTCGGCGCTGGCATTGAAAATCAAGCGAAAGGTTCTCAAGGCTTTACAACAGGGCTGCCCGGCATGGCAGGCAGAGCCGAAGCATCAGCAGGATATGGTCAAAGAATACAGTCCGTATTTGGAATCCTATACACTTGAGGAGATCGACTGGTATGGCCACACCTACCTCGAAGCCATACGCAAGCTGCAGAATCAGTTGCGCGCTGCGGAGCAAGTCCTCCCACATAAGATTGAGTTTCGCAGTAAATTGATTGAACAGCTGCGTGAGGCGGGCATTGCCGAGGCGGGCAAAAAGGACTCAAAGGGTGCGATTGCCAGTGCCGAACACAAGGATGCGGACATTGAGGCATTGACCAAGCTGTAAGTATCTTATGCGTCATTCACACAACTTAAATAACTTTATTTTTCGTTGTTAACAGTGAATCATCGTCCGCATCTTCAAGCTGGCTGTCAAAAATCAATCCATTTGGGAAGAAGGAAACGTAAAAGATTATCCGTGACATTCAGTGAGCAACTTCTGGTTATGTGTTGAAAATTAAAGCCAAAAAAAAAAACAATATTAAGACTTGACTGGGAGAATCCAGTACGTCAAAATGAATGTTTCATAATATTTTGTATGGCTGGGAAACAGATTAAACGGATTTCCCTGCAGAAACTAATCGCTCTACTTAAAGCTAATTGATGAAATTTGGAATATATCTGTTTTTTCACTGCAGTCGGAGCATATCGAAAACGACCGGCTCGGATCACTATCACTCTCGTACATAAGAATTATCAGAAGGCATTAATCGAAAGATTAGTCTGCATTTGAAGGAATTTTTAATTACAGAAAATAGAATTGCACAGAAGTTGGGAAGAACAGATATATTGCTGATAGAAAAACGTATTTAAATTAATGTTCTGAAATAAAATTAATTTGGTTTTTATTGAATTAAATGTGGGGTTTTCAGACGAACTAGTCATCTTATCAATAAATACATTGCATACTCTCAGGATACGCAAAATGTACTTCATACGTAAGTCAGATGAAAAGCATACTTTTAGGCTGCAAAGAAAAATTAATGTTTGAGGAAATCTAACATTTTAAGGTTTACTTTAAGCGTGAATTTTATTAACAGGGTTTCACTACATATTATACATATGTATTGTCTGTTTAGTGCTCTAACTCTGCCAAATCCTTTCACATTTGCGACGCACATGGTGCGTAGGATGATCTCTACCGAACTTATTTTCAACAATTATGGGGTCATCTAAAAACCAAACTCTTGATAAATTGCAGTCGAAGGGCGAATGAAAACGAAATAAACGTTTTGTTTTTCTGCGATATTTTAAACATATTTATTGCATGTGTATATTCGTTTGGTTTTTGGCTAAAAATTACAAAAAGATATATATTTAAGGAAACAGCACAGAGAGACGTCCACGTGAGTAAGAGTATAAAAAAATAGGAATGATTGCAAATCCCTTCGAGAAAACAGTACAGATAAACAACGAACACTTTACGTACTTAAGCACTAGATCTATATGTAATAATGTGTAAATGAAACTCTGGTGCAGAGTTTTGTGCCAACTGATTCCAGGTCGAGGTGCCAACACATCCCACTATGCAATGGGATTCTTTTTCATCAGCTCGATGTCGGAGTTCATCATATCGCTGACCAATTGCTGAAAACTAACCTTCGGCGTCCAGTTCAATTCTCGCTTAGCTTTGGATGCATCACCCTGCAGCAGATCCACCTCCGTGGGCCGAAAATACATTGGATTAATGCGCACGCGCACATTATCGGTGTTGCGCTCCACGCCCACCTCATCGACGCCCTTGCCACGCCACGTTATCTCGCGTCCAATATGCTTGAACGCAGCCTCCACAAATTCGCGCACACTGTGTGTCTCCCCGGTGGCAATGACATAATCGGATGGCTCATCGCGTTGCAGCATCATCCACATAGCCTCCACATAATCGCTAGCATGGCCCCAATCTCGCTTCGAATCCAAATTGCCCAGTTCAAAGTATTCCAATTGATTGAGCAGTATCTTAGCCACAGATCGAGTTATCTTGCGTGTCACAAAATTCTCGCCACGTCGTGGGCTCTCGTGATTAAAGAGTATGCCATTGCAGGCAAACATGTCGTACGCCTCCCGATAATTGATCACAATCCAGAAACCGTACATCTTGGCGCAGGCTATTAATTTTTTGAAAATTAGCCTACATTAGACATTAATTGGATTTAATCAGCTTACCATAAGGGGAGCGTGGATAAAATGGGGTCTGCTCATTTTGAGGCGTCTCCACCACCTTGCCATACAGCTCCGACGTAGATGCCTGATAGAATTTAACGGATTTCTCCATGCCGCAGGTGCGTATGGCATCCAGAATGCGCAGTGTGCCAACGGCATCCACCTCCGCCGTATATTCACTCAAATCGAAAGAGATTTTCACATGCGATTGTGCGGCAAGATTATAGATCTCTGTTGGCTTCACCATGTTGATGATCTTCACCAGACTGCTGCTGTCCGTCATATCGCCATAATGCAATTTCATACGTCCGCCCTTATGCGCCTTGGGATCCGCGTACAGATGCTCAATGCGTGTCGTATTGAAGGTGCTAGCACGCCGGATAATCCCGTGCACCGTATAGTTCTTCTTCAGCAGAAACTCCGCCAGATATGATCCATCCTGCAAGTAGGGTAAGGAATTATTAAGAAAAAATGCACGTAAGCATTTACGGCTGAATAAACGGCAACGTAGCAGCCTAAAATGAGTTCGTGACTCATTTTTAATAATTAGCTGTTGCTTGTAACTGATAAGCCGATACCTGTCCCGTTATGCCGGTTATCAGCGCCACCTTGTCACTAGCCTTGGGTACATCCGCTTCAGCTGAATCGCTGAAGCCGGTAGCTGTGCCATTCAAATCCTTGCTATTGTGATTGTTGTTCGTGAGACGCGCTTGTTTGCTGCCCGTGGCCTCATCACTATTGGTGTTGGACATAGTGCTGACGCAGCTGTATCTTTTTTCTTTCTGTTTCGTTTGTTTTATCAGCTTGCTGTTTTAGTATAAACAATTTTTTTCTTTATCTGCAGCGGCAAACGTTGCCACCCGCGTCAAAGGTTCTTACAGATTGTAAGGTAGCTCAAAAAAGTATTAGATTGTAATTGCTCTAAAAAATCTGTGACGTCACAACTCACATATAGCTTGCCCTCTGAGAACTCAAATTGTAAATTTTAAAAATCTGGCAACGCTGATAAACTCGACGGAACAGACGTACACAAACGCAAGCCAGTTATTAAATTGAATTTATTTATATTCTTAAAATCACTATACAAAATGATGGTAAGTAAAAAAAAAGGGAAAATACTTTGGCTAAGTCAGCTAAATTGCAATAAGCAAAGCACAATTGCCGTTGAGAGGTGGAGTCACAAAGGGCTGCTTATCAGTTAAATGGGCGTAATTACAATGGGTATATATTAATTTAATTGCTTTCGCTTGCAACTAAGGACGGTATGGATGAGTCAAACATATTGAATAGTCCCACGGCCAGCAATGGTGCGACAATGGAAAACTCTTCACCAAATCCATTAGCGCCGCAACCGACAACAATGACAACAGCAACAAATGGCAGCGGAGCTGCAACTTCACCGGATAGTTCGTCGTCGGCACCAGTGACACCTGCTGCTCTCGGCGAGAATGCGCTGCATGTGGAGATCTCCGATGCCCTGAGCGAGAAGGAGAAGGTCAAGTTCACCGTACACACACGCACCACTCTGCCGGGCTTTTCCAAAAAGGATAACAATGTGGTGCGCCAGCACGAAGAATTTGTTTGGTTGCACGATCGCATCGAGGAGCAGGAAGACTATGCGGGCTATATTGTAAGTTGATTATTGACAATTAAAAAATATTACATTTAGGCTGAAATTCAATTACCGACTTAACCCCTATAATCAACTGCATTTCCGACAGATTCCACCCTGTCCGCCGCGACCGGATTTCGATGCGTCGCGTGAGAAATTGCAACGTTTGGGCGAAGGCGAGGGCAACATGACCAAAGAGGAGTTCAAGAAAATGAAATCTGAATTGGAGGCGTAAGTTTGCGCCTTAAAATCTTATTACATTTTAACAATATGATAAAACTTGCAGTGACTATTTGGCCACGTTCAAGAAGACGGTTGCCATGCATGAAGTATTTCTGCGCCGTTTAGCCAGTCATCCAGTATTTCGCCTGGATCAGCACTTGAAGGTATTTTTGGAGTATGATCAGGATCTGTGCGCTAAGCCGCGCAAGAAGATGGCCATCTTTGGGGTTTTTGTGAAGTCGCTTGGAAAGACCACCGATGAAATCTTGCTGAGCGCCACCGTGCGCGATGTGAATGATTTTTTTGAGAATGAGCTGCAGTTTCTTACCGAGTACCACGGACATTTACGCGAGGCCGCATCGCGAACTGAGAAAATGACACTGCGTCACAAGGATGTGGGTGATTCCCATCAAAAGATATCGAATGCATTGACACAGCTCTCCACAACGGAAAAGGGCAACATGGAATCGTTTGTCTCCAAGGCAGCTGAGGTCTTTGAACGCATCAAGGTGAGCAATTCGGTTTCATTAAATTTGTATTCCTTTTTAATATGTTGCAATTCTTAAAAATTAGAACTTGGAGAAACGCGTGGCTAGCGATCAGGATCTGAAGCTGGGCGACACTCTACGCTATTACCAGCGTGATAGCGATGCGGCCAAGGCTCTGCTCATTCGACGCCTGCGCTGTCTGGCCTCGTACGAGACAGCCAATCGGAATTTGGAGAAAGCCCGTTCCAAGAACAAGGATGTGCATGCGGTAAAGCTTGTTAGAGAGCAGCATTTTTTAACATTTCAAATCTTCTTCTTTCTTATGCTCACGGTGCTTGGCAGCAATTCTCAATTAATAGCCTAGCAGACAACAACACCAACTCTTAATTAACTATTGATGTAAATTGAGTGTAGGGAATAGTGTCATGTCCTTGGTTATCCGATCATTTATTTAATACACTTTCAAGAAGTCTTTACCCTGTAGATTCAACATGACTTCTGACATAAATACTTCTATTGGTTATTGACATCACCATGTGAGCTAAAGCGAACATTTCTTGAACTTTTAATTTTACGTAGAATATTTGAAAGTTCTAGGAACTTGGATCTTTGAACCATTTATTTATTTTTATATTTTTTCAATTTAATTCTATTCTATTGTTGTCTGCCAGGATATAAAAGCGTCGGCACGCCGAGCATATTTATTCTCTTTCTTTGTGGAAAAAGCACCAACAAATGTGGCAGCTCTAAAAGTGATGTCGTTTTTTTTTTAAATATTTTTTTCTGGCATTTATTGTTAACTTTTAACGAATTCACCACATCACATTGCTCTTTTTCTCTTGCATTTCTCTGTCTCTCTCTTCTCTTGTGTGCATTTCTCTCTCTCAATCTCAAACTCTCTGTGCGTGTGGTTGTTTTCCATTCTGCTGCAGCCATTGGAAGTGCAAGAGGTATTTGGCATTTATCGTTAACATACCAATAGTCTAGTGTCGTGTAATTCTAATCCCAAAACTTGTAAGACACCATCACATTGTTTATTTTGTTCTTCGCAGTTGCCGCATGTCATTTTATAAGCAACTCACCACAAAAAAAAATTCACAACTTTTAGCATGCTTTTTGCTGTCTTAACTTTGTTATAGACAGTAGCTAATATTCATAATCTTACCATACAGGCCGAAACAGCTCAGGCGGAGGCGTGTGAGAAGTTCGAGTCGATGTCTGCCTGTGGCAAGGAGGAGCTGATGGGTTTCCGTAATCGACGTGTGGCTGCCTTTAAAAAGAGGTATTCTACACAACAAGCACAACTTAAGCTTAAATTTACATAATAATATTCTTTTTAATTTGCAGTCTTGTTGAGTTATCCGATCTGGAGATCAAGCATGCCAAAAACCAATACGATTATTTGCGTCAATCCCTGTTGGCTCTAAAGGAAATTGCCTGAGAAACAGAGGGCTTGGCATTGACATCATCATTATCTGCACATTGTTTACGTAACCATTTAGCCAAGATGCCCAAGGAGTAAATCAATTGGTTTTTTGCTAAGCAAACAGTTTTATTATCTCTTATTATCTATACATATAAATATAAATATATATACACACATATATATATATATATTTAAATGCATATGCATATACGTATACATATATGGCATATGTTAAAGATCTACCCAATCGCATTGCACGTATTACTGAATATGATTTTGTTTGTGAAACAAATTCGCTTTTATAACGAGCATTCCTCTATCAACTTAATCATTGTATGAGCATTAAATTCTGAAAATAAAACTATATACAAACAATCTATGTAACAACTGTCGATTCTTTATTTTGTTTTAATAATAATGCTGGGAAGTCGTATCCAGGACAACCAACTAACCAACAGGAAATAAGCTTGAAAATTTTTAATATCACATTGAAATTTTCTACACATATTTATTTATTTATTGTGTATAAATATTTCGGATTTAGTTTTGTTCAAATCATGGATGATTTTGGTTGTTTCGATGCCAAGCAGCCGGCTAGTGATAAAGTGCCAGATTGGCGCACATCAACCTATCGTGGGCATCGTCACATTACGGACACTCGACAGGGCAGCAAGTTGACTGCTCCGACCGAGTACACCAACAAGGGCATCTATGTCCGGGACCCACTGCTGCACGACAAACGGCTCACCGAAATGGCCGCCAATTATACATGGAAGGTGAGCCGGCAGTTGCCGCCAGCCAATCAATAAGTATGATTTTGATTTAATTGTTACTCTCTTATCTGTAGTATGGTGATCCGAATGTTTTACGCAATCCATCGCTGAACATGAAGACGCAGTTCATGAAGTGCTTCGAGGAGTGTAAACTGCGTTTTGTGAAAAGGAAAATCAAGCCAATGACTAGTGTATCGCAGGATACATTTACATTCGTTGAGTTGCCCTTTCAGGCGGAACCGTTACCCATGCACATGCCCACACCCGTTGCGGCCACCAAAGTACTCATCGATCGTTCGATACCCAGCTCATATACGAAATATTTGGATCCCGGAGCGACCACATACAATCTGTCGTATATAAACATATCGCCAAATGATCGCATTGCAGCCCACGATAATATTACGTATTGGAATTGGTCAGAGCATTGTCCGGCCGTTAAACATGTGGGTCGGGTCCCCGACGAGACCATGTGCGATACGGATAATGCCCATGATTGCCCCAAGCGACGCTTGGAGTATCGCAATCAGGTGAAACGCGTGCCGCACACGGGTCTTGGCACTGAGGTGCGCGACAACTATGTGGATCCCAAGATGAACAAGGAGTATATCGAGTACGATATAACCGATGTGAATCCGATTCTAGTCTCGGAGCCGGTGACACCCTTTGCCCAACTCAGCGAGTACAATGTGTATGGTTCCGGCAGCCCAGTTCTTAAATATGTTTAAATTAATATACAGAATTTTATTTGCAAAACGAAAATACGAAAATTTATTTTTCTAATATTCCAAAAAGGTGTGCGGCAACAAATGATAGATGGATGTGACGAGCACTTCGGCATCGTCTTCAAATGCGGGCAACTGTTCACTAATCTCGGGCGCCTGTGCTATATAGATAGGTATATCCATTTTAGCGAACTCGTGTATGAACTGCCGGCAGACGCCGCACGGGGTCGTATATCCAGACGGATGATAGGCAACAACAGCGCCCGCATTGAAAACCCGACAGCCTTCGCTGACGCCCTTGACGAGGGCAGTGCGCTCGGCACAACAGCCGGCCGTGAAGGCGACACTCTCAACGTTGCAACCCGTAAAGACCCGTCCATTTTTCGAGCGAAATGCGGCGCCAACCTTGAAATTGCTATATGGCGCATAGGCGTTGCAGCGGGCATTCAACGCATCCTCCAACAATTCACGTCCGCAATTATCTGTGGTTAATAAATTATAAATAGTTAAAACCTGTAACTAGATTAGATTAATGCCTAGTTCGCGCCCAAACTTACCCAGTTGACAGAAACTGATTGTGTATTCGTGTAGCTTAATCGGATGTGGTAGCTTCAGTGATTCACAGACCGGATGTCCAAATTTCTGCGGCTGACGCTTGTCCACCTCATGCTTCAGTTCCTTCAGCTGTTCCATATAATTGTTTAGTCTGTTGCATGTCTTACGCCTTTGCAGCTCCTTATGCAGCCCATCCAGATGTTTCATGCACTTTTTCAGTTGCTTGCGCCTCTGTGACATACTTTTTTATTTTTATTTTTATTCAATTTTATAAATTTATTTTGTTTGCCTATTCAAAAACAGATATATATTTGTATATAATAATAATACTTCAATTTTGACACTTTATTGGCAGGCATCTTTCGCTTGCTTAGCTCATCTTTCAAATTTGTCATATTTATTCATACTCGTTCTGATGACGATGACGAAATATCAGATTAAACGATTGATTTTGATAAGATTCTAAGCATGCAAGTAAAGAAGAAATTATATACATCTATTTTTTTTTTTGGATGCATTTGTTATCGACTTTGGTTAGCAACCGCACAGGTAGTAGTATAATAAAAAGTGTGACTCCCAACTTTAAGACACATACAAGAAAAACTTAAACAGCTGCGAATTTTATATAAAAGTTGCATTACAAAATTTAAGTAATTTTTGTTGTTTTTGTTTTTAGTTGTTAAAAATGACAAATTGCTTTTTTTCATGTTATCCCAGAAAAAAACCTTAAACCGTTTCCCAAGAGTTAAGATTACAAGCACAAAAAATAGACAACAATTTTTCTCAAAAGCAAAAACATGATTTCTAAATTCTATTCACATTTTGTCTTTATTGGATAGATTGTAAAGATCAGAAAAACATACGTAAAACAAATTATTGGGATTATGTTAGCCTTGAACTCTGATTAGATAAGGCGATTAGTTAGTAGGTGTGGAAACTGTTTGGCAATAGATTAAAAATGGATGTACAAAGCACCGGATCATCGTTGGCAAAGGGCTCCTCGGGTGAACGCTCATCCAGGGCTTGTGCTATATAGATGGGTATATCAGTGCTGCCAGCAAACTCTCTGATAAACTGTCGGCAAACGCCGCACGGCGAAACGAACACACCAGGATTGTAGGCGACAACGGCGCCCGTTGCAAACTGCTGATAGCCCTCGCTAACGGCCTTGGTGAGAGCCGTACGCTCCGCACAGGAAGTCGGTGTAAATGTCGCATTCTCAACGTTGCAGCCGGCGAAGATGTGATTGGTGGTGGGGCTGGTGCGAAAGGCGGAGCCAACCTTGAAATTGCTATAAGGTGCATAGGCACGCTGACGTACGAAATATGCGGCAAGCAGCAACTCCTTAATCGCTGGACCTGCATAAACGTCATTGTAACGATAATGATAACACACTATCAGCCACTTCGCACTCACCCAATGTGCCGTATTCCACCACCGTCTCTTTGATGTCTGGCTTGGCCAAGCCTTTCATCAGATTCAACATAATTTATATTAAATTTGTTGTCGTTTTTGTTGTTGCGGGGGTGAAATTTTCTTATTTATAATTTTAATTAATATGCCGCAAACGCTATAAACGTATCGCGTGCCGCGTGCGTCTACCTCGACCGTCCGTTGGCAAATGGACAGTTTTTGCTGACCGCTTGCTGTTAGCTTGTCTACATTATTGTTTTCAGTTAGCGTCAAAAATAAACGCACATTTGTCGCCTGATAAGACACCGCTCTGCTATGTTCGCGAGCAGATAGCCTACGCCAATTATATAAGTGAAGAGCACAAGATGCACAAGCACTATAACAAATATATACATATGTATATAGAATACTACAACGACGACTATTACAACTATTATGTACAGAGACAACAAATTTTGGGGGTGGATTTACAATTTCACACAAAAGACAAGAATGGGGTAATCACACGGAGTATTGCACATATATGGATAGTATAGGGTATTTTAAAATTATCAAATGAAATACACTGTAATTCGTGACTCGATGAGAGTTTGCAAATTATTTGCCATTCAGAAAACTGAAGCTGTTGGGCAACAATTGCAGAACGCTGGTGCAGAGCACACGGAGCGGCAAATTTGTTGGCTTTGCGGCATATAATGGTATATCCTTGCCATTGATGGCAAACTCGGATAAAAACTGACGGCAGACGCCGCAAGGCGTTGTGAATCCCTTCTCCTGTTGGGCAACCACGGCACAGGCAATAAATTCACGTTTGCCTTCGCTGAAAGGAAGAACAAAGAAATCTGCAATTGTCTCCAAAACAATGCTGAAGAATGGACTCACCTTAAGGCCTTCACAGCCGCAGTTCTTTCGGCGCATATGCTGGCAGCATAGGCACCATTCTCGATGTTGCAGCCCGAATAAATGGTACCATCGCTGGTGCGGATGGCAGCGCCAACTGCAAAATTGCTATATGGACAATAGGCATTATTTCTGGCCTCCGCTGCGGCTCTAATCAGCTCCTGAACAGAAACATCTGCAAAACAGAACATAATTCAATAGATTTCTATGTTTATCTTGCATTTATGTGTTTGTGTATTTATCTGCTCGCACCTAGACTGTCGTGATCCCGAACATTGGCTTCATCTCTAGCACCATTAATGTATACCTGCGTCATTGCTCTAGTTCCTCAACGGTCTAATTGTATCACGCTGTTTTTGCGTTCTAATTTTTTGCTACGATTTGATAACTTTATGATGATTTATCTCAATTAATTGCATTTGATTGGATGCGTAGCTCAGTACGTTAATTAAAACATGCTTTCTTATTGGGCTTCTGTCGAGTGGCAACTATTACGACATCTTGTTGTCTGACGTCAATTGGAGATATATTTTTGGTTTCGTTATAGGGAACGGAGACTGTAGCTGCGAATCAGCTGTTTGAAAGTGAATAGATACGTTATCGATTGCATTATTTGTTATTCCGGTAAAAGGTTTGCTTTCTAAACAGTGTTGACAACTTAGCTTTTTTTCTTTCTTTTCGAATTACAATCAAATATTTATTGATATGTATTATAGCAACTCAGCATATTTAAATTAAATTGATAGCTGGTTTTATAAACAAGTAGAGCCTTTTTTAATTTTATTAATAACCTACAATCGTAAAAGTGTATGCTTGAATACTGTTTTGAATATCTTCCGCCATCCAACAGAATCAGCTAAATGTAAATAGGAAAAATATGCTGTTTGTGCAGCCTCAGAAGTTTCAGGGATTATATCGATAGTTTAGCTATTTTTACTTATCGATAGTTAATGAAAAATTTTGTAAACAAACAGTTATGTATATGTGTGTATGTATTTATATGTGTATGAGTTTTCTAACGTTATCAGCCAAAGATACGATAAATGAAAATTTATAAAGTAAAAGAAGCATATTCATATACAGGCGGTAAATTGTTGTGAGTCGTTGCGCTAGTTGTGTTTTGTTCCACATACCTTAAATATGTCGTCGTCCAGCAATCAACAACAATCGGAAGACGCAGAGGAAACAATGGGCGGAGGCTCAGATCGGTTGCCGGAACGTTTGCCACCAATTGACTTTGAAATGGATCGTTTTCCATATTGCATTGTGTGGACACCGATACCAGTGATGACCTGGATAATACCGTTCATCGGCCACATGGGCATCTGTATGAGCAACGGCGTCATTCGGGATTTTGCCGGACCATATCTGGTGACGGAGGATAAAATGGCCTTTGGGCGTCCGACACGCTATTTGCGACTGCATCCGAAACACGTCGAAGGTGGAACATATACGTGGGATGAGAGTGTATTGAAGGCTTCGGTACTCTATGGCACACGCACCCACAATCTGTTCTGTGACAATTGTCACTCGCATGTTGCAACGGCTCTGTGCAATATGCGGTACAAAGATAGCACCAGCTGGAACATGATAATTCTATCGCTTTGGATGTTTGTTTGCGGCCGTTATGTTGGCTTTTGGGGCTTAATTAAAACATGGTTGCCATTTTCATTACTACTTACACTTGTCATTCTGCTAGCCGTGTACTTTTAATTCCTGCGTTATCAATAAATATGTCTTTAGCATGATGAATGTTTATTTCTATGTAGATATGAATGTAATGTATTTATTTCATTTAATAGAAAATACTAAGTACTATCTATGACTTGGGCAACCTGTTTTGTTTTTGCTTATTATTATTTTTTTTTTTGGGCTCATTCTTCGAGGGCGCGAGTAACATCATCGGCACAAGCGAGCAGTTTTCGCCACTGCGAAGCCGATAACGAAATACCCTTTTTGCCCGGCAACACTTTGCCATCCTTTTCGTAATATTCGCGTATGTCGACCATTTTGCGACCACGAAATTCGTTGATGCGCACACGGCGCATACCCTCCAGTGTCCATGTGGAAGTGCCATCGCCACCGTCTCCACCCTTCACAGCCGATTCATTCTTTTTGGCTTTATCCGAGGAGCTATCCTCCTTTGCCTTCTTGCTTGCCGGCGGCGGATTGCGCTGCGAATAATATATTTGGTTGTTTAACATTACTAATTGAACGATTGTCATTTGCTAAATCCACATCTAACTTACATCTTCTGGACCGCTATCGCTGTCAGATGAGGAACTTTTTTGTTTCCTTATTTTCGGCATTTTTTTTATGGAGTCGGAAGTATTTTCACAAATATTTGGCGCAAATCGTTTGCGTAGTCTAAATTGACATTCACACACTGATATATCGAAATATCGAAATGCGAAAGTGGAATTCAGTGTTATTCAAGTTGGCGTTGACATTCGCAGCTAAACGAAACTGAGGCTGGACGCTGTTTTTGCCGCATTATTTCTATGTTTAGCAAACCGCTCTAACAGTAAAAGTTTTACGTTTGTTGCTTGTGAATACAATCAAAAGTAAAAAAAAATTGATCTTTAAAAACAAAATAGTAGAAAAATAATAATTTGTGGTGTTTTTTCAAGTTTGTTCAATAGCAAAGTCAGGTACAGTTTTCTCATGTGTTTATACATGCATACATATATGCACATACAGACGCACACTAACAAATGTACATGCGCGTTTATATTTTTGTTAGGTCAAACTAAATTTTGAAAAATGGGAAAGAAGTCTGATAATCCGGAAGAGAATGATGCATCCTCTGGCCCCGAGGAAGAGGAGGAGAACTATGCCGTTGAAAAAATCATAGATCGCCGTGTACGAAAGGGAAAGGTGGGTTTTCCTCTTTGGTTGGTGGTGGCACAATGGAATTTAGTCAAATCAATGCTGATGCTCATCCTGATTTTCATGTTGTAGGTGGAATACTACCTAAAATGGAAGGGGTACGCTGAAACGGAAAACACTTGGGAGCCGGAGAGCAACCTCGATTGCCAGGATCTCATTCGACAGTATGAGTTGGATCGAAAGGATGGGGTAGGTGCTCATGACGCGTAACAATTATATTGCTTAATATTAATTTCGTTTTCTGTGCAGACCACTGGAGCGGCAAAAAAATCGGATCGTGCCGGCGACAGCCCCAAGGCCAAAGATGCAGGTGCTGCATTCAACAATAGCAGCGGCAAACGTAAGTCCGATGAGGAAGGTATGCCAACTGCGAAATCCATTTCATATGGTAGCTAACCAACAATATCTTATTTTTAATTTCGTAAGCTGGTCCAGCTGGCACTAAAATGAAGCGAGTGGAAGCGGAGGATAGCAGCAACGATTTGATACCCGCTGGCTACACCGGTTTTGATCGGGGCCTGGAGGCTGAAAAGATTTTGGGCGCCTCCGATAACAATGGTCGCCTAACATTCCTCATCCAGTTCAAGGGCGTCGATCAGGCCGAGATGGTGCCATCAACTGTCGCTAATCTTGCAATACCTCAAATGGTCATACGGTTCTATGAGGAGCGTCTGTCCTGGTACTCGGACAACGAAGATTGAATTGCAGTTTCCATTTCATCTCGCAATATATAAATATATATAAATACGTGAAGATCTTAATTATACTTTTATTAATATCCCATTTTAAGTCTCATATATTCCTAAAATAACATCCAATTTCAATAAACATGATGTTAGGTGTGTTCAACATCGCGATTGTCGTTACTTGAACTAGGGATTAAACAGCTTGTTGGCCACATTGCATTCGGAGTTCTCTAGCACATTGCCGCAACAGGACCAATGCCGCCGGCCCGGATGTCCAGCATGTCCATGGCCACAGCCGCTGTAGCCGGGCATGCGACCCTCGCAGGAGCACTTGACACTCTTGCTGCCCTTGCCGGAGCAGAAGGCGCAACAATGATAGATGCCGTTATGCGGACGCACCTGACGCGAATGGAAGGTAAAGGGACTGCCCTTGATTTGCCGTTCATTGATGCAGATCGTCAATACCAGCGCACCCTGTGTGTCAGGCGTAAAAGAGATGCTATAGGTGCCATCCCGATGATCGGACACTTCAATGGGCAAAAACTTGGCACTCGCATCCTTGTACTTGATCATGCAATTGATCTCCAGCCCGCCATGGCACAGTGCCACCCCATCCACATCGCGTGACAGCAACAACAGATCCACCTTCTTGTGCAGTCGCAGCTGCGAGAAACCCTCCCATTGCAGGGTGCACAATGATGGCTCCACGGTTTGCATCGTTATAATGCCATACAGGGGTATGTCATGCTGATCCTTGGTGCCAGGCGCTCGTATTTTGGCTAGAAAATGCAAAGAATCCGATATCTGCAAGGAACAAGGATTAGGATTAGATGAAAGCCCTTTTGGTCAAGTGCTAACCAATTAGGGCTACATCATTAATCATCATTTCACCTTCGGATCCACCGGCGGCTTAAACTGTTGACAATATTCGAAGCGCTTGAGGAGAATCCGAGCAAAACTTAACATCTCAACATCGGCACCAATGTCGCAGAGCTCCTGGCTGAAACGTATCGCATCCATGGCCTGCTGCGTGCGTTTCTCTAGAGGATTATAAGAGGCGGCATTAAAGTTGTTAAAAGATAATTAAAAACTTACCCAGCTCGAGTTGTTGTTGAATTATTAGCTCCACCTTGGACTCCCTGGCTCGACTGATCTGCTGGAGGAGTGTACTGCGATGCGCCTGCAGTGCCTCAAAATAGCGATTCATATAGGACTCCACCTGGGCCTGGATGTCATCGCAGCGGGCATTGATGCCGCGCGTGATCTCGTGCAATCGTTCGATGGAGTGCTCCGCATACTGGCAAAGTGGACGCGTCTGGTCCGTTGCCTCGTTGAGTTGCTTGCTCACCTGCAGCTGGAGAAATGCCTTGGCAACCAGCTCATGACGATGATTACGATGCTGCAGCACCAGACAATCCGGGCAAGCCAACTGCCAGAGCAATAACCGTGTCAAGAATAACCAATCAAGATGCATGCCGGATGCTCACCTGCTGGCAGGGCAGACAGAAGGATTTCAGCTCGAAGCCGTGCAGTCCGCACTTGAGCAGCAGATGACTGTTGTCGCCCAATCCAAGCTGTTGCTGCTTCTGCTTGCGCGCACGCCTCAGCTCCAGGATATTCCGCATGTGATGATTGGCCGTGCTGCGCTGCCTTTCGTGCGCATCCTTGCACAGAGTGCAGAGATTCAAGGTGCAGCTAATGCAATGATAGGTGGCCTGCAATATATATTAATTATATATGAGCAGATAAATCATATCTTCTCGGAATGGCTGGCAATCTCACGCTGATTTCCTCGCTGCACAGAGAGCACCAGACGCGTGAAATGACATCCTCACCAGCCTGCAGACGCAGTGCCTCAATGCGTCGCACCAGCAGAAAATTCTGCGGCAATTGTCGCACGCCGCCCAATGCCGGCAGCTCCGTGGTGTACTGGCAAAGGTGACAATGGATGCACCGCACTGTTTCCGGCTCACTCATAAAGCTCGCGGAGGAGTAGGCCAAATTCGATCGTTTACCCTGCTGCTTACAAAGATTCCATTAAATATATATACACATTTTAACTTTAACTTACGCGAAGCACCATGCGATCCAAGGACTTCTTGCTGCGCAGACTGAGACTTGTGCCGCGCTGCCTGGCCGGGGAAATTGTGGCCAATTCACTGGTTATATCTGGAGTGGAGGAGATGATGCTGTAGCTGGAGCGATCCTCCCACAGGGACTCCTCTTTGAGATTCTCATTGACCAAGCACTGCAGACAGAATGAGTGGAGGCAGTGCAGCGTGCGTGGATCTGTGTAAACATCCATGCAGATGGCACACTTGAGATCCTCCGGAAAAGTGATGCTCACATAACTGCTGGCCGGTGGCAATGTAAAACTGGGCGACGGTGTTGCCAGGGGCGTGCCCGCCGGCGATGAAGAACGGCTGCGGGAGACCATCGATGTGTTGTCATAGAAATCAGTGCCTGTTGTTGGCAGCAGCATCGAATTCATCTCCGGATGCACGCCGCTATCCGGTGTTGGCGGCGATATGCGCAGCTCCGGTGAAGGCTTCAAGCTGAGCACTCGCTTCGGCACCGGCGAACGGAGCTGACCTTGACTGATCATCGCAAGGGGTGGTGCGGGTTGTGGAGGTGGTGCCACAGTAATATCACTGGCACTGCTGCTACTCTGCACAGTGGTGGCTGAGGCGCCACTCAGTATGTTGTCCAACAGCGACTCGGGTGAAGTGGAACTGCCTCCGGTAATGCTGCTGCTGCTCGGATCACTATTGCTCTCCGTCGAGCTGAGCTGCACACACTAAAAATGGTATATTTTAATTAAATGAAACTAAATAACAGTCAAAGTAAAAGGTTTCAGTTTAATAATAAGCAAATAAGCATGCTGTAGTCGCTTCGAAATACCCTGCATTCAGCTTTTATATATATTCTTGTTTTTTTACGAAATTTCCTTTTTAATGTTTTGTGGGGAATTTCTTTCTTATTTCTTATGGCAGGCAATGCTGTTGCAGAGTAAAAAAAAATAAGGTAGCGCATTTACTGCTTCATAAGCCCCAACTAAAATTGCCGGGTTGGGATAAACGTTTGTACATACATCATATAAATACATATGCATATAAATACAAAAATACAGTCAGGCATACATACAGGCACGGACACACAAACGTGGATAACGGGTCGCTTCAGAATACACACAAGCATATTTAAGCTCGCTTCAATTATGTTGCCTCCCTATCTCACTCATACGCTAGCATACAAAATAAATTTTCTCCTGCTGATAATAATGAGATCAAAGCGAGAATTAGCTTTCAACTATAACTTAAGTGTGTGCATATATATATATATCAATTAGATGCCACTTCTTTTAAACGTTTGGTTTTCTTGTTTTCGAAAATTTAAATGTAGCGATATTCGCGAAACGGAGTATACGAGAATCTATATTCCAAATTTGTAGTCTCTGGTCCCTCTTATAGTCTTTGAGATCAAGAGATGCAAGGACAGACGGGCATGACTATATCGATTATGCTATTGATCCTGATCACGAATATATATATTTAAAGGGGTCGGAGATGCTTTCCTTTACACAAAACCATTAAACTCGATACGCATTGAAGACGATTGCTTCAATTAATTAAGATTAGCAGTGAGTACAAAACATTAAAAAACAAGAGAGTAAATTTAAAATTTTAATTTATTTGAATTTTCAAATCTTCTCACATTTTGCAAGACGCCTTGTTGCAAGCCCAGAGTGCGCGAGCGCCTGATGCAGTTGCTCTGCTGGTGGGCCGGCAGACGTGGCACAATTTGAACTTCGCCAACTGCAGTCACCAGCTGTGGAGCAATGCTAAAGGTGAGCAGCTGTGGCGCCGACTTGCGTCGCAGTGCATCCAAGCTGAGCGAATCTAATTGTTGCTGATGCTGCTGCTGATGCAGTTGTTGCTGTGTGGCGCTGTTTTGTAGCTTTAATTTGCTGTTGCTCAATTTGAGTTGCATTTTGTCATTTTGAGTAATTTGCGTTATTGTTGTTGGAATAGTTGTTGGAATTGGAGCTGTTAAATCTGCAGCTGTCAACTGCATTCGCTCATAGTCGATGAGGTTGCTCTTCGAGTGTCGCTTGAATGTGAGTTTCGTTTGTTTCGCATTGTTATTGCTTCTATTCATTTTTATTTTAATCATTCATTCATTTACTTATGCAATCGCTCTGCGTGGAGGAAATTACTGTTGGCTGAATGTGCAATTGTCCAATACCAGCCTGACAGCTGCGCGTTCCGTTTCTAACTGTTCTTTTGTCGAAGCTGGAGCTTTGGCGACCAAAGCGTCGTATGCTTAATCTAATTACTAAAAAGGCAAACCAAATGTGAAATGGGCAAAATGCGATATGTGAATTGGTTACAACTGCCAACTGGCAACTGTTTGACATTGCCAGTTGTGGTTTGTATTCGATTTGCTGTGAAATAGCTTTGCCAGTTTGCATTTGAAGCCCTCACCTCGAAATCGCTAATATTCCAATTGACAACAATTAGTGACAACTTAATATTGTTCTCTTGATAGCTTGTCAGCTATCTTGAATCATTTTAATTCCAGTGAAATTCCAATAAAGTTAAAGAATATAAGCATAAAATAATTCAAACTAAGGTCATAATGCTAATCTCTATCCAAATCTTTACAGTTGTGATAAAAATAAAAAATTTGAAACAAAAGTATTAGTAGACTTTGAATTGGATATTATACAATTTTCTTTGGCAGAAATTGTCTTTAGGATGGAGATTTAATTTTAAAAAAATTCTCTTCATATTGTGTTTAAAAAGAGTAACTTTTAACATTAAATCACATTTAAGTGTCAAATAAATGTACAGTTCATTCCACGACAAAAAATGCCCCCACAATGTCAATAAAGCATTGATTTGGTTATGAACGTTAGAAGTCAACGGAGAGATTTCTCGAATCTTTATCTAAATATTGATACACATCATTAACTAACATCATCAAGTACGTGCGTACTTTATGTTTCCATTCAAATTATAGATTTTGCTTTCTTTTTATATTTAAAGAGTACACCACAACTCAAATAGAATGCATATTGTTACGAAAGTGCATAATTTCTTTCGTGTCGATCAACATGTCATCCCTGCCCCCCCACACCAGCTCTCTCTTTCACTCTCAGTCTCTCTATTCGTAAAAGTGACGAAGCTTTCCCGAAGTTTCAATTGCTGCTGTTGTTGTTGTTTCTCTCAGCCAGCGCTCTCCCGCAACTACATTTATTCTTAATGACGGGAGAGCTTTTTGCCCCCAAACCCAAAACACGCGCTGAGGGGCCTCAGTGCAATTTGAGATTGAGCGGCGTGCGTACGTTGTTAACGGTTGTTTTCTGCTCAGCTAGCAATCCAAAGCGAAATCGGTGTGGGGTGCACGTGTCTCCCCCGCCTCCTTAACGTTTTTATTTTGACATTTTGGCTTTCAAAGAATCGCTCAACAGCTGCACAGAACTTGCGCCCCTCAGCTACATAAGCAAACAACTTTCTATTTTGCTTTGTTGTCCGTGTCCGATATGCTCTTTTCTCTTTTAAGTGCCAAATTAATATTGGTAATCGGTGTTGTGAATCGGTGCTCTATGCAACAGCAAAGATTTGTCAAGTCTACATAATCACAAATTTATATACATGTTCCATTTCACTTTGATAAACTTTTAACGGACTCTCTCTTTTACCCGCCCGCCCGCTCTCAATCTCCCTCTCTTCCTCGTTGGTGTGTTTTTCGTTCTCTTCGCGGCGTCTTTTCATTTTGTTTTGCTTTCGATTTTCAAAGTTTTCGGCAACCGGTAAAGATAAATATAGAAACATCAACATGGAAACGGTAAGCATGACTTAAAAGTTGTATGCGAAAAAATTGCGTGCATACTGGTCTTAAAGGTTGGATGGCAAGCGTCAGTCTCAAAGTGCAAATGAGATAAAGTATTTTGGAGGAGGGCGCATTGCGCAAAGGGTTAAAGTCCCCGCTTGTGACATGTAAAAAAACTGGCATTTGCGTGTGAGAAGCCCCATCGAGAGGCCTGCTCGGGTTTATCAGAAGAATGAGTCCAAATAAAAATGAGTATTATTAACATTTAAGCGGATTAACGGTTAACTTTATGTAGCTTTGCTCATGCACATTTTAAGTGAGTTGCTTTCATTGCAGAATTTTAAACATATTGCTATCGGCTTAATAAAATATAACTGAGCTTTCTGGAAATGATTATCTACACTATTACCAATCTCTTTTCTGCGCTCCTAATCTCAAGAGACAGATTTTTATTGTTATTTAGATATTCTTATAAATATAAATGCCTGTAAGAATCTATCTTTGTTGTATCGTTTAACGACTCCAGAGATAAGTCGCTATTATCTAAAACATAAAATAAAACTAGCTTATTTTTGGTATAATAATAAATGTTTTATTATAGACAGATGAAAGCTACAGATTTGGGAGCGTTGACTATATCGTTTTTCTGTCCATGATATTTTTATCCACTGGAACTGGCATTTATTTTGGCTGCCTAAAGTGAGTGTTTAACCAACACTGAATGTTTTAATTACTTAAAGTTTTAATTATTTTAGAAAAACAAAAAAGTCCATTGAGGAAGTTGAACCCACACTGCAAACGACTACACCAAAAGAGGTGCGAAAACATGATTTTGGTTCGGAAAAAATGAGCGAATATCTGCTGGGATCGCGACAACTGAAGGTGTTTCCCGTTGCCATGAGTCTGATAGCCAGGTGATGACATATATATAGTATTTATTAGATAGAAACACACATGTCAACGGCTATCTGTTATCGTCTCGCTAAACTACAGCTATGTGTCGGGCGTGACAATACTGGGCACCACATCCGAGATATATAATTATGGCACACAATACTGGTTTATAGCCATTGCTATTATTCTGCAGGGCATTGCTGTCTCCTATATCTATATACCAGTATTTACGACTCTACAAGTCGGTTCCTCCTATGAGGTAAGTACACATACATCTGTTTAAAACTGTATAATAAACTTAATGACATAAGTGTAGTGTATAAACTAATTGTTGAGCAGAATCACAGAACCGATTGATAAGAAGAAACCCGACACTTGATATGGTGTTCAATTAATTTATACCGAGTATTTAATGAAATTGACTAGGTTGAATTGAGTGAGGGTCAATATATGCTGAATGCTTAATATTTGCTGATTCACAAACTTATCCAATACATTTACAAAACGAAAATAGTTCGCATATACGTAAATATAGATAAGAAGTATATATATTTTTGTTGATTATTATCTATCTTCCCACAATTTTCTTAAGTGCTATTTTTCTAAAAAAAAAAAAAAAACAATTTTGATTAGAATAAAAAATGAGGTAATATAATTTTTTCCCATTTAATGTTTATTATAAATCAAATTCGCCATGAACTATTAAATTTTCTTAATCACAAAAGCTAAAAATTATTTTAAAAAGTTTAAATTTTAAGAAGCATTTTAATTTTATTTTCTATAGTTTCTCTTCTGTAATGTTTGGAAACTAGATTAATTTTTGCGATACATCATCTTCATCGACTTGGAAATTACATCTTGGCCAATTTGAAACACAAGGGCCAATTGTAGCGTACATTTTAATTAACGACAGACGCCAGTCGACAAGTGCGTTCCATATTCAATGGACTTTGATCGCCTTACTGGTTGCTTGGCGCTCATACGTACATTATTTTCGTGATGATTAATTAAAAATTTGATTCGTAGCTTGAAGCCACTTGACAGTTGTGTAGTCTGCTCGTGTCCATAAAAATAACTGTAGATAATAAAACTAGATATAGCTTTTGTGCTATTTTGTAATACATCATATTTAAAATAGATTGTCACTTAAGGGCTAAGTGTGATATTAGTTTGAAATGTTTGCTATTAGTTTTTGATTTACTTGTGAGCTATTATGATCTGCTTATATTTAGTGTCTATTAGGTGTTTACTAAGTGTAGTCTAGTTTCTGAAGGATTTATTATACTCATTTCATTTGTGAAAAAGTGATAGAAACTGCTCAATCATTATTCATCACATCAGACTTAAGCCAATAAAAAACTATTACAAAATATATATATATATGGCTTAACTGAACAGTCCGACGGTTATATAAAAACCCAAATGTAATTTTATACATTTAAATATTTCGCATGGAATGATTTGACTTTTAGAAATTATAATCACGTCTGAAACCGAATCGTTTAAATTTGCAAATATCAAATATTATGAATATATAAAAATAAAGCTATAATTCATAAACGTTTTTCAATTTTTCAGTATCTGGAAATGCGCTTTCATTCGATTATACGCAGCATAGCATCCTTTATGTTTATTCTGGATGAGGTGAGTCTCTCCACGTGGATCTTTTGAGTTCCATAATACAATTAGTATTTAATTCTTTTATATTTGCAGATACTTTTCCTGCCGTTTGTTGTATATGTGCCCGCTATTGCATTGAATCAAGGTGAATCAGTTTGAAATATATTTAAAAATGAGATATATTGAAAATTTCTCCACTTCCTTTCACAGTCTCGGGCATTAATTTGCATGTGATTTCATCGGTGATTGTGATTGTGTGCGTCTTCTACACCTTTGTGGGCGGTATTAAGGCTGTGGTGCACACAGACGCCTGGCAGACGATGGTCATGTTCCTCTCGGTGCTAGCGGTTGCCGCCCTGGGCACCTATTATGCCAATGGATTTGACAAGATATTCGATGATGCGGGCAGAGGAGGTCGTGTGATATTTGGCAATACGAATCCATCGCCATATGTGCGTCATACGGTTTGGAGTGTACTCATCGGTGGCTTCTCCTACTGGACATCGTTCAATGCGGTGAATCAGACAATGGTGCAACGTTATATGTCCTTGCCATCTCTGAAACAGGCACGTGCCTCGATGGCCATCTTTACAATTGGAGTCGCTGCATTCGTCTCACTCTGCTGCTATGTTGGCCTGCTCATCTTCGAGAAGTATCAGAATTGTGATCCACTCAGCGCCGGTCTGATAACACACGACGATCAGCTGCTGCCGCTTTATGTGGTGCAGAGCGTTGGACACATCCATGGCATAGCTGGTCTCTTTATTGCCGGCATCTTTGGTGCCGCCCTCAGCTCGCTCTCAGTGGTGCTGAATTCCACATCACTGGTTATACTCGAGGACATTGTGCGCGGCTGCTTTAGGATGCAGCCAAGTGAACGCACCTCCACAGTGCTGGTGAAGGGATCGGTTATCATACTTGGTGTGGTTGCACTCTCTCTGGTCTTTGTCCTCGAGCGTTTGAGTGGCATTTTGAGCATTTGCACCTCGATGACAGCCATTGCAGCGGGCACAACTTTTGGTCTCTTCACACTGGGCATGCTGGTGCCGTGGGCGAACAATATTGGCACTGCAGTGGGTGGCATTGCCAGTGCCTTGCTCGCCGGTTGGATATCCTTTGGCACCCAGTTCACCATTGCAGCGGGTGAACTGAACTCACAGAAACTGAATATCTCTGTGGCATATTGTGCAACGAATGTGACGCAGCCCGAGAACGTTTGGGTAGATGAGGAGCAGGTGTTTCCATTATATCGTTTATCCTATCACTGGATAAATCCCATTGGTGTGGCAACCGTTATTGTTGTCGGTTCGATTGTATCGCTGTGCACAAAACCCACCGATATAAGGACACTCGATGCGCAACTGCTGTCGCCAGTGATACACCGATTCCTGCCAAAGGAATGCTTTGCTCCGCGCAATCGTCAGCATCAGACGCAGCCGCAAATGAACCTACTAACTCGCACATTAGAATCATGAATCGTTATAGTAACATATATATATACATATAATATATATATGTATATAAATTCCTACAGGACATGCCAGCGGAGTCGCAGCTCCCATATTACATTTTTTAAGTTTATAATAGAGTTTAGCTTAACTTATATCATTTTTAGTATTTAGAGTGTAGAGTTGTCTATTAGTACAAATTGCAGTTCGATTTGATTATCTTTTTATTCTTTATGTAGAAGGGCGCACACGATTTAAATATGGTACAGGAATTTATGAATCTGCACACACACCAACTCATACACACTGACAGACACAAGTTAATTGTTGAATTACATACATTGGTTATGTATTTATGTACTTAATTAGCATTATTCAATTGTTTGTTAAACATATTTCTTTGGCATTTTTGTTTGTTATTGTTCAACTTGTCTGCAGACTGTGTCTCAAATTCCGTGTGACTTAGCAAGCATAATGTCTGTGATAAAAATTTAATAAATATACGCATATATTTATATACATATTAATATATATAAGAAAATGCAGTTTGCTAATCGATATGATGTATGCATGATGTGTGTGAGCAGCAAAAAGCGCATATTCTAGCATTATGATACCTAAATTAAGCCTCTCTAATTTGGCCATGAATCACAAAATGAGCGATTACTTCCCCCGATTGCTCCTCGTACTCAACGAAACTCCGTTAATTATGCTTCTGATGCGTCAACTCCTCCTCCAGCATCGCCTGCCTACGTCGAATTAAATAGTTGCGCAACTGGTAGGCAATTAGCATCAGGCAGGCAACTCCAGCGCTTACATAACTGTTGGACACAAATTGCTGTGGCAGCATTTTGCATCTGAACACCGCATAATCATCCGGCGTAATTGTGGCCTGCAGTGATAAACAATATGATTAAGCATAACAAGTAAAACTGATCGATTTTAGATTTAAATTTTTGTAAAAACTTGATTTTGTAATGCATTGTTTAATCGAATTTTGTACCAAAAAATTAAGGATATTTTCACAGTCAAAACTCAACCGATTTCAATATAATATGTACATTTCAATATAATAGATACATAAGTACCATAAGAACTCATCTTCCTGATCTCGATTTAATGCCAAAAATATCTGCTTATTTCTCTTATATGCCAATAGTATATAAAAGAAATATGGATTTATTTTTGGCTTTATGTTTGTCATGGTAAAATCCTTAAAATTCTCAACTTACCAGCATAAAACTGGGATTGACATTGTTGCGCCAGCTGAAGGAGGCCACCGTAAACTCATCGATGCCTAATCGATTGATGTTGTGACAATAGTAATGCGAGTGTCCGGCAAAGGCCAAACGTGGCTTGAGCAGTTCCCCCAACAGCTCTGTGGCATCCTTGGAGAGCACATGATAGCGCTCCCGATATGCTTCAATGTGCGGCGCATCGTGTTCGCTGCACACCTTGTCCGATATGCGATATGTGGGAAAATGCTGCATGATGATGGGCTGGCTATACGGATGACGACGAGTCCGTGCGCATTCCGCCACATGTGGATGTTGCATGCAGTGCAGCGTTCTCGATATATTTTTTAGCGCCGACTCCGCCTCATTGCAGAACATGCATCCATCGGCCTCCATGGCCATGGAATTGACAACGACGAAATGAATCTGCTTGATGGTGTACAAATGCACTTTGGAGAAGTTCAGATAGTTCTCAAAGCGCGTCATAAAGAAAGGATGCATTCTGAAATAGAGATTATAATTAGGATATGCCAATTTTGGTTCGACTCCAGTGCTACTCACTTGTAGTGGAAGCCGACATCATGATTGCCGACCACACTGATTAGTGGTATGCCCGCGGGTAGATTAAACATCTGCAAATAGCGCCAAACATACTCCTGGAACTGTTTGTCGCTGACCATGTCGCCCTCGTCAAACAGATCGCCCAGCACGAAAACAACGTCCGGCTGCAGCAGCCTGGAGGCGGCCTGAAAGGAGCGCGTCATGTGCCACTCGCGGTAGAGCTTGTCCAGCCAATGGCCACGATGTGGTCCAAGCAAATGGGGATCGGCTATAATCATAGCACGCAATGGATCATCCACGTATTTCTTGCGCCGTATCTCGGGCCATTTGCACTTTTGTAGCACCACAAAATCGGCAACGTACTCGCAGAAGATTAACGCACATAATATGATCACAAAACACGCGTAAAGCCAACGCATTTTGTTGAAATTAAATAATGAAATCACCTGCCGGCGAATTAAACAGATACAAAAAAAGCCAATACAAAGTGTAGGGCTGGCGAAGCGCGCATGTCGCTAACCAGGGATGCACGTTATTCGTGCAAATAAATAAAATCGATAACTTTTTCAATTGGCGCTAAAAGCAAATTTGTATATGATTAAATAAAAATATGAAATTAAAATATTGTCAGTTGAGTTAATAACAACACGAAATGGAAATATTTTTATGTCCACAGTTGATACAAAAAGTTCTTATTTTTATTAAGCATACACACATAAATACATAAATTCACACGTAGATTATTCATTTTTGCTCGGAATGCAGTAATTTTAGAATAGATCGTAGAAATAGTTTAAGCCCTGACCCAGCTCCCAAATGGAGATGCCAACTCCCAGCTCCTGGGCCAACTTGATGCGCTCATTGATCGAATAGAGCGTTGGATAAAACACAGTATGACGTCCAGTTTCAGTTCTACAAAATGAATATGCTTTTATAAAATTGCTAGGTTTGCTTCAACTTTGCTGTAACTCACCTGATCTCAAAGAAGTTTTCCACATCGCGCTCATCATTTTGCAGCGGTTTCTTGAGTGGTCTGATCAGATCTAGGTACTGGGTAGAGATGATGGGACCACCACCATCCGGCGTATAATCATTGCCATACATATTGAAGCCCATGAGGATTTTGGATCGCTTCACCTCCACATCATGGCAATCATCGGGCGCAATGTGATCAATTGCACTGCGCATCCAATACAAAGGAGCATTGGCACCGGGGCGCTGCAGGGTGGAGAAGTCATAGGTCATCAGCGAGAAGGCATAGATATACTTGTATAAGCGATCCATGTGCCGCTGGCTAAACAAATTAGACGTATCCCGACGCTGAGGCGGTATCACTAATATCAAATGCAGCTGTTGCTTTTTCAGATCCTTGGCTAAGTGTGGAAAGACATTAGAGATCAATAAAGATGACAATCAAGATGATTTTAGAGTAGCAGGTAAACCCACCCAATTGTAGCACCAGAGTGTAGAGAATTTTATCATCGATGCGACCAGCGATTTGTGACCACACCTCCAATACGAGTCCATCGAAACTGTGCTCCTTGCACGACTGGATGAGCACCTCGTTGAGCTTGGTGCGTTCGCTGGCATCGCTGAGCAGCATTTTAATATTGCGATCGGTGAAGTGATCAAAAATAACACGAGGAAAGACTGCAGTAAAGAATAGATATATCGATATTATAGCTACTAGCTATAGCAGGGAATTTAAGTGGTCACCTTTAAGTGTGCGTTGTTGGACTTTTCCCTTGCGTCTCAGTTCACTCAGCCAGTTGGCATCGATGTCGTGGGTCCCAGCGACGACATATTCGTCAAATTGCTTCACAACCTGCAGCCAGACAGGTGATATGATGTCAAATTTCTTGGCAAATATCTTGGCCACGTCATAGCCATGTGCATTCCACTGCAAAAACATAAATATTAAATTGTTTTCGAGAACTTGCCCAGTTTGTTAATAATTAATACTCACCGGAGTTACAAAGCCGAGCACAGTGCCGTTGAAGCGTCGCAACGACGTGTCCTTGTAATAGGCCTCATTGTGTACTGCAATGTCCCTGGGCGAGGGATTCCGCGACATCAGTTTCAAATCGAATACATCGTTATCTTGGGGGCCACGCAAATATTTGGAGTTCTTGTTCTTGCTTTTGGCTTTGCTGTCGGGCGACAGGGTGCACAGTGCGTAGTGGCAGCTCAGCAGGAGGCAGCTAAATGTGAACGCGTTTAGTGTGCGCATTTCAACACCTAGTTATTCAATATTATATAGAAATCTTGATTAACTTTATTAAATACAGAGATATCAAAATATTTTCCTCCAAATACAACCGGCAGCTGAGTCGCGTCGATAACGATAACAACGCACGCAAGCTTCGATAACTTTTGCAAATGTATGCAATCAACAGTTCCCACTGCGCTGCCAGTTCCCAGTCGTTGCAATATGAACCAGTGGTTCCGGGCGCTTAAAATTTTTCGGCTAAAAACTGCTAATCAATAATATAAAAGGCGCAAATTTGGAAACGTATGCATGCATTTGTATACATATACACATATATATAGTTACATACATATGTATATAGTTATATTTAAAAGTTTACATTGTATAAATAAAGGGAGGGGGTTATTAACATAATGCGTACTTCCTGCTTAACATCAAAAATTAAATTAAACTTAGTGCGTAAACTAAACAGAAGGCTAACTAGTACAATCAAATAGCCAGAAAACTAATTATCACTTTAAAAAAATATGAAAAACAAAATAAAATTGATTTAAACAGAATGTGTGTTAAAATATTTAACATAGGGCGCTACTTATACATAAGTATAATAATCATAAATTGTTATTAATCATAATTGTTATAATCGTAATCATATCTTATGCATAATAGCATTATTTGTTTTGTTTTTGTTTTTATAATAATATATGTGTGTTGTATTTATGTATTTATTTGTTTATATTCAGACAAATACGCGCATTAAATCGCTGCCAGCGGAATTGCTGCCGGGTGTTGAGTTGTTGCTCTTCCACAGATTATTGCTGCCGCTGGCAGCGGCAACAGCAACAGCGGCCGCAGCAGCAGCTGCTGCTGCCTGTATATTGCTGCTGTCGGACAAGCTGCGCAGCAATTGCTTCTTCAGCAACTGTTGCTGCGGACTGGCATTCAGTTGCAATGGTAAATGCATGGGACGCTGGCGCACCAATTGCCGGTGACTGTTAATGCTGCTGCTGCTGTGATTGCTGCTGCTCAGCATTGGTCGCTGTTGCAGCTGCTGCTGTTGCTGGCCTGTTGCCAACAATTTGCGCCGCTTCTCATAGAAACTGTTCATGCGCTGATTCTCCTCCAGCTGCTGCTGCTGTTGTTGCTGCTGCTGTTGTTGTTGTTCGCTGGCTTCGTTGTTGTACTCCGCTTGTGGCTTCAGTTTGCCCGATAGCAACTCATTCAGACGCTTCACAGTCATGCTGACACCATTGCTGCTGCTGCTGCTGCTGCTGCTGCTGTTGTTGTTGCTGCTCCTCAGCAGCGCTCGCTTGTTGCAACGCAATCGCTCCTGTTGGATGACACTGCACTTTTGCGCATATATTGTCTTGCCCGGACAGACATTACGTGGCATGGACACAGACGTGCCACTCCCATTACAATTAACTCCCATCGTTGTTGGCAACGGTGGCGGTTGGCGGGCCAAGGTGCCCACAACGCCACTGCTGCCATTTAGCGAGAGCAGACTGTTGTTCGCCTTGCGCGTCATCAGCAGATTCTTGCGCAACGTGGCACCCATGCCATTGGGCAGTTTGACCAGACCGAAAGTGTTCATCGCCAATGGGCGTGGCGGACCTGCATAGAGAGTCATGTTGAAATAGGTGCTGCTGGTGGCATCCTCGTGGTATTTGGCATTGGCCAGTTGGCGATGTGGTTGTGCTCCATAATTGCACTCATAGCTATTGTATGCAGTATTGTTGGTGGCTTGTAGTGGTTGTTGTTGTGGCTGGCTAGTTTCCAGCTTGACAGTCTTTGTGTGGTTGGCTTCCGCGCAAACAGTCTCCAGTTTCGAAAAGTCCAAATCGCCCAGTTCATCGTTGAAATAGTTGGGTGCAACAGCAGCAGTGGCAGCATTAGCAGCAGCAACAGCAGCAGCAGCAACATCATTATTAGCTGCGGCCGCCTGCAACACATTCACATCGCAATTGTCGTAGCCAGCTTGGGTTAGGAACTCGGCAATGACCTGCTGCTGACTCTGCTGATCCAGCACGGACACCTGATTGTTGTCCGTTATCTCATAGATAATACTTGGAAGTATCATGTGCTCATCGCCAACAGTTGTTGCTGCTGTTGTTTCAGCTGCTGCAGCAACTGCTGCTGCTGTTGTCGTTGTTGTATTTGCTGTTGGTGTTGCTGTTGCCTCATCGATGGCATCATCATCGGTTAACGAGGGCACATCGTAAACGCTAAATTGTTGCGTTGCCTCCTGCTCGTTGAGTTCCTGCTTCAATTGCTGTTGCTGTTGATGCTGCTGATCCGCTTCGAGTATCTGCTGCTGATAGATGAGTTGTTGCAGCTGCAACGCATCAATAGCCGTCAATTGCGTTTGCTCCTGTTGCTCCTCGCTGTATACCTGTTGATGTTGCTGCTGTTGTTGCTGTTGCTGATAGAGTGCATAGTTTGCAGCATCGGCAGCATCATCGTAGCGAATTCGTTTTGTGGCTGGCTGCAACTGTTGCTGCTGCTGCTGCGGCTGGGAGGTGTCCAATGCGCTCTCATCGAAGGGTATATCGGATTCCACATTATTCAGTATCTCATTGATGAACTTGCTGTCCAGCATATCGTCCAATGTCAGCGATATTGAATTATCATCGGATGTATTATGTATTGGCAAAGGATCCTCACTAACCCCAGACAGATCAACCTGTTGCTGGCGTAGCTGTTGCTGCTGCTGCTGCTGCGTATCCAGCTCCACATGACCTGTGATGGAGGAGACGGCCTGGTCCAGTTCACTTAGCTGCTGCTGTTCGTAGAGCGGCGCCAGTTGCTTCTCCTTGGCAGGTTTGCTGCGATGATGCGATGCGCCTTCAACTCCAGCTGCTGCTGCTGCTGCACCTTTCAGCTGTAAATATTAGTTTAATTATAATTAGTGTATTTACAGTTAGTTATGCTCTCGAAACTACCTTCTTTTTAGTTGGCTGCTGCGTCTCGTCAAGCAAGCTGGCTAGTTGTTGTTGAGCGGGCGCGGCGGGTGAATAGTTGATGCCATACTCGTTGTTGCCACTGTTGCCTGCGGCAGTTGCCAGCGTTGGCGTTGGCGGCAGCGAACACGACGAATTCGATGAGGAGGAGAATACAGTTAAAGCTGTCGCTGTCGCGGCTGTTGCCTGCTCCTCTTTGGGTGGCGCAGCAGCAACTGCAGCAGCAACAATTGCTGCCGCTACTATGGCACTGCTCTTTTTGGAGCCACCACCGATCTTGTGATGCAAATCGGAATGATGACGGTTCTTGGATGACTTGGAACGCGAACGACTCGTGCTGCTGCTGCTGCTGTTGGTGTTGTTGCTGTTGTTGTTGGTGTTGTTGGCGTTGGTCTTGGAGGAACTGCTACTCTTGCTGCTGCTGCTGCTGCTTTTATGGCGCGACGATGATGAAGACGACGAGCTGGTGGATGGGTGTGCATTGTTGTTGAGGTTGTTGTTGCTGCTGCTGTTGTTGTTGTTGTTTTGCACAGTTGCCAGTGAGCTGGTGGAGCCATTGGAACTGCTCGATGTGGTGGCGGACAAGGTATCAGCTGGTGAACCCACCAACTCCGCCGGCTCACGCACATCCGGACTGTTGTCTGCGGCTGCCATAGCTGCTGCTGCAGAATTTGTGCTGCTGCTGCTCATCTTGTTGGGCGTCGCATCCCAGATGCTCGGATGCTGGAGCGCAATGTGATTATTGAAACCGGCGAGGACATAGCTGCCACTGCAGGCATTACAAACGATAAGATCACGTGCCGCCAGCTCGGGCACCATGTCATAATAGGACATATCGGCGGCATTCAAACGCTGTACTTGCACCACATTTGAAGAGTGTCTTGTGTCAGCTGCACCACTGCCGCCTGCCCCACTCCCACTGCCTCCAGTTCGGCCAGCACGCAAATGTTGCTTTTCGGCTGCACGCAATTGTTTAATCATCTTGTCCAGATCGAAGAAATTGTGCCACTTTTGGCACTGCATGGCGGCCAGCGGGGAGGGGTTGAACGAAGGCGCCAGCATGTTGCCCAATTGTGCAGCAGCAGCAGCAGCTCCTACTCCTCCTCCTACTACTTCTGCCTTGGATGAGTTGGTCATGTTTGTAGCTGTTGCTCCTCCAGCTACAGCTGCTGCTGCTGCTGCTCCTCCGCCCGTTGGTGTGGATTGTGTTGTTGTTACTGTGGATATTGGCGCTTTTGTGTGTTTCGTTGTTGTTGGTCCGTTGCCGTGCTCCGTGTACATTAGAGCTGCGGCCACATCACTCATGGGCATTGTTATCGCTGTTGTTGTTGTTGGATGAGAGAAATCCTCAAGAGTTTGAGAACCGGAAACGAGAGGCGTCCAAAAATGTTGATGAGGGTAGACGACGACGAGTTAGCTTGGCGACGCCACTGGCATTTTTCTACAAAAGCATCCAAGAATAAAAAAAGGGATCGTTTCCCATTTTAATTGATTGAAAGAAAGCGTTCGCGAATGCAAGCAAACGTGGAAGTTCAATTTTTGTAGCTTTCTTTTGATTTAACTCTGGAAAAATAGATTCTACTTAAAATTCACAATCTGAATTTATTTCAATGCCATTTTTTCATTTTAAAAAGGCAAAATTCAAATTTTAAAATGTGCTAAAAAAAAATAAGAAATTGGGTTGGAATATACATATTTTTATTTTTGAAATTAAATGATTTGCTGTTTAATCTGTTTAATTTAGTTGAGCTTAAACAATGTTAAAATTAAGTTGAAAAATTTGTTTTCTAAATAAAAATTGGTTTTACTTTTATTTGCCTGATAAATATGAAAGACAATCAACTTTAAATATAGTATTTTTTTTAAATACACACACAAAACGAAATTCAGAAATTTCAAGTCTTTTAACCATTGTAAAAGTTATAAACATTTTGGTGAATAGCCAAACACTCTCTGCCAATGCTTAAAAATTGTAAACAAAAAAAATTGCGCATTTAATAAACAAATTTTATAAATGCATACAACTAACATATTTACATAAACAGAATTAATTTATTGTTGAGGGAAATCCATTAAAATGATTAGTAATGTTTTTATTTATGTGCCCGCAAAACTGTGTTGCCAGACATTGTTGAGACACATGTAGCCTTGCATTTTATGGCAAGAACAGCTGAGCGCTGGCTCGAACGGTGAAATGCAAACGCAAACAAATAGAGTTGGCAGCTCTACTGATACTAACACAATTGCAAGATGTTGCTATCCCGCTCGCACTTGTACACCAAAGCTAAACTCACCCAACCAACAAACAAAGCCCGATTGAAAAACTATGCACACGGAATATTGTTAACTTTCAGCACTGCATTTACATATTGACCGTAAACGTTCTGGATTTCACTTACATGTGCATTAACGTTAACATAATTCCATTGTGTTCACTCGGCTTGCTGTTTAGCCAATTTTCATTCGCCTTGCCGTCGCTAGAGTTGTCAATGTGTTTTGCTTATCAAATTAATTAAATTCCGCATCCGCGCAGAGAAACGATTGTTGCAAATCTGCATTTGTCTTCTAATATTTGAATACCCATCACATGAATTAAGCAATTTTACAGCTAAAAATACACTCTTAAATTGTATTTTAGATGTATTTGCTGCTCCTGAATGCTAAGCGCACTGAACAACGATTGTAGGTAATCGATGCTTCGTAGTCGATAACATTGACAAGAAGCGCACACTTTTTGAATTCGCCTTAACAGATAAGAATCGCATGTAATGTAAATAATTTAGATTTATTTTAAGGCGCTTGACATTTAATGAACTTTATCTTGAACTAAACATGCAGTGTGGAGTGTATTTGTATTGTACAAAAGCCTCTCTGGCCAAAACGAAAACAATAAATAAATCTCTTGATACAAGTGAGTAATAAGAGATGGTAAATATAGAGAAAACGTTTAACGCTCCAATTCCTGAGTAACCATTGAATAAACAATTATTTAAATAACTATATCGAAGGAAGTAATTCTTTGCCAATGCTATTTAACCCTGTTTAATTGTTTTCTGCTTGAGCAGCTTAAACTCTGGTCCCCAAACGATTTTGTTGATTAATTCGCCAAGTATATAAAATACCAAACTTAAAGCCACCATTCCAGCGAGCATTAAATAACGCAAAGGTAATGGCAGAACTTCAAGCAGGGGATAAACCCACTGGCCACTAAAGTACTTAACAATATGCACCCAAATCACGTAGAGCAGCATAAAAGAGACGTTGCCAGTGATGCCCGCCAAGCGGCTGGGATACTGCCGGAAGCAGGTGAACAAATCCATGATGGCCAAAAGCGCCACATTCGTATGAACAACGTGATTTAGCCAGCTGCAAAAATAGATAATAAATAATGAGTAAATAAATATACTGTATTTAACACTTGCCTTGGAAATATTGCGTCGAGTGCTGCGGGAAAGATGAGCTCACGATCCCACAGATAGATGGCCCAGAAAGAGATGCTAACATTGTGCGCAATGGGAAATGCAAACGTGGCGAATAAATAATCACGCAGCTGACGTAGCCAGGACTTTGGAGTCAGTGTGACCGCATTTTGGCCGAACAGATCGTTAAGCAGGGCCACACTGTGGTAAATGGCCTGCAGAATGACGTCGAGAAATGTGAGGTATTTGAATTTGCCACCCCAGCGCGTCTTCAGCTCCTCCTCCTCGTGCAGCCCTGGCGGCCAGTGCACTTTCCATAGATAATAGTAAATGCTACATGAGAATTGTGCCGCTGCCACCAGGTGAACCAAGAAGCGCAGATAACTAAATGCACCACTCGTGTACGCATCGTTGCACGTCTCCAGCTGTGCGTTGTGCGCTTGAGCAGCCTGCCTTGCCGCATCTAGTTCTCGTTTTTGCTTCTTGCTCTTTGCCATAGGTTGCTTAAAGATTACTAACAGATTTAAGACGCGGCGTTTTACTAATTGGGAAGCCAGGGCTACAGCACGAAACATATGTTGTTTACATTTTTACGCCGCTGTTGCTGCTCATTCATTAACAGCAAAGAGCAAACAGCTGTTGATTGTTTTGATTATCAAAAAGCAAAATTCTTGAAGAATGTTGAGAAAATTATTATTTAATCATCAGCAACAACAGGTGTGTGTAAAATTAATAAGAAAAAACTCACTAAATTCCCATTTCTTGCAGCTCAAATGCCTGGCATCAAAGGCGACTCTTCCAAAATTCATGAATCTGGAGCCGGAGCACATCCAGGAAGCCATCAAACTGGAACCGGCTCTCTCCGTTTATACGCCCGAGCTGTGGCGACGGGCGCACGAAACGTTCCAGAATCATGGACTGGAGACCGTCAACTTCCTGAGAATTGTGACCGTAAATCCAAAGCTGCTTCAGCGTACGCCTGAGCGCATTGTGAACAGCTTGGAAATTTGGCGCGCCTGCCAATTTGGCGAACATTTGCTGCACCTGCTCCTGACCAAATACCCCGAGCTGCTTGACGTCAATGATGCCCACCGGCTGCTCTCATTGATCGCTTATCTGAAGAGTCGCGTCTCAACGAATAAGAATGTGTGGAAGCTGCTGATGAACAGTCCCGATTTGTTGGCGCAGTCGGAACAGACCATTGAGGAGAAACTCAATTATCTCTTTGAGATTATGCGCATCGAGGTGCCGGAAATTGTGAAATCCTCAGCGCTTTCGTTGCCTTTTGACGAGCTGCGCTGCCGACAAACGTTTTTGTTGCGCTTGGGGTTGTTCAAGCCACGTGCCCTGAAAGCAGATCCCAACGAGCCGACTACAAACAACAGGCTCTATCAAATCACGGATACTTCGGAGAAATCCTTTGCCACCAAAATTTGTCATGTGACGCTGCCTGAATATGAAGCATTCAAGGAGTTATTGGCACGTGAATTGGAACGCAAGACACGAAAACGTAAGGAGGAAGATTCGTTCAGTGATGATGATGAAGAAACTTGAACAAAGTTCTGTTTAAAATGTGCAAAGTTGTTAATCTTAGTGGATAAAATTTATGCACCCCAATTTGGCTTCTTTTATTTTGAAATCGTAGCAGCGTACTGGGCTTGGCGCAAGAGTAACACTGTTATGTTGAGCAGCACGTTGACATGTGAATGACAAGTATATAATATCTGGTCTGTATGGAGTTTTGTTCGGAACTAAATTAAAATTAAATATTTGATTTATCAAAAGCACAAGCCACAAATCCATGCCCATCTCAGCGGAAGTTACTGCTTATATAGAAATGCAAACGAGGCTTGCATGTCTTATATTTTAAGTCGTAGCAGCGTACTGAGCATGAAGCAAGCGCAACATTGTTAAGCTGAACATAAACGTTGACACTTGAATGGCAAACATGTAATATCTTGTCCATATGGGTGGCATTGGGGGGAGTTTTATTCAAAATTAAATTAAAATTAAATATTGCGTTATCAAAAGCAATTCGCAGTCAATTGGCAAACAGCACAAGTCACAATTCCAGTGCAAGCGCCCAAAGGATCACACCGACATGTAGTTGTGCCAAAGAGGCGGAAAACACACCCACAATAAAAAACAAAAACAAGAAACGAGGCAATTTCACGATTACTCATTGCTGGCAATCCTTGGCCGAATGTCGGGTAATCCTTTTGACGACGAGGCCGAGCCGAGCGCTGGCAGTGATGAGATACTGGAGGGTTTTCTCTGTCCCATTTGCCGGGAGGACTTGAAATCGATTGATTTCCTCACCGAGCACTTTGCCCGCCAACACGCCGAGGAGGAGGACGCGTTGAAGTCCGTCTTCAAGGATATATTCAGCAAAGCCAAAAAGAAAATACTCAACAACTTTGAGGATGATCGCAATCGTGGTGCACTGGCGGGCGCAGTGCCCACAGTCGGTGCAGCTAGTGCTGCGGGAGGAGCAAGTGCAGCAGGAGGAGTCGGAGCAGCAGCATTAAGGACGCAGCTAAACAGTTATAATAATATGGCCAAGCAGAGCGTTGGTGCGGAACGTTCATATCTAGAGTATTTTCAAACGGTGCGCAATCCACGCCTGGAACGCTATGCGAGCGAAACGAATAAACTGATTATTCGATTGCATCGCCTGCTGAAGGATCTGCCGACGGATGCAGTGCAGCGCAAGCATCACGAGCAGCAGACGGTGCCCTGGCTCGATGGCAGCTCCGTCAAGCTGTGCCCCAACTGCGCTAAGAGCTTTCACATCGCACGCAGGCAGCATCACTGTCGCCTCTGCGGCGGCATCATGTGCCACGATTGCTCCCGATTTCTGCAGCTAGAGAACGCCAGTGAGTAGGGTCTGAATGATGGGCTGAATGATTGATTCGGGGCTTAATTGACTGACCAATTATCAGATATCAAAATAGCTGATAGAACAACTGCTTGATTGACTTGCGGATCGACTGACTGATTGATTCATAGGTTGTCTGATGAACGATTGATTAGATTACTTGCTGATTGAATTATTGATTCATAGACTGATTGATCAATTGTTTGGCTCATAATTAATTTGCTGATTTACTGACCGATTTACTGGTCATGCATCACTTACTGATTGACTGGCTGATTGATTCAAAAGCCAACCAACTTGACTCTGATTCAATTGCTGATGGATTGATTGACTCATGGGCTGTTTGGATGGACTGAATTATTCCATCACGGGTAATACAGGTAGATTGACCAACTGCTTAACTCACGATTCACTTTCTGATTGACTGACTGATCGACATACTTAAGTGAATCAACCACTAAGTTATCCATATACTTAGACATATATAAAATCTCTAATGTATTACTTTCAGTGCAATTGGCCAGTTTGTCGTCGACACGTGGCGAGCCACTGCAGCAGATGCGCCACCATGAGGATCGGGCGATACGCGTCTGCCAGCATTGCCTATGGCTGCTGGACACGCGCCAGGATATGCACGAGAGTCGCACCTGCCGGCCGCTGCTCGTCCACGTGTACGAGGAGATTAGGCAGCTGCAGAAAGAGGTTAGTCCCGATCTGGATATGTACGTAAAGATTGTGAATAGTCTGCTCAACGGCGAATCAATATTCACCATTGCCGATGCGGGCGCCTTGCGTGGCAAGATCGGTCAGGTGGCCGAGAAGATTGATTTGCGTAGCAAACGCATTCTCACCATCCACTCAGAGCCGGGCAGTCGGGATGAGGCGCTGAAGAAGGCCATCCGCCTGAGTTGCGTGCAGGCGATCAAGGAGCGAATGCTGTCGTTGCCGCCGCTGCCGGATGAGGCGCTCATCAGTCAGATGCAGGAGCGTAGGCGCATGGAGACCGAACAACGCATCCAAACCGAGCAGCGCATGGCCATGGAGGCCTACGAACGTTACGGTGCCGCAAACCAAACCGGAAATAATACGGAGCACCGCAGTTTTGCGCAAGGCGTAAGCTGACAAAAATTGCTCACTTTGTTCTGTTAACTGTTAACCAATGCCTTTCCAGTCTGATCTGCAATCGTTGAACAATTGGTCAGCGCCGCAAGCGTCGACAACAATTTCCAGTGTCGATGATCCACTCATCGAGCAGATAAACATTATTAAGGGCTACATTAAACAGGCGCGTCAGGATATGAACTTTGATGTGGTGGAGACCCTGGAACTGAATCTGCGCGAACTGCAGCGAGAGGTGTACGAGCGGCAAAGACGCAGCAGCACATCCCAGTTGGACAGCTAGGCACATGCCCTAAAATATATACATATATATATATGAATATATATGTAATTATTTATTTATATGTATTCATTCCCGCTTTTGACTAAATAAATGTTAAAAACTGTTTATCGACTGACGTGTATTTTTGTTTGCGTGCGAAATTTGTGCATTATGACGTATGGAGAAAAAAATGTAAATGTTCATTCGAATAATCTTAATTTGATCTTGCAAAATTTAGGACTTTAGACCCACAGCGGCAATCAGAGATTTCACTTTAGCTATATAAGCGGTTTGGGCGTCGGCATTGCTCATCCCCTTCAGCTTGTTCCAGGCCTCCCATTTGGACTTGCCCTTAAAGTCGAGAAAGCCGGGCTTATCTGTTCAGCACACAAATAATTCTTTGGTTAATTAATTCCACATTTCTTTTCTTTTTTGCACATTTTACCTGTATTGCAATCGCCCACATTTGCCTGCTTGAAAAGGCCGTAAAGTTCAAGTAAATCGCTGTCAGCTGGTGTGCTGCTCAAGTTCTTTACATCCTCGGCGGCTTGGTTGAATTCCTGCCAATAATTAACACAATTAAGATACACATTAATTTTCTTATTGGATTCGCACACTTTACCTGTAGTTCGGCCATGATTAAATAGTCAATCTCGTACACCGCTTTTCATCTCTAGGCAACGCCGATAGTTTCCAAGAGAGAGCACGCCTCTGTTAATTTAACAGACACGGGGCTGCAAACTCTTGCCAAGCGCAACAAATTATTATTAAGAGTTGACTATTTATAAATTATATGGTAAATCAATATACTTTGACACACTTGCAATAACATAAAGTGTACATTTAGAGTACGCACAGTTTTGCCTTTAATTATATGCATTGCTTAACAGCCAGATTTGCCGCTAAAACTGCTAACGGTGCAGCACTGTCGCTTAACAGTCTCCAATTTGGTTAACAGCTGCTATTTTGTTTACAGCAGTTATTACGCGTTGAACTCTCATAGCAAACGGACGTGTTTACGCGTGGGCGTTTCCATTTGTTGTAAAAAATCGAAATCAAAACGCAACAAAAATTTGTAATAATAGCCCAAATACAACAAGCAACAAAGTGCAGTGTGTCGCTCAGCAAAACAAAAGTGATCGTTTCAATAAGCCTATTGCGAGCGCAAAGAGAAAGTGCCAAAAAAAAGAATAAATAAAAAGAAAAGCCAACAAGCGATTTGTTATTGGCAGTAATTCTGTTTTGTGTTGTGTTCTTCTTTGTTGGTGTTTTAGTTTTTGTTCTTCTTCTTCTTGCTCTATCGGCGCGCAACGCGCTGCTTATGCAAATGTGGTAAGAATATTATTTTATTATTTACCTAGCAACTAGTAACCGAAATTTACATCTGTATATTTCTATTTATATTTAAGCCCTCTCATATGTTAATTGGCCAGCAACATGTTATATATTTATTTATTTATAAATTTATTTATTTAATCTTATTTCAAACGTTTTTCAAATTTTATTCCTATCGATTGCTTGCAGCCGGCTACGATTTATTTATGTAGCATGCCATAAATTTATAGCCCAAGTCTTGCGTTTCTCAGATCTAAACAAATTTAAGCTAACAGCTACCAACAAAACAGTTGGAGGTGCGATAAGCAAGCACAAACAACAACAAGGCCGACTTTTGATTTTCTATTCATAAGCGGCATTCTACAAATTCCTTTTCCCATTCCGCTTCCGTCGTTACATTTTCGTTTGTCGCTCTTCATCACACTTGGCTTGTGTTTTAATTTTTATTTTTATCTTGATTTTAGCGCAATTCAACGCAAACAACATAGTCCCAATAGAGTCATTCATTATATTTTTTGTTTAAACAAACTATTTTAATGTTGTGGGTCAATTTGGAATTGTATGCTCTGGAAATCTGTGTTGGAATGTTTATGACTGAAATAACTGACCGTTGAAAAATTGTCGATCATAAATAATTGTGATTCACAATAGAAATGAGAGGGAGAGAAAGTGAAAGTGAGATAGACAGAACGGGAAATTGAGAGCAAAAGCGAGTATGAAAGAGAGTTAAATTGGAAATATTTCCAGTAATCACTTGGAAATTAGAATTTGTTTTATTTTTATTCAAATGTTTAGAAATTGATAAATAAACATTATAATTCTTAACAATTAATAATAATAGTTTTTAATAATTTACCAAATCTATTTGTTCATATATATGTTTACATTTAAATATTTTTCATTTGCATATAAAACCATCTCATTTTCTTTGTCTCTTGTTCACTAAATATTTTCACTTTCTTTTTCACTTTTGTGATTTGTGTTTGCAGCTGTTGATCTATTAATAAATTCATTAACACAGCGCCATTCATTAACAATGTGTCTTTTCGCATTCAATTTAGAACACGTCTTAATGGTAATGAGCAAATTTAATTGAGTGACTTGACTTGCATTTGTTTACATTCCCCTTATCAACTCTTACCGAGTCTACACTCTTGACTGATAACAGTTAGTTTCAGTTTCCCCTTTTCACTTAGCTTCTGACATTTGCCGCCGATTAATGTTGACCCAGTCAGAGTCAGCGTTGCTTTTGTCGTTCTTTCTGATTAGTCACCATTGTAAAGAGACAGTGAGCGTGATACAGATAGAGAGAGAGAGAGAGAGGGGAACACTTATCATCGGCGACGTCGGCAGCCACTTGAGTTATGCCTTATTTGCTTTTGGACTGCAGCTGACAATGGGAGCACGGTCAGGTGTTTTGTTTTTGTTATGCTCTTTTCCCTTGTTTTCCTCCATGCCCGAGTGGGGAAGGGAGACGGCACCAGTCATTGTTAAGACTTGCGTTTGAAAATGCTAACCACTGGAAAGTGTAACAGTTATTTCAGAGATGCAGTCCTTAAGGGTATTCCACTGGAAACATTTATCTTCACCATTGTAAGTTATTCACAAAGCTTTTTCGTTCTTTGGCAATGTGTTCGAAATATGCAAATTTCTTTTATTGTTGTATAGCTATCTGATGATTCAGTTTTAGATATTTTTATTGCATAATTGTTTGTTGTGGTTTTCGGCATTATAATCAATAAATGACGCATTCAATTGAACCATTCTCACCGACGAATATGAGGCTTTATCAAATAAAAATAAAAATCTGCCACATGTATATTTAAATGAAAAGTAAATTATTAGATATTATCTATGATATTTCACATTTAATTGTATATAAATTGCTTCATAAACTTATTTAGATATTTTGCAAATCTACTATAACTAATTTCATATTCAAGAATAAACAGTTTAGCGAAAATTGGGTTTTTCTAGTTAAAAATATACATAATAAGAAATTATCCATCATACTTGATATACCTATAAAAAGCTTGATGAAATTCTTTAAATATTTTGCAAATTTACTGCCAATATTTTAATTTTTCGAAATAAACACTTTTGCGAATATACAATTTTTGTGATATATATTACCAATTAAGGCAGCAAGCGTGTAGAAAATTACATCATTATTAATTGAATTCGTCTGGTCTCACTGTTCGATAATATTTCCAAACGTCAGTCAGATTTAATAGGGAAATCAAAGCGAGTCTCTAGAATTATTTCAGCTAATTCAAAAAAAAAAAAAAAACAATTAGCGAAAATGTTTTCAAAAAAATCATCGAATTTAATGTTAACTGCTGACAATGGCAGCCAATGGCCAAAGTCTGAAGACGTAACCGAAACCGATGAACACGTGCAGAAAACGGCCTTAAAGATTGCAATTCCGGAAAATGAACTCGAACTGGATGTGGTCATCAATAATGTTGTCTGCTGTTTTAATGTACGTTGTCATCTCAATTTGCAGCACATAGCGTTGACCGGATCGAATGTGGAGTATCGTCGAGAGTGTGGAATGCTGACGATGCGTATACGGCGTCCCTATACGACGGCATCGATCTGGTCATCTGGCCGGATAACATGTACTGGTGGCACTTCGGAGGCGCAGTCGAAGATAGCCGCACGTCGTTATGCCCGCATTTTGCAGCGTCTGGATTTTCCGGTGCGTTTCCAGAATTTTCGCATTGTGAATGTGCTGGGAACCTGTTGCATGCCCTGGCCCATTAAAATTGTAAACTTCTCGATGCACCACCGTGAAACGGCCAGCTATGAGCCGGAACTCAATCCGGGTGTCACCTATCGCTTTCGCAATCCAAAGGCCACTCTCCGAATCTTTTCGACGGGCAACATTACGATTACGGCTGCTAGTGTTAAAGCCGTTGAGACGGCCGTACAACGTATTTTTCCGTTGGTCAACGAGTTTCGATGTGTCCAAGTGTCCTCATCGAACAAAACAAATTCGGACTCCGGTGAGGTTGACACTGGGTATGCTGCGTTGCCTGAGAAAATCCCAACACCAACTATTGTTGGCCGTAGTTTTGTGCCGGAAACCAAATCGTCGCCGCCCCTAGTTGATGCAACTGACAATATTTGTGGCAATGCTCGTCGTCGTGTCGCAGCATTTTGGGCCAACAAGCTGGCGATGAAACGTCCGCGTCACAATGAAGCCATATCTCAGACTACAGTTAAAGCTGACAATTTGGCCAGCTCCAGGAAGCCGGCCCAAGACTTTAAGGATCGCAAGTAGACGAAAGAAAAAATCATTTTCTCAACACTGTTCTTGCCACAGATCTTCAAGTGGATGAGCTTGGATCAGAAGGACGCAAACACCACTATCCCCATTTCAATTTCCCCCTCTGAGGGAGTCGCTGACAAAGACTGACATTATTCTACATTCCTATTTAAAACACTTTAACACTAATAAATATTTTTACCACACAAAGAGCATAAAAATGAAGTGTGGAATTTGATTTATTTAAATCTATTGGAAAGTTTGAACTCGTAGAATTTTTTGGATAGCATTTTGAGGTGAATTTCGTGCCTGAATCGCGTTGTGAACTTTAATTGTAGTATTGTTTTAAAGGTAAAAATCGTTATGAAGAAGCTCTTGTTTTTCAAAATCTGATCGCTTTTGACAAAGGAATAGCTTTGGCAAGTTTTGAGTTGACCCGACTTAGTATTTTTTGGAATAGAATACTAACATGCATCTCGAGCCAGAATCGCGTTTCCAACTTGGGTTCGGAGTATCTCATAAACGAGCTCACTCGACTGTGGCATTCTCACATTTTGCTCGTTTTCTCATGTCGCTTTTAAGGTCAATGTTAGCTATTGAAGAATTAAGTTGTTAATTCTCAAGAAAATTAGAAATACTTGAATATTTGTATATATAAATATATTATAGTCACTGTTTTCTCGGCATGCAGCTAAAGCATTAACATAGCTCATGAATTCAATCGTCAATTTAATCATTTTCCAATTGGTGATTTTGAGTAAGTGTATATTCTATATAGATCAACACTATATAATGGGTAAATTGTCTTGTTGATTATAAAAACACATTTTTATTAACCATTCTTGAAACTACTTTTTTTAACTTTTCGTTTTTATTACTTTAAATCAATATGTATTTTGAATTTTCGATTATTTACCTATTGTGCCATCAAGTCAATAAGAATTTCAATCAATCAATCTATTTTGATATAACCATTCATATCTAAATAATATGTAATGCCAGATGGGCCACCGGAAAGACCCTTATCAACTGAATGACTCGACACATTTGGTATAATTTATCAGAGTTATTTTTTTTTTTTTTGTTGAATGCCAAATAAATACAAACAAAACAAACTGCAATTAGTTTACCTGCGCGGTCCCAAAAAAACTGTTTTCACTGTCAGCGTTAAAAGTCATTTAGCATGCTCCATCTGCCACCAAATCCGCATACAGTTCACCCCCAACACACTCACACACACACACAGCCCACATTTAAGTTTGCCGAATGTTGGCAAGCTAAATTTCAGTTTTATTGGCCATCCAACTAAAAATGCGCCCTCAACATTACACGGCTAACCTAGAGCACTAAGCATGATATTGATATAGAGCACATATATATTTATATGTTTGTACACGATGTGCATATATACGTATGTGTACTATATAGACGGATAGTTTGGTTCGCCTGGTCTCTAGGTAGGAAGGGTAAACGCATTCGTAAAACTGCAACAGCTGCAGTTATTTTTCAGCTTGTTTGTTGTCATTGTTCTGGCTAATATCGTACACAAAGGGTATGCAAATTTATATAGCAACTTCGTAACGGCTGAGGAGAGTTATATTTGGTGGTATACTTTGTAAATTTCATTCAGAAGTTTGCTTTAACATAGAGTTTCCTTAGATAAACTTTTCAAGCAGCTCCAATGGCATACTGAAATAAATATTTATGCTAGGGTATGCCATCGTTGATCAACCCCAAAAAGGAAATCTGGTTTTACTTGTCTGGCCAATTTCTCTGCCACGGTGCAGCCTTTACCATCGAATGCAACATATTTGATTTTCAATTTTTTTTCACATAGCGCCGGCTGTTGCCGCCGAGCCAACTGAAAACTGCGAAATATTCGAGATGAATTCAGATTTGTTTTGCTCAGCTAGGTAAATGTGTGCAATTTTGCAGTCTCGAGTTGAAATAAATTAAGTGAACTAGGTAATGGAAACTTACAAATAAACTTAAAAAATTGTTAAGAATCATCTTTAATAATTGTCCGATTCTAATGATTTTCAGTCCAAATGTGAGGCATAACTATTGAATCTAGTTTGAATATCTGGCATAACTATTGAATCTAGTTTGAATAACTTGGTAAACAAAATAGATCCTACAAAAACGTCAGCTGCAAATATGATGAAGTAAGTCGATCTTTAGCATAAATACTGCCTGCAGTCATTAGATGGGTATATGCCAAGTTTTATCAAGATAGCTTCAAAACTAGTTCGCTAATAGGCAGACAAACATACAGACAGGCATCGCTATATCGACTCGCTTAGTCATGCGAATCTGGAATATATATATTTTATAGACACACTTTATGTATACATTAGTTCCAGTTCATTTGTGATTCACATGCTTGTTTCCAAACTTGTTCTAGTTCCAATGTTCGAATAACCAAAATGTATTTGCATTTAACCGGTTCCGCCTTCCACCCGCCTTGAACTAGTTCCATTAAAGCCGAACACAATGCCGGCGGCAGCTGGGACGCGCCTAAAAACGCTGAAGGTGAATCTTCTTGCTAGCCTGGCTGCTTATCTGAACTGCTCACCTGTCTCCCCCTCCACACTGCATTGGCCAGGTAGCTAGCTGGCTGGCCCAAAAGTGCATCCTTCTTTGGCAGCAGCAACAGCAGCTGCTGTTGTTAGTTGGCCCAGTTTGTTACCTGCTTGCAAATGGCTGGCATTTCATAGAGCTCAAAAAGAGAAATACTCATCTCAAAACTGAATATTCAACAAATGCTGCTCGAGGTCAAAAACTAAACTGAATTCCTCAACAGAATTCTCAGTGTGAGAGTTTTTTTTGTTTATAGTTGCGTCATCGCTTACGGAAATGTTTCTATGTACGTGGAGAGCAGCTATGCCGAAAATGTTCAAGTCTGGTTTTTGAAAAAAAAAAAAAAATTAGTTTTTACTATTAACAATGGCAAAAGGGGTGTTATGTACGAGCCTACAGAGTACATATATTCTGGACTAGCATCATTAAACCGAGTCGAATTAGCCTTGTTTGTCTGTGCGTCTGCATGAGTAAGCCAGTCGCAAAGAGTTTGGCAGCTAGTGAATTAAAATTTGGTATATAAATTCTCGTATATCTTAAGCAGTTAACACTTAATTTGTTTAACAAAAATTTATTTTCATATTGAACAAACTACCATCAGTATTTAACAGTTGAGTACGGGGTGTGCCTCAGTCGAGCACTCTCGACTAGAGCATTACAACTAGTTTTTGTTGCTCTTCACTCATCCGGTCAGTTACAAAAACCTCGTTCCCTCAAATATTCTATTACACAATCGGCTTTTAACTACATATTTATTATACATTGTATACTATTTATACTATTTCTGTTTTGCGTATATTTTGATTGCTTTAATTAAGTGACACAATTTATGGCATGGCATTTTTAGTTTTATTTATATAGAATCTAGTTTGTGGACATTATTATTATTGGAACTTTGGCCAGCGCTTATCGTCGGATTTTTTATTTTTAATATGCGGGTACTGTTGGCTACATATCTCTATATTATACACATATATATATCTAAATAGTATATTAATATATTTGTAATATATAAAGTATGTAGAAATATAATATTTGTGATATTTTTCATGCGTAAATCTCATTTATGGGGGCACCTTGAATGTATTTTAAATTCGTTTGCTTCGTGCAAATTATGTGTAATCGGTAATGTTAATGTGCTTATTGTTTGCCTCCCAATCACAGTATACATATATATATATAGTCACAGTACATATATGTTCCCGATATGCCTGAGAAGTCGGTCCAAGTGCTCAATGACGCATTCCCTGACTTCGAAGCGCTTCATTGCCCGACAATTATTTATGCAAAAACAGGGAATCACATTTGGCATACATATTCATAGATAAAAATGTGCGTTTGTTATTTGCATAAATTTTGATTCATTTTAAACGCATCAATTAAAACAATTCTTGGGAATGCAGCCAGAAATGCCATCAACTCAATTGACATGCTTAAAATAAGCAAAATAAGATTGAAAATGAATACTTTTGCCACGCAACATGCAATCTTTAAATTTCAAAAAAAGGAAAATTTTGATTTAGACCAAAAAGTGTAAGAAGCAAACTTTTTGGAACCAGGAATAATAACAAACTTTGTTCTATTTTTTTACTAGCCAAAACAAGCAAGAAAACTTGCGAAAAAGTTATGCATAAAACAAATGCATGATGTAAACAAATTACATTAAAAGGAACGCAAAGCCTATGAAGTATATATTATAATAGATATTCCATATTATTCCGTGTTTGGCTTTAATGCAAATAGTTCAAGGCGGGTTGAAAGCGGAAATAGTTAAATGCAAATACATTTTGGGTACTTGAACATTGGAATTATAATTAGTTGGTAAACAGTTTTATGATTTTTTTTTAAATTCTTAATAGACATGAAATGCTAGAATACATGTGGAGTCTGATTATGACAAGTCTTCTAAAGCAGAGACTGTTTAATACGAGTCTTTTCTTATTCTTGCAGTTGCCCATTTCAAATTCGTATGGTCTCTATTAATATCTTAAATATTTGTGTTTTTTTTTTTTTCAAATAATCACTATTTGTGCTCAACCAGTTTTTATACTTTTCGACTTGAATTAAACCGTCTGCCAACTCTAGGCAAGAGTCGTTTAACTGCCTGCTAAGAACTCAAGCACAGCGCTGCTATCATTACAAAATAATTAAATTATATATCATAAAAGCACGTCTTACATTAAAATGCCATTTTTAAGCATTAGCTCTTAATCCTTTATCTCTTATTATAATGCTCAGCTTACACAAACATTTACACAGATCACAGTTCGAGGCGTATTTAAATGCAAGCGATTCAAATTTGTTGTTATACAACACTTAACTCAATTGCAAACTACCGCCCCAGATCAGCTTTCAGTTCTCCGTTCCGCTTGCACTGCGGGACAAACACTGATAACCCTTTGCCCTCTCTACCTCTTTCTTTCTCTCTCTTTCTCTGTCTTTCTCTCTCGTGGTTTATCTCATTTCATTAGCATCTTCATTGCCATGTCTGGCAGGCACTTGAACTTTTGCTGGGGCGTTGGCAACCTTGCAATAATATTTGCAATTGAAATTTAATGCACTTGACAAAGTTGTTTCTCTCTCTCTCTCTCTACAAATGTGTACCCTTTAAAGTGCCGTTAAGAAAATTACAATGATTTCTCCATTGCAAGCCAATCATTCCATTTAATAGGTGGCGCCATCTAGCAGCAGTTATCAAACACCAAAGTAGTAAGTCGTCCAATCCGCGTGTCTAACAGCCATTAATTTCACATTAATTACGCCAACGTCACACACACTAGTGCGCTTTGCGTTCTTTCCTTTTGATGCCCTGTAACGGTTAATTTCTTGCTGTGCATGTAGTCTGAATATTGTAAGTGCGAGGGAGTGGTTGAGTCTTTAAACGCGTACACAGACAGCTTCTGTAGAAGGCATGGTTAAAAGCAGTAACAAGTCTTTAGAATAATATTGAAATGCTTCTTCTAAGCAAATTATATTGAAAATTAGCATCATCTCTTGCATCCCCCTTTTAAGGCATACTGAAAATGTTATTTATTATTAAAATATATCAAAATATTTAAATTAATAGGAATTGTTCAGTTAGCGTTTGAAATGCACAAATTAAAATAAACTATTTATTTTTATTTGATTCCAGAGGTAAATTAAATTAAATTAAATTAAATTAAATTCCTAAAAATTATCATTCCAACTATTATATTTTGCTAGCACAAAAAGTTAAAATAAAGTTTTACTGCTTGACTGCTGAACAATTTTACATATTACAGGGCATTTTTGTAGTCGGAGTTACAGTTGCAAACATATTCTTTCAGTTTTACGATTGAAAAGCCGCCATAATCTATGGATTATTGTCCAGCTGATGGTACAGTTTTGAGAGCTGCCATCGGCTATTTTTAGTCTCTTCGTGTTTTTGCAATTGTGTATAGTCCCGTTAACTATGTCCTATGTATGTACATATGTATGTATGTATTGTTGTAGTTGATATGTCGCGCTTTGCTTTGCTTTTTAATCTACTTTGCAGCTGATGACGTCACGTTTGCAATGATTGTCAATGTCAATATACCAGAGACATTGTTAACCCCTTGTCAGCAAAGGGGCGGTGGTTGCACTGCGCACCCGCCCCTTTTTTGTTGTTGTTGTGCAAAAAAATAACTCGACAACACGCAATGCAAACCACAAACGAGAAATTCATTTAAAAAAAAAAACAAACTAACTAAATTATTATCAGCGCATTTTTCAATGAACACGAGGAATTTTCTAAGCAACTGAAAAACAAGTATAGGAAACAAAAATGTTAATGCTTCATTTAATTGTGTCACTATTTTGTATTTCAAGAGGTCAGCGACATTTCCAAGTGTCACGAAGTGTTCCACTTTTGATATCGAACCTTCTAATTTTTATTTTTGTTCTTTTTATTTTTTGGTCGGGTTAATTCAATTAAAAAGCCACAATAAAAATCGTTAAAGAGACAATGAATCTTATATGGGGGTTGAGCAGCTTGCCGGACAAGATTTGGGTCAGCTTGGGCGCTCCTCCTCTTCTGCCTCTCCTTTCTCCATTGTACAAAGTGCAAGTCTGTTGTGAGTGCTACCGAATTCATATAACGTATACGTAAATTTCACTAGGGAAATTAATTTTAAAGTGGTTACGCCTACCACATAAAGGGCAAGAGAAGAAAGACTGGCAGAAAGATAGATAGAGAGCGAGTGGAGGGAGAGGAGGGGCACATAGCTAATGGCCTGACAAGCTGTAACCATGCCTTCAGTCTCTCAGTCTGAGGCAAGCTGACAGATGGGCAGATGGGCAGATGGTTGAGTGGATGGGCGCATAAAATGCATATCGCCCTTGCTGGCTGCTCTTGGCCCACATTTATCTATTTGGCCAACACCCACAGTCTGCACTGTGGTGTATTCTATAAAAACAAATCAATTCTTAAGTGGCCGTGCAACAGGTGGCATAGAAAAATCTAAACTTAGAATAGCAAAAATAGACGCAGTCTAATTCTAGAGATAAAAACGTGACTAAAGATGTAAATATTTCATGGCCCATCAAAAAACACATTTAAACAATAAAAAGAGGTCAACAAAAAATAAAAAAGTGACTAAATATATTTATTTTTTTCAAAAGTTTTGTTACGATAGTGCGAAATTTGCCACGTTCCCACGAATGCCTTTTGAATAATAAAATTTTAGCTTGCATTGCGTTGAAATTGTTATTTCTGTATAACAATAAATGATTCTGAAAGATAGTGAATTTCGGTTCATTCTGAATGTGCATTGCAGTCGGGCAAGTTTTCGCTTCCGGTTTGACATCCGGTCATTTACATGAAATTTAGTTGATAATTCATTTAAATGTAATTTTTATACTTTCAGAGAACAGTCAAATATTTTAGCTATAGATGAAATTTAATTATTTCAACCATAACCTTATCTAAAAAAAAAAAAAAAATTGAAATAAATGAAAATAATTACTAGTTTTGAGCAGCACACGGGCATCCACTGTGAATTCTGCTCAGGTGCAACTGAAGCACATAAATTTCTTTGCAGTTGTCTCTGTGGGGCGCGAGGTGTGCTGCATATTCTGCAGTTTGAAAGAGGTGTGTGAATTGCCCCCAAGTTGTCAGTGTATATTACACATACGACATGTGTTGCGCTTTTGATGCTGATGTTGATGTTGATGTTGATGTTGATGTAGCACTGGCCCAATTGGGGAGTGGGTCAACGTAGAGCGCCATTGACAAACAATTTGGCTGATGCATTTGGACCAACCCTAGTCCATTTCCATGGCTTGTTTATCGCAGCGGTTTGGCACGTGTTGAGCTCAGCAGCTCTTAGCCCTTTTTCCATTACACACATATATATGTATGTATATATATATATACGTTTCTTTTTTTTTAATTTGTTTAAAAGGACACGTACAGGACGCATGCCAACTGGCGACTCTTCACAATTACAACGACCAGCGGAATGTCGCCGTGCTGTCATCAGTGATATTTAATGAGGCCTAATAGTAGTAGTTGGCCAACTGACAAATGTCATGAAAATAAGCTAACAGTGAAAAGTCTGTGTACACTCAAAAAATAGCATGCAAATTTAGGTGCCAAAAGGCAACTTAAGATATGGAAACTAAAAAAGTCATAACTATTTTAATAGTCTCAGTCCATAGGGAGTGGGTAAAAAATGGGATTATAAAGTTGTGAAAAATGTTTACCAGGCAAGAAAGCATATACGACCCTATAAAGTATATATATTCTTGTCGATCTAGCCAGCTTCTGTTCTAATTTCAGCAGGATCAGTTGAGAAATATGGCAGAAAATTTGATTTTCATATTTACCAAACTTTTTACATTTTGAAAATATATTTCGTATTAAATACATCAATTATTTTTGACTTCAGAATGATTTTAAATTTTTTTTAAGTGTATATTTTCAGACCTGGCTAACTGTTTAACTGTTTTATTTTTGGGCTGCCATAAAGTGTCGTCAGTTTTCTGTGGAATTCCTTGGCTAATTCCATTAGAGTTGCGTCCCTAAGATTTAATATTCTTTTTTTTTTTTGGCAGAAAATGTCATTGGGTACTTAGTCATCTAGTGTCATAAGCATTCATCTCTATGTGTCAGTGACCAGCCCAGGCAAAAGCCAAATAAAATTGTTTTTGCCTTTTTTATGACTCGTAGTTCAGCTTGTGGCACAGACACGCAACAGTTCTTATTTTTCATTCGTTATTTGTTTCTATGGGGAATGTGAGGAATGACAGGCAACTGTCAAATGAGTGGCATTCGGGCGTTTGGCCTATGGATTATGACCTGGCATTAACATGAAAGCCACCAGTCAAGTAACATAACACTAACTCAATAAGAGAAATGGGCATGTCAACAGGTCGCTTCAAAATGAGGAGAGCCACACTGAGGAAAAATAATTGCAGCTTGGCCGACTGTTATTTGATGCGGACCATAAATTAGTTAATCATATAGAATTTATTAACCTTAAGCTACCTATTAATTAATGTTTTAAATAGTCTGAATGGCTAATTTACTAATTAGTTATAAACGTTCCAAATGCAATGCGAATTTAAAGACATGCAACACAAGTTGTTGGAAGTTGTCAAACTAAAAAACAGCTGAGTAATGAGTGAACCAACAATTAGCACACTCTAAATCTAAGACTAAGGAGGAAAGATTTGAAAGATTTGTGGGGATTGAATTGGACTTCGAACCTAGAGAGTCTAGAGAACCTAAGTAAGGGTAGAATGATAAAGACTTTTTCGAATTTTAGGGGCCAATCTTCAAATGAGGTCCACAGCTGTCTACCTTATAAATTTTGTACTTATATGCTTATACTTCTTAATCGATTTGAATGTATCAATTTTATCAAGCTATCACAGTATAGCTTAGTTGAGGAAAAGTCATCCAAAACCGGTATACTCTGCTACCCTTTCTAAGGGTATTAAAATTCACAAACTTATGTGCAAAAGATCATTTGGTAGATTTGTGTTAAATACTCCCACCACTTTTGCAACACATTGTTTCACACGAGTCTCATAAACAAACACTAATTACAACCAAAGAGACATTCAACTTTATTTACTTGAAGGTTATGCGCATCACGTATACGACACATGGCACACACAGCAAATGAACTAACTGCATCTGTTAGCCATTTGAATAAAGCAAACATAACATTTGATTGCACGCAACAAAAATACAAAGTGCAGCACATCAACGAGGATGCCAATGAAATGTCCAAATGTAAACTGAAAATGTGTGCCAAGTAAACAAAATGACAGAGAAAGATACAATGGCAACAACAAATTATAATTAACTGCCAATATGATAGTCGAGTCAAAGAGATACCCTCTCACTGAAGATATATATCAAATTTACTGGTTGAAAGGGTTTCCTACGTTATGGAATTTGTATGAGGTATGAGTTATGAACCCAATATGATATCATCAAAGAAATAGTGAGTAATACGCAAAAAGATACTTTGCACAGCTGACGCTCTTTCGAATGCAAATTGATGCTGAAAATACATTTTGGAATAGCAATTTTACAGGGTAAATAAATAGCTACTTAAGTAGCTACTAAAGCCAGCGAACGCAACAGAAATAAATATTACTAATAATTGAAATTCCAAATCGAATCAGCAACAGGCCAAATGTTACTGGCAGTCTCAAAATGCTGATAGAGAACATCTGCTCGCTGCCACAACAATATACAATAAAAGCATATGTATGTACATCATTTCAAGAATCTATATTCTATATCTATATTTTTTTTTTGTCTTTTTTATATGCCATTACGCTGCGTGCCCTGCAAGCGAATTGGGTTTTCAATCTTTTTTGGCAATTCATATGTTTCGCAATTGGCGTTTTTTGTCTGGTTTTACAATGGGCAGCATTGTGAAACTCAAGTTGTCTGAATGTCCAATGTCTCTGTCAATATTAGCTTGAACACATGTCTGCTATGCTCTACTCTTAGATATCCAACTCTTCTCGCTCTCTCTCGCTCGACTTCTCTTTGTTTCCATTCATAAGTAAGCATGCTCTCGAGATTCTCTTAAAATGCCTTTTTTCATTTGCGATGATGCAATGCTTAACTTGTTTTATACTCGTCACTTGGCTAATTTTGGGAAAAATTCAGAGAAAAAATATGATCTAATGTTTATGGCGAATTCTGTGCACAAAAGAAAATAATTGAAATAAAACTTGGCAGTTTTGTGGTGTATATATTATACATTAATTAATCTTTTTTCCAGCATTCAGCATTCAGCGTTCCAGCTGAATTCCAGTAGCTACGTTTTCTTTACTACTTTGAATGCGCAATTGTTTTTCTTCTTCTGTAAACATATGAATTTTATTTGTTTGATTTATTGAGGAAATCTGAAAAATAATTAGATATGCCACCCAGAATATACCCTGCAATCAACAGGTGTGCACACTTATTTGCCTTCTCTTGTCTGTTTGTACACATCGTAATCGGCATAATATCTCTGTTATGGATATTTACAATTCAAAGTGTTATTTCTCAAGTTTTATGTTGACTTAAATAGTACTTTTGTGTGTGGCTGCTCTATCTGAGCGTTTACCAGGCAGCATTACAAGTGTGTAATGTGTGTGTGTGTGTGCTTACTTTTGTCTGGCAGTGTGTGCCAGTAGCTGTATTAAGCTACTGTAGCGCACCCTCAAATAACACATTTCTGTGCCATTAGACATCTACTCCGGGCAGTCATCTACTACTAAACTACTTTTTTATGCATACGCTTCTGCATATGTATACCTACTACATTTGTTTTTATTGCGTACTTTTTTTTTTTGTCTAGCCGCCGTCTGTGTGCCTAAATGCGGGGGAGGCAGCACTTGAGCTTTGCCGGCATTGCTCTCCCTATCTCTCTGCACTCTGTGCTGTCTGCTTGTGCATAAGTATGTGTGTGTGTGCTCGCTTGCTTGCTCTCATTAGCCCACATTATGTTGATGTGTTTGAATGAGAGGCGTAGACGTCGTCGTCGGCAATGCTGGCATTTTGGCATTCAAAACAGAACACACACATACAAGCACAGACACAAAGACATACATATTACAAAGTGCTTTTCTGTGTGTTCGTTTTTGTTTTGATTGTTGCCAGATTTTGGTCGAGAAAAAATGAAGAATTATTAAGTTTCTGCACATGCTTAATTACGTCATTGTTGCAGCTTTTGTTTTTTTTCTTTATGGTGCGTTTGTGTGAATTAGGCTGCTTTTGTTTGCGTTGCTTTCAAAAACTATTTTAAAAAGTAGCAACTTTCTTTACAAAGACAATATCAATACAAATTTAATTTTTTCCATATTATATTTTTTATAATTCTTATGTATATTTATAAATATATATGTATATTTTTTTTTAGAATGTAATAATTTTAATTATTGCTCTTAATTAATAAAGTAATATGAGTGATTTCATTAATTAAGTATTAAGTTGCCAAGTTCCTAAAAATGCCTTCTCCAGAAGTCCTTAAGCTCCCCTAAAGAGAATCGATTTTTTGGTTGCTCGTGTTTTGTGCTTTGCTGCTTACATTTAAGCTCCCCTTTACTATTGTCATATTGTAGTTATTATGAATTTGATTTTGCAGTGCTTCTGACACTAACAAGCTCATTTATCATTTTGTAAGCAAGGCATTTACTCTTGAGAAACCGAGTTTTCTGTTTTCCTTTTTCCTGTTTCCTGTTGTCGACCACTTGATGAGCTTCTAATTTGCTTTGTTTGTCAATCAACGTTTGCAATTTGTTTTTAACTAGACATTATCGCAAGCACATGTAAATAAATGCCACATAATGTGCCATTAAGTGTCAATCGCACATTTATCCATAAGGCAGCTCCACTGTCTTTTATGTCCTGTGTCCAGTGTCCTGTGTCCTGTGTCCCATGTTCCATGTCCTGTGCCATTTTTCCTCATCCAGTAGTCAGAGCATGAAATGGCAAACACAATTGCTCGACTAATAAAGGCGCCTTTGCGGCCAATCCCCCACATTGTCAGTAACACACACAAACACACACACAAGCATACACACACACAAGCATACACACACACACACAAATGCAAACATACTTGCAATTACACACATAAAAACCCAAGGCGGAAAAGCAAAATTGAAACTAACCCAACCCAAGTAAAAATAGCGTGCGACGTCGCGTCGCGTCAAATAATTGACTAACTGAGTGACTGACTAACCGACCGTCTGACAGACTGACTACTGTTGTCTTGGTTCGCCAGGCAACTTGACACGCCCACAAAATTTATGTGTGTGCCTTAGTGGTGGAAACGTGACAAGCTTATTTGGCACGATTCTAGAAAGGTAAAAGTAGAGAGCAGGTTTCGCAGACTTCGATTAGATTAGCAGACAGGAGTCCGCCTGTCTATATATATGGATATATCATTATAATTATCAAAAACCAATTGATTGTGCCTAGGAAAGCTATATGATATGTAGTCTGATGTTGATGATCTTGTTTACAGATAGAGCTTCAATTTAGTGAGTTCGGTTCGGTGATTGTGCCCATGACAGCTATATGGTATAGTAGTTCGATGTTGATGATAAAATTCCTACAAATCTGATTTCCTCATTCCTTCCTTTTATATGCCTACGAAACGTACTTTTCATTTGGCTTGCCTCGTTGAGTTGCTCTAAAAGCGGACACGACACAAACACGTGCACAACATCAGTAGGTCTTATCGCTTTTGGACGCGCCCAACTCTCGACGGCCAAAACAGTTTGTTTGTCTGTTTGTTTTTTAGTTGTAATTAAAACCAACTTAATGTTTATAAGCTAAAGATTAAAAAGTTGCCAGCAACTACTTATGGCTTAAAGAGGGGTGTCAAGGGGAGGTGTGTATAAGTCGGGCAGGAAGACGCGCGAATGTCAGGCAGAGTGTCAGGCGGGGAGGAGGAAGATGGGCAGGCGCAACAGGGAGGCGTCTAGCGATGCCACTTTGCTTGCCTGCACTTTTTGCACTGTGCTCTTCTTCCTCTTGCCAGTTGCCATTAGAAGCGACATGTTCTGACAGCTGCCGCCCTTGGTGACCGAACACCGCCCATCCCACTCCCCACAATCTCTTTCATCCGACACTTTTATCTAATATAATTTCTAATTTATTTTCTTCTCTTGGCCTTTCCAGCTGCGCCGCACTGTATGTGGCCGTTGGAAATTGCGCCTGAAAGTTTTATGAATGAGTCGACGTCGTCGAGCTTCGGGTCACAGGATCAGGCGACGGGGGAGCAGCAGCAGCAGCATCAGGAGAAGCAGCAGCAGCAGCACAGTTAACTCTGCCACATTCGCACTAGCAACCGCATTGAAATGGCCTTCAGCTATGCATGCCTCGTGCTGCAGCGCGTCGTTGTGCCGGCTGTGCTGGTCCTGGGTAAGTTAACCCAATAAATATATGTCAAATAATCCTTAACATTGGTGTTTCTCCTTTGCAGCTTCGCTGATGCGTCCTGTAGGCATCTCGTTTGTGTATATGCTCATGTTCTTCTTGTCACCGTTTATACCGCTGGCAACACGACGCACTTTCAAGGGTTCCGTCACCGCCTTCTTTCTCATCCTGGTCGCCTTGAGCGCCTTGGTCCTGCTCGGCCACATTGCGCTGCAGGTGCTCGCTGTTAGCATCACGCTGCCCATTTACGATTGCTCCTTTAGCGAGCAGTTGCTGCGACACATTGGCTTCATCAGTTTCCTTAATCTGAAGTAAGTGAATTGCTCGGTTTAGCTTAAATCAGACTTTATTCGATTTTAACTCTCTTTTGACAGACCCCTGGCCATTGCTGAGTGGCTAACGCCCGAGGTTTTGGTCTTTGCCACCTCGCTGGGCTCATATCTCAGCGTGAAGAAATTGGCCACGCAGACCATCAGCGCCGATCAGCTTGAGAATGGCGATCTGCCAGAATCCCAATCGGAGCACGCGGTCAGCCAGCAGGCGGGCAGCGATGCCAACGGTGCCGATGTGCAACAGGCAACGGCAACAACGCCGTTGCAACAACAACAACAACAGCTGCGCAAACGCGTCTCCATGATTAGCCAGCACATTCACTTTGAGGGCCTAATTAAGATATGTAAGTGAATTAAAAGTCAAGCTGACAAGCTTAATTAAGCTCAGGATTGTGTGAAAAGGAAGGATGGAAGAAGCAGCTATGTGCCACAAATGAAGCTGTTGAAGTTAATTAGATGAAGCTATAATTAAAAGGGAACTGTTGTTTACGATAATTTAAGAGAAATGTCGAAATAACTATGGGGAAGAATAGATTACTCAGATTAGATTAGATTAGATTAGATTACTAAGCGTTCTCTAACTGTAAATTAAAAAAAAACACTTAGCTAAACTAGATATAGTAAGTAGCCGAATCTGTTCTTATTTTTCGGATTGTAGAGCAATCCTCAAAGTTCAGAGCTATGTTGAAATAAAATTGAACTAGTTTCACTTGGCAATGGATTAAATTATTATATGATATATTACAGTGATATTTAAGCTTCAATTATTTATATGTTTAAACCAAATTAAATCTGTAGAACATCTCTAATCATACATTAACATAACCAATTTGATTCCCATGTATATAAGAAACTGTAGGATGTCTAGAGAATATTTCATTAAAACGTAATCCCTTGTGAGATGCAAGACGGAAAAAATCGGCAGTTATCTATTACCGTCTTATGCCCCGCCAGGGATTACGAAGCAGATTGTCAGACTCTAAACCAGTTGCACAAAACTCATTTAATTGCCGCCGTCTTTGCTGCTGTTAACTAATCCATAAACCCATTTCCTCTTTTTCGCAGCTCCACTTTTCTGTTTGGCCACATTGTTCTTTGCGGCCGCACTGCGCCCATCTGTGCCGGGTGGCTTTTATTTTCTCATATTTCTGCTGGCGGGCACCTACTGGGCAACCTGCCAGACCCTGCAACGGTGCGTGGCAACAAGCTAGCTAGCTATAGCTAGATCCCAGATGCAATCAAACCAATTTCACACCACATTGTGTTGCTCTTGTTTTTAGTGGCTTCGCTCTGCTGCTGCGCTGCGTGATGTTCGTCCTTGTGCTGCATTCGCTGTGCATTGTTTCCTATCAGACGCCCTGGATGCAGGATCATCTCAATCACACAAGCCTGACGGCACGGTAAGTCCAAGGTCCATCACATACAACACTGTCTGCTCTAATCCATCGCTATATATTTATATATCTAGTTTGATTGGTCTGGAGCCACTCATTGAGTCCACTTGCTCGAGGGATATACGTGTCCTGCTGTACAATAATACTTTAACCCTGGACTCGTATCTGAATCCGTTTGCTGTCTTTTTTGCCTATTTTGCCATGGCGCTGACCACAAAACATCTCATCAAGCCCAGGGTAAGTTTGAGGCACACAGTTTGCCTCTAAACTTTTCTAACCAGTTTTTTTTTTTTTAAATAAATTTCCAATCTCATAATTTGTATATATGTATTTTTTTTATCGGAGCAACGAGTTCAGTTGTTCAAATACGTCTGTCTGTTTGTACTCAAATTAATACTTAAAACAAGTGTTAAACTTTTTTGGTTTCAATTATTATCATAACTGCTATATCATATAAATAATAATCTGATATTGCACAAGTTTTATCTCTTCGGTCAGTCCGAAGTCGTGATTTCTTTTCTGATTTGAGTTTAAGTTTTTAAAGCAACTAACATTGGATAACATTGATCAACTATTTCTATGTGATTTTCCTCTCGCTCTTTTCCCTTTCGGCTGCTCGCTTTGTGCATTGGAAAATTGCTCAATCTGATAAACTAACACAAAACTCTAACTTGAAACTGTTACGCATGCAAACAAAACCACATTCATGTCACTAACTGAACTAAAAACCACACAAAACAAAAAACAAATTGCCGCTTGACACATTTGGTTGCACGATGCAGCTGGAGCCTAAGCCTGCCACCGCTTTTGGACAGCAGCTTGAGTGCAACAGCGGCAGCGGCAGCAACACAGCCAACAACAAAATCAACCGACAGCTATCGCTGCTCAACTCACAAGCAACACGAAGCGGCGGCGGCGGTGGCGGTGGCAGGGAAAGCTCTGCTTCCGGCGGAGGCGCCACCACCACAACAAGTCGCACACAGCGTTTGAATGTAAGCTTCAGAGTGTGCATGTCTCTGTGTGTGTGTGTGTGGAAGGAAGCGTGGCGAGACTGATAAAGAGTTGGATGAGCAGCAGCAGACACAGCCTGACAATGTTTATTTAGTTAGAAAAAGAAATTAAAAAAAAACTCTAAGTTCTGCCAAATCAATTTATATTGGCAATAAATAGTTAGTTCTATGTGTGTCTGTGTGTGTGTGTTTGTGTTTGTTGGGTAACTAAAACTCGATATATCTTGTGCCACGGTTGAACTAACTAGTTACTTTGATTGCGCAAACTTTGCTGGGGTTTGCATTAAAACTTTTCCAAACACACAATTCGATATATTTCACTTGTGCGAAAGTTTGCTTTCTTCTTGGCTCAGCTCTACAGATTTTTCGGTTTTTCATGGAATTAAAAAATACTGTTAAAAATCTCTTATATAGAAGCGAGAAGCAACAAAACCAACGCATAATTTACGAAGCATCTCTTTTAAATGAGTCAGTTATTTATTTTTTTTTTTTAAACTATGTTTATATTTATTTTTTGATAAATATTTTTGAAAAATGTTTATAGAAATCACTTTTCGAAGAATTTGCTGCCTTGTAAAGACGTTTAAATAGGGATTCAAATTTGAATTGAATTTCGTTTTCGGTTGGAATTTCGTTTCGAATTGGCTGCAACATTTTTCAGCATTTGTGTTCTATTTCGGGTCTTTAATTATACATTTTCGAAACTGAATATTTCTTAAAAAATACTTAGATATGAAGCGAAAGTTGAAAGTAATCCCGAACACTAATTAATATTTAACCAATTGGATACTTAATTAGCTTAATTACTTAACCTAAGGCACTTACAAGCGTTGCCTGCGTTAAACATTAATAAAACTTAACTTTCTTTAGTTAATGACTAATTTTTAAGCAGCTTGTTTTATTTATTTTCTTTATCTTTTTTTTTTCTTTTTTTTGTTGTCGTTGTGTGCGCTTTGTCGTATTTATCATTATTTTTGTTTCTTTTGTGTTGTGTTGTTTTTGTTTTTCTCGATTTTTTTTTACGCTCTATCTATTTTATTACTTCTTCTGCTTTAGGTTTCTTTGCGCCGTGAACAGCGTGCAACGTTAACTGAACCGACTGAGACGACGCCTGTACGTAAACTAACTCCACTATTCCCCCACTAAGAAGTAGTCCCCCCTTTCCCCCAAAACAAATAACGAACTAACCAATTGTTGATAATCACTAGTTTAGCTAGCTATACAAACATCTCTCTATCTATCTCTATCTCTCTCTCTCTCTCTCGCTCTCGCTCTGTCTCTCTAGCTGCATTAGTTATTTACTTATCCTATAATTGTTTTGTTCTCTTGTTCATGTAAATTTGTAATTTGTCTAACCATCGATCGGTACTAATAATTCGTTCAGTTATATATCTACATATATACATATATATATATATATATATATATATATATCATAACTTTAAACTCATGGTTATGTAACGCTAACAACCTTTAAACGATGTAAGTGCGCTGCTGTGTGTGTGTGTACGTGTGTGTAAATACATAGCTAAAAATGCCCACTTAGTTCTTATACCCTGAACCCATCGAAAATGGCTAAAAAGGTTGTGCAAATTTAGGTAACTGGCAGAAGGAAGGAAAATTCTTAATCAGGATTAACACACGAATCCATATAACCACGTCGATCTCAGAGAAGTTCTCGTAAACCCCGCGCAGATCAAGCTTTTTTCTTATTTTATCGATAACTGAAGCCGTTTTGCTAATATCGATATATATCGTTTTCCGATTGCAATAAAAGCCGCAATTTTAAAGGCTGAGGGTTCTTAAAAAGTGCATTGGCTTCATTGTTTTTTTTACGTTTCCATAAGAAATGGGTCCTGCTTACATTCGGGTGTGCAAAACTAGAATATATATTATCAGCCGGGTTCAGGGTGTATCGGAGTCGAGCTCACTAGTCTGCAGTAATCTTACTTGTTTATTTTTTTGTTGTGGTTAGTAACATTAACAACCGTAGCCTGCCATAACACTTTGTAGTCTGCGCCCTTTCCCTCTCTCTCTCTCTCTCTGTCTATCTTTCTCTGTTTATGTGTTGAATATTTGAGTACATTTGTCAGATGGTTATTGGATATATAAATCTTTTGTCTGGCATTTCTATAGCTGGTGCGTCAGAGCACACGCAAAACGCGAACACCACAAGCCCTGGAGTCGAGTGGTGCAGCACCACAGCCGGCAATTGGTTCGCATGGCAATGATATACAGCTGGACTCGATGGATTGTCGCTCGGAGCAGGAGAACAATACCACATCGATACTCGATCAAATCTCATATGGATTTGTCAGCGTCGGTGGTTTCATCTATCAGAACAGCTATATATTCACCAATATTCTGATGATGGTAAGTGCGAAATTCATTATTGATTATCTAAGTAATATTCCAACTTAATTTATTAATTAATTTTATTATTATTTATTTATTTTCTTTTCCTTTCAGGCCTGGTCCATAGTCTATCACAGCTGGCTGACATTTGTGCTGCTGCTTTGGGCCAATGTCCTGTGGATGATACCCAATCAGCGCAAGGCCATGATGCGCTCCAGTCCCTTCATCGTGATCTATGCGGAGTTGCTGCTTGTGGCCCAATATATCTATGGCATGGATCTGAACAATGATGAACTACCGACAAAGGTCTCAGTAAGTCCCCTCCCCCTTCCAAAGTGACTAAACCGTGATGTGATGTACTAAACGTATACCCTTTAATTGTGACCTTTCAGACGGCTGGTATTAATCTGCAACAGATTGGCTTTGAGCGACCCATTGAGAATCAGATGCGTCCTTGTGTGCCGCTGATAGTTAAGACCGCGTTTGTGCTCATGTTCTGGGTGACATCGCGTCAATTCTTCAAGGAGAAGCGCGATAGGCGCAGGAATAGCACCTTGGCTGATATTATAGCGCCGCTGCAGATAACTGTTGGATCGGCGGGGTCCACCTACCTCATCAACGATGGCAAGAAGACATCAAAGTTCCTAAAGAAAGCGGGCGATGTCATCAAGAATCTATTGGTGCGCCTCTGGATCTGGCTGCTGGTGTTGGTCATCTTTTTGTGTGCCATCACTGGCGAGTATATGACGGGTTTTCGCATCTGCTATATGGCATTGTTCCTATTCTTCTTGCTCGTCTTTCAATCATCGTCCAAAGCGTGGGTCAAGATCATGTACGGCTTCTGGCTGTTCCTCATCTTCTATGCCATGTCCATATTGATCTTGATCTATACATATCAATTTGATAAGTTTGACACCTACTGGAAGGACTATCTCAATGTGTCCCAAACGCTGTAAGTTTTTTTGACCAGAAATCTTTGATTATTTTCAAATTTTCCTGTTTGCAGTCAAGCTGATATTGGCCTGAAGCGATATAAGACTAAGGATCTGTTCCTGCACCTGGTATCGCCGACAATTATTGTCATACTGACTGTCATCCAGGTGCACTATTTCCACAAGCGTTTCATTGCCTCACTGCAGCAGCAGCCAACGGCTGGCGGCCAACAGCAGCGACCCAATCCGGACGCCAATGCATTGGAGCCGGCGCCATCGAAGCGTCGTGGCAGCGCCAGCTCCTTGCGCCGCTCGGTTGGACCCACAGCCGAGGCAACGGCTGCTGGTGCCAGCACCGATTTTGAGACATCGGTGCGTGACTTGGTGCGCATCTCATTCCGCAAGATCAAGAACAAATCCGAGTACATCTTCAAGCGATTCAAGACCGTCTTTTGGCGCTTCCTCGAGCTGCACATCATGAAGGCCGTCTACATCGCCGCCTTCATCTGCAGCGTAAGCGAAGTTTGTGTCCTGCACATTGTCTTTGTGGGCTTCTGTGTGCTGGGCGCCACGTCGCGTAAGGCCGTCCAAGTGGTCATCAGTCGACTGATCAGCTTCATTGTCACCATCATTGTGCTGTCCAAGATGATCTATCAGATTGAGTATTTGGATCACACACAATACAACGTCATGTGTGTGAGTAATCGCATAATTATCCTCTATCCCAAATTGTACTTGAACTAATTTCTGTAATTTCTTTGCTCTCAGTCCGATAATCGCACTGCGAATAATGCCGAGTGGATTGGTTTGAACAAGGCAAACAAACTTGAGGGCGGTTTAATGAGTCTGCTGCGCACCTATATCATCTATATGGTTATAGTCACCATGCATGCGGTCATCTCGCTGAGGCAGCTCCAAATGCGCATCAAAATCGGCGAGAATAGCGCCACCCAACAGAAGCTCCTCTTCCAGAATATAACGCGTGCCGATGCTGAAAAGGATTTGGTAGGACTCGTCAAATATCTGCTCAACTTTGGCTTTTACAAGTTTGGCATTGAGATCTCGTTGATTGCACTTGTGTCGACTATAACCTATCGTCAGGATATTGTGGCTGTGGCCTATGCCTTGTGGCTGGTTGTCCTGCTGCTGCTCAAACGATCGCAGTGTGCCAAAATGTGGGGCATTTTCCAGGCCTTCTTCGCCGTCTCCATACTGCTGCAGTATATTGTGCTAGTCGGTCTGCCGCCCAGCTGGTGCATGGGTATGTTTCTCTTTTATAATAAAATACTAGTTAAATTTTTAGTTATCTAATCTCTTGTATTACAGTTTATCCTTGGGATGATGACGCCTTTGGGGAAAGCATTCAACGCTGGACAATGCTGCCGGGCAGCTTGCATTTCAATCATGTGCCCAAGCTAATCTTTGACTTTATTGTGCTGATCATTCTGAATCGACAGAAGAGCATTTTTGTGATTGAGCAGCGTTATGCGACCAATGATGATTATCCCGGTGGCAGCAATCGCAGCGTGATTGCGGACATTGCCCAATTGGGACGGGTACCCTTTGATAATCCCACGCATGATTTCTGCTCCTATATACGCAACTATTCGGATATATTGAAGAATGGCGTACTCTGTGGCTTCTATTGGTTCACGCTGGCTGTCGTCTTTTTGGCCGGCACGAATATAGCGGATCTGCTGGCGCTGGGTTATCTAATTGGCGCCTTTGTGTTCCTCTGGCAGGGCTCCGATTTTTATTTGCGACCCATTACAACAATCATCAGTCGCTGGAAATGGCTGTTGGCATTTAATGTCGCCAATATTCTGATCAAGACGAGCTTTCAAATGGCTGGTTGTTTGTTTATGACACCGTTGACCACCAACTGCTGCTGGCTGGTCCATATGCTGGGCATCACCTGTACCAGCAACGTGCTCAAGGAGCAGCTGCAACTGAGCGAGGAATCAGATCTGCACGTGGGTCCCGACGAGTGCCCCAAAATCACCCATCAAATCGTGCTGCTCTGGGATGCAATTTGTTTTGCGTTTATCATCTTTCAGTTGCGCATCTTTAAGTCGCATTACTTCTGTCACATCATTACGGACACCAAAGCCAATAATATACTTGCCTCCAGGTAAACCAAATATATATCCAACTAAATATATTTTAACATTAATTAATGCCTTTTGCAGGGGTGCGGACATCATTGAGACACTGCGCCAGAAGCAAATTGCCCATCGTCATGACCATGAGAAGCAGGTGCTGCACAAGATCAAGCGGAAAATGGAACGCATACGTGCAACACAGCAGAAGATGCTGCGTCCGTTGGACAAGCAGACCCATTTCGATGGTAAGTTGGCCTTCGACAACGATTGGGATGATTTTTTCACATTTGTGGGCGGGCTTGGCGCTTATTTTTGGCCAATTTTTATCGCGTTGCAATTTTCCAAATTGTTTTTGTATTTTGTCAATTGGAAAATGTCGTCTCGTAAATCGCGCGCGTTGTGTTTGTTTGCTTTGTGTCTGTTCCTCAATAATCCTAAATGACAACGAAAAAAAAACAAAGGAGAACGCACACCCTTGGAACAAAGTTTGGCTGGGGCAGCACCATTGGCGCACCAGAGCAGCTTTGTATCGTGTCAAGGATCCAGCTACCAGACGCCCGATGGCCCCAGCTCCAAGAGCAGCTCCTCCTCCTCGGCCAACTCCTCACCGGCCCGCGCCTCTGTGCTGTCGAGCAGCAGCGCCGAAAGCGTTGATAGCGCCGATGCTGCTGTCATCATTGAGCCAGAGATTAATATAATGCTATGCGACGATGCCATGGATTATGCGGATGTGCAGTCCATGAGCGAGGAGCAAGCGGACCAGCAACCAACTGTGACAGCTCCAAAGCGACTAGATGCTATAACCACAACAGCTGTAAGTGCTGAGCAGAGAGTTGAGCGCGTGTCGAGTGTTTCTTTTTATCAAATAGAAAAAGTTTTATTTATTTTAATACTTTATTTGTTTTATTTATATTTTCTGTTAACATTTTTATGTTCACTGTAAATTGTTTTTATTGAATTTAATTTGGTTTGCTTTTCACACAAACACATTTTGATTGAGTATATAAAAATACACGAAAGAAAAGCACGACACGCGCTCAACTCGAGAGCAGCAGAGCCTGTAAAGATCATCACAACTCAACTTGCCACTTGAACTACTCTTCTGAAGCCGACAACGCCCAGCACCGAGGCGCTGTCAGCCCTGCTCACCGAGGGATTTTTGGAACCGAAACGCATCTCACTTGGCCTGGCGCCCAGTGAGCAGAGTGCTCAGGCCCCAATGCGTAGTTTGATGCCACCGATGGTGGCATATGCCAATGCTGTGGCCTCCAGTGCCGGCAGCTCGGTGAATCTGACGCCCAACTTGCGGGGTCAGCATCGCCGACAGTCGTCCACAACAGCCGCCGTCTCGTGGAACGAAACGGTGTCCATCAAGCGATCACCCCTGAAGCAAAAACCACATGTGTGTACATATAATTAAATATATAAATCAAAATTCAATAAAAACAAATCTTGTCTCGTTGGCCGTCAAGTCGTCGGAGCGTGAGGAGCTGGTCACAATGCGTCAGAAGTCGCTGCATCGTCGCCACCAGAGCATGGGCAATGCCAGCTACTCGCTGGACGAGGCACAAGCACCGCGACTACGTCGCACCAGTACGCTGACCGGTGCCAGGGATGAGGCAGCTTTGCAGGCGGCACAGCGTCCGCATAGCTGGGGACCTGTCGGTACGGCTTACTATATGGAGTCGCTGATGTGCGCCTTCTATGAGCCCGCAGTGCTGCATGGACCATGTATTGGATGAATCTTATTACTCATTACTCATATATTTATTTTTATCTTTCAAATCTGAAACTTTGTACAAAGATTTTGTTTAATGTGCGTGCCCCAAATAAAAACTCAATTGAGGTCGTGTGTAGCATGCCTCAAGCAAAAAGGAAACTTCCACCCACAACAACAAAATGAAACAACTTGTGTAAATAACACTTTTCTAGTGGTTTTTCATTTGCATTGATTTATAGAACCAATGCTCAAAGCGTTTAACAGACTTGTGCGCACTTCTACAAGTGTAATATATATATATCTAATATATACATACATATATTAACTCTGATTTTAATAAATATGTATGTTTTGCTACGGTTAAGACTCAACTTTCTTCTTCTCTGTGTGCTGCCCGATTCGATTACAATTCTGCTGCTCAACCATTTCTTTTTTTGCTGCAGTGCGCTTCTGAAAAACTTTAAATTTTACTTTTTGCTAAATGAATTTTCCAATTTTGCTAAATGAATTTCCAAATTTTGCGAGTTATGCTTTAGATTAAAATACTTATCCATAAAAAGATACAGATGAAAAACTGAAATCCACTCGAAATTCGGCCAGCCGATGAGTATTTTTTAATATATTTCTTGTATTATAATTTAAATGCTCTACTTGTTTATTTTGTTATTTAATTTTTTCTTTTTTATTTTAAACATTTATGTGTGTTTTTTTATAGAACATGGTTATCCATTTCCTGCACCAACAGTACGCAGAAGGAAGGAAACTAAATTGCATCCACATGGTAAAGTTTTGTTTATTTCGTTTGTTGTGCTTGATTTGTTATCATCGTTAATAATCATATAATCATCTAGTGGATAAAAAGGATCGCTATAGATCGCCAGAACATCATGCCGATATTGTATTGCCTTGTATATAATCAATTAGCAGTACTCAATATATAAATACTATATACGATATATATATATATATAAACATAAGCTGCATGCCATGTTGCAGTTTTGTGTGCGTTGCTCTCTCTCTCTCTCTCTCTATGTAAAATATTTATTAATCATTCTTAAACCAATCTTGAACTATATATCTATATAACCTCTAAATGTTGTTTCTAGTTGCTCTAACTATTATATGCAAAGTAACTAATAATTAATTGGTTTTTCTTTAAAAAAGCTACACGCGCTGGCGACTATTATATGTTTGAGGAAATGGATGATAAGTTCGAGCTGGATCTAATCCACGATGAGATTGATTTTCTGGAGGAGGAAAATATTACCGAAAGTGAAATGAAAATGCAGCGACGCAAAACGCTTTACGATGTAAGTGAATTCGAATTGAATCTCTTTTTCTTGCAATCTGGGAATGGAACATAATATTTATATCCTATTGAAAATATGCCTGCTTTACGCATGCGCTATATATATATATATATATGCCCATAATCTGTTGTAAATTCCGTTAAAAATTACGCCACACTGAAATTGACATCCAACAAACACACAAAACAAAGGTTTGGAAGGATCTGAATGATGCCGAGTATCGTCGTCATTTCTATATGCGTGAACGTTCCTATGCGTCCGAGCCGGGTTCACGCATCGCCCTCAAACTGGATGCGGAAAAGGATGTTGGTGAGCGACATGATGATCGACCGATTTCTCGTGTGGTTTTCGATGACGATCCTGATCGTGATGATGATGATGATGACGACGATGATACCATTGAGTGCGAAGCTGGTGTACGCACATCGACGCTCTCCGAGCCACTTGATTTTGGGAGACGCAGTCAGACGCTGCTCGAGACACAATCGCCTCCACCATATCCATCGGTGCAAGATGCAGTTGTGAGTGTGCAGCAAAAAACAAAAATCAAAAAACAAAACCAAAAATTCTTTAATTGGCGCACCCGTTCAACGTTTTACAAATATATATATAAATATATATTATAATAATATTTGATCACGAGTTTTTCAAGCGCTGCAAACAACCAACAAACAACTGCAAGTTGGCGCACACACTTCTCTCTCAATATACAGCTTAGAAACTGTACAAATACTATATCTATTCTATTTTATTTATCTTGTGTATATATATCCTATATCTTGGCTTCATTTCGTTTTTTGTGTCTCGATGTTGTTGATTATCACACGAAATCTTTATACTTTTTAACTAATTTCACACTGGTTATACCTTTTTGCACTACAGAAATCGAAAGATGCGCCCACCGATTTCTTTCCCTCGACCAGCAGGGGCATCTCCAAGGAACGGGATGCGGCCACCTTTAGCAGTCCCAAGCCCGTCAAGGATGTCACCGATTTGCCAACGACGATGCCAGCAGCAGCTGCGGCATTATCGACAGCAGCACCACGGGAGGCCACCTCCAAGGAGACCTCGGATAGTAAATCGAAAATGGAGGTGGATAGCGGCGATGTGACGGCCAAGGATTCGGATGAGGATTTCGATACGAATCCCATTATACGATTGCTGGAGGGCTTCTTGGTTACTTTGACCATACGCCTAAATCGATTCTCGCGCAATTATCGCTTTGTCAATCGCATTTTGGCAGGCGAAAAGAAAACTCTAAAGGTAGGTCGTGATTTGGAGGGTCTACTGTAGGCTCTAAAATTAGTAGTTGCAGAAATTAATGTTGTCTAGCAACTGGAAAAGACTTGAAGGCAATTCCTCTAGTTTTCCTTATACTTTTACTTATACTCTAACTTATACATATGCTTCTACTTATACTTATTATGATACTTATACGTTTAACTACAGTTATACTTAATACCAGTCTTTAACGCCTTACCTATACTTTATCTTATACTTATGCTTATACTTTTACCCATACTTATACTTAAAACCACTTATACTAGAAAAATTTAAACCGCTTGACTTATACACATTCTTGCATTCAATCTTTTATCTACTTTTAACTACTCTTAGTACATTTTAGACCAGTATAAACATCATACTTATACCTTATCTTATACTTATACTTGTGATCATACTTATATTTGACCTATACTGATGCTCCTTACTTATACCTATCTTATTTAATTCTCAGGAATCCAGTTCGCTCAATCGTTTGGGCCTGTCCAGCGCAGCGGCCATGTTCCATTTTCTCAAATCGAATCTCGAGAGGTATTTAGTGGGCGTTACTCCATATGGAGTGTGCGCCGCTTGCGTTTAACTACCCTATAACTATTTCAAACTCTTTTTTTTATATTTTGTTTTTTCTCAAATTTTATTTTTGGAGACTGAAAACGTGCGTTTTTAGAGTAGCGAACGTTTCTTTGAATTTTGACATGAATTCATTTTGCGTTCAAGTTTGTGTTGAATTTATGAAAACAAAACCAAAAAAAAACAAAAAAATTGATTTCGTTTTATTTTCTCTTCTTATTTTTATTTGCATATGTTTACCTTTTGTGTTATGTGTGTTTGAAACTGTGTACCTGCCTTCCACAACAATATCGAATACCAAAACAAAAAAAATTCAAAACTCAACACCAAAAACTCACCTCACCTGCATCATGTTGCGTTTTCGTGTGCATTAATTTTCCAAATAGTGATGAAAACGGTGGCCAGCCCGTTTCATCATCCACACCGCGTCGCTCACAGTTGGCTGCCACCACAACAACAACAACACTTCCAACAACATCAGCTTCAACAACAACAGACAATCTCACAAATGAACACTTCAGCACACCACTAAACACAAATACAACAACCACACCGCTCACACCGCCAGAACCACATGTACAACCACCAGCAGCAAGTACTCCACACGTTGTCGAAGATATCATCGCAATGCCAGTAGATACCGTTGATGCAGCAAACTTTAGGTAACAAGCCCAACATCACCCACACCACATACACCCTCAATTTCCACATCCTTTTCACTCCCCTTAAAAAATAAATGCAGTTGAAGAGATGCTTTTTAATACCCAGTGCCAGATTTTGAAAGTTAATCCGTCTACTTAAAACTCACAAATGTTAAATTTTGAAAAGTTTTTCTTTACACATTTGTGGTATTCCTTGTAAAGTTATTTATTTATTTTTTTGGATTACTGGGTAGATAAATACTTAACTATATTTAAAACAAAGACTTTTTGTTAACACAAATCATGTATTTATTTTTCAATAGATCCGCAATAACTATTTAATCTGAGTACTGGGTATCAGTTAGTCGGTGCCTACTCGACGGTTGTGTAGCTAACTGCTTATAATCAAATTGTTGATTGTTCTAAATACTATATCATTACGATACATTTTCAATTTAGATAAAGTAAACATTTTTTTACACAATTCTAATATTTTCAAACTAGAAATAACCTACAAAAAAATGTATTTACGTGCCAAAAAGTATTTTCATAAGCAAGACACATCGCTTTGATTTATTTAGAAAAATGATTTTTAGTTCTCAAATGATTTTGTGGTTTCAACCGAAAGAAAAAATAATTTTAATTTGATGTTGATTCGAGTTACAAAAAATCCCAAAACTTTACTAATTTCTATTTTCTTACATTTATCTGCGTGCATTGTTTGCTCATCTGAAATTTTTGTGTTTATAGAAAACAATCAATCAGTTCATCGTCGCCGAACAAAGGGTAAGTAAAAATCTTCAACATAACTATATAAACATCATTATTAATGCGATAACGATATTAAGAAACTTTCAACTAACAACCATACACATACACACAAACATACACACACGCACACGCACACTCAGTATTCTATGTGTGTGTGTGTGTGCGTCTCTCATTCTTATACGAAAAGACCTTATACTTGAGACCAAAATTTTGTTAATACTACTACTTCTACAAATATGAAATCAACTCTTTAATATAACTGTGCATTTTCATACACGACACACTCCCACACATACACATACACATATCCATATGCACATACACACATATATTAAATAAAGCCGCAAATCGGATTGCGGCCTGCCTGAGATACGCATTAAAGCGCCATCTATTGAGCGCAGCGGGCAGACGCCCCACACGCCAATCGCTCATCATCAACATCAACAACATCATCAACAACAACAACAACAACATAATCAACCGCATCACCAGCAGCAGGCGAGCATCGGTTCGGGCTCGCTCAGCAAGCACTGGTCCTACGAGCACGTGGACAGGTATTGACCACGCCTCCCTCGCCTGCCCTACTCCCCCCCAAATCAAGCAATCACCATGCGTAATAAATAATCACGAAAATGTACCAGTTGCAAGTACTCGTAGTGCAGTTGCTGTTGTTGCTGTTGTTAACTGTGCTCAAATATTACGTTGTTCTCTCGGCCCAAGACACGGCAACATAATCATCGTAACTCTCTCTCTCTCTCTATCTATCTATCTCTATATCTATAACTGTATAAGCATGGGCGGGTTCAGAGGAGTAATTTTTTAAAAATATTGATTCACTAAATAAAATCACACATGATACTTCATACTCAACTGAATGCGTCCATTAGCGAAACCTAACTAAACCTTAATCAAACTATCTCTCTATCTCTCTCTGTCTCTCTGTCTCTGTCTCTCTGCGTTTAACTGTGGCTGTGTTTTAAACTAATTTATTTGCATCTGCTTTAATTTTTAAGTCCATGCCACTCTTTGTGCGTTATTTGCTAGTATGTATGTATGTATTGTTATTGTTCGGCTTCCCTTGAATCCCATCCTTTTGCTCCTGCTCCCGACTTATGAGTTGTGATCTTAAGTTCCCACTCACTCCGCACCCACCCAAACACGCATGTAGGCAAGCGTTGCATGCAGCGCACAGGTTCCACCAACTAAATCTAATGAGCACCAGGCATGCCTAATCCTGTCCTGAATTTAGATTTACCTACCCATTTTTATGAACCTCAATCTAATCTTCTTTTGTGAATATTTTCAGTGCTGGCGATTTCAACTTGGAGGAGGAGAACTTTGCTCAGCGAGATCATCATATTATTGTTGAGGTACTCATCTCCTCCTGGTATGCCCTGCTGGCCAACACGGATCTCATTTGCTACATTGTCGTCTTCATCAATCAGGTGAGTTTGCGCTTTAGATACTCATCTAAAAATAATGCTCATATTTTTGCTCGTTTATTTCAGGTGGTTAATGCCAGCGTCATCTCATTGCCGCTGCCCATTATGGTGTTCCTTTGGGGCACATTGTCGCTGCCACGTCCAACGAAAACATTTTGGGTCACTCTGATTGCCTACACGCAGGCCATTGTCCTCATCAAGTGCATCTTTCAATTTAAATTGATTTGGGCCAACTATCAAAACTTGGCCCACCAGCCACTTAGGCCGGCCAAAATATTTGGTGTCGAGATGAAAACGCATTATGCCGTCTACGATTTGATATTGCTGTTGGTGCTCTTTCTGCATCGATATCTGCTCAAGTCGCAGGGCCTGTGGAAGTCCGGCTACAAGGATACGGATCATCAGTTTGCGAAGCCAACGGCCAGCATGTAAGCATGACAGGATTTCCAATTTGCTAATGTCTAATGAGATCTTCATCCATATAGCGATGATCGAGAGGATAGCGATAACATGTCGCAGCCGGACTCGCGACAGCTGAACGAGGATGCTGCCCAGAAGATGAGCCTGCAAGTTAGCCAGGTGTCGCTGCCTGGCTCACCGGAGTACAGCAAGTCAGCCATCAATCAACTGGAGTAAGCAAAGAATTTTAATATTTAAATAAGAAATATTAATCTTATATCTTTTACCTTAATTGCAGACGCACCAAATACACTTCGTCGTTGCACAAGTTCTTCTTTAGCCTGGTGCACAAATCGCGTCTGGCCACCGATGTCTATGCACTGATGTTCCTTTGTGACTTCATCAACTTCTTTGTGCTGCTCTTTGGTTTTACAGCATTTGGCGTGAGTACTGTAGAAGTATGCTTTAATTGTTGTCATATAATCAATTTTAACTCTCTCCCAGACTCAACAAACTGAAAGCGATGGCGGCGTCCAAACCTATTTGGCCGAGAATAAGGTTCCAGTGCCGTTCCTCATAATGTTGCTGGTGCAGTTCCTGCTTATTGTCATCGATCGTGCTCTGTATTTGCGCAAAGCGCTCGTCCACAAAATCTTTTTCCATTTCTTTTCGGTGATTGGCATACATATTTGGATGTTCTTTGTGGTGCCAGCGGTTACGGAACGTTCATTTAATTCACTCGCACCACCCATAATATTCTATGTGATCAAGTGCTTCTATATGCTGTTGAGTTCATATCAAATCAAATCCGGTTATCCCAAGCGCATTCTCGGTAACTTCTTCACCAAGGGCTTCTCGATGGTTAATATGATCGCCTTCAAAGTCTATATGCAAATACCATTCCTGTACGAGCTGCGCACCATACTCGATTGGGTGTGCATCGATAGCACCATGACAATCTTTGATTGGCTCAAAATGGAGGACATCTTCTCGAACATTTATCTCATACGCTGCACACGACAATCGGAAACGGATTTCCCAGCGATGCGCGCCCAGAAGAAGGCTTCACTCTCCAAGTTGATAATGGGCGGAACTATTGTCCTTTTGATTGTGATTTGCATTTGGGGACCGCTTTGTTTGTTTGCCCTGGGCAATGCTGTGGGCACATCGAATGTGCCCCATCAGGTTTCAGTTTCTATACGCATTGGACCCTACGATCCCATCTATACGACAAACAACTATGACAGCATTTTTCCCATCAGCACCGAAATGTATAACCAGATGACAAATACGTTTATAAAGAACAAAACGGCTCTCACATTTATAGCTGGCTACGATGCCACCGATGTGGCTGCCGTTAGGCTGGCCGGGAACTCGCCATCACTGTGGAATATATCACCACCGGACAAGCAACGTTTGACCAACGATTTGCGTAACAGTAAGTTCAACAATAGCATTTTTATTTTGAATGTATTCCAATTGAACCTCCCGCAGATCACACGTTAATTGCGCGCTTCTCCTATTCGTTGACGCGTGATGCTCCAGCCAAGGGTCTCAAGGAGAATGTGGGCGATGAGCACATTATAAATTTAGACTCATCGTTTGAGGGACGTGCAGCGCTCATCAGCATGCTAACCGAGTCGTATGACCAGCTGGAAGCAAGCAACGACACTGGCAATAATAATGGCATTAATGGCACCACTAATAGCAATGATAATACTACGACTACTGCAAATAGCACAACCACCACCAGTGCAAATGTGTCCAGTGAGGTGGTTGTGGTGCTGCCCAACATGATACCCAAGTTCATCAAGGTGCTGAATTTGGGTGATGCATTCGTGGTGTCTGCATTGACCGGCAAGGATCAGGAGTATCGACCGCTTGTCATTAAAATGCATCGCGATAATACCACAAATGGCCTATGGTGGGAGATACGCGACTTTTGCTATGATAGCTTTTACAATTCGACGCTTAAGGACTTGCCCTATAGCGACTGCAGTTCGGGCATTGTGATGTACACGTTTAACGATAAGAAATTCCCATCGACTTTCAGCTTCTTAACAGCTGGCGGGTATGTACAAATTAATGACTATGCTTGATCTATATCTGATTGAACCAATATATATCATATCTTCAGCATCATTGGTCTGTATACCACATTTGTGTTATTGGCCTCGCGATTCATGAAATCATTTATTGGTGGCCAAAATCGCAAAATCATGTTTGAGGATTTGCCCTATGTGGATAGAGTGCTGCAATTGTGCCTGGATATTTACCTGGTGAGTGCTGCTTAAGCTTTATCATATGTAAAGAGAGGTTAAACATTGGTTTCTTAGGTGCGTGAGGCGCTGGAATTCGCTCTGGAGGAGGATCTATTTGCCAAGCTGCTCTTCCTGTATCGTTCGCCCGAAACATTGATTAAATGGACGCGACCCAAGGAGGAGTATTTGGATGATGATGGCGACACCGACTCGATACCAAGTCGCATGAGTGTGCGGCGAAACGAGCAGCTTCAGCAACAACAGCAGCAACATCAATATCAACAGCAACAACAACAATAACACAGGTCTAATCTAAATGTTTGAGTTAATTAGAGTTTCGTGTACGTATTTCTTTGTTAAGTACGTATGTCTTGCGTTAACGTAGGTTTCATAGTCATATTTTTTTTTTAAATTTATACAGCAATTAGTTAGTAAAAAGAGAAGAAAACATAAATCAAATCAGACACACATCACCCGATTAATCACTTACAATTAATTACAGTATATATGTAGTTCAATTTTGTCAAGTACTGCCGTGTGTAAACAAAAAACGAAAAACAAAAATAGTGTGTAAAAGTTAATGAAATTGTACACCAACTAATTAGTTAGTTAGTGCATTGAATACAATACCCAAATATGCCTACTATATAGGAATTGTAACTAAAGCTAAAAAGCTACAGTCTAATGTCTAATTAAGAGAAAAGTGTTTGCTGTTTGTTGGTTAATAAACTAATCAAATAGCTTAACGAAACAATAGAGATTCTGTATAAGTTAATAACTAAGTCATATATACGTATGTGTGTATAAATTATATTATTACACTAATAATAATAATAATGAGAACTCATATTCAGGGATTTTTAGCATTTTACAAACAACTTAATTGTAAATCAAATAATTAAACCATGTATGAAGAATTCAACTTATTTGTGTAAGTTAAACCATAAAACAAAAACAACAATAAATGTTTTATATTTATATATATATATATAGTATATTAAATATATAAATGTAATTCGTGTCGTGTGCGCAAGCTTTTCTACGTAAATACTTATGTTGCCTTAGTAAAAACCAAAATCGAAAATTACAACAAAATTGATATTATGTATTGTATATGTTGAAAAGTTTGTTATAGACTAAAATATTGTACTATATATAAAGCGTTGAATTTATTTCTAGGCATATCATATATAACATATTTCTGTATTTCGTAATGCAGATATCATTTGCTTAAATGTTAAACAGCAATTTCATATCAAACTGCTAGAATTGAAAAAAAGGCTTAAAACGCGTTTTGCTTCACAGGGATAAAAAGAAGAAATCATCATTAACTATGTCAGCATGCTAACTACATTTATGTGTCTCAAATGAGCAATCTCCAATTAGCATTAGATTAAACAAACACAAACACACACGCCAACTAAAATTTTACATGCTATTTTATACATATTTAAACGAATTAATAAACGTAATAAACTGAAAATAAACTAAACTAATTTTTGTACCAAGCAACGAAAAAGAAAACCTAAAGTAAATCGAACTATTATAAATAAATGTACCTACTTTTAGTAATTAACATTTTAATTAGCTTACAAAATATAAAAATATTTGATATAAAAACAATATTATAATAAATTATGGGTTTTATTTTGAAACTTTTGCAGTGCTTCGCAACAGCAGAAATAGTTCAAATTATTTTTGCTTTTAAGTTTCTACATTTATTTGAATTGGAAAATACTTTAAAAACTAGTTATAGTCAGAAGTTCCATATTAAATTTATAATAAGAGCTGATAAGGAAGGACAAAAAGCAGCTGTCTTCCCAGCAGGCAATGAGAACGTGAGAGAGAGAATGAAATTATGAAATTATACATTTCAGTTGTTGCTGCTGTCGGTGAGTGAATTTCCCATATTATTATTATTATTTTCTCTTATATTCATTTTATATAAACATTTTCACAAGCAATCACCTTTTATGCAAATATTTTATGCAATAGATCTGCATAAAAATTCGCATTTAGGGACTGAGCAAACTTTTCACTAAAGCATCAATCATAGTCGAAATCTATCTCGAACTCTTTTTCTCAATAACTTAATCACATTTATTACACATACTATTACTAAAATACAAATTCATTAAGTAAACAAATTATAAAAAGCTCCGGCGGATTTTATGTGATGCGCGTTGAGCAGTTGCGATAATGCGTAAATTTATAATCACTGCTGTCGACACTTTTGGCCCGCTCGTTGTAGTGCTGCTGGCGACCGATTTTGACAGCTGGATACACTTCCTCCCACTCGGACTCGCTGCGACTGAGCACGCCCCGTCTGTGTGGTGTGGTAAAGGTGCTCTCCTGCTGCTGTGCATTGCTTCGCAGGGCGATAACAGTGCTCGTTGTGGAGCCGGCAGAGTTGGCGGCGGGAGGCAACGGATTGTTCAGCATCTGTGTAACGCTCTTGGACAGTCGCATGGATTGGATGCGATTGTAACCACTGCCTGTGGGCTTGTACCGCTCCAGCTTGAGCGTAAGGCGCGCCATCTCATTGCTCATCCACTCGGGTGCTCGCATGCTGCCTGCCTCGACAAACGTTGGAATTGCTGTAAACAGAGCGCGGAACTCAGACGTCGCTTTTATAGCCACCGAGCGAGGTGTTTGTGATATAAGCAAGATGGGGCATTGGCATTTAATCGATACGCTTGCATAAAGCCGAGGTAAAGGCCTTTTGGACAGGCGTCGCAACCTCGAGCGTTTGCAGGGGTTTCCACCCTCCCTAATGCTGCTATTGACCTATTAACTAAGCGTGTAACAATTTTTTTGTTGCTTGCAACAAGCTTTTTATATATATAACATTTAATTAACAACTAAAGGGACAAATAAAAATGTTCACATTATAATAGAATAAGCTACAAGTTCGAGCTACTTTGGATAACAATTGTCTTCTGTTTTATGTATACAAAAGCTATGATAGATATATATATATACTTCTTTGTCTTAGGACACTTTGCAATTCTCGTCGTGCAAGCGATCGCCATCTAGCTGGACATCATCCTCGGTGGTGGAAAAGATGCCGCCTTGCAGTACTTTATTGACAGCGGCCCGAGCCAAATAGCCCGTTGTCTCCGAATAGGGTAGTGAGTAGAAGACTGTCAAATCCTGCGGTTGCTTATCGCCAGGCTTAGCTGGCTGCTGCTGTATATTGTTATCCTTACAGTACATAGCAAAAGCTTCGGCAATTATGCCATCCAAATCGAGGGCCTGCTTAAAGTGCAGCTCAGGATTGCTATAAAGACAGATGGAGTATATTATGAAGAGTATGAAGGATATATGGAAAAAGGATATGCCCTACCGATTCAATATGGTGGCCACAATGCAGAGCAGCTCAACGGTTATTTGACGCCTCTCTGGACGGTTAATGCACATTAGCGTCTCCTCCACAAGCAAATTGAATGTCAATTCGCCGCGACTCATGCTCGTCAGCGTGGGCGTGGCAGGCAGATGGTGTCCCTGCGTCACGATGCCCTGCGGCGTGCGTTGCAATATTTCCCAGATTTTGTTGTAAAAGTGCTTGGGCACGCGGCACAAGCAGCCTTCTAGTTTGCGACGCTGCAGCGTTGTGAGTCTATAATTTCAAAATGAGGGATCATCAATATATTTGAAATACATTTGGCACTGTTCCAATTGTACATACTTTTCGTCCAGGGCCCACTCGCTGACAGAGAGTACCTTCTGTAGTAGAATGCGCACCTGGAACGGCGACAGATTGTCCACATCGATGCTCTGTTGTCCAGAGATTTTCAAGTATATGCGCATGGCCTCGAGTACCCAGCCAATGCGTATTTTCAATATGCCACGGAACATGGACGGATTGGTTGCGATGAGACGGCCACAATATAGGACCACCTCCTGCTGCAGCACCGCCTGGATTACATCGTACGGCTGGACGCTGGTATACATAACATTCTGGATCTCAGCCGGGGTCATCGGCTTATCGAACACCGTCTCCTTTTGGCCAATAATGCCGACGGTCAGCTCCTTGCCATTGACCAGCACAGTGGTGATAAACGGACTGATCGAGTCCACAATATGATGCAGCAGCGAGGAACAATAGCGCACAGCGCGCCAATAGCGAAGCGACCCGGCACGATGATAGAGCTGTGTCAAAGCCGTGCTCACATTCAGGCCATTCACCTCATAGTGTGAACCCTCGCGATTAAGTAGAATGCCCCACAGCTGGCACAGGCAATAGATGGACTCGGTGCTGCGCAGCGCATGGATTATGTCCGGCGTCGGTTTGCTATCAAAGTGCTGCAGGGCAAAGTGAGATACAATAGTTCAATATTTGATAATAATAATAAACCATTCAATTGTTTAACTCACCGCCACGGAGACCTTCTCCTCGACATAGGTCAATGCCTTGGGCACATCAGTTAGCGATTGATAGCCAATGTATTCGTGATTGATCTGTGAGAATGCGTTCTCATTGTCCGTTAGATCGCTTTGGTTCATAAAATCCAAGTGTTCGATGCAGGAGCTGCTGATGAGATTCTGTAAGCGACCAATGCGCACCTTCATGCCATCGCAGTAGCCCTTCTTCAGCATGGCCAGCAGATCGAGCATCTCCTTGAACTGGGGATCTCGCATATGCTCTTCGCGTATGAGCAGACAAACGGTGGGTCTGCCCGACAGACGCCAGTATTTGCCAACGAATTGCAGCTCCGTCTTGATGTCGTCTATAAGTAGCGCCATATCGCGATACAAGTAAAAGTCGGAGACCTCAAAGATCAGCGGATAGCAGAGCACGGTCATGCCGCAGATGCGATACACTTTGCTGGTGCCCAGCGAACCAACTGGACGCGAGGGACGACCCGACAGCCCCACCTTGCTATTAACGCCCAAATGCTGATAGACTTTGATGAGCTCCGTCGAGCTCCAGATTTGCACGGGTTCCACCTGGAATGAAGAATAGGAATAATCAGTCACAAGCGGGAAATTGTGCTGCTCGAAGTTTTACCTCATGTGGAGTCTGGGTTTGAATGCCATAGGTGGCCATCATGGCCTGCAGACGCATCGATTCGGCAATCAGCACAATTTGCACCACCAAATCGGTAGCGGTACCCTGTAAGGATGCGCATGGAATTCGGATTAGTAAGAATACATACTATGTAATCGATTGCCAGTAAGCAGTTAGATAATGCATATAGCCAATTCTTGACATGAGGGAGTAAAAAATTGTACTAGCCAAATGCCAAAATGCAAACAACAATTAGCAAAACACTAAAAAAACATTTGGTGGGAGTAACAAAAAGAGAGAAAGGTAGTTGGGGAAAATGTGGAGCAAACAGGAGAACAGGTGTTGGTGTGGAGATGTGTTCGGGTTTCATGTTTGACACATGCCATACGCAATCAATTGTGGAGAGAATTCTGGTAACAAAATGTACATAAATACAAATTACTTAATATCTAGTTTTTTACAAATTAAATTTACACATTAAGTTCAGGCAGCTTTTAGTAGTTGTGTTTTTAGTATTTTGAATGTTTAAATAATATTAATTTGAAAATTTGAAAAAATTCTTATGGTTTCCATTTTGAACTGCCAATTTATGTCGCCTAAAACAACGCATATGAAATTCTCAACCCAGGAACACAGAGAGTTTAACCACAAATTACCTTCTCGGAATCCAAAATTAGCGGGACGCGTGGTTTCTGTTTATTTCGGGGGTTATTTGTTGTTTTTTTTTGGCAGAAAAATAAATATATTTACATTTAAAAAAGTTTCTTAATTAGTAAGAAAATTATATTATTCATAAATGTTTTTTTTTTGTTTAATTGCGCGGACTGTTTTTTGTAGTTTTCTTGAAGCGCTGTTTTCCCAAAAAAAAATACATTTAGAAAATAATAAATTAACTGAATCAAAAATTAATTGCTTGCTTGTGTTTATGGTTAATTACGATCGGTTAAAGAACAATAAGCCAAACTGGAACTACTATGAAGAAGAAGATAGAGTCGAGCAAGAGCCCAAAGATCTGGGTGATCCATTACTTACAGTGCCCGGCTTAGCCTATATTTATATAGAGCGTGTGTAGGAACAAATTATGCAGTTGGATTTTTTTTTATAGACAAGAAACAGTACCGAAAAGAGTAAAGAAAAAACTTTTGGTTTAGATACACGAATAAATAAGCAAGAAGAGTTTGCTTTTTGCTATATACAAAATAAAAAACAATAAACACAGCCTTAGTTTAAATTATTTAAAATATTTTTTTTTTGTTTTGCAACTGAAAAGTATCTTGTGCGTGTGTGTGTGTTTTGTGTGTGTGTGTACATCCCAGCAGGAATCGCGAGCATTTTTTTTCTATTAAATTCTATACACCCATGTGAAAAATACAAGTAATTTACTTTAGCATGCCAATTGCCGGAAAAGGGTAGGGAAATCCTCAGGCAAATCTCTTACTGAGTGTATTATATATCTAAATTCATAGTTTTAAGACGTGCGAATTATCTAGCCTACAAATCTATACAGACATATTCACAATTCTTCTAAGAATTTTATTTTATTTTTTTCAGTTTTTGCGCTACAAATTCCTGCTGAAATGGATCGTACTATATATATATATAGAAACTTAGTATCGATCAATTTGCTTGTGTGTTGCGAAATAATAATAGAATTTGCATTTGAAATTGTCATCTAATGTGCAAAAGATCTATGAAATAAAAATAAGCAGTTTTTCTATACAAAAAAGGAATAATTTGAACAATAGATCATATAAATAAAATCTATATCGATCATATTGAGTGCAATTAATTTGTGTATTTGAATTTCGATTACTTACTTTGTGTTTATCATCGAAAGCTTTACCCTGTTTATAAATTGGGATTCCAACCGATATAATGAGGTTTTTTGAATTTATTTTTTGTGTTTATGTGGGTGTTGTGGGTATATATAATTTGATTTGGTTTTGGGGGTTTTCAAGCGGTAGTAGTGTAGTAGTTATTGTTGTATTTACGTTGGTAGTAGAGAATGGACAAAATATATATTGATAAGTAGTAGTAAATATCGAAAGCCAATTCAAGTCACTTAACCCATCTATATATATATATGTATATGTGTAGATATATGTATACTTATGTATATAAAAAAGAAAACTAAAGAAACATAACAATTACATCGAAGACCAATTAGACAGCGAGGCGCAGAAAAAAAAAACACACACTGCAGCGGACAAAGCTGAGCCAATCCATCTGGGATCCTTGATTCCCCCGCCACTAACCGATCGAAATAAATCCACCCCGCTCCGCCAACTACTCACCTGAAAGGCCGAATAGCGGCCGGCGCGTCTTGGTCGATTATAACTTGGCAGATAGCGTCGAATGGGATCCAGCTCGTTGATGTGCAACAGTCCAGCGGTCAGCAGCTGGGCAATGATGAAGAACGACTGGCCCCAGAGGAACAGCGATTGCGACGGCGCACGCATATAGGAACCATCGCCGTCGGGTGCATAGTACATGGTGACCACAGGATCACCATTCGCATCCGTGTGCAGACAGCGACGCAAATCATTTTGGAACTCTTCGATCTGTTCGTTGTTATTCTTGAAGACGCCGTCAATGATCATCGTTATGAAGAACAGCGGCCATTCGCATTCCAGACCCTCGAACTCCTTCAGCTCACCGGCCTGATAATAGCGTCGCGTCTTGTCTTCTGTCTTGCTCAAGAAACCATCACGCGTGAAACGCTTGAAGCCCATTTTACTGCGCAGCCGATTGACCACGTTCTGTTTGGTCTGCTCCACCAGGCGATCCTCATGCGAGGCGAACGCTGGAAAAGAGAGCGTCAGCAGCAGGGAAGCATCCACGCCCTACAAGCGATGACAGTATGTACCTTATAGGATTGATAGATAATATCAAATTTACGCACCTTGGAGCTGGATTCACGAGGTAGCATGGTTTCAAAGATGCTGCGATTGCGATTGTGCGCATCAATGTCCACATAGACAACGCTCCACGAGGCGCCCTTCTCGCCAAACAAATTGCAGCCGTTAATGGCCTCCAGCGCCGACTTGGCCATGCCTAAAACAATGATTTACAATAACAATAGATGATAATTGAATTAAGACAAGACTTGCCTATGGAGGAGGCGTGTATCTCTGGTGTGCCATTGTTGTACTTGGAGCCGCGCTCCCACATGCCAAAGTCGGGCGTGCGATAGGCACGCTCCACATAGTAAACCAAATTCTGAACAAAGGCGACTTCATCGTGGGTATAAATGATTTGCAAGCCCGACGTGATCATCTGCACCAGAAACAGCAGATACAACGAGACCTGTAAATTAACGAAACGTGTTTTTGTGATTAATTTACCAGATGGGAAAAACTGACTTCTCAACTTACGCAATCAATTTGCAGATGATTGTAGAACTCATCCGGATAGATCTTTTCACCCGTGTGCAACTGAAATTTGCTGTGCAATGCATGCGTGTTGGACTGTCGCTGCTTGAACAGCTCGACGCGATCCGCCTGCTTCACCCAGCATTCGAGAATGCCGCGCATGCATTTGACGGTGCTCTGGCCGAGCTCATACGATTTGCCGCGATCATCGTCGATGCGTCTGTAGGCCTGATACAAACTCCATACGGCTGCAGCACAATAGACACTGTCACGCACCGAACCCACCACCTGGTCGGTGCTCATCACTGGAAACAGGCCAGTGATGGGGCTCTGGTAGCGCAGCAGCTGGCGTTTAACTGCGACAAGAAGGTGATTGAAATTTAATGTTTAGTTGAGAATTAATATGAAATCTATTTAATAGTCTATTACTACACACTTTTTAATATATTTTAATAAAATTCCTACATTTAAAAATAATCGATTTTGATTCGAACGTTTTTGTTAAATTATAATTAAGTTAAATTTTCCACACACGCCTCAAAATTTATTTTGTATTGATAAAAGTATTTCCAATAAGCATCGAAACAATCGCTGCTAATATACCCACCCGTAAGTTAAGGTTGTAGGGTATAGGGTATTATTCAAGACGAGATTAGCGTGGTGTCAATAACTTTAGCTTTGACTTTCGTACGCACATGCCTCCCACAGCTTGTTGACAAACGCAAATAAACAAACGCGAAACGAGAAACACGAACACGTTTGGCTTGGAGATCAAGAGCGAAAAAGAGGCAGAGCACAACACACACAGAGAGAGAAACAAATAGAAGACGCTAGCAGCATTTGTGGTCTGGTCTGCCGATATATTTTTTTTTGCGAAAATTTTTATAAATAGAATGGAAAGACGCTAGGCGACGCTCCGCAGCATCGTGGCAACAATTGGTTGCTTAATTGGCTGCCCTACACAGACGCCTGCCAAGGTTATATAAAAAAATCAAGTGCAATTTGCTCTTGAATTACTCGTGCAGCTCACCGATGCCATAGTAAATGTCCAGCTGCTTGACCGTGTCCTCATAGTTGATCGTTTTCAGGAATTGATCCAGATTGATGTCCTCGAGACTGTTGTGTCGTCCACTTGTCGATATGCCACTTTCGGTGGGTCCTCCCGCCGCGATGCTGCCGCCAGGCGTTGTCACTAAAAGGCCGAGTCTGTGTAGAGGGGGAAATTTGATTGACAACTTAGCACAGTTCTTAAAATGGGCTTATTCTATTAAGTTACGCACGATTTCGGCACATTACGCATCGTAGTTGGCTTCAATGGAACGCGATTTGTGGTTCTAATTGATTAGCAATCATTGAAAAATGTATACGCAAAATGAAAAATACCCTTCAAGAGTCAAATGCGAAATGCAATGAGACCAGCTACCATAGAGTCATGATTACCGCAATTTAGAAGATAGCGACATGCGCGCGCACTCTGCTTGAATACAATGTGACATCATTAGAAACATAGTGTGATTTGATTATTTAACTTATTTACTTATTAAACATTAAGAAGAATATTTAGAGGTAGCTTATAATAAATTATTCGTTTAGGAGAGTCTCTTGAAATTTTAAGAGAATATATCTTGTTTTTGATTTGTCAAACTGTTCACTATTATTCAAAAGTGCTAATTCTGCGCAAACCTTGTGACTTCGATGGAAATGCACGCCATGGTCACCCTGTGTTAGCGATCAGCTGTGTAAAACAGATGCTGGATTCGAAGCAGGTTTTCGGGTTTCTTACCAAGTCTTCGCTTTGATGGACGTCAGACAGACAGGCAACTATTGTTGCCGCTGTTTGTTGTTGTAGCTGTCGGTGAATTAACTAAATCATAATCATCTATCAACCGACAGCGGCACCGAGTGAGATCATCAGCTTGGCCGTGAAATGCAGTCGCTGAAAATGTGAGCATCAAGAAACAAGCAGCGAAACTGCAAAGCGAGACGCGTTTAGAAAGTGTACTTAAATAGTCTTAAACAAGATGCAACTGCAACAGCAACTAATAATACTCACAATACTAATCCATGCGAGCCTAGCCGAAACGAAGCATTCGCTTGCGTTGCCCAATTTGCCGTCCACTCATCTCATCCGCTACCTGAACACCTTTCCCAAACTTAAAGGTCAACTGCCGGCGAATGCAACGACACGCACCGAATCGAACCGCGCTTGTTGGGGCCATGAGCGCAACTGTAGCGAGGATGCACGCTTTCAGTCGCCCCACTGTCCCGGCGATCATACCGGCTGGGTACAGAGCAAGGAGGCCCAGGTGCAGACATTCTACTACCAGGCTGACTTTGGTTACATTCAGCAGCAGCTGGCGGAACTGACGCCCCTCTGCCTGCCCAAATACCTCACAGACTCCTCGTTGGAATGCACACGCTATTTGCGCTTCTGTCGCGGACGCAATTTACTAGTGGATCTCAGAGACTTGCCGCAGCGCGAGGAGCGCATTCGATATCACATGGACGTACTGCGTCCTGGCCAGGTATTGGGCCATTGCGAACTGAATCGCACGCGTCTCACGGCCGAAATGGAGCACATTGGCTCTGCGCTGCAATCCTGGGGACCAGAGCTGCGTAATTTCGATGTGTTGCCGCTGCCGATGATGGAGAGCGATGCATGTGATCTGGTTGTGAATGCGCCCACATTCATAATGAAGATCGATGCCACCTACAATATGTATCATCATTTCTGTGACTTTTTCAACCTGTACGCCTCGCTCTTTGTCAATCAATCTCATCCGGCTGCATTCAATACGGACGTGCAGATTATCATCTGGGAAACGTATCCTTACGACTCACCCTTTCGGGATACCTTCAAGGCCTTCTCCCAGCGACCAGTATGGACTCTCAGCGATGTTCAGGGCAAGCGGATCTGCTTTCGAAATGTTGTGCTTCCGCTGCTGCCACGCATGATCTTTGGATTGTTCTACAATACACCAATTGTAAGTCTGCACGAGAATCTCGACAAGTGAATCGAGACAAAGAATAAGACAAAGCCAAAGTAACTTGCTGGCAAGCACCATGCATGACTACTTTTTCAGTTTAGTATGGAAACCGTTTCGCATTGTTAGCAACAAAATTTAGAAAATGTGTCTTTTTTTTTGCACTCTCTTATTTGTCCCACTTCTTATGAACCAATGCAAAACTTTTCCTCATCCTAAAATTTAATTAATATAATTTTATTTGAAAGCTGAGTTAAACCTTTATTCTAATGCATATATTCAAATTTTAACCTTTGCAAAAAAAAAATCAATAGAGAAATTCAAGTTTTCTTAATTTTATGCAATTCGCATGTATTTCTTCTTCTTTTAACAAAGCAATGTGCAAAACATTTAAGCCAGATTCTTCTGGTTTTCGTTAAGAAAAACATTTATTAATTAATTTTGTACCTAATATTCCACAAAATTCATAAGTCATTGTGCTCGCAAGAGGTGTGTATATAAATTTAAATCGGTTTACATTTTTATGATTCCTGCAGATTCAAGGCTGCTCGAACAGTGGATTATTTCGCGCCTTCTCCGAGTTCATTTTGCATCGACTGCAGATACCCTTCCAGCCGCCGTTGATGGAGCGTAAGCTGCGCATAACATATTTGTCGCGTCGCACAAAATACAGACAGGTGTTGAATGAGAACGAGCTGCTCGCCCAGCTGGAAGCCAACGAGGATTACCTCGTGCAGCGTGTCTCCTACGAACGGTAGCTATTATAATAAAATATATATATATATATTACATCCTACCTTCACAGTTTGTCGTTTGCGGAGCAATTGGCCATCACACGGAATAGTGATCTGCTGATTGGCATGCATGGCGCCGGGTTGACGCACTTGCTCTTTTTGCCTAATTGGGCGTGCATCTTTGAGCTGTACAATTGTGAGGATCCCAATTGCTATAAGGATCTGGCGCGTTTGCGTGGCGTACACTATGCCACCTGGGAGGAACCAGATCTTGTTTATGCCCAGGACGAGGGACATCATCCCGAGGGTGGAGCCCATGCCAAATTCACAAATTATCGCTTTGATGTGCCTGAGTTTGAACGTTTGGTGGCTAAAGCGGCGGCGGCGGTTCGCGCCCATGAGGAATTCCCAAAAGCAGCGACTTCAACAACGCAACAACATGATGAGTTTTAGTTTAGAGTTTTAGCGCTTTGTGATTTATTTAACCAACGCATTTATTATTGTGTCCAATGCATTTATTTTGTTCAAAAATAAACCGACATCAGCGAAATCGATAACAGTTTTAGCGCTTGCAGCGCCCTCTCGTTTTGAAATTGTTCACAAATTAACAAAATCGATAACAGTTGAAGGTGGCAACGCTTGCAATAAATCGAAGTTGCAATTGTAATATGGAATTTTATTTTTAATATGCGTGCTTTATTTTGTTCACTTTATTGGAAATATAAGTAAACTCGGATAAATGCAAATTGCATAACTATGGAGAGCAGAGTTTACTTCTACGATGTCTACGTTTCGGTGGAAACGGATAGGAAATCCTGGGACACATTAATATCCAGCATTCGTGTTCTGCCCGTGATTTGGCCAACATTGTTGGGTTTCGCCTTGTCGCAGCTGCTGTGCGCCCATTTGCCACTGCGCTCCACACGGAGATTTCTGCTGGAATTCTTGATAATTGCCACACCAACTGTTTGCAGCACTACAGTGATCACTGCCTATAATGAACTGTATTGTGTGTTAGTTGGTGTCTTAACTGCTATACTGATCTGGCGTGCGGGCATTTGGACGATAGCAAAGAAGGATTACTGCCTGGAGTTGGGAAGCAGACCCGTGGTTTTTACACTGATGCGTGCAAATGCATATTTCTGCACCGCTTCTGCCATTTTGGCCATCGATTTCAATGCTTTCCCCTCGGCATATTACAAGAGTCAGGCGTTTGGTGCCTCCGTCATGGATTTGGGCATTGGCATGTTCGTTGTCACCATGGGTCTCGTCTCGCATCGTGCCCGGTATTACAGTGATGTGAAAAGACTGCCCAAAGTGGTAGCTCCGCTATTGGTGCTCGGCTTGGCACGCACAGTGATCATCACGTTGATCGACTATCATCAGGATGAACGCGAATATGGCAAACATTTGAATGCCTTCTTCACTTTGGGACTCACCAAGCTCATCGGCAGCCTTTGCAGCCTGTTGGCGCGTGACGATCGTCAACTGTTGCCACTGTCATTGGGTAAGTTTTATTTTTGTGGATTTTAGTGGGATCTTTTCTGTGGCATCACACGCAATATACGATCTATGAGACACAATCATAAAAAATAATAGCAATTGGAAAAATGTCTATCATATACAAGTATTTAATCTGTTTTCTCCACAGTAATTCTGACGCTGCACGAGCTGCTGTTGCAACTGGGTCTCTCGGAGTTTGTCATGTCGTCGGAAGTGGATCGCATTGGTTTGTGGCGGGCGAATCGTGAAGGTCTCAGCTCGCTGCCCGGCTGTGTGTCGCTCTATCTGCTCAGCATTTACTGTGCCAAGTGGTACACATCCAGGACGAAGCTGAGCCATGACCAGTTGTGGAACAGGTTGCGCCGCATACTGCTCTCTGTCAGCATGGGTTGGCTGCTGGTGATTTGCTGCAACTATCTGTTTGGCATTGCACGCGTCACCTTCAATGCTGGCTATGTGTTTTGGCTGTTTAGCGTAACAGCGACCACGATGATGCTCTACGCATTCCTCTTTGAATATCTTCTACTTGCGCCGAAAGCAGAAGTCGGAGGACCAAATCCTTTGCCTGCCATTGTGGAGACAATTAATATGAATGGATTAACGCATTTTATGCTCAGCAATTTTCTCACGGGATTTGTGAATTTAGCACTAAAACCGAGGGATCGCAGTTTAGCAGAATCCGTGGCTATTTTAATGCTCTATTTGCTGTCCACCACCGGTGCAGTCTATGTACTTTTTCGATTGCGTATAAGGATTGCCTAACTGACTGACTTAGCTGTGATAATTGTGTTTTTTAAGATAAACACATTTGTATTTTAAAGGGTAAGTAGTTCTTTTAATTATCAAGTATTTGTGTTCCTAAATGTGCAATAGATTTCAAAATACTATTAATGATATCTAAGCAAGTAGATCTTTTGCACGATTGTTCAAAAATACTTAAAATACTTAATACTTTTGAAACCACGAACAATACCATTAAAAAATGACTGAAATTTGAAAATTACGTTTTTATTTTATGCAGATTAAAAAAAAAAATCGTCCTTGCGATTCTAGCGAGCCATACTCTTCGGGAATCTGTAAGGAATGTGCCAAACCTGCGCCTTTTCTCTAAGTGAAGTTTGCACAATACGCAATATTATTCGCCCTAAAAGTATGCCTTAAAATTTAGATCTCAAACTAAGTTTCAACAGTAAGTTTATTTTTTTTTCAGCCTAAAAGTATGCCTTTTAATGTATGTGGCTAATTTTTTTCGTGGAAAATTTTTGTCATTTATATATTTATATTATTTTTGGCTGCAATCCCACACCAACCACAATTATAAAAGATGTTTATAATCTACAAGTATAAAAACTACCATTAAAGTGCAGCTAGATAAACAACAAATTTCGAATAGCTTTGGCCAAAGTCAAATCAATAATCTAAAATGACGAGACAGTTTCGAAAGGCATTACATAACCTTTTGGCGTAACCAGAAAGAGTATTATTGCCTCCTTGGCACCTGCCATGTTGTGTGGCGCATTGCCCACATCCGAGTTTTTGTATACCTCGTAGATGTGGCAGCCGTCCTTGGAATGCACCAGACGTGTCCACAGCCATTTGTGTCCGTTGTTCGGCAGTTTAGCCGCTAGGCTGGATTTGAGACGACTGTAAGCAAGGGTGGCCGTGGACAGCGAACGCTGCATGCGAGCCGTGAAAGTGGGATGCCCACCGGCCAATTGACGATCATCGATCACCGGATGGGCAAAGTCCACGCGAGCCATGCGAGGATGTGATAGCCTGGGCGTGGTAGATTTCAACTTGGCTGTGGCTGCTGTCTGGGTGCAGGCACATTTCGGCTTGCAAGTGGCCTCTGAGCTGGCGCTGGAATATTTACTTGTGCTGGTGTTGCTCACCGGGTTGCCAAGTGCGGCGCAACTGGGCTTGAGACACGGCTGAGTACAGGCAGAAGCTTGCGGAGCTCTTGGCAATCCTTTCAGTTTGTGATAGATTTTGGTTGCACCCAAACAGTAGAGTATGCCATCCAGGGCCGTCATTATGACCTCATCCGGATACGGACCCAGGACATCGTCGAGTAGTGAGCCCGTTGCTCGACAACAGCAGGCATTCTCAGGCAGACACGGAGCTGAAACATGACAGGAAGCGCCGCTCATTGGAAATATGTTTGTTTTTTAGTAACCTATTCAATTTAAGAAAGTAAATGAATCAAAACAATTCGGCATTGTTGAAATGATGTTGGCTGGAATCTGAGAATATGACATTACATTTGTGGGCTACTCGGCGTATATATAATTTGCTAAATAATAATAATTTATGGCTGTTTTCGATATCTATAAGTAGTAAATAAATTTTAGCAATAAAAGAATTTGAATTTTGTTTTATTTTGCATTCAATTCACATAAATTTGCAACTTTAAGAACTGGGAAAATCAATGTTCTGCAACTTCTAATTTCCTACTGTATTTGTATATATACTCGTATATACGTGCACAAATCAGGCAGCGATAATGTCCACTTAAGCACACCAATGGCGACTCCCCGCAGTCAGATGTCAAAGGTGCGATATCCGGCTTAAGGCGCTGGAGCCTTGAGTCCTGAGTCCTGAACGCGAAGGCGTCACAAAAGATAAGATTTCTATTAAGGAAATGACAGAAATTGCGCGCATTGTGTCCAGAGAGGAAGAGCATAGACACACACACACACACACACACACACACACACACACACACACACAGATAGACAGTCAAAGGTCCTTGGGAGCATGGGCTGGGATATTTAATTTAATGGCACACAAACAAAGCCACTGTCAGGGATAGGCAATGCCAGGATGAACGCTCTGAATGAGTGAATGGGGCGCAAATGACCAGCGTAAAGTTGTGCGGGAGAGGGTATCTCTGCGGGTATAACGACTCTGTTATTAAGTTGCATAAGAAGAACTACTTCAAAAGTTATTGATTGATTTGTCACTGGTAGAGATGAAATATTTTAAATATAGTATGGATTCAGCTTTATTGCTATCCTTTAAAGTAAATAAATGTAATAACGTACTAGATTAAATTTTACATCGAATACCAAGGGTATTCAGTAGTCGTCATGTTGAATAATGCACATTTTGATGATTCTTTTTCCATTTTTGTTTCCTGATTGTTCGTGCAATGTAATTACAGCAACAGTTTCCTCTGATTTAGCCAACCTGATGCGCTTTTAATGTGATATCCTGGCACAGGACGTTTCACCATTTTGATAGCTGAATCTTATCTGATTTGGACGCACAAATGCAATTTCCTGCAATTCCTGCAACCCTTTCAGACGTTGACAATTTACTCCAATATTGAGTTAATAGTTGGAAGTCAACGTAATCATACATCCATCAAAAAGGGGGCGGCACACTTTGTACACGGTTTGGCCGGGAAAGGGAAGTGGGTGAGATTTTGGTTCCCACCTGTTCACACACATTTTTGGGGTTGGTTGCCGTTTTTTATTCTTGTCGTTGGCTTTGATGACAGATTATTTTCATTAGCAAACAGACGCCGTTGTCCATTTGGCAATCACGTGCCTTGGAAAGTAAAAAAAAGGAATTCACGTACAAATTATGAACATTAATTATTACATATTTTCATGTTTGTTAAACATGACAAGAAACTGCCAATAACAATAACAACAGCGACTGATTGATGTGGCCAAAATGGAATCAGTCGCAGAATTCGTTTTGCTTGCCAATTTGACTGCGACTACAAATCGGATTTCATTCAGATTGCTTTTGCAAAAAAATAAAAGGAAAATGTATGTATTTGTATGCGTATGTATGTGTGTGTGTGTGTGTGTGTGTGCATTGTATGCATATGTGTGGGAGTCTCAATCACGGTGAAGAGGCTTAGTGAGCAGCACCCAGGGGAAATTGCTTAAGCCGTTCATAATGAGTATTATGACTGCCTGTCTGCGCGTCTCGTTGTCCTTGGAGCAGAGCCTTTGGCTTGGCTTGGCCAGCAACCAAATGTGCAAAACAACAAACATCCTGCCACAAAAATGGTTTACAATTTGAAAGCCGATTGAATATACATACATATATATATATATGTATATATGTATATATATAAATAAATTTGTAATAAAAATGACCAAACAAAGAAAGAAATTGGCAATTAGCGAATGAGTGGAAAGAAACTATATGCCATGGAAACAGAAGCATCAAAAAATTGTATTACATTGAAAAAAATTAAAAAATATAACAAACACAATTAAGATTAAAAAAAGGCAAACAGCTCCTTTAATGTTTTAAACTAATAATAACAGCAACTTTAAAATACTTTAAGTTTGACTAGGCATAATTAGTCTTTTTTATGGATAATTTAAAGATAGCAAATTACATAAATTTGAGATTAAGTAATCTGGAAGGCAGGAAGATAGATCTAATTGGCCTCGGGTTTCAAGTACCGAGTTGCATAACCTCACCCCTTCTGGCATCGATTATAACATTCAGCTCGTTTGCAGGCAACAGCTTAGAGCAATCTGCAACAGAACTCATTCCAGAATATAAACAAAATGCTTATCGAACGGAATTTTTATCGCAGCTTAAGTGTCATGGCAGCAGGAAGCACCACAGGACAACAGAATCGAGCTGAATGAAAGAGTCTGCAATTTGTTGTAGTCGAAGTAGTGGGTACAATACAATCAATACCAAAACCATATTTGGCGAATGATTTCTCAATGCTTTTAGCAAGCAATCGCGCAATTTGTCATGCAATCAATGCGAAACCAAAAAAGTGTTGAGCAAACACCACAAAAAAAAAAAATAAATAATAGAAATAAATAAAATAAAGAATAAAAGCTTATACATATAAAAGTCCATAGACCAAAGTGCATTGGGCAAGGAGGGTGCGGGGCAAGGAACAGTTTTGCTCCAGTTGCCATGCGAACGCAGCTCAATTGCGTCGCTGTTAAATCGTGTGGAAGCTGATATGATTATGCGTACCCATGGTGACTACCATCCAAGGATACATCCTATAAGCGAATGGTCATGCAACATGCGGCAAGTGCACTGCAATTAGAGCGAGTGTTAAATGCTGCAAGGGATAAATGTGTTATTAAGTGATCGCCCCAAACAATGGAGCTAATAAAATTATTTATTGAAAATTCGAATCATATGCTATTGAAAAGCATTCAACACTTTCAAAAGTATTGGAGCAAAATACTTAAAAAACGCAATAAAACTAAATTTTAGTATGTTTTCCTGAAGTAGGTTTATATTTAATGTGATTTTCCATTCTGTTTTCAAAAGTGCTTCAAAACATAGGAAATTGTGAATATAAATAGAGAATTCTGATTTCATCACGTGACCATTGTTTAAGTATTATTACCGTTACTCCAGTTTAAAGCTACGCAACAATCAACAACCAACAATCGCATTATGTGATTTGGAAAACCTAAGCGTTCTACTTAGGGCCCTGAGAGTTGGGGAACTCTTAACCCAAAGGCACGAACATTAAGAAGATTAATTCGCAAAAGCTGTTGTTGTTTTTCCTGTTGTTGTTGTTGTTGTTGTTCTTATTTCTACTGTATTTTTTTCTCAGTCTCCGCTCTTACTCTGTCCAAAATCTCAGATAAAGTTATGCATCATTGTGTCAAAGAATTGACAAATCTTTGCCAATGCTATGAAAGAGTGAGAGAGGGAGAGAGAGCAGAGGAGAAAGGAGAAATTGTAACAATTTCATATGTCTTGAGTTGAAATGCGAAACCGGAGCAACATGCCCCTCCCCTTCTGTTTCTCAGTACATTCCCCCGCAGCTCTATCGATTTGGCAAACTCGCAGCACTCGAAAGCAATCATTAAATCAGAAAGTTTGTGTGTGTGCAAATGTACATGTGTGTGTGTGTGTGAGTGTGTGTTTCAGCTTCCATTTTACAACAAAACAAATGTAAGAAGTTTGATAAACTCAAAAAAAAAATACAAGACAAAATTTTTGCAACTAGAATATACAGACTATGCAATACTCTGTTCCTTGCATTAAATCTACACTTAACAGTTAAGAATTGGTATTCTAACAAATTCTTACAAATAGAAGAATAGTTATTTAAAGTAGTCAAACAACTGGTCCACAAAATCTTTAAATTATTTATATTCATTTATTTATAATTTTTCTTTGAAGCATTACACTTTTCAAACTAAATCAAAAATAGAGTATTAAAACGAGGAAAAAAAAACGCAATTCGCAATAAAAAGTTGTGTGACAGGACGTTGCCCTAGCACACACAAAAAACACACACACACACACACACACACTCACACACAGCCACATACACACACAAACTCACACATACAGCCTGTCAGCTAACCCTCCCTTTGAGCCTGGTCCCCGCCCGCTGGCGCATTTAATAAAGCCCAAATGGAATGACTCGCTTCGTTTTTTTTATCTTTCTGTTTTTTTTTTGCACAGCAAAGTCAGCAGCGTAACCGCAACACGTTAACGGTTTCGGTTTCGGTTTCACTCTGTGATTTACAACAACAACAAAAGCAACAACAAAACTGGCAAAACACCGCCCCTTCTAAAGGGAACAGGGGGGTGGACACCGAGAGTTGAGCTGAACTGAACTGGGCATCCTGTGTGCGCTCATGTGTGAAAAGGTACTTTGGGACCGTTGCAGGAGCGATGACGACGCCTCAATGTCTATCTCATTTCCCAGTACACATTCAGTCTGCTGTTGCATTTGATGGTGTCTTGGCGAATGCAACAGGGAGTGGATGAGAACATGCTGGAAGAGGAGTGCTGAGTAACAGCGAAATACCCTAGCAGTATGTGCTTCAAATGGATTTGAATTATTCGAAATAATTGAGGATTCGGTTAGTTATATCTATTCTAAATATCTAAACAAAGACAAGCCAATCCTCCCTCCATTGATAAAGCGTTGACTAGAGATAAACAGACTTATTTAAACACAGCTTAAAAATGAAATAGAAAGAATTTCAAACCAGTTCCACCCCAGCTGGAAGTAAAGTAAATTGGTAATGTTGGCCAGGCCAACAGGTACAGTCGAACTGGAGTCGTATCTAAACTCCTGACTGCACATTTCCATTTCATTAAATTCATTTAGTCAAGTTCTCCACGTGCCGGCGATAAGAAGGGGATGCGTTGTTACAGCAACGCTCCTCTCCCCTCTCCTCTTTGCCCGACTCCGCCCCTGGCATACTTCAAGTGTTATCAGGCGGACAGCATCATGCATATATTAAGCGCAGATTGGCTTCGGCATTCACGCCGGGCTAATAGAAATGTCTGGCAGTTAATTTAGCGTCATAAAGTCGTCCAATAATGTGAAAACAAAAAAAAAAAAGTATAATAAATAAATATGTAAGAAAATCGTTGCCATAGAGCTAAAGGCTTTGAAGTGGACAGTATTTGGAGAGGTTTCCTAAGTTTAGTTGCCTGCATTTAATTAGTTTCATAAAAGTTTGTTAGTAATTGAAAGAAAAAAACTTTGTTTAATTGAGTATTGAAATAATTATTGTTATTTGTAGTAAAACAGAAGTCTGGAATCACATTCACTTTTTCCATATTCTGTTTCAATAAAGTTCTATTTTGTAATTTATATTTATTTATCATACTTTTAATTGTAGTTTTTCGTTTATTTTGAAAATTTAAAGTTTGAGAATCCAATAGAATTGTATAACGTCTGTATAAAAGTGTAAAAAAGTGAATATTATTTGAATTTGTTGAGCAGAATTGTTTTTGAGATTGGATTTGATTGAATAGACGCGGCTGACATGGAGGTGGTAAGTGCTAAATTCTCATAAATTTCAATGCGTGCCTCTAAATCGTTTAATGTACCCCAAAGTTCCTTGACTCTCTTCCTTTTGACCTCGATAGAGTCCACCGTCATATCGAAATCGATGAGCAGTGCCGGCTTATTGAGCAGTCCGCTCTTCTCTTGCAGCGCCGCTTTCTGCTCCTTGAGGCGGGCGTGTTTCAGCTTCAGTTTGAGCAGCTCGTCTCGCAATTTATGATGTTTCTGCATCTTCTCTCCCAGCTCAATCCGCCTGTCGGTCAAATTCTCCGAGAGCATGCTGATCTTCTCCCTCACAAAGGCCAACTGATGCACTTGCCGGGTACAACGATCATGCATACGATGTAGATCATGGTTACGCTCTAGTTGAGTAGTTGAATAATATGTGAGTATAGAGGTCAATAGGTCAAGGTAGTTCAACTCTATATTTTTAAGCACCTTCCACTTTTGTGTCCAGCGTTGTAACCTCGCGCTGTACACCCAAAAATTGATCCATGGTTAATGTCTCCGTAATTTGATCAAATTGGAGCTTACGCTAAATATCAATGAAAATGTAATTTTTGAAAATTGTGTACAAATTGGCGAAAATGTGTGGCAAAGAATCAAATAGAATGAAGTGACAACTGGATGATCTGATCAACTGATTTATCTAGTCGTTCAAGATCAAAATTATTATAGATTTTCAACATTTCATTTCAGAGTTATTAATACTCGGCACTAAATGCTAAGTAAGCTTTTGAGTAAAGGGTATCTGGCTAGTCGGAATGTACTTACTCACCTCGATCAGTCTGCCTAGGGTGTGTTGCCTGGTAATGAGCCAGAGGCGACTATCGCTGATCTCGTTGCGTAAATTTTCCATGCGTCGCAGCTCGAGGTCCACGATGCGTGGCAGGAACTGCATATCCTTGCGTATGAGCTTAGTACGGAAGCACTTCTCGAGCGACTCGAGTGTGCTGATCGCTATGTTGCTCTCATGGACCATGTCCATGTGAACGCTGGCCATGAGCAAATTATTGATTCTCTTCGTCTCAACAGCTGTGGCCTTCAGATGATCAAAACGATGCAGTGCCGCCCTCAGTCGCCGGAATTCCACTTCTTCCACTTGCGGTGGCAACGCATCAAAGACACGCCTCTGCCCCAAACGACGATAATAATCGTACATTTTATTTGACACATCTGTGTTGTACTGTTTAACCCACTGGTATTCATTAAGGAGTGCATGCAGATCTTTGACCATCTTGTATTTATCAATTTTTGCAGAGAACTCGACGTGAGGATCAACATACTCCGCTGCCTCGACAGCGTCATCGATCAGTTGGCTTAGAAATTCCATTGCAACTTGATGAGTCTGCTGGTCCGCTCTTTGTTTTTCCATTGCTGTAGTGGATTCTGTTCTCGGGGGGGTCTTAGCTGAATGCTTGTCAAATAGCAGATTGAAGGCGATTTCGGCTTCATCATCTACAGTTGTCTGGGGCTGTGGCTCCACTTGATCTTCCAGATCGAAGGGCCAATCAAATGATATTGTTGAAGAGCTCGATGATTCATCTTCCGACTCTTCCTCTGGCATTTGCACCTCTTTCACCTCGATACGGCTCACCGATGAGCCTCTTTCCCGGTGTCCGGCATCCACAAATTTACCCTCATCTTTGACGATCGCATCATTTTCCACCATTTCTGGCTCCACCGATGGGCGAATTGATTTAACCGATATTTCACTCGTGACGGATGAGATATCTGATAAACTGGGAAAGTAGAAATTATGCAAGAAATCGCCCTTAAATGATGTCGGACATGACCGTTGGTAAAATTCGTCCTCTGAGGCCACAGCCTCCTCTGACATAAGCTCTTCCTGCTCATCCTGCTCTTCGCCGGATAAAGATATGGATTGTTCAATCTTCGTGGTCTTCGCTGAATAAATGGACGATTGTTGTATGCTCGTCATCGAATCACTCTCAAGTTGGGTTTCAAGTTCTGGTTCTGATTCCGGCTCTGGCTCCGGTTCTGGCTGTGGCTGCGACTCATGTTTTTTCATTGCCGCATCCTTGCGGCGCTTCTCCTCGCGTCGCTGCAACTTTTTCTGCTCCAGTTCGTCGAGTGGCTCAGCACTCGGCTCTTCGCCCTCTTCAACAACATTCTCGTCATCCTTGGTTTGTTCAGCATCCTCCCCGATTACTTCGACGTCTTTGCCAAATGAAAACATCTGCTCATTGGAGACATTAAGTTCAGTTTTAAAAAGAGGTTCCTCTTTGGTGTTGTCTTCGGTATATTCCACTTCAACCACATTGCGGAAAACCGTTTCAGACATGGGTTTTCCAATGGTTTCGTCAACCGTTTTCTCCATCTTGTATTCTTAATAATTTTATTTAAATTTGTTTAAATTTCTTTATTTCTTTTAAATATTGAATGTTTCTAATATATTCGCAATTAGGGATTGGCCCGTTTCTGCTGTTTGTATTTTCTGCAAAGATGTTTTCTTTTGTTTTGGTCCTAGTCTTGACAAGTAGTTCTTGTTTGTTGTATGTGAATATTTGTGTATGTCTCTTTTAAGAAGAGCTAGCTGAGCCAAAAGGTTGCTAGATTCAATATATTCTCATATAAAAATAATATAGTATATATAGAATATGTCTCTGAAAGCGAATGGTTATATACATATATCATAGAGTTTATTGCCATTTATCATATTGGAACTTTGATATAATTCTAACATCAATTAAGATCTTCTCAGATGGCAATTTTCATAATTCCAAAGAATTTAATTATTTTTGTTCTCAACGAACAAGTATATCGACTACAATTTTAGCTGAGAGCTTAAGCTCGGTGATAAATTATTTTTTCCACTTAATGTGTAATTTTTATTAATTTTAGCCGCAGTCTTTGACCTTTGGCAGGCAATAGCGGACAGTTTGGTAAGTGAAATTCTCTCATTTCTCACAATAAATGTTGACAGTCACATTGTTCTCTGTCACATTTAGTTGTTAAACGTGCCGCATGCCACCAAACTATGCAACAGCATTTTTGTCGTATGAAGTTAAATGATGTCAGCTTTGGAAATTTGCCAAAATGTGCACTGCTTAAGTGCTCATAATGACCAGCGACAACCCTAGTGCTTGCTACCCCCGCTGCCCCGCTGCTCCACTGCTTCTCCCCCACTCCACACCATTTTTCACGCTAAATCGAGCCAAATGCTTTTCTTTGTAACATATTTGTTGCTAGTAAAAGAAAGCTGACATAAAAGTATTATCAAAAATCTAGTTTATTATTTAAGGGATTTAAAAATGATCAAATTTTATTTTTTGTTTAAAAAGAGAATATCAAAAAGTTAGTTCAATACGCATATAGGAATAAAATTTGGCACCACTGTGTCAACTAAAAGGATTTTTAAGCAAGGCCTTGAAAACTGGTTGGGGAGGGGTGATGGTGGGTGCGGGGAGGCGATGTTTCAGTGTTTCATTGTGCGCAGCCACGTTGTGTGGCAGGTTGCCCAAGCAACCCCTTTCGGCAGCGACAACGACGTCGACACTCCATTAATTGAAGCCCCTGGATTACGGTAAATTGCATTGTCTCTCCATCTGAGCAGCCGCTGCGGGGGGTGTGTGGGAGAGAGGGTGAGAGGGAGGGAAGGAGGGAGCTGACGTGGCAGCGCATCAAATTGTGTACAAATCTTTATAATCCCTGATAATTTCGTTAATGGCTTTAATCACTTACTCGCAGCTCTCAGCAAAGGATTAGAAACGTTGAGAAATATTTCAGTTTGGCATTTAAAATTCAGTTTTGGTATTTAATGCTGAGCAAAGCAAAAGCACAGCATATTTTTAGGGCAGCCATTGCCAAATTGAATACGTAGCTCCTCCTATGACGAAGTATGCTTGTAAGGTCACACACACACACATACACACAAAACTCACACATATATACATATATATATACACATAAATATACATATACATATACATATACCTATGTACTAGTCGTATACCCAATTAGGCAGCTACAATTGTTGCCTCTCGCAACTCACCACGCCGCCACTGTGAAACTCAACACGAAAGTTGTGCTGTGTGTGGGTGAGGGTGAGGTGAAGTTTAAAGCTCTGCCAGTTGGCGGCAGCTATAAAAGCGCTGAGAGTGCGACTGGCGCCTCACACAAACCACAAACACCAACGGGGGAGTAGACGACGATGGCACGCTGGAACGGGCTGACGACGTTCTGGCAGCAGCTTTGCCGACGGAACTGCTTGCGAAGAGTGCTGGCGAGCAGGCAGCTGCCACTCGCTTGGAGCGTTGAGTTCGCCAGCTATCGCAAATATCGGAGAATTCTCTAAAGCTTGTCATGGGATTGGCGACATAATATCAAGGAGTCATTATATATCTACAAATATATATATAACTTCTGCTGTGCTTGCTAATTGTCTATTAAACAAAATTTGAACCTAAAGAATATCATAGCAACATCATATCAATTCATATCGATCTAATAACTATGATAAGCTGATTAACCATATATCCAATTAATCAACTAACGTGATTTTAATAGAATAAATGTATAATTATAAAATGTATTCAAATGGAATAAAAAGTACTTAAATTAAAACTATTGCAAGTGTTGTCTATTGAAACAGTTGAATTGTTTTTACTGCAAATTATTATTTGTAAGGTGACCTAACAATGAAGACTATATTTTGAAAATACATATTTTTGATTGATCTTTGATGAATTTGGATTTTAGCTAATTATTTTTTTGGGTTCTCATAATCATTGCTGCTTGTAGGAACTATATAGAGTGTATATGTTGAGTTACTTTTTTTTAAATTTATAATATTAATAATAATATAAAAATATTTTTTTTACTGGTAATGATTCTGATGAAATGCATTAAAATAATTGCAATGGAAACGTAGGCAAAAAAAAAAACAAAATTTCCATTTAAAAGTTCGAACTTTGCAAAACCATTTTTTTGTTATACCAAAAACACTAATCAGACTATTAACTGTTTAATAAAATATTGTTTATATGGTTTACGTCTTTAATATCAGCTTCAAAAAATTTATCTTTTATCAGGTGCTACTCAAGCAGGCGAGCAAGTAATAAAACCAGCAAACAGTAAACAATCAGAGCTTATTGAACTACCTACAAGTTGGCAAATAATCATGCCTACATTCCCTTGACACACACACACCCCTCCACCCACTTCCCCCTCCTAATACCCCTAAGCAGGTAGATAAAGTGGAGCGCTTAAAAGCAATCAAAAAACTTTAGCTGTACGCGTGCAGGCAACAAAAATTTGCATATGTCAACAAAAACAGAAACAGAAACAGGAGCAGAAATCGTTCTGGAAAACAATTTCTTTATTGCCGCAGCGGTGGCAGTGGCAAGAGGAGGAGGAGGAAGTACTGGAGCTGAGGTCAGAAGAGATACATTTGCCTGATGAAGTCGCCAGTTTGAATTGAAATGCGTAAATAAAAGCATGAAAATTGAAATGTTAATTACATGGCTCAGATGAGCGGATACACGAGAAGGCAGATATACAAACAGTAAACATATATACCAATATATATGTATATATAGATATGGTAAACAGTTTAAAATACAGTCGAGCAAGCTGTTTAGACATTGGCTAAGCAAACAAGGCTCACAGCGATCTGATTTGTTTGCCCAGCTCTCTTAATCAGACCAAGTTCTGAGCACTTTTTATTGAACCTGAGAGACCTTAGCCAGGGGCGTCACGCCGAGGGGGTGAGAGGGGGTTAAAATGCTGCGGCGTTAAAGCAAACAAAACGTGGTCTTTATTAACAATCGGAGCAGCTTTAGGGTGTGGTATATAAGTCACAACCCCTCTCCCTTCCAAACTGAAATTGTGCTCTTCATGTTGATGTTGATGAGGTGTGAATGTGAAAATGCCACCACGTTGCAGCCACAGTATTTTGTTTTATGCCACACACACACACACACACACAATGCTGCAGACACCACTCGAGGTTAATTGAATTTCTTTGGCGTCCTTGGCTGCCGTTTGCTGTCCTTTCTAGTTGTTGTTGTTCCTATTTGGGCACTAAATTGAAAACGTGTTTTTTTTGCTGCTTCTCGCTTCTAAGCTGGTTGAACATGGCCATAATGGTTATACCCAAAATGCAGTCATCATTTACCGCGTAATTAATTGAATCTGACTCTAATTGAAATGTTTTCGGCAAACGTAATTTGATTTATGAAAAAACAAGTTGTGGAATTTCTGGGTGCTAAACCAGACCTTAAATTTCGTATAGAATCGAAAGGGTGCCTTATGAAGGTCTTATAATCAGATAACATATTTATTATTAATTATCAGAATCTAAGCAAGACTTGACAAGATATCAAATATTTACTGTATAAATCGAAACGTGAAAAACTATCAAATTTTTAAGTGTTTATGGGCAATATCTAATCATCAACTCTCAATTGCCAATATTTTTGTCATATTCCCAAAATTGAGTTCTTTTTATCACTATTGCACATATACTTTCAAGATACTTAAATAAATATAAGAACACAATCCTCCCACAATTGCCTGGCCAATATTAGCGGCTTAGCATTCAAGAAATTTGAATACGCCAACATTTTTCAGTGTCACGTTTTTCTCGCGTTGCGCATTTTCGATTATTTTTCTTTTCCGTAATTTAATACCATTTTTTTCGTTCAAACGCAGTGGAAATTCAATTAAATGTAATCGCATCTATTTGCTATTTAGGCATGACTGATTGGAAGAAGAAAAAGAAAAAAGTAAAATTGAATAAATAGCTAAATAAACACGCACTTTGAAAATAAATGCTAATTTCTTTTTCTCTTGTTTCAATTGACACTTCAGCGAATAATAATACAAAATACAAAACTCGCAAGTGCGATTTTTTTCCTTTCCAAGTATTTCTTGCATATCCTTTCGAAGTGGAAGCACGTGCCATGAAAATCCTTTTAATGTGTCTCACAACTTCGAAATTCGATAAAAAACCAAAAATATTTTGGCCGAATTTTCTTTTTTGGTTAGTCTTATGTGAAGGGTGGTTGAGTGGATTATGGGTGGTTTTTAATAAATTTATGAACACGATATTTTGGGGGGTGGGGATAATTCTGCCCTGTCTTTGAGACAACTGCTTAAATGTAAGTTGAAGTCGCAGTCTATCAAGATTTATATCTTCTGCTGCAGACAGTATATACAAATAATAATTTTCAATACTAATTGACACAACTTTGTGGCAAGGACTTCATATTAAGTATCCGCAATAAAAATCTTAAATTTAACTGAAATATTACAATTATTTTTATATATTGTATTTTTCTTTTACTAATTTATTTATTTATTTTTTATTTCGATAACATTCTCATAATGAGTAGCTGAGCAAATTACAAATAAAAACGACACAACTTTGTGGCATGTACTTCTTAAACTTTCTGCTATTGCCGCAAAATTAAAGTAAGATAGAGAGAGAGAGAGAGAGGAGTAGAGAGTGCGAGCGGAGTGGAAGGTAGTGAGTGCTCATGAATTATGCGGCGCTAACAAGCCGCAAGTTGTCATAAAAATCGCAATCTGAACGGCAATTACCTGTTGATGGGCACACGCTAGTTTAACCCTCAATTACTGAGTAATGCCCAAACTCTGGTCCCAGGGGTGAAATCGAGACGACCACAGGCATTTGTGTGTGAATGCCTGAGTGTGAGTGTGTAAGGTGTGTGGGTGTGTGTGCCCCCAGAGGACGCATAAAAATTTGATTAAGTGAGGCTTCTGCTACTTCTGCCACTTCTTCTGCGTTGCAGCAAATTAAAAAACACTTGCACGTTGTATCAATTTGCAAATTTTATAAATCTTCATTTGCACCTGAGACGTGAGGAAAGGTCCTGTCGCGCATCCTGCGGCAGCCACAGGTGGTCGTTTGCCTTCGTTCTATGGCTTAAGGACTAAGCCGCACGGCGAGACGTGACTGCAGCACTGTGGCAAGGATTTGCCGCCGTTTATTTCTATTTATATATTTATATCTGCGATTTGCTTTGCTTGTGTGTGGATTTCATTTCCTTTATTTATATTTGCATGGCGCTCTTTTCAATTAACTAAAATGTCCTCAAATAGCGTCCAGTTCACGCCATTTGGCTGATTGTTTTTACACACGACTTTTGGTTGACCAAATGGCTATGAACCCATTTTGGGGTTCATTGTCCATTTTTAATTTCTGTAATGCTTTTTTGCTTGTCTTTCTTGCTGCTGGTGCTGCTGCTCTTTGCCTGAGTGCACTCGAGACCTGAGCAAGAGGACACTTTGTAGTAGCTTTTAAGAAAATTATACAATTGCATTATGACGCCGCATTGACCAGCCAAGTGCTTCAAAATATAAATTGATGCGCATTGTCCTCGGCTGGCTCCAGCGGCAGCATCAATTTGTCCTTGCCATTGCAAAGTTTAAATTTCATCCATATATCAAACGCATCAAACGGGGGGCCCGACAAATGCCGCCCACTGTGTTGGCCTCCCACCAAAAAGCGCAGTCAGCACTGAGACTGGGTTTGAGGCTCGGCGAGTTGTGTATTACAAATCGCTCGACGGGGCGGCCAAAAGAGGAGGTGGGACATAGGACGCAGGACGATTGTCAGCCGATTTTTTGGACGGTGGGTGGCATAATTTATGGCACTCGTTTCAGTTCGAGTTGTGCGCTTCGCTGCGGTTATTAAAATGCTCAATGCTCTTACTCAAACCCAACCTGTGCTCTCTAAACTCCAACTCCGATTGAGACTTCAGTTCCCCATTTGCTGTCAGACAACACACAAAAAGTGTAGCATACTTGCCGGCGCCGCGTAATGGCAACTCAAGTAGCGACAACAGCACACATGCACAGTGGTTCAAAAGCTTGGCATTTCAAATTTGAGCAAATACTTTTTTTTTACTTTAACTGCATTTGCTCTATTCTGGTGCACATATTTTTACTACTTAAGATGCAGAAAATATCGAATACATTTTATGTTTGCTATCAAATTGCCAACCAAAGTTCTGTCGAGAAATTAAATAAAATTATTTATACATTATTTACAAATTTTCGCCATTTGCCAGTCTATTTTTAAATCCATATAACTCAAATATATATTTTTTCAGTCCATTTTCAGCCCACTGTGCGTGCTGTTGTCGTCTCAGCTTTCGCTCTTGCATGATAATCAATAAAATGTTTTGGCATTTACTTTCATTGTTTGCTGCTGCAACGCCCATTGAGCCACGCCCACGCCCACTTTCCGGCTCAAGCTCGAGAGCTATTTGCATATTGGAGAGTCGCATTTTAGAGTGGCAAAGGCATATTGCAGGCTTTATGTCCTGTCGTCGTCCCATCACCGTTTCCACATCGTGCTCAAGTCCTTTGCACCGGGCGTGCCTTGCGAATTGTTTTACTGTCGACGTTCATTTGGGTTGATGGCTGCCACTGCCTGCCACCGAGGACAACATGAAAGTCGCTTAATCTACTTAAATGTCTTTGAATTTAGAATCTTTAGTCGCTGTCTCCCTCGGAATGAAATTCGCTTGCCTAAGCACATTTTGTGCCGACGAGGGCGAGAGACGATCGCCTGGCGTTATTAACATGGATTTATGGCATATCCTTGCGATGACTTAAAGCCGCTATTAGCGTCCAAAGTTGTAAACAAGTTGTCGCTAACTGAGTCTGCCAGCCATCCAATGACAATCGAGCTCAGCTGCACAAGGCAACAAAGCAGAAAAACGCAAATTTCTATTTGCTGCAAAGGTAGCATCAGCATCAGATAATTTCAATTAAAAATGCCTTTCAATAGTCGTTGTCGTTGCTGGCAACCCTGACGGAAGCCTTCTCATTGATGTCCTTGTTGCCGTATCAGCAGTTTAAAATCAGTTGCAAGAGGGGCGGGTCAGGGGGGTTGAGGCTGTCGCTTAATTGAGTTTCGCTTTGACGGCAAACCGCATAAAAGGCGACTTTTAAGTCTTCACATGCTCAGCAATTAAAGTCAATGTCCTCGCCACGCTTCAAAGCTGAGAAATTTAATATTCCCCTTAATGAGCACAAGCTGAACACAAAAGCGGAACAAAAACAACTTTTGTGGTTTCTTCAAACAGCAACTGACCATAGCTGCTGTGGCCCCTAGATGAAAGATATATAAAATAATTGTGAATGCTTTAAAAGCTTACAATTTCCAAGGTCAACTAGTTGGATTTTGGCAAATTACTGCTCAATCTTGCAATGATGACGAAGATCGAGCAAAAGAAGACTCTTATCGAGAAGATAGGTTAAGTCACGTAAGAATATGACTCTCATTAATGTCAATTCTTATGGGTATGCTGAAATATGTTTTGGTATGCTACGGGTTCATGTACCAGGAACAAAAAACTTGGAACAAATTGGGCTGAATGAAGTGAATACGTAAAGAGTTAGTTTTGTACTGACTTATTGAGTAAAACTGCATGATTTATATACAAGATTCTTAGACGATATTGTTTGCTTTGGACTAGTTTTACACTATTTACAAGTTGACCTAAACAATCAATAGTTATCTATGCGCTTACAAATACCATGTCTTAATAATTGTTTAGATTCCTCAAGTGAAGTTACATGTCGGATATTATTTACACTTCCAACATAGACATTCCTAAGTTTAAAAAAATAATCTTCATAATAGAGTCAATAGAGTCTCATGATAACCTATTGCTAGTCAGCATATACAAGAAGTTTTCACTTTTGGTCTTTTGAAATTCAAATTAAATATTTCAATAACTTTTCTAGTCTTGTGTAATCACATTTCTTACTTGTATACATATATATATCCAATTCAGGTTCACTTCATTTGCTCGCCCAGTTGAGGCAGTTTTGCAACCCCATATTGCACAGATTTACAATTTGCTATGGGCAGTTTAGGGGTATAAATAAATGTACATATATCATAAAGTTATCAACTTGATGTTGACGAGCTTGTCGTTGTCGTTGTTGTTGTTGTTGTTGTTGTTGTTGATGACGCTGCAAACAAATTTTCGCAGTTAACAAAGGACTCGTCGCTTCTGTTGGCATTTTGTTGTTGTCGTCGTCGTCCTTCGCATTCGCCACGCTCTTTTTGAGAGAGAGAGAGAGAGTCAGAGGGAGTCAGGGAGTCAGGACATCACTGAGCCGCCAGTCATTTTGTCTGCTTGTCTGTCCGCTTCGTCCGCCGCCTGTCTGTCATCGCCTCATTCAGGCTCGTGATGCTTGATGGCAGTATAATTGATGCACTCGAGCGTAAGTGATTAGATTCATTATGAGGCCGAACAGGCGACGCCAATGGCAACACACCACAAGCAGTGGCAGCCACATTGGACTGGGTGCTCAGGTGTCCGACGGACTCAGTGAAGCAATTCAAAATGTTTCAAATCGGCCAAATAAAGTAACTTTGAAATTAAACTCACTCGCTGCTAGGCGGCCAAATGATGTGTGACAGCATTTTTATTGCCCAAGCCAAGAAACCGAAACAGCAGCGGGTGTAGGGATATAGGTAGATGTGGCGGGGGTAGGGGTAAAAGGCAACGCACGCCAACATTAATCAAGACATTCTACACAACTGAGATATACACAGAGTATTTATGCATTTTGAGGGTAAAAGTAAAAAAACAGCAACATAAAAAACTGAGAGAAGAAAACTCATAAAGAGCCGACACACGCCGGGGCGCAAAAGCATCGCTTCCGGTGTGTCGCCCCGTTGTACGGGGATGGAGTATTAGGGGTAGAGAATGAGGGGGGTTGGGGCAGCATAAAACGTGTGTGCATTCTAGCTTAAAATAAAGTTGCAGCTCTGCCACAGGCAGCTATGGCTGGGCAACGTTGGCTTTTGTTGTTGGCACTTTGGCTTTTGTGTCGTTATTCATTGTGTTCACGTTTGGCAAAATATGAATGTGTTTGTGAATGAATGAATGTCCTTAATGGATGCGAGTGCCAGCGACGATGGGGTTGCCACTATCCAGCAAATGGGCATATGCTAATTAAACAAGCATAAAATGCTGCGAAAGTGCGTGGAGTGAAATCTATGCAGGCGTATACAAAACTTAGCCAGTTCTAAGCTCTTTTCATATTTTCTTAAGGAGTTGGAATGAGAGCAAAAAAGCAAGCCTAAATAGTTGTCAATATTTTATAATAATATACAACTCATTATTGTTTGCTCTGATATTTATACAAAACAGAAATCTTCTCAATAAATAATTTTCGTATGCCAAATCTGCGCAGAAATCTTACTGCCTGCGCTGGTATCGATTACATCCAGTTAAATAGATGGCTTAAGACACACATACATTTATCCGAGAGTCTGAGAACTAATAACAGGCGAAAACAACTTGAATCCTACTCTGGAACCCCCACACAGTCCCCTGCCTCAACATATACGTGCCACGGTCTCATATCTGTGGCGCTTCCAGCTATTTGCACACAAACAAAAATAAATATTAAATCTCTTGGCTGACGAAAGTGAAATCGAAATCGTTTTGTGCCACACAGAGAGACAGATACCCACCCATTTATACACACACACACACACACATACAGAAAGCCACACACCCCAAAACCAGACAGGTTTCGGTGGCACGCGCTTATCGAGCCCAGAGCAGAGCAGCGTTTAGTTTTGTGATTGAGTGGGTGGACGTGTGGATTGACAGGATGAGTCTGCTAAATCAACAAGCAGTCGTCTCCATGTCCAACTCACATCCTGCTGACCAACCTAAAACTTTATTTGCAGCATATTTTTTTTGATTTTCTTTTTTTGGCACTCGAAAAACTTTAAAGCCGCTTTCGGTTTAGTAATTAAAAACGAAAGCCTTTTTTGCTGTAATCAGTAATCCATAAGCAGAGACCACCCTCCAAGTGAATCAAGCAGCGAAAAGCCATACATCATACCAGGATGCGCCACGGGGAAACCCAACAAAGATGACAACGCTAAAAGGCGGCAAAAGTTATTTTGTAATTAGTGCACAACCAGCAAAAGTTACAACAGCAAAAGCAACGGCAACAACAACAATGAAATTGAAGACGACTTTTGGGCGCCAACGCTGCACTAATTACCGCTGACATGCGCTTCATTCCCGTTCCCGCTCCTGTTGCCGTTCCCGTTCCCGTATCCCTGTTCCTGCCACCAATCCCAATCCTACGCCTGTCGCGCCTGTCAACTCAAGTTTGACACTTTTTTCGCACAATTTATGAGCTCAGGGGTAGCGACCACGCCTACTTATTAGTGGTACAGTGGTTGCCACTTAAGTTGCAACTTAATCTCTGTAGCATGTAGCATGCCGTCTTGCTGTGCTCCGCTGCTCCGCTGCTCCGCTGCTCCGTGATTTATTTATTTATTTTTTTTAAGTAAAGAAAAAATGTGAATTAAGTTAAGTTTACCACAGTTACTCAGAGGTTTCATGTATATAAATAAATAAATAATAATAATAATATTAATAATAATATAATAAATGAAATTAAAAGAAAGTTATTGGGCATTCGGCGGCAGATTAAAAAGTTTCTGATTTAATTTCTGATTTCCTCTGAATAAGTTTTTCTTAATTCAAGTTCAGATATTTCGCTAAAGGGCATTTTGCTTGTCTTTATCTTTTCTATCTTTATCTTTCACGATTTCTTTCATTATATTTATCGAAATCTGTCTCTTTCAGCATTTCATAGAAATTTAAAAATATTTAATTTATTTATATTCTATTTAATTTTAGTCTCATATTTTATTAAATTATATTTATTATATATATTTATTATATATATATATATGTATATTATAAATATTATTAATATTGTAAAATCCGATTTTTATTAGCTCTGATGCCCACTGTGCTGGCCTGCTGGAGTGACACTTGAGCCGCAGCCGGGTCTGCCACTTAGTTTAGAGTTTTATGAGCGCAATTCGATTATTCTTCATTTATGTCAATCAATGTGATTTTTGTTGGATGCTTGTTGGCTGTTAGGCCCAGGATGCGCATCCTTAATCGCCCTGTTTTAATAGTAGTAAAGCGGAACACACAGGCTGCCCAAAAATTTGGAAATTTAATATGATAGCTGATGATAAAGTTGTTTCACTTGTTGTTGTTGCTATTGTTATTGTTGTTGTTGTTGTTGTTGATGTCGACGCCACGTTGTCTCTGAAGTTGTCGGCTGTCTGGCTGACAGTCTGGCCGGCTGTCTCTCACTGCTTCCTGGTCATGTATCCTTTTTGCCAACGTTATGGAAAAAATGTGAATATCCTTTTGCGGCTCTGACTGCCGTTTTGTTGATTTTCATTTCATTTCCCCAGTTGTTGTAGCTTGTTGTTGCTGTTGTTTATTTCGCTTTGCTGTTTACATCCGCAACTTTATTATAGCTTTTGGCTGAGTTGCAACTGTTTGACTGTTTGCTCTATGCTTATAAGGGTTTTGCCAATGCGTCGTATTAGCAACATAGCCAAGGGGAGGAGGATGGGGGCAGTGCTGCTTTGTTACTTGGAAGTGAGATGAGAACTCTTAGAGCCATGAGTTTTTATAGATTATGAATTATTTGCTTGGGCTTGGGAAATGAGGCAGTTGCTCAAGGTTTGTTTAGATAATTGGCTATTTTTAGTGGAAGTCTGAGATACTATGGAAGAAATTTAATACAGAAACACTTACACACAGAAATATCTGCACTATTTTTAAGCTCCAAGTGACCACGCTCAGGTTTTAGTAAAGACAATTTAAGTGCAGATAATTATTTACCTACTATATGCAAATTCCAAACTAAGGCATTTATTTTACGATAATTTCATGTGTTTTTATATTAATACAATAAAAACGTTTGCAAAAATAAGGACAAATCTCATAAAACGAAAAAAATCGGATAATTTGCCATGACAAATTATCCTATTACACCAAACTTTATAGACTTGTCACAAAGCTCCAATGTAATTCGGAAAAGTCTGTCATTAGTTATGCGAAAATGAAGTAAATGTCCACGTAGAATAACAATATATTAAATTGCAGGCATCTCATTGATTTAGACGGAAAACTGAGCTTACCATTCAGCTGGTCAATCAATAATGAACAATGAGTGATTTCTGGCCAATGGACAATAAATTGTGCAACATAAATCGTGAGCATTCAAAAAAAAACTGAACTCAACGTGGGTGAGATAGAAAAGCGATTGAAAGCAAACAAAAGCAAAATATTCAAAATGGCTGACACTTTTGCGTAATACATATGTATAATGGCCATATAGACACGCTGGTATTTTGCGTCTATATGCCAAACTGGCAAAACAACGGAGCTGTGGCCTGGGCAACATGTTAATAGCATTTCATGCACCACTGAGATTCACATTGTTCGCATGCCTGGCAACAGTGGTATATAGTAGATATATAGGTATGCGGAGGAGGTGATTGCTGATTGGTGCATGCCAGCCAGGTGGTTTGCCCCCACTCTCGCTGTGCCACAGAATTTGCTACTGTTGCCAAAACAACCCTCGACCAACGGAATTCCTGCACATCGTTCAAGGCTGAGCCTGCGCACTACTCACCTCACAAGCTTTTCACCACACTAATGCCATCCCTCTTGCACACGTCTGTGCGTGGACGCATTTGTTAATGTTGTTGCTGCTGTTGCTGTTGTTGCCGTTGGTGAGCATAATCTGGACCAGGGCATCTTGCTGGCTGGCCAGACAAGAAGGGCAAATGCTGCAAAGGCGTTAGTTTCACTTCGTGCGTTGTCCTGCTGAGGCCAAAGCAAGCGCCGCAGCGTTAGTGCCAGTGAGTGTGACCAGTATACAGTGACTATAACTAGATATACATATATATATATCTACTATATATATCGATTTATAGTTTAGCTAAATTTTACTACAGAAATTGCTCTCGAAAATCACTTAAAAATCGTCTTGAAACTGTGAAAATTGCGTGGATAAAAAACCATTGCGTTGAAAACCACGCGTTTCATTCTTCCAATTCCAGTTGTCGAAAATTTCCAGTGTATATACCAAGAGTAGCACAGCCCTACACCCCCACATTCCCACCCCCACCCCACAACGAATATATATAGACACAAGTGTATATAGCTTCCAGCTGCAGGCTGAGATAGCTGCTTATTTACCACTGGCATTTTCTATCGCATTCTGGCAACGCCAACTGATTTTCTGGCATTGTCTGATCCTCGCCGTGGTCCACGGCTGACTTGACTGCCGCACAGTCTTCAGACAGAGTTGAACGCGGATCATTCCCACATCGTCCTCGTCGTCGTCGTCGTCGTCGTCGTTGGTCCGTTCGAGACTCCCGCCGGGGTCGTCGTCGTCGTCGTCAACTCTGTCTGAATGTTGTCGCGTCGGCTCCATAAAAAGCCGAACTTTTAGTTTTGCAATTAGTCTCAATAATTATTTCTTAAATTTTTTTTTGTCGGGCGTGTGTTGCTTAGAAATCGTGAGCACTTCTATAACTCTATTTAAATACTTCAACATAACCTTAAATAACCCCCATTTCTTAACTTACATAACCTTTAAAATATATGTGTATACAAATTGGCATCGCTTGTTCTTTTTCCAGCGTTTCGTGTAATGTGTCAATCTTCTATCTGCATATATATATAATCTGTGTACCTTATTTGTGATATTATAACCAAAAAAAAAAAAGAAAAGAAATTAATTTAAAATATTACAATTTTGTTGCATAATATTTAATTAACATATAAATAATAATTTATAAAACCAAAATACAACTATAAAACGAGCAAAACTATCACGTTAGCTGTTTTTTAACGTTACGTTGGATTACGTTAAGCGATTACATAATCGAGAACAGCGCCAGAATGGATTACGCAATACTTGTGGGCAACGTAAGTGCGAAAAAAACTCAATCAAAGGCCAAATGAAGAATTCTCTCTATTGTCAGTAAATAGCTATTGATTTTTTCTATATTTAGTTGGCAAGAGAAACTTTGCATTAACTGAATATAGTACAGGAAGTTTTCCAATTATGTTGTTGCAGAATAGCCTAATTCAAATATATGTTGTGTTTTTCTTTGACCTTTAAAGAAAAAACGAAATAATGATAAGAAGTAAGTAAGTAAATAAATTAAATAAAAAGTCCATTTCTTAGCTTATATTCAAGCTAAACCCAATCGAAAATATATATCTAAAAATGCAAAACTTGAACTCAAAGCAACAAAAGGAAATTCTGAAAGTATGTAACTAGTATTCAAAGTCAAATAATATCTTTTATAATAAATAGTTTTCTAGTTTAAGAAAAATCACAATGTAATCTTTAAGTCTAGCTAAAAAAGAGAATTAATAATATCTCAGAATACTTTTTAACATTGAAATATATTTGCCTCATTTTCGAAACTAATTATGAATATTATAATAAGGTGCTTCGAAAAGAGCTCTTTTCAATCTTCACAATCCCGATTCGTGCCTATACACATATATATATATATATGTATATATTTCTCAACCCAAAGTTCTCATACCAACCCCGCCGTCAAACCAATCTCAGTTCGCCGTTCGTCTCAGGCTATTAACTGCCAGGCAAATTTATGAACGTAAGCCGCTTAACAAATGTCCTGGCAACATTTGCAACAACGAAAACTGACGACAAATGTGGCAAATTATGATATTTTGTAGGATTTTCTTATCAGCAGCCAAACACAGACACTCGTCCGCAAAACAGAAATACATTAATAATGTTGCATCTCTTTTTGGCAGGCACTGTGAAAATGCATCAACTTTTTGGCAACAACAACGAATAACTACAACAAATATTAAATGGCGTCCAACTGAAACTTCTCCCCACTGAATCAGCACCAGAATCAGAACCAGAACCAGAACGAACCAACCAAAATTGAGTTATCAAATTTGTTGTTGGCTGCTGCAAATTAGCCGCCTGTGGATTCGACACGCCCAACAACAAAAAAAAAGTCGTACAGCGGTAAGCCGCCGTGAAGTTGGCTACAAAATATTTATGCGCACAAGCGATAACAACAACAACAAGTGAACAAAAACAATAAAGTCCAACAACAACAACCAGCAGCAGCAGCAGCAGCAGCAGCATCAACATGAAGGGCTTGACGGCGTTTAAGGAGAAGGCGACGGGCGTTTTCGGCGGGTGAGTAGATCCAATCCGTGTATTATGATAATCACACTGTGCAACACAATTTTCTACACAAGCTTGAATAAATCCTTAAATTATATGCGAAAAAGTTACATTATAAAATATACTTGTATCTAAATAGTGGGTTCAATAAATATAAATAAGTCAAGAATTTTCTTTTTAATATTTTAATTCATAAATAGGAAAAAGTTGCATTTCAAAAATATGAGTGTTCGATAAAATTGTATTCCACATGGAAAAACCTTTCAGTATAAAATATCAGTTTATCCAAATCTAAAAAGTAGATGTAATAAATATAAATAAATCCACGTTATCAGTTTTATATCTTTAATTAGTTTACTTATCAGACTTTAAGATAAATAAGTTTTCTTCTTCTGCACTTATTAATGATATTCTGTCCTCTACAATTTTGTAGCACAGTGTTCAAATGCTGAGTGTGCAATATGCCGAGACTGAAATATGAATGCAATCAAAAGATTTTGTACAAAAAATCAAAATTTAATTTAACGCAACGCTGATCAGCTGAAACGCACACCACTGTGCACAGTGGTTGCTTGAACTTGACCATGCAAAGGCTAATGGGGTGTGGGGAAATATGCTGAAGTACTTAGCTATAAATATATATGTATAGTGAGAGCTTTGGAGGCGTCGCGAAAGTTGGGGCACGTGTCGCCGTCTCGCGTTGTGGCGCGTCGAGAAGTTTATAAAAATTATTGGCATGCTTAACAAGTCATTAAAGTCGCCCAGTTGCAGTCAGTCAGCCTGTCTGGCTGTCCGACAGTTGTGGCATGCCGAGACGTACACGGGATGCGTCGCACCGTTGGCTCAGGAATTCCGTGCACGTTGCCAGCATGCGGCACGTGCTGCTTGAAGCGGCAGCTCGGCAACAGATCCTTCACACAACAATAAAAGAGTCATGAGCATATTGGGCGAAAAACAGGACAAGTGCGTGAATTTCTGGTATGCAATTTTATGGGCACGTCACACACTCATAGAGAGAGAGATAGAGAGAGAGACAGAGAGAGACAGAGAGAGAGAGAGAGGGACAGAGAGCACTCACACTTTTGTACATCTGATTTCTCAAGGACCTTGAGCGCAAATTAGAAATTGGAACAATAGGTAAAAACGATTTCGTTGCCATTAAGGAATGTCTCTGTGTGTATGTAATGAAGAAGAAGAAGAGTGTTGCATACCAACGAGCGTGTTTGAAATTGAAAAGGCTGCACGCAAATGAAATTGATTTTTACGAGCCCATTCAGCGGTTGCCAGCACAACAGGATCTGCCGCTGACGGTTGAGCTGTCTGCTCAAGTGGCACTCGAAACGCGCCTCGCGAAGAGATATTGAAATGCGTGAAAACTTCATCTTCTTCTTCGCACAGTACTTCTCGCCATTGTTGGTTGGAAAATGAAATTAGAATTGTCAGCTGTGAAATACGAAGCATTCGCAAGAGTCGTCGTCGTGTCGCTGACAAGCCACCAACTTGCCAAGTTAAACAGTTGCCCCCATTTTCTTGCTTTACCCACAATTGGCCGACTAATGGGCGCGCTTTTGTGGCCAAGTTAAAGCCATGCCAACTGGCAATTGCCAACTGGCAACTTGAACTCGTCTTCGAAGACAGCGGCGCCAGTTAGCTATAATCTATGCGGCGCCAAAAAGTCTGCAACATTTTTACTGACAATCAAATGCGCCAAACAAGTGGCTGAAAAACTTGCGCAATAGTTTACTAAAGGCGCCGAAAAAAAACGAAAGCTAAAAAAAAGCAAAGTTCAGAGCACGAAGAGTATGTACCCTAGTAATATATCAAAGAAATTTATAAATATGATTTACATATTTATTTAAATTAAAATAATTGCATTTGACTCTTAAGTCCAATAAAAATCATTGCTTCTTAATTTTGGCATGGTAGATTAGAGCTTACCAACTTAAAAGTAGTCCAAAAAGTTCTAAACTTGGTTTAAGATGACTGTAAAATCTTTTTAGGAAAGAAAAATTCTTTATCTTATGAAAATTAACACATAAACCAACAATATTAAAATATATATATATTTTGAATTTATATCTTCAATAGTATTTATGTCTTTAATAATTTGGAGCTTCGCCAGTCTTTCGCATCTTCATAGGGCATTCAGTTGATCTCTAAATCTTGTATTATTAGATATGTATTTTATTTTCCCCTTTATTATCTAGAAATTAGAAGTGAAATTATAAAGAATAATTTCTTGTAAAGAACTAGATATTCGGTCCATTAAATCGCATCCTTATTATAGCAATCGCTGGCCATTTCAATGCCATTGACAAGCATTGTGACAAAACTCGGATGTTCAAATAGCGAAGTAATATGTGTATGCGTATGTGTGTGTATCCATAAATAGCGCATAAAATTGGCGTCAGACGAGCCGGCATTAAAGTCGGTCAAGGCGCAAGGAGAATGAAGCACGAGAAGACTACAAGGAAGACAAGGAAGCTGCGTGACCAGACGAGGGTAGCTTTGGCGGCAGACATTTGAGTTATGTGACAAACGGCGACGAAACTCTGAAGTTGCCCTTTTTTTTTGTTTGCAGTAGTTGTTGTTGTCCACAGTAGGAGTGTGGCTTGTTTGCTGGTGGCTGCTTATTAGTTTGTATTGCGGAGCGTTTGTCTGGATATTTATGAAGAGAAATGCCAGAGTCGAGGCAGAAAAAAAGGCAAAGTTCTTAGATGAGGTTATCAATGTTGATGTGTCACTTAGCCAGGGTTAATGTTGGATTGCCTTAGTCCCCTAAGCCATATCGCCTTACATTAAGTCACACACAAACACACTCACACTGTCATCAATCAGCTGCTGTGTCAGCTGCTTGCAGACAGTTAAACGCTGACCTTAAGCCACAATCAGATTTAGTAATGGAGAGAAATCAAATTGAAAGACATTTGAAAATCACTACCTGGCTGCCAAAATCGACTTTAAATGTCGCCCCTGTCGCTCAGCTATCAGCACTTAATAAAATTGAATTCAATTTCAATTGGATGACTCTGTTTTCAAGCCGCCATCCCCAAAAAACCGCAAATGCCTCTGGGAAAACAAGTCGCAGTGGGGGAAATTTTTGTGTGCTGCTCTAACAAGCTGAAAATATTTGTGTTTTCACGCCCCTTCTGACCAAATGCCAAACTTACCTGTTGCTGACTGTCATCTAATTGGCTTGAGTTATGTCCTTTCTCTGGTTCCTTTGCAGCATCAAGCCGAATATGGAGAAATTTGAAATATCGCAGAGCTACCATGGCGGACACGGTGGCTACGAGGAGATGGAGGGCGGCGAGCAGGAGGGACGCGGCCCCGGCGGTGGACATGCCTACGACGACGACCGACTCGACTCCCCAGCCTCCCCAGCCTCCTTCGAGGAGATCGAACGCCCGCCGCTCCGCAAGATCGACAAGTACTGCAAGGCGCAGTGTCCTTGCATGCCGGCCCGTTACACCATCGCCACAATGGCCTGCGTGGGATTCATGATAGCGTTTGGCATGCGTTGCAACATGTCAGCGGCCAAGCTCAAGGGCGAGCACAATGGGGTAAGCTCACCAAATTATGAAAGAGTTGCACGGAAGTGCAAGCATCTCGAATCCTGAAGAACTTAAAACAACTTTAGCAAAGATACAAATAATAATCAATTGATTAAAAACATATTTTTATTATAATCTACTACTTAAACAAAGTGAATGTGTCTTATTCCATTTGCTTTAAATATTTTTAAAGTTACAAGAAAAATGTCTCATTTTAAATAAAAATAAGTTAAAATTCCATTTAAAGGGTCTTCAACAAGAAATGAGACTTGGAAAGGGGAATCAAATTTGCTTCATTTGATGGCAAAGCTGTTGTCAATTCAAATGTGGATGTGAGTGTGTTTTGGTGTGTGTTTGGGTGTTTGTGTGCGTGTTCACATCACTCAAAAGTCACACAATGCCACGCCCACACACACACACACATAAATAAACAGAATTTTCGCTTGTTAATAAAGCCCCGCGGCATAAATTTTAATGATTCCAAATTTTGCCCCGTTCTGCGCTCCTCTCCTCCCCACTCTCATTCTCCTTTATTCTCTCTCTCTCTCTCTCTCTCTCTGTTTAGCATGTCTTTATGAACTGGACGGTGGCTGTGGAAAGCCATGTGGACTCATCCTTCTTCTGGGGCTATCTGATTACACAAATACCCGGCGGTTTTATTGCATCCAAGTTTCCGGCGAACAAAATCTTTGGGCTCTCGATTGTGAGCTCCGCCACGATGCATCTCCTCGTGCCGTTTGCTATGACAAAGATGCATGGCCATGTTGTGATTTGTGTGCGCGTGCTGCAAGGACTTTTTGAGGCAAGTATCCAAATTCCAAATTCCAAATCCAATTCGATTTCAGCAGATCAAAGCTAAGGATTACGCAAAGGGTAGTGGTAGGTATAGGGGTGGCGGGGTGGTGACTGGAGAAGGGTGCGTGTAGTGGAAGGATTTTGCTTTATGATAAAGCAAATATGTGAAATGAAAACATGCCCTAAGCGGGTTGGAGTAAGCGAATGTAAAGTAACCAAATAGTGACAAGCAGACAAGATAAGCAGATACCCTGTAGTATTTGAATACAGAAAATAAACATAAATTGATATATGAGCTCTTCTTTTCATTTGAGAACAAGTTAAATAACTTCTAAACAATTAGCTGAAATAAAATATAACATCAATTTTTTAGAGCTTGAGCAAAAATAATCAGACTCTTAGATAGACAAAAAGGCGGACAGATGAAGCTTAAGAGACACAGTTTGTCGCCCTGCTAAAGAATAAATTTTAGTCTAATATCTAAAAAAGTTTGCTTGATGTTGTTACATACATGTGCACAATTCTAAAACAACCTTCACACATTCAAGTACAGGGTAAAATCATAACAAAAGCATTTATTTTAATGCGATTTCTTTGTGTTTGTTTTTTTTTATTTGGCAATCTTTTCTGAGCATCCATTTTTGCAACCATATCCATTTCTACAGGGCGTTACATATCCGGCTTGCCATGGCATTTGGCGGTTCTGGGCGCCACCCATGGAGCGTTCCCGTTTAGCGACGTTGGCCTTCTCCGGCTCGTATGCGGGCATTGTTGTGGGTCTACCCTTATCCGGCCTGCTGGCCGGTGCCGTGGGATATCAGGCGCCATTCTATGCGTACGGCATCTTTGGCATTATCTGGTATATGTTCTGGATCTGGCTGTGCTTCGAGAATCCACGTAAGCATCCCGCAATTAGCATACCGGAGTTGAAGTACATTGAGAAGTCGCTGGGGGAGTCGGCAAATCCGACGATGCCATCATTCAAGACGACTCCGTGGGGCCAGATGGCGCGCTCGATGCCCGTCTATGCGATCATCGTGGCAAACTTCTGTCGCTCCTGGAACTTCTATCTGCTGGTGCTCTTTCAGTCCTCGTTTCTCAAGCACAAGTTCGACTTTGAGGTGCAGGAGGCGGGCTTTGTGGGCTCGTTGCCCCATTTGATTATGACCACGATTGTCCCCTTTGGCGGCATGCTGGCTGATCATCTCCGGAAGAATGGCATCATGTCCACAACCAATGTGCGTAAACTGTTCAACTGCGGCGGCTTCGGCATGGAGGGATTGTTCTTTCTGGTCTTGGCGCATTCCGAATCGCCGGTAAGTAGTATAATTCGATATAAGTTAAGTTGTCTGCGGTAGCAGTTATAGTTGATGTGATTTTCCATAATATTAATGATACCTACTAGAACTTATATAACTGATAATTCTTATATAGCAGCGTACAATCACATATATCTATATCACTATTGAAAATAGTAAATTTAAGATATATCCTTCGAAACTTTGCAAGATATATTTTTGCATAGAACTTTTCCGAGCCATTTCACTCAACCTAAGAGTATGCTTTTTATCCCACCGATAAGGAATAAATCTTTTTGATCTGTTAAAGATATGATACCATCTCTATAAATTATTAAGTGAGCTACAAGCACTTGACATTAAATATTTAATAATTTGTTTATTTGGAAATTGATTTATATAATATTATCAAATTATTTGGTGCTTATAGATTGGCGCCATGTTTGCCCTGACTTGCGGTGTGGCCTTCAGCGGATTTGCCATCTCTGGCTATAATGTGAATCATTTGGATATCGCGCCACGTTATGCGAGTATATTGATGGGTCTCTCCAATGGCATTGGCACCCTTGCTGGCATCATTGTGCCCTATGCGCTGGACGGGCTCATCCAGGCGAATGTAAGTGACGATGAAATACATTTTGGTAAGCTCAAAATCCCAAAGTTGACTTTTGTCTTCAGCCCAAAGGCTGCTGGACTACGGTATTCACGTTGGCCGCCTGTGTTCATCTGATTGGTTGCACTTTCTATGGCATTTTTGCCTCCGGCGAGCTGCAACCCTGGGCCGAACCGCCGCCCGAGGAGCAGAAGGTGTGGGCACCGCCACCGGGCGCCATAACCAACGATGATCCCAGCCAGGCGGGCTTGATGGGCACATACATGAAGGAGACCGCATTCGTAAGTCACGCAATGTTTTTTTTTTATACACAGTGCAAAAAACTGTTCAGATTTTATGTTTATCATCATTTATGATTGGGAAATTGTAAGTGAAAAATTATGATTCGTATTGATTGGTTTTAAATAAAATATGCACTTAAAAAAACTAATTATTTGATAGAAGTAACTTTTGAATTGGATAAAACGCCTCTTAATTTGTTTACACAACTTAAAGATCTTATAGCTATAATAGAAATAGAATATTGCCATAAAATGTGTAAATATTAAAAGATACATTTTCATTTGTCGCTGTGTATTGTTACGCAGGGCGCACCGGAGTACACTGAACAGAGTCAAATGCAACAATCGAATGCCATTAGCTACGGCGCCACTGGCCACGTGGCAAACAATCCATTTGCAATGGCACAGAGTGCACCCATTGTCGAGGAACCCGCTCAGCTCTCGTATGGTGGCAACGCGAATGTGGCAACTCCCGGCTATGGCTACGACTACACGCAAGGACAATTGCCACCGGAGGCGGGAACAACAACAACGACAACAACAAATCCCTACGAGCAGCAGTCCTATCAACAGCAGTAAAACCAAACGACTCAAACGCTGATTAACTGATATAAACGTAGCTTTTAGTTGTAGTCACAAAAAATGGGAGAAAACAAAAAAACAAGAAAACAAAATCGAAATTGTTTTGACGTTTATTGTTTGTTACTGATGGGGTTGAATTGTGTATAAGGATATAAGGATACACACAATATGAGAGACATATATATATTCTGTTGCCGAGTCTAACGAATTTCTATTATAACAGCAACAACATCATCACTCACAACATCAGATGAAGACACCAACACTAACACTAACACAATGAAACTATGTACCTAACAGAGCAACTACATATATAGATACACAATGCATTATGAAAGTATCGTTCAACTTGGCGGTAAACCAACCAACGAACAAAACAAACAAAACAAACAAACAAACAACACAAATCACATAACAAATCTATAGCCTAATTATAAGCGTCGCTTTCGCGAAACTTCTATTTACAAGCTCCAGAAATGCATACGAAAATTTAGCAAAAAATACATAGTATAATACTGATAATATTTGACATTTGTGTATATCATAAACAGACATAATCCAGGCACGCAGCACGTCTCAAACCGTTATGAAATTATATTATTATTATTATTATTATTATTAATTATCAATAATAACTAAAATATACCTATATAGACACTATATAGATGCGTATTACATAAATATACATATTTAGCGAAAAATTGTTGTTAACTATGCAAGTAAACAGAAAACTGCAAGTTTTATTACCATTGATGATATTCTTCTGTGTATGATAAACACCCGGCTCTAAATGTCATTTATGTCTAAGCATAAGCACATTTTAATTACAACAGAAACAGAAACAGAAACAGCAACTAATAAAATAAACTGTAATTAATAAGCAATTGTTGATGTTCGGCACGAATGATAAACATTAAACATTAAACATTCCATATATAAATATAGCTTATACATTATATATAAATATTTATCGTACATAAACTTATAATTATGCAGTTTAGTTAGTTATGTTCAGGCATATGTTTGGTACTCATATATCTTCAGCACGACGTGATCAGAGCATGATATAGGTACTAGCATATATACATATATTATTGACTAGACTTGTAAGTAGTTCTACCGTTAGACGCCAATAACCTCAGGATTGGTCTTCATATTATTATCGATATAATCTTAATGTTTCACATTCATAAACTAAATGAAAACTTATTGGGGAGTTCTGCTGGGCTTAAGCTAAAGCTAAATGCAATAAATTAAGTTAGTGTAAAAGTTTAATATATTAAAGTTTTTTTATTTTAAGTATAAATAATTTTGCATTTTTATTTAAACAGATTTAAAATTTTATTTATATATTCCAATTCTCTCCTACCATTTTTGTAATTGCACTTTTTCATAAAGCACATTTGAATTATTGTTATTATTTTTATATATTCTAATCTGCTCTCCTATCAAAATCTATTTTCTTTCTAGCTCAAGTTAAAACTCAGTAAAACTCTCCAATAAAATAGCACAAATATTGATCATATTTCACACGTTTTAGATTCATATTTATATATATGTATTGAAATCTGATTTTTACTGTACATAAAGCTGCACTCAAAATAATAAATCTTAGATTCAATTTGATTTTACTTTATTTCTATAAAATTACTTCTAACTCTTCTCATTTTAAGCACTCTGTATTTATGGCACACAATGATTTATTTGTTCAATTATTATTATTTAATGCATTTCTGAATATTTATTTGAATTTATTTTAATTTTGGCGCACTCTTATAGTCTAATTTGAATATTAAGTATTATTTAAAGATTTATATAGACGCACTTACTTTGTCCGATTAATGTAGAAATTATATATATATATATATATATGCACTAAAACGTATTCAATGTATTATATAACAAAATAACAAAAACCATACTTATTAGCGCGTATTATACAGAAATGTATCAAATTATTCACAATTAAATCACTATGTATTAAAAAAATGTGAAAATTTTCTAACTAAAAGAGTCAATTCTTATACCGTAATTTGTACAGAGAAGCGAATATTATATAACTACTATATACTAAACACATAACTATAATTATTAATTAACAAATTAGATTTTAAATGTTATTACATTATATATGTATGTTGGTTGGTCAGTTGTGCTTCAATTCAGCTAACGACTTGTACTACTCGTATATATACACTACAAAAAATACCAACTTGTGTTGCTCAATATCCATTAACAGCGACAACAACGAACTGCTTGTGAAAGCGACAATACCTAGACAAATAAGCTTTGTTAATATATATAAAAATGCAAAATATTATCTTACTTAAACATTTTGAATTTTCATAATTGTTTGGTTTGTTTTTGAAATTTAGGCAAACAATTTTGATGCTTTTACTCAAATTGCAGCAAACTAAATATATTGGCCATTGGGGCGTATGTGTAATATTATAATTATTCAATTTGAAGTCTGTATATACAAGGCATTAAGTATATATATATATATCTATATATATAAATGCGTCAAACTATGAAGTAATTAATAGTGAATATATATGGTGTACATCTGCGTAGGTGTGTTCTTCAAAGCCATAAAGTTCTTGACAGGAGAGCTCTCAATAAACTTATGAAATTTAAATAAACTTAATTATAGATATCGATATTTTAAGTTATTTTCCTATTTTATTTTGAGAGACCCCAAAAGCTCTCAAGGCTGTGTGGACAATAATAACGAATATGTTAACGAAAAGCCACAGTGTTTTTTGTTTCAAAGTAAATCTAAAGTAAACCTTAGCCAAAAGCTCACATACTCACATACGTACACATAAAAATTGAAATACTTACGAAATAGTTGAACATTTGACCAGACAGTCTGTAAATATGGATACATACCTAGCTAAATGCCATCATTAAATGCTTTTGTGAGTAATTTAAGTGTACATAAAGATATAAAAATAATAAAATAAACATTAACTGGCACATATACGAATATCATTTAGAGCACATTGAATGAGCATCAAACATGAACCGGTTATAACTAGGGTACTACTACAACTTGAACCTGTCAGTAACTACAATTATAATACTTGTACTAGCTGAGAAGCTCTGTTGATAAACTCATCTGTTACTCATCTGGATATACATATACAGACACACAAAAGGAACTCTTAACTAATACATAGAAATGTAACAGGAGCTAAGTAAAAGTAAATAAATAAAAAGCTGCGGCTAGCCGAACTTTAAATATCCTTTCCAAAAACACAAAAACAAACTATAATCGAAATAATAAGAAATTACGATTTTGTAAGGGGTTATTCAATTTATTTGTGCTGTGTATATATATTTTGTAATCGTTCTTTGTGTTTTTCTTGAGTGTTTCGTTCAACAACTAGTAAATGTATAAAATTTCAAAAATGAAACTAAATCTATTTAAATGTATATGTAATAACAGAAGAAAGCAAGCTCCCTTTTCTGGCAACACCCGCCCATGTTGTATAATTTTATGATCTAGTATTAATGGTATTCAAAATATAACAACAAATATATCTATTAATGTATACCGATATCAATAAATTGAAACAGAAATTCTTTAAATCAGTATTGCTAACATAATTAAACTAGCAAAACGGAACAATAATAATTGAATGATATAAAATGTATAATTTGTGTTACAAAATTAATTGGATTTCATTTAAAAAACCAAAACTGATTTATCAAACTCATAAGCCCCATTCATGCAGACTATACGAATACGAACTACAACAATATACGAGTACATATAAAGGCTTAACAAATTATACCTAAACAAAAATGTATTTGGAATTCAATAAAATAAAATGTTAACAAATTATGCCAACAAAAATGCTTGTTTTTTATTTCACATATATTTTAAACTACAATGGTTTTTTTATGGTTTGAATTCCGGCGGCGTCGGCTTACAACTTAATGATTAGATTTAGATTTGTACAAGGCGCGGACAATTGGAGCTGGGAGCGCAGCTCAACTACTCAAAGGACTCCCAGCGACGATGGCGGCAAATAAAAACTAACAAACACAAGTCAAATAAATACAAATACACAATTAGGAAACAACAACTAAAATCACATGAGTGCTACAACTTAATTATATATATATATATATATACTCTTCTCAACGCCGTACGCCCTGGTACTCCCCATTGGAGCGCCCCTTGCCGGGAAAGCCCCGGGCAAAGGGCGCCTTTGCATTCGTCGTCACATAATAGTTGCCACGCGCCCTTGTTGGATTTGATTAGAATAATTAAATAATTGAATATTAATTATTTGAATATTTGGATTATAACTTACTTGTTCGAACAATGCTCGCCCATGAGCACATACTCCGAATCCTTGGGCTCGCACCAGCCTATCAGATAGGTGAACAGGTTCGGACAGGGACCCGCATAGAAGCCCTTGGTTGAAGTTATGGATTCGATAAAGTACGGCGTCACCTTGGTGTGATCGCAGGCCAAGGTTTCTACAGCAAGTAAACAAGATTATAATTATATTAATAATTAATAATTAATTTAACTTAGCTTACGAAACAACGTTGCGGATCCCACACAGGCTGGCTGCCTGGTGCCGCCGTTCACATAGAAGTCGGCATGTCCGCTGGAATGCCACTGTCCAAGTATGCCGGCACCCGTGTGCACAACATCCACGAAATGGGCATCGCTGGTGTCCAGATCTCTCGAGTTGTTCGCGCCCGCATAGAAGAATATGGTGGGATCGAGTGCAGTGATGCGTCCAATTTTGCCCTCCTCCGGCTTCAGATAGTTGGCCACCAGACCGGCTATATGCGCACCCACACTATAGCCAATGAAGTGCAGATCATCGGGCTGGACACCGCGCGGATGCCGCGCCAGATACTTGACCAGCTGCGAGATGCAGAGGCTGCCGAAGCGGGGTGACCAATCCATTTGGCTGAGGCACGGCTCCTTAACCGCATTGCTGTAGTCCACAATGATGATGTTGTACTCGCCCAGTGTGAAGTACGCCTCCCTCAAATCCGGACTGGGACTGAACATGCGACCACCGCCAAAGCCATGTATGATGATCTTGGTGGCATGACGCGGATTAAAGTGTGAACGGTAAAGTGAGTTCGCGTCGAGCACGTTCAGAAATTCGGGCTCCTCCTGTGTGCGACGGGTGTACAAATAGAACTGTATCTTTGGATGCGGACAGCGATAGGGTTTCTCCAGGCAAGAATCCGTTACATACACCTGCGACTGATTTTGACCAGCAGCAACAGCGGCGGCCACAACAGCTGCATTTTGGCCAGCTGCAATTGAGCGCAGATAATTTTAAGAAATTTGACTTTTATACATAAAATAAATCCAGCAATGAAATTAATGGATGGCCAAAAAGGCAGGAAAGAAATGCTAATCGACTCGACTTAGTTCTGATAAATAACACTCCCAAATATTATCGCCCTTAATTTTAGAAAATCGCACTACGATCAAGAAAGATGTTCTTGTTATTAGAAATAATTATCTTCTGAGTGTATATACTTTCCGGAGTCGAAGACATCAATTTAATACGAGGTTATTTAAAATAATCAGCATATTCATTTGTTGTCTTAAATAATTTTATGTATTTGTGTAATCACTTGTCGCCAACTTTTGACACCAGAAACGCCTCCACCTGTGCCCCTTAACCTCTGGCTCCGAGGCTGGCCAAACGAGTTTGTGTAACTGAATTACATAAGCCTGTTGCTGGCGACATTGAATGTTGTCGATTTGCGGCAAATGTCATGCGACTGCATTTGCAAAATTTGTCAGCTGTTGTTGTTGTTGCAGTTGTTGTAGTTGCTGCAACATATCTTCAATTGTGGCAAAAGTAAAAGTCAGCCAAAAGCGCCCAAAACGGAAGTTTGCCTCGCGCAACTGACACTCGTTTTGCTGATGTTGCTTTTGTTGTGTCTACGTTGTTGTTGTTGTTGTTGGCGTCGTTAGTGTTGTGTTGCTATTTATAAGATGCCAACGAGCAATGTGACATAACTAAACGTTATATGCATGATTCATGGCATCAGATATAAGGAACACCCAAATGCAATGAGCTCATCTGAGCTTGTCTTCAACTGGATGTAGAGACACATTTGTATGCGCATTTCCGATCATTTAAATTTGTGTAGAACCAGTTCGAAAGTGTTGCGTGATTTTGAGTGAGAGTTGGAAGAGACGGAGAAGAAGAAGAAAGAAATATAGGCGTATGGAAAACGAGAACTTGTATTTTAAAATTTGAAGTCTATAGCTCTGATAGTCTCCGAGATCGTCTTGGCTATGTCGCCCCGTGGTGGTATACATACGTATATACTGCCAGTTACTTATTTTCATACGTTCATAGTAAGAGTTCAGATAAATCAAAATCAAATTGTTTATTTGCCTCTTAATGCATATCAGTTATATGATATGATGACAAAGAAACATCATTGCATATATATTACCCCAAGTTGACATCTTTGTTTAGACTTTCAATTATTTTTTCAAGTTCATTTTGTTCAGTTAAATACATATAAAACTAGGAAGACAGCAATTGTCGGACAACCCATAGTTTGAGGCACACACTGCGTACAAATGTTGCATTGTGCTATGCATATTTATGGACTAATTAAAATCGCTCCGAGCGCTGAGAATCGGCCTTCGGGATTGTTAATATAGTGGCCAATTGGCCCACTTGTTGCCAGCTGCTCGATGTGGCAACAGTTGCAACCGGTCTGCAAATGTTGCAGTTGCATTTGCGGCTTGACTTAATACAGATCAGACATTAGTGATCGCTGATCGGTTTCACATAGATGACTTTGAGTAACCCGCACCTTTTAAGGGCATCCGGCACTGAACACCGCTCACCTCATGGCACAGTGAACACTCGCTTAGTTGGATAAGTCGCAGCTGGTTAACATATATATCTCTAACTACATAAGAGATGTTGTCGTAATGTTTTTATGTCAACTTGGGAATGCAATTACTATGAATTGTTTTACACAAGTCCGTGCATAATCTCAGTTGCTGGTATGTTGACCAGCTGAAAGGGTGGAGTTGGTGGAGAGGGAGGAGCTGAAAGGCAGAAGAGAGAAGGGAGAAGAGAGCCTTCCGCACTCCCCCGCATACAATTAGCAATGGGCCAAGTCGTGTTTCTGCCTCAATTGCTTTTTGCTGTTTTCGCTTGAGTTTCAGTTAACTTTTCACAATTGCTTCGCTTTGCTTGGCTGGTGGCTTATGTAAGTTGGCCGGAACGGTGACTTGGACGTGTACTTGGACTCCACTACGAATGCCAATTAAGTGCCTCTTTTTGGTTATTTTGGTGAAAATTTGTGTCGAAATAACAGACGCTCAGCAGCACGCCGGAAAAGTCAACAGAAAATATATCGAATCAAAACGCCAACCAAATCGTTCCACAAAACCCAAAACGGAAGCGCCGCCAAATGCGGAAGGCACAAGCGAACGAGTCACAGCCACAACAACAACAACAACAACAACTGCAACAAATGCAACTGCAACAAAAAAAAAGCAACAACTGAAACAATAAACAGCACTTGAGACGTGCTCATCATTTTATTAAATCGTGTTTGGTTTGCAAGTAAGTGAAAGATGTTTTTTACTTGCATTGTTTTTTATTTTATCTCTCTCTCTCCCTCACTCTCTGTCTTTTTCATACGTATTAAACCATTAGTTTATGGGTTTTATAGGTTTTTGTGTTGCGGGTTTTCTATTGTTTGTCATGAATCATTCGTGTTTATTTTTTTTTTTGTTTTTTATTGAGTTGAGATTGTTTTTTGATTTGAGTATCGAATTGAGCGTGGCTTAAACAGAAATTACTTAACATCAAAAGTGTTATGAGAGCGTTGAACTTTGCTTACAACTGCCAGCTGATTTGAAAAGTAAACATACTTTATGTAATTAATCAAATTGAATATAAATCAAAAGGCAGAAGTTGCAAATTTGAACTGCCAAAGCTTGGTCAAAACTCAGCTCGACTGTAATCTTCATTTTGACCTCTAAATTAATAGAATATTTTAATTTGGAAACACTATTTTTGGCCGAAATCGCAGTTCACATTTAAACAAAAAAAAAAAAACGGATTTAAGACAATTATTTTCAACTTTGCGAGCGTAATTAGAACTCGCTAAATTGCAGAATATTTTTTTAATGGTGATTTTTTTAAATTTTGACTTGTAATTCGACAAATGAAGGCCAAAATGTGGCACATAGTAATTAAGGCCAGTTAAATAATTAATTTACAGAGCAGTCAACTCCAAAATTCTTAAGGCCAGTGCGGAGGTTTCTAAGGCACCTTTTAAGTTATCGCTGCTAGCAGTTGATTTAAGTTGCGTAAACTAAGAAAACATTCTCATTGCAAAGATTTTGGGGCAAGCTGAATATTCAGAAGATGCATTTGCTAAAAAAATAAGTTAACGAATAGACCAAATGAGTTGATCTTGAGCTTGAGCTCAGAGTACATTCACTTTTAGACATTTCTACACAATGTCTATTTGATTCATTTGTCTCGCAAAGCGCAGACTCTGATGCCAACTTCAACCTCTGCTGCACTATAATTAAAGCCCAACTCGAATAAAAAATCAGCACTTGACTTTGGCCATCAGATTCATTCGCTTGTCGTGACACAAACTGTAGCAATGCATATTCGCCCCATAAGCCAGAACTACACTAATAATACAATGAATTTTGGTGGCAGCCCCCGTCAAAATGGTACGCTTTATAAAATATTGCGAAATTATTGCGAAAACAGTAGCGAAGGGTGTCAAGGTGCACTTAGATGCCACGCATAATGTGGCATACAATTAAGGTTTAAAATATATAATATACAGTGGCTTAGAACTTAATGCGAACAGTGTCAAGTAAATAATGTAATGGCCTGTCATAAACTAATTATACATTATTTTCCAAAAATTCCAAAGACCTATGGTAGGTACATACAGTGTCTGACAGATCAAGAGGACCAGTGTCAAAGAACAAGTCCTGCATCTGTTCGCATTAAGCTGTAAGCCACTGTATAATATATATACTCATAGCTATGATATGTGAACTATGGGGCATTGGGAGTGCAACTGAACGGTAGTTTGAATTTTTTAAATAGCAACAGACAGGCAATTAATTAAGTGGGCCAAAGCAACAACAACAACAGCAACAATGAGATCCACCTGACACCGTACAAGGCAACTTGCCAATGATGAGGCACATTTTTTGTGTATTTTGTTTTGCATTTTATTTGCTATTTCTTCTCTTTTCTTTGCCTATCATTGGATGAGCTAAAAATATGCGTAACACATTTAAAAAATGAGTCAAAAAGCAGACAACGACAATAACAAAAATCGATGACAGCATTTATAACAAAAGCAATGCGTGTGTAAAAGAGACATTAGCTTTTGTACAACTGACCCATTGTACAGTGCCCCAAACTATGTATATATCTAAAATCTATTTATCATGAATTTAAGTTGTGTATTTTATAAATTGTTAAGGTACACTTGTTAAACTGTAAAGCACTCCTTTGTTTTCGATTTTGGTCAGTGTGCCAAGTTTTGGTCAGTTTGCACCCGAGCAGAGGCAAGCAGCCGCTTCATTGTTGTTGTTCGTAAATAAGTAATTATAAATAGTTATAAATAGTTGTTTGTGGCTGTTGCTGTCAGAGTACGTGCTGTGGAGAGCATCAACCTTAAAGTTTGCTCAATGGCTACACCATAAAAATATCAATTTCAAAATGTGAATATTTGAAGCAAGGTCGCCAATGGAAATTTTGATGGCCTGACGCAGTAAACAATATTGTGCAAATGTTTATGCAGCTTAAGCAAATGTGTCCACGCCTTGGAGTAACGAAATAGAAAAAAACCAGCATCAAGCCACGATGACAACGCTAATACCAGAAGAAAGCCAAAAACCCATTGAGGCTTGACCAAAAATTAAAATAAAAAATCGAATTTACTCGTCAAGTTGCCAGGCAGCCAGGGCGAAAGTAAAAGTTAAACTTAACACAGATTTCTTTTTAGCACAGTCTAACCAAAAGGTATGAAAAGCAAAACGACGCTCAAACAAACCTGCAAAATCCACATGGAAAACGTTAAAGCTGAGCAGCAGCCAAAATGTTGATCCGATTCCCAGAAATTCCCGCTTTTTGTGCGCACAATTTAACAACATTTTTTTTTTCAACAATTATTTATCACACTGTTAAATTTCGATTTCGGGTCAATTGCTGTTATATAAGAGCATCAAATTTTATAGCCTATTCACTTTTATTTGATATTTGAATATTTGCTCGTTGTGGGTCAAGGTTTGTATATTGACAGAAAAGAAAATAAATGCAATCTGCGGCGCTGTTATTTGTTTTAATTTTGAGTTTCATATGCAGCGGCGGCAACTGTTGCTGCAGCTGTTGTTATTGCTGGTCATTGGACTCGCTGGAAACACTCTCGTTTTCAAACTCAATGCACAACTAGCTGCCGACGCTGTCGCGGCATAATGCCGGATGCCACGAGTATGTTAAAATTATCGAGCACGCGCGAAACGTCCAAAAAAATTACGGACCAACAACAACAAACAACTCTTTGTGCAATACTTGATCGTGTCGCGGAGGCGAAGAAGGTGGAGGTGGTCGAACGCGGCACACGTGTTGCTTGGGGGCGAAACCAAACAAAAACCTATCACAAATTCCGATATTTAGCTGGAGACGTGCGCTTTGTCAGCACCTTGGCGAGCAACTGAAGCGCGAGTTCGTGTCTTAAGTCTTTCGTTTTTCGCTTTCGGTTTCGTTTTCGGTCAATCGAAAAGTTTGCAGAGCAGCGAGCCAAAAAGCTCGCTCTGTCAAGTGAAAGCTCTTTGGTGCTTTCAATAATTTGGGTAAGCGCGCAAATGCAATCAAATTCAGTTTATTATTTCCACATTTTAAGTCATATGAAAACATTGAAAACTTGCCGAGTCTTTGCAAATGTGAAGCTGGAACTGCTGCGAAGTATAACTTATTTATTAATTATTTAGTGTTTAAAATTTTTGCAACTTTAGAGAATTTTGTACAAATAAAAAATGTTTATAATTCCAAAAAAATATATTTTAAATCCTTACAACTTATGATTTCCGCTAAAGAAAAAAACTTAACAGCTTAAAATGTAAATTGATTACAGCCAAACTTAAGTAGGAGCAGGAACTTAGAAGCAGATGCAATTTCAAAGGTCAGCCACCTCAAGCTCCATATCGATTAACGGTCCTTTGGCATAGGGATCTTTGTCATTGGTGCTGAGAAAATAGGAACCAGAAGCACTGCAAAGAAAATTAAATTAGAAAACCCATATCCAGCAAATTGAACTGCAACCTACTTTGGCGCAACAAAATAACCCATTTGTGCATTGGGTATATCGGAGTAAAAGCCACAGCGTTGCGTGAAGTACTGCATCCAGCCACCGCAATGCTGAGCCCAGAAGCCCCGATCGCTGTTGATGGACTCCGCATAGTAGACAGCAGCTCGAAAATGGTTGCAATTGTAGAAGCGCCACTGATTGACGTAGCTGCAACCAGGCTGTTTAGGCTTATCGAGATTGGGATAGAAGTCCACATGACCCATCGGTGGCAGCATGGAGAAAAAGAAAGGATCTGTATGTATCACATCCACAAAGTCTGCATCGCCGGCATCGAGCTTATCCTGCTGCCAACTGGTCATAAAACCAGGACCAGCTGGATCTAATCCCGTAATACGTGCGAGTGGTTCACTAACATAGTTGGCCGCCATTCCGGCCACCTGTGCACCCAAACTGAAGCCAATCAAATGAATCTGCTCTCGTTCATAGATGCCAGCAGCTATAAGGTTATCAATGAACTGTGCCAAACACTTGGACACAACTGGTACATTTTTCACCGACCAGGGATAATAGCAGGGCCATCGCACCAAACTTCCATAATCCACAGAGATAACATGCACCGGTTGCGTCTCCAGCAGCTCATCCCTCACCTCCAGATTGGGCGTCTCACTCCGATTGCCATTGAAGCCATGAATGAGTATCTTAAGCGGCAAACGAGGCTCGAAAAATTCCGCCAAGGGATTGAGTGGATTCAGCTGAATGGGCTCATCTCTGCTAGACCTACGATCATGCGAATCAAAATTTTGACTGACAAATCTTAACTTATTTTATATCTTTTAAAATCACTCTCACTTTTTTTTTTAACACAATTCTTTGATTTAAATTCAAAGTAGAATTGCGTAACTTTTACTCACTTGGTGTAGAGCCAGAAATTAATGCGTGAATTGGGACACTTGTGTTCGGCAAAGACGCACAGCTCTGGTAGAAATTGGGGCTCACTGTTCGCAACGAGCACTACGAGTAGTAGTAGTAGTGGGAGGATTACGTTATGCCGATATTTGCACATTGCGAGAGTTGGGAGTGCTTTGCACGCTGTGTCTAATGCTAATTCTATTAAATTAACTTGGCCCGACATTGACAACTGTATGGGAAATGAGTCCCCTATAAAGTAGGAACTGATAAGGAGTCAAGGTTCTGGTTCTAGCTCAAGGTCACGCCCACTAGACACTATACTCGCCAGTGCGGGTTAGACGTTCGTTTCGCAAGTTGATAAAAGAACTGAGCTCGACAACTAATGCACAACTATATTTAATCATCCATGAAGACGCATAATAATTAATATTAATTATCGAATTAATTTGCAAAAAAATAACTCGTTTTCGTATAGAAAATATTGACAAACTTGGCTTGAGCTGTACGACAATTCTGCATTTTATGTGGAAATAATTTTTAAATTGAAGGAATTTATGTTTCGCCTATTCTTCCTCTTTGCCAAGGGCAAAAGGCGGCTCACTGCCCGTTCTTAGATAGTAGATGCCCCTTGCCTCCTGCGACACATGGTAGCCCATCAAAGCTGTGGGTCCGTCTCTGGGGCACAGTCGAAGGTCAAACAAATCCCAACTGGAGCACAGACGAGCCCAGAAACCGACTGTGGTATAAATGGATTCGGCATAATACAGCGGAGCACGATCATGATTACAGATCGGATTGAGAGTCTCCAAGCATCCGGGCTGCACTGCTCCATTGGGATAGAAATCAGCATGTCCCAGGGGTCGTTGCATACCTAGCTTTAGCGGATCTGTGTGAATCACATCGACAAAGTCGGCATCGCTAGGATCTAAACGTCTTTCATCGTCGACAGATACAAATAGGGGCTTGGCTGGATCCAGTCCTGTGATCCGTTTCAGTTTACGCTTTAGATAGTTAGATGTCTGGCCGGCGACCATAGCCCCTAAGCTGTAGCCAATCACATGGATATCGTCGTGTTGGACAATGCCTCCCTCTATGAGGTTATCAATCAACTGAGAGAGACATTTGCTGACGAGGGGCAGATTGCGCACCGCCTGCTTGTAAGAAAAATTCGCGAGTGGATTATAATTAATGGATATGACATAGACATCCTCATTGTCTAACAAGGCGGGTCGGCTACTAGCATTGGGTTCACTATCACGATTTCCAAGATAGCCATGAAGTAAAATCCTCACAGGACGCGGCGGCTGAAAATCCGAGATCCTAAGATCAATTGGATTCAACAGTAGAGATTCGTGGCGTTTGGCACTAAATGGGAGAAGGAATGCAACTGTAATGTGATAACAAATGAAATCCGTAGCTCACCCACTCGGAATACAGCCAGAAGGCGACATTAGGATTGGGACATTCACCAGAGGACTTGCAAAAGTGCCATAAACAGACGCTGAATGAAGAAGCAGATTACTCGTAAGGATCAGGCATGGGAATATTATTTCAAACCTGTAAAGCAGTAAGAGCAGCCACGCCGTCGTCCTTGTCTTCATATTGACAAAATGACACTTGAACTGCGATTGTGAAAGTTGAAGCTATTTATATATATATATATCCAATCATATTCCAACTAATTGTTGCTTGTCAACTAAATAGATTTGTTTAATAAACAAACTGATTGCAGGTTGGCTTACAATTAAAATAACTCAACAAGAATTTTAACGAAACAATTATTTTCAATACATTGTTGCTGAAGTATTGGGAGGTGTTAATTGGTTTTGTTGCCTTAAGGCCATAGAATTACATCTCTGTCGACTCGATTAAATCTATATAAGTTGCAGTGTAGAACCAAAATCAATTTTCGACAATTTGAAAAGCCCATCTTATTTGAATATATCAGCGTGTATTGAAATCCCATTAAAGAAATTTTTAAAATTAACGAAATTCAAAAGTGATCAGGTGGACTCTGTTTTGAAAGAGTATTTAAGCCAACTGATGAATTAGAAATTTAAAAAGAAGAAATATTTATAAGAAAGCAGTTTGTTTTCGATTTAATGAGTTCAAATTCAAATAAACATAACATTTTTTCTAGTTTATTAGTTGATGATTAAATAATTAGCTATTCACATAAAAGTTAACTTTTATCACAAGCTGGCCTTAAAGAGGGGCTCATCGAGGGCCTCCTGCTCTTGCCAGATCAATTGTCTTTCTAGCTCATCGGTATCCAGATCATTGTCCTCCAGCTCTGGTAGAAATTCACTCAGTTCCGGCTCAAAATCATTTTCGATTTCATGGTGTTTCTGATTCAATCGGAACTTGGCCAAATAATTGCTATTATCCATGTCCTCCAGCTTGCCCATGGCATAAGGCGGATTACTATTCGTATTGAGAAAGAACGAGCCACTTATATCCTCTGATACGTGATAACCCATCAGAGCTTGAGGCGCTTGAGTGGAGCAGAGACCAAAGAGGTAGATCAACCAACTGGAGCACTGGCGACCCCAGAAACCCACCGAGGAATTGATTGACTCGGCATAGAAGATCGGCGCTCGCTCATGATTACAACTGCCCGGATCATTGGGATTCTCCTCCAGACAGCCAGGTTGCAATGGTCCAAAATTGGGATAGAAATCCACATGTCCCATGGGACGCATCATGCCTCTTCCCAACGTATCCGTGTGCATCACATCCACAAACTCAGCATCCCCAGCATCCAACCGTCTCGAATTGCTGCCCAATATGAACAGAGGCTTGGCAGGATCTAATCCTGTGATGCGTTTCAGTTTCCTCTTCAAATAATTAGCTGTTTGCCCAGCAACTTGACCCCCCAAACTGAAGCCAATCACATGTATCAACTCATGCTGAACAATGCCTCGATCCACCAGATTATTAATCAACTGAGCGAGACATCTGCTGACCAAAGGAAGATTACTAACTGCCTGGATGTAACAAGGATATCGCACAAGTGGAGCATAGTCTATGGATATAACATACACATCCTCGTTATCCAATAGAGGAGGACGTATGTGATTATTTGGAGCAAAGTCACGATGTCCTGTATATCCATGAATCAAAATCTTCACAGGACGCGGCGGTGAAAAGTCCCAAGGATTGAGATCAAGTGGATTCAATTGCACAGGTGAATCACGAGTGGAGCTATTTACAAATGGAATTAGATCAATAAGACAAGAATTAATGAAGTCCCTGTATTACCCACTTGGAGTACAGCCAGAATGTGACATTCGAGTTGGGACACTCAGTGCTTCTGTCCACAAAGCAAGCAGGATCCACGAGTCCCAGCAGTGGATTGGCAAAGCTGCCACAAGCAGCACCTAATTTAGAAATTTAAATTAAAAATATATTTCTTTAATAATAATGTTGGAATACCTACCCAGCAGCAAGAACAGCGTTGTCTTCATGTTGCCGAACTTCTAGTTCAACTGCGCGTCGAGAAGCGAAAGTTGTCGCTATTTAAACTGCCAAAACTGTCGCCATATCAAAGGCGTAAGATCTATATTTTGTGCTGTACAAATTTGAACTCATATGTAAGCACCCACACGACACCTGCCACACACCTGAACCAGCACCAGCAACAGCAGTAGCATTATTTGCAATTCGCTCATATTTGTGGTTGCTAATTAGGTCAATAAAGAATGAAATTTGTTGTTGGTAAATTGGATATTTACATTTTTGAATTGTTATCAGTGGTAACTGCTAGCGCCATCTATGGTTCGTTGAGTCGACAGTGTAATTGCCATAGCTTTCAGCTTTTGTCTGCTGGCATAATGAGTTGCCACAAACGGGCGAAGTTAATAGCATCCGATATCAAATTAACATTAAATCTTTATAATTAACACTGCTCTTAATAATTAATAAAATAACTGCTCTTACATTACTTTTTATTAATAATTAATTTTTAACGAGTTTATTATTGTGATGCAGGGACACGATAGTTTCCCAGTTGCACATCACTCGCCGATAAGTACCATCTCTAATAATACATTTTCAGTAAACAACAACAGTTGTGTTTCACCTACAAAGTTTGACCGGGCCACTGATCAAAATTATGATAAGTAAAGACATATTTTTCCACTGGAAAAGCTTAGCAAAAAACGTCATTGCTTCCTAAAATTAAATAAAGGTATTTACAAGTGATATAAGATTTGCTAACTATTAAAAACAAAATTAAGCAAATGTAAACAAAGCCACGACTTGTTTTCCCTTTCGATTAGATTAATCAAGCCGACACCAAATCCTGCAAGCCTATCGAAATAAAGTCATCGATATCGAATTAAACTGCATGTGGAGAGGGATATTTGAATGCTGATAAGGTTTTAAAATCAAAAGTTGATCTGCAGAAGAAAAATTGATTAACATTCAAAATTTTTAGAATTACTGGCAGGATCGACTGAATACGATGGCCAAAAAACAAGCATGGACGCACATGCGCCAAGTCTTTCAGTACGCCGTCAATGCGGTGCATCCCGAAAATGTATTCGCCGACTATAAAAGACACGATTTACGACCCCGAGAACAGGATCAGCGTGTCTATATCAAGTTAGACGGACGGGATCATGATATAACTGACAAGACTTGTCATATTGTGGGCTTTGGCAAGGCCGTCCTGGCCATGGCTAACAAAGTGCACCACGATCTCGGTCAACATGCCGCTGGTGGTGTGCTCAGTGTGCCCCTCAACAGCATGAAGCATTACAAGCAACAGCCCATCTGTCCAAATATGATTATATACGAGGGTGCAGCCAATAATCTGCCCGACGAGAAGGCTCTAAAAGCGGCGCAGGAAATCAAGAAGCTGGCCGAGTGCATGACCGATAAGGATGTGCTTCTTGTGTTCATCTCTGGCGGTGGCTCGGCGCTGTTGCCGCTTCCTAAGGCACCGCTGACACTGCAGGACAAGCGGAGCATTGTGGATAAGTTGATGAAGCGTGGAGCGAGCATACAGGAACTGAACACTGTGCGTATTGCCTGCTCGGACATTAAAGGTGGTCGCTTGGCACAGGCAGCCAAAAAGGCGAATGCGATAATCACCTTTGTGCTGAGCGACATTGTTGGTGATCCACTTGAGCTGATTGCCAGCGGACCCACAGTCCAGCCAAGTGGAGGCGGGGAATCAGCAGCGGAGATACTAAAGAGACACCAAGTGTGGCCTGAACTATCGGAGCAACTGCAGCAGCTATTTGAGGAGCAGCAGCAGCAACAGCAAACTATAGATAATGGCCAAGTTTTTGTTGTGGGCAGCAATGTTTTAGCCACCACAGCAGCTGTGCAGGAAGCAACCAAACTGGGCTACATATCCTGCGTTCTCAGCTGCGGCATTCAAGGAGATATCAATAGCGTTGTTGCGGATTATCAACGATTGCTGCATGGCATACAGGAGTTCAAGCAGAGCACAATCAATCAACAGCAGCTACGCGAAAGATTTGCCTACAGCGAGCAGAGTTTTCAGAATTTTCTGAAAGCACTCGAACAGCATGTGGCAACCAAGGCGCCACTGTTTCTAATCTGTGGCGGCGAACCAGTCATCAAGGTGAGTCAAAGTGCAACTTTACTGATTATAGTTGACTTAAACCGCTTTGTTCGTATGCAATTTGTAATTTGTAATTTTTTTCACAGGTCACTGGACAGGGTTTGGGTGGACGCAGTCAGCATTTGGCGCTGCTGATGTCACAGATGCTGCATCGCGATGAGACGCTGAGTGGATGCAGTTTTCTAAGCGCAGGCACCGATGGCATTGATGGACCCACGGATGCTGCAGGTGCCATTGGTGATAGCTATGTGATTGAATCCTATCTAAGCAGTCATACGCTCGACGAACTGGCTGAAATCCTGCGCAATTGTGATAGCTACAACTTTTACAAGCGACTGGGGGATGGGGAACATCATCTGATTATAGGACACACTGGCACCAATGTAATGGATCTACACTTCCTGGTTGTGCCATAATAGTTGGGGTTGGGTTTTCGGCGTTTGATCTTGAAACTCGACGTGGCACAGTTTCAATTTGTTTAATAAGTGCTGCAGACAGTTTTTACGATTTTCCTGCTTAATGTTCTTATGAATTTTTACGACCCGTTTCATTAACGTCTTTAATATGCATTTAAATACGCTAATTCTCTATTCTCTGCTCTTTATGCTCAAGTGACAAGCATAAAATCGCAATTAGCTTTTTCCTCTCAATAAAAATTAAAAAAAAAAAAAAAAAACACTCAAATTCAAATACAAAGAATGTGTGTCTTATGAAATCAGCAATCAGCAATAATATATATATATTTTTTTTGGCTACCAGATGAATTGTGTTGATTTTATGCCTGTTCTCATAAATGTGTGATAAATCAAATGATATATCTATCTGCTATATGTACAAATATACTCACATATGATTAGTATAAAGCATAAATATTTTAGTTGTTTTTTTTTTTGTTGTTTCTCTTTTGTATTGTTTTTGTATTGTATTTTGCGCCTCTTAAGAATGCGATGCTAATAAATCATCTTAATTGTTTAAGACCCCAAAGGCAAACAGTAGCAGTAACAACAACAATAGTGACAACAACAACAATAGCCAGCGATAATTGCAATTAAAAATGTAAATTTATTTGTATAGCTTTTATTTATAGCAACTATTATATACTAAAGACAACAGTAACAACAACAACAACAACAACAAAAAACTAAAACGCCCGACGCGCGCCCTATTGCAATTTACAATTTAACAACTGACACTTTGCTGAATTTTTCTATAATTGCGTTTTTTTTCGCTTTCCTTAAAATACCCTTTCCAGCGGGTACTTGAATTTGAGTATGACAGATAACAGTAAACTGGTTTAGCTGATTTTTTTTCAGTGTTTAATTAATTTACGAGTTGCTTAAACTTGTCGACACAAAACTATTTAGCTCATCGCTTACTTATTTGTTATATAAATATATATGACTATTTTGAAGAGCATTTAATCTTCGATTATACGAAGACATAAATCATTCATGCTTTTTTTTTTAGCTTTTTATTGGTTCAAGCACAATTTTGTTGCTATTGTTATCGATATAGTTGTTGCTGTTATTGTCGCTGCTCCTAATGCTCTTTAGAATAATTATTTTGCCGCGCATTTGGCACAATTATTAAATAATCACATTCTCGCATGCAGTATCTCACTCTCTGTGCTATTTTTGCTTGATTAACTTTGTTATTAACCATGTAAATGAATAAACAAAAATAAACAACAACAACAACAACTGCAAACTGCAGCTGCGGTTGCCGCTGAGCGATGACTAAGTCTACAGTTCCTTTGAGTAATAGTCTGACTTGATAAATCCGACTATCTAATTACAATCCATTAAAGTCGTATTACATTCAGCGGAAAGTGTGCTTTCAGACACATCAAACGCTGTTCTAATAACTGAAACGTATAATAATAAAATCACTCATAGAGCGTTTGTCAACTAGTTCTTGGAACTGAGATAGAAACTAATTGAAACATTCTCAACTTTTAGCATTTCATAGATATAAGAGCTTGAATTTAAAAATTATGAATTTTAAAGTAAGAAATCAAATAAAAAAAATGTTCCGGATAATTAAATGATTTGGTATTAATTGTACTATGTACATCAAAAATTTCCATTAACAGATTTTCGGCTGCCTTTTTAACTATGTCAAAGCCGATTTCTGTCATGATTAGGCCCCTATCTGAATACTACAATAACTTTGAGAAATCGCATTTTTTAAACTGAAATAAACTTACATATGCTAAAAATATAGTAATAAAATGGGCATAAAAATATGAATGAAAATTAATGTATCTAGATTCTTACATGCAACGCAGCTGAGCAGTGCTTGTGCCTGCAAGGAAACTCAATTTAAGATTGCAGTATTCTAATTAAAGAAACTGAATTGAATTAAGTTCTCTCTTTCTCTCTCTCTCTCTCTCTTGCTCACAGAGGGATTTCTCTCTCTGTGACTGCCCACAGTTGCTTAGGGCAACTCCCACGCACAGATCCCTGCGCAGCGATTAGAAACATTTCCGTTTCCGTTTCGTGCCTGCAGTTGTACGTACTTCTGGTGCGACTGGTCAGCATCTATATTTAACAATAGCATAAATATGTTAAACACTGTCTACCCCCTCAAAAAAAATGACTTGAAAGAGCAGCAGCAGCAGCAGCAGCCGAAGAAGCAGCAGCAGCAGAAGAAGCAGCAGCAGCAGAAGAAGCAGCAGCTGTGGAATGTCGCGTCAATTTGTCTGCCTTGTCGGCCCCGCTGGCGTAGCAACAATCTCAGAGCGGGTTGAACATCTGCTCCTGAGCAGCATCATCATGTTGAAGTTGTTGTTGTTGCTGTCGCTGTTGCTGTTGCTGTTGTTGTTGCTGTTGCTGCGGCCATGGAGTGCAAGTGTCGCGTTGATTTATTAATTAAGCATTGGAGAGCTGCTGCGCGTGGCAACTGCGTGGCTAATGAAGTACTCTGACTTGGACTCGCTCTCTCGCACTCGCACTCGCACTCCTCTCTGCTGGCAATTTTAATTAACGATCCGTTCCGATCAGATCTTCAATACGCAGTACAAACACACACACACACACACACACACACATCGCTGCACAGCACAGCCCAGCGCATATCAAATAGACTTTTGGGGCAGCTGAGATGTTGACTTATGACATCACACCCATTTCAACATTCAGCTGCTGGCTGCTGACCAGACAAGCTGACGACTCTTATCACACACACACGCACACAGAGAACACACACATTGCGTATACGCCGCATGGCCAAACACACAAATTGGAAATATGTGCTCGACTCTTCCATTGGCGACATCAATTTGCTGCTGTGCTTAATTTGTCTAGACAATGGCAAAGTTCATCGCATATGGAATCATATTCGCATCGCATCGCATCGCATCGCATCGCATCGCATTGTATCGTTTCTATGAGCACATTGCCTAACATTAACAATCGCAATCGCAATCGGACTATGGCAAGTTCAATTAATGCCTTTGTCTTTTTGTCACATGCTTTTTGTGTGTATCCGTTTCTGCCAGTAAAACAATTTGCATACACTTATTTGGCCATGATTCATCATTCAATGGAATGTCTTAATTTGAAGCATCTGTCTGCAGCGAGGTATTTTTCGGTTCGGGGTTGGACAACCCTTGTGGCCAACCCCCCCCAACGAATTCAGTGCACTGAACTGTTGAAAAATGTCCCAAAATGTTAATGTGACAAAGAAATATTTGTAAATTATGTCGAGTTGAAATCAGTCACTAATAAAGTCTGTCTTACTACAAATAATGGCAGCAGAAAACACTAATTAAGAATTCTTCAGTTTTTGTTTGCTGAAAATATTTGCCATAAAAAATGACGCCATGTAATGTTTGTGTTATTATTAATATATTTTTCAGTTCAATTTCTATTTTTAATTTCAACATTAAACATTTATGGAAATGAATAAGTGCTCATCATATTTTTGTCAGTTTTTTTTTGGCATTTCAAAATAGACACATAGTATCAGCTACTTAAGGCCTTTCGCTATCTCGAGCTTAAGCTCTTTTTCTTGCGGCATAAGTTCAAAAGTTGAGCTCCGAGAGGTCCAGAAACAAAAACAAAACACAATGACTCTTAAACCATATGCATTTACCTACAATCTTACGGCAATTACCAATTATTGGGTATTACTCAGAGTCAGTGGCAGTGTTAATGTGCAGCTTGCCATTTATCAAATTCATCATCTTCATCCCCAGCCAAGCGGTTGTCCCCTTCATGGCCAACGCTGGCCAGAAGCCAGCTTAATGTCAATCTGTTGCATTTAGTTGAGCTGCAATTGCTGCCTGCTGCCTGCTGGCTGCTGTTTTGCTGCCTCTTGACTGGCTATTAATGCATTACAAATAGGTGCGCCAGACAACAACAACAGGCATGTCATAGTGTATGCTCGACTTACGAATACCCTGCAGGCAGCATACACAAGATCTGTGTGAGTAACTAAGCTTTAGAATTCATGTAATCAATTTTTTAAGAGGATTTCATATCAAATTTTGAGTTCGTAGATATATTAAGATATATTCAGCTGTTATGTACTATAACAGCTGAGGTTTACATCTGGTTTCTAAGTGTGACAACACAGAAAATAGACATTAATATTAAGGGATAAGTTTTCTAAATAGCAAAATAAAAATGTTCTCCGTATAGTAAAGCTAGAGGAATCCGGCTCTTATTTCTGGCGGAGTGGACATGGCTATAATGACGCATCTTCATTACCAGTTAAGCCCTCTCTAGACATTTTCCATAAGTACAGGGTATGTCAAGAAAAAAAGCAAGCACAACTGGTAACATGGCCATAGACGCGCCGGTGCCGTTGACCAATGTGAAGCAGAGACAGAGGCAGAGGCAGGGTGAGGGTGCAAAGGCAGTGGCAGTGGCAGAGTCTGTGGCAGAGGCTTAAAGCGAGGTGGAGGCTAAGGCGCTTCGAGTCTAAGCAGACGACCTCAAGTGTTGGCAACAATCGCGTTGCCTGGTGCACGCTTGGCCGCAATACCCGTACTTAAGTGCAGCAGCAGCGGCGGCAACAGGCTGCAACTGCAACTGCAACAGCAGCAGCCGATGCAGAAGCAGCAGAAGCAGAAGCAGTTCAAGTTTGCGTCGAGGAATTCCTTGCCGCTGAAATAATTAAGCATTGCAACATTGTTTATTCTTGTTGTTGTTGCTGTTGTTGGGGTGTTGCAGGCTCGTTTAACAAGGCAGTCATCTTAACAAGTGCCTCGCCGAGCTGTTCTACAACTATTTTTTTTCGTGCTGCCTTGCATTTTGTTGTTCTTGTTGTTGTTGTTGCCGTTTTGTTTTTATTCTGCTCACAATCTTTTTAAATTTTTTTTTCTCTTTTGCCCAGGAATTTCCATTTTATTTACATTAAAGTTGTGACGAACGAAGCTGCTTTCGATTTGGCCCATTTGCATATGTGTGTGCGTGTATCGAGTGTGTGTCTGTGTGTGTGTGTGTGTGTGTGTGTGTGTGTGTCTGTGTGTGTGTCTGTGTGTGTGTGTGTGTGTGTGTGTGTGTGTGTGAGTGTGTAGCGTTAGCGACAATGTTGATAGCAGCAATGTTGCCAGGCACAAAATCATACATTTTTTTTTGGCTGGTTAGTTAATACATAGAAAAAAATTATATATGTGATTTGCGGCTGATTATGAAAACGCACAAGTTATAAGCCTGGCATAAAAATTTATAATGCCAGCATAATAATTTAATTAAAGCAAAAAGTTGTTTTTCCGCTTTGTTTGTTTGTCTCCAGCTCGATGACGCTGACGAAGTGGAAGGCAAAGCAGCTCATAAAAAATAATACAACAAATATATACATATATGCCCATATATACTTTTTATTGAAAAAAGCAAAAAAAATTTAAAACGTTTTTGCCTTGGTTTCAGTTATGAGCTTTGCTTTCAATATCTATTCATATATATATATAAATATCTGTGCATATATATATATATATATTTATTTGAGCACTGAAAATTGCATAATTATAGTGTCAATCTATGAGAGAAAAAAAAGGGAAAACGAAGAAAAACAAACACTTCCTCACCCCCCCCGGAAGCGTTACGGTCCGGAAATGCAAGTTCCCCAATGTGTGAAAGTGTTGCACACTCCTGCTGCAGCTCTTGTTGCAGCTGCAATCGTGATTTGTTGCTGCTGCGGCTGTCGACAACTTATAGCAACAAAAACTTTTCCATAACCTAAAACAAAATGTATAAAAAAAATTATCGGCTATTTTTATAATGCGCAATCTTCGATGCCTACGCCGCCAGCTGTGTGCCATGCACCCAAGTCCCCCCCTCCCCCACTCCTTCACCCCGCTATCCTACCTGGTCCACCTACCGCCCATATAAGCCGCATCTTCAGTGACCACCCTTCCTCATCTCCCGTGTACCCTCAACCGTTACACACCACTCACAATGTGTTGTCTGCGTTTATTGATTTATTAGAAAATTCCAATGAACAAGTTTTAATACACGACAACAACGTCGACGACGACGACGACTACAACGTTCGTTGCTGTTGTTGCTGTTGTTGCTGCTGCTGCTGCTGCTGCTGCTGTGGCAAAAACAATGTAGGAAAGAGCATGCCAAGACAAGCAGCAGCAGCAGCAGCAGCAGCAGCAGCAACAACAACAAGACGCAGAACTGAGTCGGCGACTGGCAAAAGTAACAAGTGCAATATTTTAATTACACTACCAGCGGCAGCAACAACAACAACTGGCAACATGCTACATTAATTTGGTTACCAGAGTTGCCAGATGGTCAGTCCATAATCAACTCGCTGCCTGTTAACGGTGCGTATGCGCAACTTGCGCTAGAATTCATTAGAAGAAGTGCTTCTTAAGGTGAATAAGATATGTTGGCTGACATGCTGAAAACGCTTTAATCATTTTGATTGACTTTTCAAATTCAGGGAATTGTGGCCATATTAATTAGTTAAAATATTATAAATATTTAAATTATTTTTGAAGTTTTTACCTTTCTAGAAATGTACTATTGATATTACCAAACCCATATCAAGTGCAAAATTTAAATGTAAATAATTTAAAAATTTAAAAATGTTCTAACTAATAAGGAAATTTATGATTTTAATTTTCATTAATTAACATAGGTAAATTATAATTGAATAAATATTCAAAACATATCGAAAACGAACGGTAATAATCTGCAAATTTAAATATGTAATGTAATAAAACAGAAAATGTTGGGTTTAATTAATTCAAACTTATTTTCAATTTCTCAGTGTCGACTGGCAGCAAGTTAAGAAACTTAAGCTAAATGCTGTCAACTGTTCTGCATATTCCATACTCCATCTGGCAACGCTATTTGTGTCCAATTCACATGGCGTATAATGAATACGCTCAAGTTTTGCAATCAATTTAGATTTACATGTGCAGCAGTGGCAGCGGCAGGCAGTTCGATGTGAATGCAGAGTGCAACCAGTTCAGATGCCGATTTCGGTAACCAAATCAACCGCAGCAGCAGCAGCCGCGGCAGCAGCAGCAGCAACAACAACAACAACAACAACAACAACAACAACAACAGAGATCTGTGCAGCCGGAGAGCAGCAAAGAAAGTCGCAAGTAGCTGTGAGATGTGAGCTGAGCTGAGCTGAGCTGAGATGAGAGAGTTGAATATTTGTAATTGTCTGGCTGGGACAGTCGGACTTGTTTGTTTGTTTATTGTTGTTGTTGCTGCTGCTGTTGCTTTTTGGGCTTGATTAATAATTAATCGCACTCACACACACACAGACACACACATGTGTATGTAGGCACACACATGCAAATCGCTGCTTGCTTTTAATTACTCAACTTAAATGGCGCTTGAGCTTGAGCGACTTAAGCAACTTGATAAGTGTGTGCGTGTGTGTGCGAGTGTGTGTGTGTGAGTGTGTGTTTCGATCGACTCTCACTACTGCGTGCTCAAAACTAAGTAACTAACTAGCTCGCTGCTGCTGCTGCTGCTGTTGTTGCTGTTGCTGTTGCTGTTGCTGCTGCTCTGTCTGTGTCTATGTGTTTGTGTGCCTGTGTGTCGTCGACTGTGGCTTGACTGTTGCCGCCTGTTTGCCTTGCCCGGCCGCTTTGGACGCTCATTCAGTTTTTTGCGCTCAGCGCTCGTTGTACGGAACCGAAAGATTCGTCGCTTGTCCAAAATAAAAAAAATAAATATATATATAAAAAAAGATTTACAAGCCAAGGCATTACAACAATAATAATAACAACAACAACAACAACAACAGCAGCATTAAAAACAACAAGCGTAGCTTGTCATAACTTGATCTAACTCGTTAAAGGCAGGGCTCCAGCACATAAATCTGCATATCTAGCCAGCGTCTATCTATATATATATATCTATATGTAAATATATATATGTATATATGTATTTGTACATATGCTTAAACCGCACTTATTTCTTTTCGGCTTTAATAATTCACGGCTTGCGGCTGTAAAACAAAAGTTGAAGCTGTGCAGCAGCAGCAACAATAACAACAGAACAACAACAACAACAGCAAGCAGCAGTCAGAGCTATCAGAGATAGCAGCTGAGCTCAAGAAAAGTAAACAGCTTCAAGACTCTTAGCGAATACATCCCTGCCCCGCCCCTCCCCGCCTCGTCTTGTCTCGGCTCGTATCGCTTTCAACTCTCTTGGGGCGTCTCCACTTTACTTTAGGCGTTTCGATAGTTCCGCGATTGTTGACGTCGCCAAAAACCCGATACCGATACCAACCGATACCAATACATTCACCATATAATAGCTATGTGTTAGTGTGTGTGCGGCTATAAGCCAATTGCCGAAAAGCCAAAAGCATTGGCCAACATGTGAAGTGCAAGTGATTTATTTTATTTACGTAAAAATATATATATATATATATATATATATATAAATAAATATATATGTGAAAAATGTATGGTATATAAATAAAAAATCATTATATATATATATATATAAAGATATAGAGGAGTTGAGCAGTCACATATTGATATATGCATGTGTGTGTATATAAATATAATGTATGCAACGTTTGTGAATTGCCAAAATTGGTTGTTGTTGCATTTGCAGCCAAAGGATTTGTGGATTTTAAAACGTTCTTAAGACGTGCAGCAGGTGCACAAGGTAAGCGAAACAAATCACAAATGTATATATATATCTATATATATATCTGATATCATATGATGAAATAATACTCATGCGACATGGTGTCTGCCTAAAGGTTTTAGCAAATTATTTTAATTGCATTCAGCTAAGTTAACTTAAGTTAAAGAAATAATTTAAAACCATTTTTTTAAATATTTCAATATTTGAGATTTGAAATTTGATCTAGGGAAACCTTTTATGTGATTTATGATGCCTGTGATTTATGACTTGATTGATTAACTTACTCACATTTTGAATAATGTAATTAAACAAGATAGAGTTACCAACATGATTTATGATTGGGAATTTTTACAAATTTCCTGGCCATACCTGACAGCCGAATACTATTTTATTTCAGCTACACATATATTAATGTGGAATTTCTTATAGATGAACTTTAACCAGACATCGAGGTTCCAAATTTGAAGTTCAAAATGCTCAAGTGGAAAGTTTTTTTTTTTTTTGTAAATAATTAATTACGTATTTAAAATAAAATTACAATTTGAGTTAATTTGGAATCTCTCTTATATATACACCTGTTTTATTTCGATCATTATTAGATTTTAACGGTAATAAAAGTGCCTTTTGTATGTAGACACAATAATTAAGATTCAGGCATTTGGAATAATTTCGATAAAAGGCATTTATTTCAGAAAGCTTTTAGACAGAATATGCTAATCATTTCATAAAGAGAAGATCAGTATCTACAGAATTGAAGTCATAAAACGCCTGCATATTTATAAAGTCGAATGACGAACTAAATCAAACGGCATTCCGCAATTAACAATTAGCAATTGACAATTAGCAATTGACACTGGCATTGGTAACCGTTTTTGCTTAGCTTCGCTTGGCTTGTGTTGGGTTGGCTTTGGTTGTAAATAATGATTGGCCCTTTGCCGATATGCTGATCATATATTGTAGTCGTAGACTTGATAATTTATGACGCCGTTTGGCTAATTGAATAATTGCATGTGACTGGTTGGCTTTGGGCGTGCTATGGTTATTTATAATCGTTATAGTTATAGTTATAGTTATCGATTTGCCATCGCCTCGAGGCCGATCAGCATATTGCATAAGCCATATGCCATTAGCTATAAGCCATAAGCCATAAGCCATAAGCCATATGCCATAAGCCATAAGCCATAAGCCATGCTCCACATTTGTCAAGTCACTAGGTGTGAAGCGATTGGCCCTATCGTATTACCCGATATTCACTTTGCACGCCTTTGACATTTATGAACAGCATCCATTAACTGTTTTATTTGATGTGTATGGCATTTTTGCAAAGAGAGACTGGAATTATTGTGTGCGATTGTTTGACCGTAACAAAGTCTCTGATTGTTTGCCAAAAAATGAAACACAGATCGCTGCTAAGCACAGCTGCTGCGCAGCTGGTTGCTCTTCACTGAGCACGGCTCGTTGATTTAGAAACTCGTTGGCTTAGGTGTGAAATTGATAGCCACAAATGAAGCGGGGCCCCCAAACCTGATAACAAACTAAGCAGCAACAACAAGTGGCAAGCAGCGGCAGAGGCATCAGCAGCCGCAGCAGCAGCCGTAGCAGCAGCAGCAACAACCACGAAGGTCTTCCACTTTCTGAAATTCGACAGAAACAAAAAAAAAAACATTCAAGTAAGAGTGCTTGGAACAAGAGTGCTCAACTTAGAGAATGCCCTGTGTGTCAGATAGGTGAAGTTATCTAAGATCTATGAGAGAGATACTTTTGATCTGTGTCTGCTATGCAATTTGGTGGCTCAGAGAATGAGGTTAGCAAATCTATAAATATCTACATTTTTATTGAGGTTACTTGCCCATTTTTAAGCTATTATAATTTGCATTTCAAAAACAACAATTTTTATTAATATTTTTCTTGTTTTGGTTAGGCAGCAACTGATAATAATATATTGATGGTATGTCTGTATAAAAATATACATTTTTATGAAGCTTTAGCTCAAAAATGTTTCGATTATAAATATTGTTGGTAGGCCTAAAAATAAAATACATTTTTATATGGCTTTATCTCAAAAATGCTGAAGTCGCTTGAGTCTTGGTCTTTCAAATCTGAAAAATCCACATTCCAAGTTTCAGTCATCATTCAGTCATTCTTAAATCAAATCTACATTCCAAGTTTCAATAGTCTACTTCTGAGTCGATGTCTGGTCCTTAGACAATTTTGTGATCCCATTTTTCACACACTTAAATAATTATAGGGTATAAGCGGGTTCGATGGTTTCTCGTTCTGAATTGTGCATCGAATTGTGTTGATGTGGCTCTGCGGCCAGGCAAATCACAAGGCGATGCTGTTGCCGCTGCTGTTTAGTTGTTGCTGCCGCTTCTGATAACAACAAGCCAGCAATGCGGCAATAATTTGCTGCTGCAGCTGTAAGTGGCTACTGGTCATCAGCAGCAGCGGCAGCGGCGGCAGCAGCAACAGGCTTAGGCCAGGCCAGCATTTTATCAAAAGTGGTGGCATTAGCTGCCGCAGCAAAACAAACTGGTCACACTGGGCGCACACACATAAATACACGCGAACACACTCACACACACACACACACACACACACACACACACACACTGAGAGACACAGGCACTCACAGCGGCGAGCAGCTTCCAATAGTTTCACTTATTTTACACACATTTTCTTAACGATAAATAAATTCCACAAGCAGATGCGGCTCCTGCACTGTGGCAGCAACCAGCTTCGTCTTGGCCTGGTCAACAGCAATCGACAACAACAACTTTGCTATCACGTTTCCATGCAAAAATTTCAGTGCTACACATAGAAAAAAATTATAAAAAGAAATACATTCCAATTTAATATGGATTTTGCTATGGATTCTACTTATCACAAATATATTTCTTGCAAATCTATAAAATAATCAAAATATGTTTATACTTTTAAGAATTTCCACGGGATTTCACTTAGATTTAATTCTTTATATATATTTTTGCCGAGTGCACTCGGCATGTACTCGAATTATACAAAAGGCATCTAGGCAAAGGGGCAGCGGGGGTGCTTTTTATTTCGGTTGCAGTTTGCCGCTCAGGTGTTTAAGCAGATTTTGCTCAATTTATAGATTTGCGGTCAGTTTTGCGGACTTTGCACTCGACAACCGCCAATTGAAATATTTCCGACTGCCGCCTTTGGGCTAACAGCTAAAAGTGTCGAGTAAATTGCTTAACTGTTTTTCAAAAACATAAATGCTAACGATATTATCGAAATTAACTATTAAAGCAACGTTTCAAAGCTATCAACTGTCGCCATAAATTGGGTCAGTGCTGATAGGACTCCTGAGTAAAGTATGTTGGAGAACTTTGTTTTTACGAATTATAGTATAAGAACAACTGATTCACTTGAAGAGTCATCATGTTTTCATATCACAAATATATACAATTAAATAGCTTTGCTAATAAAAGCAACAACAACAAAATGTTCAAAAGCACTGGTTATATGATCACTGAGGGATTGTTGTTAAACACAAACTGTGTGGAAATCTTTGTTTAGTAAGGCGCTGTGCAAAAAATTTGTTGATTGTCATTCTTTCATAGGGTTGACAGTGTTATAGATATTTGTGATTAGTTCTGAATATCAAATTTAAATTAAATTGTTTAATTTGGATTTTCTTCTATAAATATTGGCATATAAAGGGTCTTTGAAACACTGTTAAAAATTCCTTGTCTAAATGTTTTAACTGAAGTTATCTATACAATTAAAAAAGCGAAATCGTCCTGTATAATTGGGTTCTCTAAAATTCAGAGCGATTTCTTCTGTATGTAGGTAATCTGATAAAGGGTTGTAAATATCTATTGATTAGGACAAAAATCCGAACGTAAACGGATATATCAAATTAAAGGTTATATCAGCAATATATAAAGTCAATTAATCAGAATAATAGCTTTAAGGCCACAGAGTGATACTTATATACAGTTACTTTTAAATGTGGCTGCTCTAACGGTGCCATTCTTCTTCTTCTTCCTCCACTTAGCTAATACAATCTCAGATTTCAAACCTCAACCTCAGAGCTGATGCGATGTAGTTGAGCATGCGAATGGCCTTCGACAAATCTCCACTCGCGCCATCGTTTTCCTGTCGCCTGGTTATCAGTTAAAGCCATATATATATATATATATATATATACTCTATATATATATACATATACTATGTATAAGTAGTACAAACTACTCTGAACTAAATTCAGCCACAAGAAGAAATGAGACTGTGGCAAGTCTAAAGTCTTGGTTGAGACTGAGAGAGAGAGAGGGAGAGAGAGAGAGAGGGGGGTGGGGGTCTAGCATTGGCAACTTTGAGGGTCCATTGTGGAGGCTGTTGTATTCGGATTAAAAGTCGCCTTCTGTTGACGGGAGAAAGAGAGGCACAGATATCGCTTGCTCGTTCGCTTTTATCGTTTTCCTAAGCGAATTTCAAGTTCGTTATACGAAATCGCTGAAAACAGCTGATTTTGGATACGCTATTGTTGTTGCAACTGGCGAACAAACAACAAACAACAAACACAAAAACAAAACGAGAAAACAACAACAACAATAAAGACTTGTGCGCAGCTGTTGGCAATGCGTCGACTTTTATAGTTGACTGTGTATAACTGTAAATGTAAATTGTGTCTCCATTTGAAGCTTATCGAAGTGAACGCGCGCAAAAATAACGCATAAATAAATAATTAATATGCACACATACACAGACACACACACACACCACACACAAATAGTATGTGTGTGTGTGTGTGTGTGTGTGGCAAGTGATTTGAACTTTGAAGGCAAGACAAGTCGAGTTTGAGTTATGAATTTATCTAAAATCACAGCATGCGGTCGCTATCGTCATTGTTGTTGCTGCTGTTGTTGTTGTTGTTGTTCCCATTGCTGTGGCCATTTGACAAGTGGTTTGGCCCAAGTGTCAGACATGATAAATCATATAAATAACTTATATGATCAAATATATATATATAACTGCATATTATATTTACAAATGAAGAAATGGCGCAAGAAAAGCAAACGCCCAGTGACCCAAAACCGCATCAAGTTCAATCTAATATTAAGCATACGCAGTGTTGCACTGCAAACATTTTTATTTTTAATTTGTTCAAATATATGTATAACTAGAACTTGTGTGACGAGATTTTTGGCATCTGGCTTTCTAGACACTCGGCAACTGATATTATCTTTTATATAAACACATTATATTATTTGCTAGCAAACAATTTGTCACCTTGAGCCAGAGTTCATTCATCCGCAGTTTATTTTTTTTGAATATTTAGCACATCATTTAAGCTATTAAGTGCACTTTCAAAAATATATTTGGGCTTTGCATTAACTGTTCATTGTTATATATATACAATTTTTATTTTATTTTCAAATTATTCCCAAAGCTTTATTGATATTTGTAGATCTTATATGCAAGTCAATCTGATTAGAAAGCAAGTCTGAATAAATATTATATAACGTTGGAGTTCTTCACCTACATTATATTCTACTCAAAACCTGCGCCAGACAATAATAAATTAGCACAATCCCGAAAGAATCAATCCAAATCATAAATTATAAATGAAATAATAAACTTCGTTGTAAAAGACACAATCCTCACAGTCAGTTAGGTACACAAGTTTCAATAGTTGATAGAGTTGGAGCTAGGCTGAGAAAACGAAAAGAAACTTAAGAAACACACATATCTATATATATTTAAATAGATGTATTTATTTTTAACTCATGGCTAGAAGCGTATTTGCTTTCAATGCAACCACAGAAACTGAAAACTGTAAACTAAAAACTGCATTTTCAAGGAAGCAGCAGCGACAACAGCAATGCAAATAAAACATTAACAGATATGGGCATGAATATGTATAATTAAGCGAGAAAATGTACATGTTTACATATATGACAGCAACAATAATAACGACATAAGTATGTTAAGTATAGTGCTTAAGTATCTATATTTATGTGTACATAAGTAAGTTCAAGTATAAAACGGCACTTGAATTTCATTGTTGTAATTATCATAATTACAAGTTACTCAGCGCGAGCTCCCATTCTCTTTCTACCTCTCCCTCTCTCTCTCTCTCTCTCTCTCTCCATCTCTTTCTCTCTGTCTTTAAGAGTGTGTAAGTGTATGTGTATGTGTGTGTGTGTGTGCGTGTGTGTGCGTGACAAGTCAACATCCTTTGGTGCATTCACTCATGGCAGAGAGTGTGCAGTGCTCTAAAACGTTCCATTTTCGATGATGCAAATGGCTTATCAAGCCAACTAACTGTGCTCTAGTTTACAGTGTTCGAGTTGCAGATACCCTGTATCTAATTTAATATTACTTTCAGTTTACAAATGTCTAACATATATCTTATATAACCTATAAGATATACTCAATAATCGGTATGGGAAATCGATATTTTTCATACGAGTTACTTATCGATAAAAGATTTATATATACTGCCCCAAATTCCCTATTTGAGGTATCCAAATCTATACTCAACGAGATCATATATACAATATAAATGCCTAAATCGATTCATCTTTAATGATGACCAAGAATTTATATGCCTCTAGAAGCGTTCTAATGTCTTCCAATGACATATCCCAATTTTAGGGTACTCTTTTTATCCAGGGTATAACAAAAAAGTGCCACGCACAGCCCGTGTGGAACTTTGCATATGCCTGTGTGTGTGTGTGAGTGACTAAGTTAGTGACACACGTTGCAGCCAACACACACAGAGTAGCCAGCTGGCTATCACATCAGTTCAGTTTCAGTTCAGACTTCAGTTCACTTCCAATGCAGCAGCCGCAGCAGCAGCAGCAGCCTCACAGTCTCCCGCCGCCGAAGAAGAAGAAACTGCAACTCTCAGCGCCCTGATAAGATGCCGATGCCAGCGTCGCAGTCGTCGACGGCATCGTCTGCGTTGTTGTTGTTGTCGTTGTAAAAGGTCTTCTTTGTTGGTCAGCGAGAAGAGAGGAAAAAAAGCAGCACGAGGTTTGCCGAGGCGGCGCCGATTGCTACAGCAATTTACAATAACAAACAACAACAACAGCAACAAACACAACAACTATGACTACTATGCATATAACAACAACAAGAACAACAAGAACAACAACAACAACGAACGTCATCAACAACGGCGACGACTACTCCACAGCAACAGCAGCAGCAGCAGCAACGGCGGCAGCAGCAGCAACGGCGGCGGCAGCAGCAGCAGCAGCGACGTTGATTGCCCCGGAATGCCGTCAAACAGGTTAAAAATGTAGGTAGAAATTCAATTAAAAATTGGTTATTTATTTATTTAGCTTGCAACGAGTAGCGTTGCCCCTCTCCCCCACATCCCCCACCAACATGGACATACCCCAGCCTATCTATAACAACCCCTCCACAGGTCTTTAATCTAACTAATTTAATTAAATTTCATTTATGTGTCGCCTGTCAAACGTTAATGAATAAAAATCAAAACTCGAAACTGACGACTGTCAATCAAATTGCCCCAGTGCGAATTTGAAAGTGAAAACTTCCCCCTTAGCATACAGCTCAGCATGTGTCCAACAACTCGTTGCTAAACTATGAATATGAATCTGAATCTGAATCTGAATATGAATATGAATATGCATATGCATATGAATGTGAATATGAATAAATGAAAAGTCGAGTTGACTCGGCATAGCTAGTTAAGGTGCATATAGCAGACCACATTTCGTTTGGCAAAGAAATTGTAATAAAAACTAATGTGGCAACCAATTTGCATGGAAATCAATCAATGCAAGCATACAGCGTAAGTGTAGGCTAACAACTTAATACCCTGTAATAGATATACACTGTAAAAGTGTTAAATAAGCTGTACTAAGCTAGCGTATTAGAAGATTACAATATATTTAAGAACTCGAGCTGGTAACTATTCTCTGTCATAGACTTCAAATTAATATTGTAAATATTTTTCAACTCCATTTTAAATAGTTTTTAATTGCAAGAATAAGGAAATTTAATAATCTTTAGTATAGCTTAAGATCTTATAGAGATATAGTAGAGCAACGTAGCTAATCTATTTTGAACTGCCCTTATGGATGGATAATATATATTCAACGACTAATCGGGTATCTACTTGAGGTCAATATTGATTCTATATTTATTAATACATCCCAAGTTATTTTGTTTATTTTATTTACTCAGACACCCTGTAAACGCTGTATGCAAATGATCAGTTAGACCAGTTAATTTCGATTACATTTGCATTTGATTCATGCGCCTTGTTTTAATGGTCAACCGCAAAAAGTTAATTTTAGCATTGCTATAAATAAATACCTAACAAATGATCAAGCGAACTTGCCTTATACGATACGTTACGATGCGATACGTAAGTCCAGATATAGTTACCACCCAACGGATTCAACTGGCTGCCCCTCAACTAGTTTACATTTCACTCTACCTCTCACTCTCTCACGGTTTCTCTCTCTCTCTCTCTCTCTCTCTCTGTCTGCCTGATGTTTTATTTGATGGATCGTTGCAATTTGTAGCCCTGACATGCGTGATAAAGCTACTAATGCGATCGATATGAAGATCAAGTCGAAAAAAGCTGCTGCTGCTGCTTCTGCTTCGGCTGTTGTTCAGCTATTCAGCTGGAAGCTGTCAGCCAACTTCTAGGTATCTGGGGACTGAACCTCATTCCCGAAACTGAAATACATATTATGAACCAAATTGAAAAAATTCCATCGAAACAGACGTGTTTTGCTTATTTGCACAAGTGAGCTAATATTATGGGCCAGGTGAAAGATAATTTCGCTTTCCAGGAAGCGGTCAGTAGTCTGCTGCCCGGTCAGCCGTTCCGCTTTATATATATGTATGTATACTACAAATACAAAGTATTATGGCCTTGAAAGAATGAGATCTGTGGCTATGAAATGAGTGGCATACTCTAAAAAAAAGTCTGATTTTCTTAAGTTAGGCAAATTTACGAGTGTTTGTTCACCGTGGGGATTTTTCCACCAGTAAAATTCATGTTAAATATATATATTTTGATGAGCAATGATGACAAGCACCTTTTTCCAATTTTCATGGGCCAGCACTTTTCACCAACCTGGAAAATGGTGAAAATAACGCGCTGCCAAAATGCTGAACTGCTGACATCGTGATCATTATTTGGTCTGCTAAAAACATTCCAATAAATGTGTCTAATGATCACTTGAACAATGAATCAGGCATAAAACTGTCCAATTTATTGCATATCTCTGACGATATTTTTTGTTTTTGATGATGAAATTCAATGAGAAGTTGCGAAATTTTATAATCTGCATCTAAATTCCATTTGCGAATATTAAGTTGCTATTTATGTTAATACTCTACTCGAAAAGTAATTGGTTATAAAAGTTGAATAAGTCTGGTACCCAAAATCAAATATAAGCAGTATCTAAACTCAAATTTATGATATAAATCTCAGTTCGAAAAGTGTTTGGCAATAATAACAAACAAGAAACAAATTAAATGTCTGCAAAACAGCTTCAATTCACATGCGAAATTTGTACAACACTTATTATAGCTATTTCATGAGGCACATCATCGAAATGCCCCTAAACTTAACACATGCTGAAGGTTCTTGAGGTAAGGTAAATGAACTTGTTGCCTGCCAAATAAATAGGCCTGAATCGAACACTGTTGCCTTGAAATATTCATGCAACTCTCATGTGTAAATAATGAAACCATAAGAGTCCATTTAGAGCCACATACACAGGCACACAAAAGTGCGCCTCGACTTTTAATGACCCACCAGCAAACACAGAAGCCAAATAAAAATTCATCATATAAACAAGCTGAGAAAAACGCAAACTTTTCAAATCAAAAAAAGAAAATTAAAAAACACATTTGCATAAATTACGAAATGTAACAAAACAAATAAGTGCCAAGTGTCTTGCTCAGTATGAAAAGTTATTGTAAACAATTTGCGCAGTGTATGGCAAAATGGAAAAATCATTTATGGACTGGATTTCTTTTCTCTCAGTAGCTGGCTATTAAGAACATATGGATGGCCGAATATAAATTATAATAATTGAAATATGTACTTGGAAAAGTTAATTGCGCTATGCGAAACGCGCTTGTTGATCCTAATCGAAAAACATCAATTCAGGGGCACAGCGCGAAATGTGGCGTTCTCGGTGGCTGGCGGGGCACCATATAAATTCGCACCTCCAACCCAGATACGCATCGATCTAGAGCTACAAAAAAAATACATATAAATATATATATATATTTATATATACATATAAATATGTTATAGTTGGTGCTTTCCCGGCCGGTAAGGCGCGCATATGTATGCAATATGTTTTGCTTAGCGCTTTTTGGTCAAGGTTAAGCACACATTGAGAATGAGAACGAGCAAATGAGTGGGGCAGAGTGAGAGAGAGATAGATAGCCTATGTTGTAGATAATTCAATTTCCATGAGCGCATTTTCAGTGCGGCAACAAATCATGAAAATAAAAAAAGTTCACTTCTCGTTGCTTAAATATTTCGACAGCCACAGCGATTTCGCAGTCACGTTTACAGGTGGCTGCCTGACAGCCAGGCAGCGTTGCAACGACCTCGCTAGCAAACTTGCAACATCATCGTTATCCGTCACACACACACACACAAACACAATCACACATATACATACATATGTGTCCAGCTGGGCGTCGGCGTCGGCACAGTGGTCAAGGTTAAGCAAACGAGATACAGATACAGATACAGATACAGATACACATACAGATACAGTGTATCTATGTATAGCTGTGCATCTGTATCTGTGTATCTGTTTGTCCATTTGTATCTACTACTGCTGCTGCTGGTGCTGCTGCTGCACCGCAGGACGTCATCAACTGGCAAACGATCGACAGGCGTGCGCAATTTTAACGATTTCGACAAAATTATTTTGCTTTCTGCGTGGCTCATTAATTCGTTTCGATTAAAAATTGTTGTTCTTTTTTTTTGTTGCTCTTTTTGCATCATCTGCAGCCGCGGCTTGTTGTGCATAAAAATCACAGCAAGAGATCAGCGCCAATATTCCCATGTATTCAACCATACTTTTATATATATTTATATATATATATATATATTATATATATATGGTACTTTTTTGGTTGCTTGGCATTTTTGTCTAGCGGTAAAAAAACAAGTTGCTGTTGATTCGAGTACCACTGAAATTTTTATGGCTACTCTTTCGGGGGCCAGTTGGCGATTCGTTTCGTTTCGTTTCGTTTGGATTCGATTTGTTTTGTTTTGTTTATGTTTCAGGTACTATGTGCAATTCTTTGGCAGTTAATTTGTTTATTATAATGCTGCCACAGACTTCCCTGTATGCCACTTGTTTGGCTGCTGTTACTGTTTCTACTTAAGTTCTTTTGTTTTTTTTTTTTTAATCTTTTGTTTGCCGTTTTGGTTGTAAACACACTTTTGTGTGTACATATAATGTTTTTAATTCTTTTCTTTTTTTTTTGCCACTTAATATGGCAGATAAATTGCATTTGACTGTGATAGATTGTTTTAAATACCCTACTCCAAGATACTAAATCATAAGTGTGAATTATACACTTGATTACCCGAAAGACTATCAAATTTTTGATGAGGTCGATGTGCTGTTTGAGATTGTCCATAAACAAGATCATCCAAACATTACACAGATGTTTGTACTTTTTTTTTTTATAGATATGTGTAAGCAGCCAAAAATATACTTCGTTCCAGACAGTAGAGTATTTAATAATCGACACACCATAGATTTATGTTAATACATGTTCGTTTTTAAAGGTATTTTTTTGTGTTTGTTTGCGCATTTTTTTTTGGTGTGGGTGTGATATTTAAACAATATTTGGCAATGCAAATAGCACACGCCCCTAAGCAAGCTAAGTAAATGCAAAAATTTAGCGATTATATTTGTTGTTTGTATTTGAAGTGAGGAAATTAATTTCACACTATATCCAAAGAGTATGCAATAATGTGTTTGTGAATTTTGGTGGTGGGTGGACTCTGGTATGTTTGGAGGGAAACGTTGCCAATATATTGATATAATCAATAATGCCTATTCTTAGAATGCAAACTAAACAAATCGAATGCCTACGTGTCTATGAGCCCAAATTATGAACTCTTCAGATTTTTCATTAGAAGTTGTAGTCTGAATTAATAGTTTGTTTTCATCCATTAATATTCAGAGGAAATGGATTTCATTGGAAGATTATTCAAATGATGCTTATTAGAGAACTAATTGAAGTGTTGAGTGAGAAATGGTTAAATAAGTGCAGAGAAGAGCCTTATCTCAATTGAAATTAAATATGAAAACAAGATGGGCAAATAATATTTGTGATATTCAATCAAGTATTTAAATCATATTCAAAGCGCTTCAGTCTGTCATCTTGAACTGAATCCTGACTAAGTTTGACTGGCTGGCAGACACAACCAGACTTGTTTTCAGTAGGAAAAGAAAGTCAGAGCCACTTACTTAGATACACACTTAATGACGAGCGAATGGCATAACAAATATCACGCATACGCCGCGTCTGACACAACTGTGAAACTGCTGCTGCTTTCATGACAAACACGCAACCCCAAATGCATTTAAAAGCTCATTACCAATGCTAATTGCTGGCAATGTGAGGGTGAGGGGGATGCGCAGCCTCCAAAACTTGAGCTGACATTTCAACGCAATGCAGTTCACATAAATGTTGGTTTTTCGTCTTTTTTTTTTTTTTTGCCTGCTAATCGCGTCGCAGCTCGATTCAATGTTTGTTATTTTCCAAGTGCCCACACGCTAGCCGGTCCGGCTCTGCCAGCATCTTACATCTTACATAAATTATTAACAGCTAAAAGCAAATAAATAAACAAACATTGAGTAGCTGCAGCAGCAGCAGCAGCAACAGCAGCAATAGCAGCCGGCGCATTGTGGCCAGGTTGGGGGAGAAGTGCGGGCTTCTTCTTTACTTTGCCCCATCGTTGATCATCGCCAACGCTAAAGCTGTCATCATTCATAACCGTTGGACTGCTTTGGAGCAAAGTTCGGGCTGGCCCTGGCATTGGCCAGAACTTGCGGCCCCAAAACAATTAATTTAGCCTGCCTCCCCACACCACGCCACACCACACCACACCACACCACCCCACGCCATCCATATATCCATGCATTACCAACTACTTAACAGCAAATCACTAAACATGTTCAAATATTTTGCCTACAGCTTCAGTAGCAGTTGCTGTTGATGCTGCTTTTGCTACTGCTGCTGCTGCTGTTGCTGCTGCTGCTGCTGTTGCTGCTTTTGCTACTGCTACTGCAGCTGTTGCTGCTGCTGCTGCTGCTGTTGCTGCTGTTGTTGTTTGTCAACGACATTTGCCAAGCGGCAAAACTAAAAAGACATACAACACCAAAAGCCTTGACAAAAGAAATGAACTGTTTTAAAGTGCTCCCATAGCAGCATCCACAACAACAGCAACAACAGCATCCACAACAACAACAACAGCAACAACAGCAATTGCCAGAGTCAGCGGAAAACTACAAAACCCAAATTGAAAAATCATCAACCTCGTCAGCCTTCTAGCTGCTGACTGCTGCCTTCTGTCTTCTGGCTTCTGGCTGGTCAATATTTGGCTAAGAAATTTTTCACATTACCAGCAAGGCGAGAGGAGCTGAGCGTCTTGTTGAATATACCCTCTCTTTCAACGCAGTGCGTGCTGAGGCTATATCAGCTGCTTAATTAAAAATGTAACACTGAGTCTGAATTGAAGGACAAACAAATTGTCGAAATAACGATAATAAATCTCAAGTGGGATAGCTATAAATAAATAAGGAAATCGACAGCTGGATTTTATTTTTCTAGAATGACATTAAATGAAATAGCGGTAAATATATTCTTGTGAGATAATATCCATTGAATTACTTTAGTTTTAAGATACTTCAATTAATGTTACTCAAATAAAAAAGGCTGAATAATAAATTAGGAGCATTTCGTTTGCCTACAGGTTAGATTGTAACAAAAATAACAATTTATATTTTAAAGATTTTGTATTTTATTTTTTATGTCATAGCTTCTTTAACGGGCTGGTTTTGTTAAGTTAAATAGTTTTTTTTTTAGTTGGTGATTAAAATATGTTTATATATCGGAGCAAAAATAATAAACAAATAAAAATTTCAAGCCAGCGAAAAACGTATTTTAAACATATTCAAAATGATTCTGTTTATTTTCATATTATTGATTTGGTCTGCTTTATGATCATAAGCCCTATTTTATAAGGAAATTCAGTTTAGCATATTATATTGACACCTACATGCAGTCAAGGGTATTCGACTATCGGTGCAGCCTTAAGAATTTGTGTCTCTTGTTAGGCTGTGCCGTGGAGTGTCTCGCATGTTGAGTGAAATGTTAGCAACATATATACTACAAACACACACACACACACACACACACACACACACACACACGCACACACACATATATATACATATATAGAGGAAGATGCGATGTAGCCTAGCATTGTTTGCATAGCAGTGAGCTCGACTCCGTTTGCCCCGATCTTGGGCAGCCTCTGGTCAACGTTTTGTTTGATGTCGGCCTCGTTAAGAGCCAACGAAGCCAACGAGTTGTGGCCATGTTCTATGCTGTTGTTGTTGTAGTTGTTGCCTGCGTTGTTTGCTCATGAACAGTTGAACGTTGCCGTTGTTATCGTTGTTGTTATTATTATTGTTGTTGTTGTTGTTGTTGTTGATGTAGTTGCTTTAGCCGCTTACTTTGCATTAAGTTATTTTCATTTTCAATAGGCCATGGCTAGCTCGAGGGATACGACAAGGGCGTCTCCTGATTCTGCTGGTGCTGCTGCTGGTGCTGCTGCTGGTGCTGCTGCTGGTGGTGCTGCTGCTGCTGGTCTATACTCGTAACTCCTGGGTGGAGTGTTTTTCTTTCGACTTCGGACTCGAGTGCTCTCCAAACTGTTGAACTTCACTTGTTTTCTCCAGCTATTAAGCCACTTGAGCTGAGCTGTCTCTACTCCATCATTTCTCGTTGTGGATACAACTCAACACTGCCATATATTTATTATTATCATTTTTTTTTTTTTTTCTTCTGATTTTTTCGGCACGACCATCTCGATTTTACCGGGAATTATGCAAATTTTGAACGTTGTAATGCTCGATGAGCGTGTGATTTATGCCTATAAATCTGCTCTATCTGCTACTTCTGATTGCATAATTAATGATCGGCTCCGGCTCAAGTGCCGGAGAGACTCTCTCACTGTAGCAACCTTTGCTTTGGTGGGAAAAATCTCTCAAGTATTCCACAGTAAGGCTCACTCGCTCTGTGTGTGTGTGTATGTGTGCGTGTGCGTGTGCGTGTATGTGTGTTTGTCTATCGAAAAGTGGTTCGCAATCGATTTGTTTATTTATCGTTTGAGAAATGTACGTGTTCTCGACGTGCAGCAAAGTTGCAAAAATTGATACTTAAATTAGCAAATTTTTACTTACTATTCGTACGCCAGGTAGTATTTCTTCCCCTGCCACCTATTAGACAGCCCCCACCCCTCTCCCTCGCTGCCATCCCCTTCGCTTAAGTAGCAAACACATAAATTACCTATTAAATGAGCTTGTGCGAATAAAAACATTTTCTAACTAAATATTGAAACGCAAAAAGCCAAATGAAGTAAAGGAATATAAATGCGTTTTTCCCAATAGCCAACACACAAACACAAACACGCACACAGGTGCGAAGGGGGTGGGGTAGGGGGACGGCAATTGTTACACTGGGTGAAAAAAATAAATGCACATCGAAATAAATGCGCATTTTATGATTGATATACAAAATTCAATTAAAATTGAATCGATCAATTGTGAAGAGAGATATGAATAGATAAATACATATGTACATAAATATCTATATATGTATATAGATAGAAATATGTATATATAGAGATGTATAAAGAGAGCCAGACAGTGGGAGTGGAAGAGAGGGGGAGAGATGATAAAAGAGTCGAAGCAGAGATCATTTTTGACACATAAATTGAGCAAGCCCTTAAATAGCCATAACTTTGTCAAAAATAAACCGATTTTCAATCTCAAAATCTGTACTTCAGAACTACATTGAAAAAGTGATGAAGATAGTATTTACAAATTTTCTAAAATTATATAAAATTTGCTGTGCACATAATGTGGCCACAAATTGAGGTAAAAACTTTCGCCGGTCAGTCTTGCAGGCTGCCTCAAATCTTGAATAAAAACTTGAAGAGGCAATTGCTTAGGTGCTTAGGCTGACGAGGGGCTAACACGAACTCAAGGGGTGGGTGTGCAGCGGGGTTGTGTGGGATACATTGGCAATTGCGATGCCGTTTTTGGCGCGTTTGCACTTTGCGATTAATTCGCTCGTGTAAATAAACAATAAATATTATGTGCGAATAGGGAGTTGGTGGACTGGAGGGGGCAACTGGCAACTGGAGGGAAGCGGCATGTTGCCTGCTGAATACTGCCCGTTGAGGCGCGCAATTAAATGTATCAGTTTATGCTGGGCACCAAATCAGAGAAGCCCCCTCGCCATACCGCCCCTTTACGCTTGCATTTGGCATTTGTGTATTATCACCATCGACCTTAGGCCCCTGGCCTATACCGCCCCGCCCCCTGAGAGAGAGAGATGCCCCCCGCCACTCCTTGCACTGAGATCACTGCCAAATCAATGTTGCTGTAATGGCCAACTGAGCATATCAACTAACGGGCTGATTGGCTGACTGGCTGACTGGCTGCCATGTCTGACAATGCGTCTGTTTGCTGTCTGGCCAGATCTGTTCTGCTCCACTGTTGGGTGTACTGTGGTTTTGATGTGGTGCGCTGCCTGGGCCTGGACCGTCGAGCGTATTCAGGCGTAACGCACAAATTGTATTAACAATAATTTTGCCTCGTTTTGTATCGCTTTTCATGCGCCGTAAATTTCATTGATTTTAGCCGATTTATTAAATGAATGCACTTGAATTGATTTCAACGCTTGGCCTATAACAGAGATAAACCACCAATAGCACCACCACCAGCAACAGCTGCCACAATTGATCGGGCGTTCATCCATAAAGCTTTTCAACATGTTTCCAAGATTACAGTTCAGCAATCCTCAACTTTAGCATTTGAAATTATTAAATGTGAAGATTATAGTTAAGTATTTGATAAATAATTATTTAAGGACAGGTGTTATGGAAACTTTCGATGTACTTTATTCATTTGAGAAGAATTTTATATTTTAATAATTATTTATTGTTTAGTGACCTCTGGATCTCTAAATGGAATATAAAAATGAAAAGCACTTGACACTGGCTAGGCGAAAAATATTTTTACATTTTCTACTCACTTTAATAATTAAGGAAATTTCCAAATATAACGAACGAAAATGAACTTTTGATTTCAACAATTAATCAATAAAATATATGATTTTCCTTACATATTAATCTGTTATCTATCTGTGAATTGGCCTAAATTAAAACGGCTTTAAATAGTTCGAAGAGCAAACTAAATGTAATTCAATCGAAAATTAAACTATTCTTATAAATTAGTGTAATATATGAGCACAAGGTCATATAGCTCTTGATCGTGTTCTTAAATCACTCAAATCCGAGTCAGATCTTTTCCGTGAAGGCTGACACAACATAAAAGCAACCGGCTTAAATTATATACCAATTATTTAAAAAACAAAAAAAGAAGAAGAAGAAAACAAGGAAATATATTAAGCAAGAATACAGAATTGTAAACGTTGGATCTTGAGTTATCCCCGCTCGACTCACAAATATAAATAATCGAAGTGAGAATAAACATAAGCAGGGAAAACCGCTGTTGCCATAATTTAGATAAAATACATTATATAATTTGGCAAATGCGAAAGGTTGATGAATAATCGTAAATTCGCCAAAAATTCATAAATTTGCAAAGGCCGTATTCGCCTTTCGTCAGAATCAATGCGAATAATAATTTGAATGTTGAAGGCCAGTTGCTGATTGCTTATATAACAGGGGAAAAAGCCAGATAGACAGTACCTGGAAATCCAAGTTCAATATTGGACAAACTACAAACGCTTTTCGCTGGAAAATGCCAAAATGCCGAAACGCAATACGCGTGGCAGCAACTTGTTGTGAATATTTAATTGTTGATGTTGGTGCCTCAGCCTGCTTGTACTAGATACATTGTATATGAGAATGTATCTATCAGATATAATGACTACACTGTATGTGATTGAGTGCTTGTGCGTTTGTGTGCTTGTGAGGCCTGTTGGCTATTTGGGTGTTGTGGTCCATTTGGGACCTGTTGCCGCCTTTTGATGTTGATTAATGGCAAATGCTGTTGATTGATTTTTATTGCAAATATTGATAAAAAAAAAAAATAACAAAAAAGATTTCTATTAATTAACGTGAAAAACACGCGTTTTGTGTTAATTGGAAAATGGTTATTGAAACTAAACAGACCAACCGAGCCAAGTATGCGTACAAGCTACATACGCAAACAAACATAGCCAACAACAACAACAACAACAACAACAACAACAAACAAACAGACCGTGAGATACAAAGATACAAGTTGCATTTTTGTGGAGCGTACAAATTAACGCAGTCGAAAAATTAAAAGTTTCAAGAATCACAGCGGAATACAAGTAGTATCTGTAGTATCTTTGTATCTATGGCTGTATCTTTCTATCTTTATGTGTAGCTGTATCTCTAGCTGTACCTGTACCTGTAGCTGTTGCTGTATCTGTATCTGAATGTGGAATTTGATTTATGCTCAGCTTTGATATTTACCGCCTAATAAACAAAAAATTAACGCAAACGTAGAAACAACAACAAACAACAACTGTTGTACATACATGTATATAAGTATCTGTATCTGTATCTGCATTTGTTGCTTGCTACTTTCGGTATCTGTATCTATTTGTGGGTCTAAGTTGCCGCCTGCAATTTTGCGCCTTTGATTTTATAGCACTCTCTGACGGACATGCGTGCGTCTGTCAGTGTGGCAATTAAACAACATCACCAAAGTGCCACACAGCAAACCCCACATCCCGCTCTCTCTCTCTCTCTCAGATCCGCACAGGCCACTAGTCAACATCCATAGATCAATAGATCTGTGACGACTTAGCGCCGGGCCAAGCGTTGCGTTGAAATGCCTTGCGTTAATATTTGGTATTTGTTTGGGCTTCCAGGCCCAAAACTCATTTCGAGAGGTTTGCCAGTGGCAGTGGCAGTTGCAGTGGCAACAGCAGCCCACCGACGTTGTTTGCTGCCACACACACACACACACACACAGTGGTTGCTGAGCGTGTAGCAAGAGTCGCGTGCTAATTACAAAATTATTGAGAACTTTAAATATAACGCCAACTATTTAAAATCAATTAATTGCTTCGAGGCAATTAACGCGAATCCAAATCGATTAGTCAAATATTATTGGGCAAATTATTCTAATGTGTATAAAGCGATTTAATTGAATCATTTTTATAGCTTTAACATTTATATATATATATATATATTCTTTTAAAATTAATATTAAATATTTAAACTCTAATCTAGATAGCTAATAGCCGTGACAGCCATTCTCTTCGCAGCTAAGTTCTAAGTTTTGAACTTGAAGTTAGTCTTCGTAATTAAGAAATAAACAAAAAAAAAAAAGCGATTGATTTTAATGCAGCATGGCATTAGTCCAGTATTTTATTGAAACTGATCAAGCAATTAAAAGTCGATTAAACATTGATTAAATGACGACACGAAAATAAAGTCGTCTTAAGGGAACATTACGCATTAATTTCAGCGCTTAAGCATACAATTTGAAGACATTAAACATTAATAGTTGGGTTAACACTTGTATAATTAAATGAGAGCCACTGTGTTCATAGATTACAACTAATATGTGGGTTTCATAAATTACATAAATTTCATTAAATTACGTAATTAGTCAATTGAAGTGGTGAAAAGCAGCACATCAGTCAGCGCTGACTAGCGGCAGTCAGTGATGTTCCCATTTATTCAGTGTGTGTGTGTGTTTGTGTATGTGTGTGTGTGTCATGGTCAATAAAGAGAAACCTAGAGAAAGAGGGAGGCAGAGCTCGAGAGAGAGAGAGAGAGAAAATGTTCTTCTACGACGCCTGCAAGTCTCAGCGGAATCTGAATTTTGAGAAGTCAAACATGCAACACTCATAAATCAACAGCTGAGTGGCAGTTGATGTGGCAGTGGCAGTGGCAGTGGTAGTGGCATTGCCAGCCAGTTGTTGGCCACACTCAATTGGCATGGCTAATGCGTTGGCAACTCATAAATTTATTAATTTTTAATTAAACTTACAATGATTTGTAATTCCAGTGCAGCAACAAAGGCAGCAGCGCCTCAGCCATTTATGGCAACTGGTGAATGAAGCTGCTGCAGTTGCAGTTGCTGTTGCTGCTGCTGCTGCTGCTGCTGCTGCTGCTGCTGCCGCCCGGAAACAACTCATTATCCTAATTAAAACGTGCGCCATGCGCGCCCCGTTGCCATATATGTCCAATGCACGCGATCTGGCAATGAGGCGAAGCTGCGACTGCGCATGCGAAATTAGACGCATCGATGCACGGTGGCGCCACTGCTCCAAAAACTAAAGCAAAACCATTACAAAAATGTCAAAATACTAAATGCATAAAAAATGTATAAATGATAAACAAAATGATCTACATAATATATATAGTAATAAAAAACAAAATGCAATTTTCAAATTGCTAAATAACATAAAAAAAAATATATTTTCATAAAATTAAGACAATTCTTACATGACTAACAAATATTACAAACATTAAATTGTTTGGCAGAGGGTATTTTGTATTGTTCCTAATAATGTTTTAACAATTATTTTTTAAATATGATTTCTGAATATATCAAATATAATAATGAGTTGGCAGTATGAGCTAAAGTGTGTCGATGTTACTCTTTGCGCTTTAATTTATTTGCTTATTTATTTTCTGTTGGGTGTAGATAGAAAAGATTGTAACAAAATAACTATTCTGTGACTAAGTAACATTTATTGAACCACCCAGCAGAGTACCAAATACAAAAATGCATTTCGTTGGGCATTTCATGGCAAAATGTAGGCTATGATTGTCGCAGTTTGGCACCACTGTGCGACGCTGACAGCGACAAACGCCTCTCGCCTGCCATTCATACGCACTGTGGCCACTTCGAGTTGGAGACAAGAGTTAAGAGCCATGAGCCATTCACCAGTCAGTGAACAGTCAACAGGAGTCAGCAGGCAGCATGCAGCAAGCAGCACGAAGAGATTCTTCTGAATCTGCTGCTGCTGTTGCTGCTGCTGCTGCAACGGTTGAGGCGCGTCGTTCATTGTCATGCGTTGCATTACAAGATGCCAGCGGCAGCAGCAGTAGCAGCAGTGGCAGCAGATGGCAACATGACCACATTGCTGAAACACAACAGGAGGAGGAGTTGGTTGCAACAATTGCCTAGAAGAGCGCAGCGTCGTTGTCGCATTGCATTGCGGCAAACATTGCGGCTGCTCAAGCATGTTGCATACTGATCAATCAGCGGCATCTTTAGCTGCCTCGACTCGCTGCTCAATAGTCTGCGTTGATACATGAATGACTTTAACCATTTTTGGTCTACAGTTAAATGCTGCAACATCTGCAACTGCAAACTGCAACGCAATTGATTGCATTCATAATGAGTGCATCAATTCACAATCGATGAATGAATGAAGCCAGTTTTCCAAGAGTTCATAAATTGCGCTCTAAAGATTATAAATTATTTTCAATGGCAAACATTCTCAGTTTATAAATAAACAACAATAAAATCTTGCACAAAAAGTCAACCGAAAATTGAGTGCAAATAAAGCGGAGAACATATCTCGTGCCTCTCCAAATCTTGCTGAAAAAGTATCTCAATCTTTTGGTTGCAGCAACAACAACAACAACAACAACTGCAACTGCAACCAAAACAAATAAACAAACGGCGGAGTGCAGTTGCTCTAATTGAATGTAAGTTCTGCGATTTGCACTTAATTTCAATTTTGTTTACAATTTACGATTGCAATGCAGAATTTAATGCATTTTCCAGCTAACCCAATGAACTCTCGCTCTCTCTCTCTCTCTCGCTCTCGCTCTCTCTCTCTCTCTTTATCTCTATATCTCTATTAAGCTGATTCTTTTTTCTTTGAATTTTTCCCATCTTTTGTGGAATTTATAGCGGCAAGTTGACAAGCTGCTCAACCAATTTTATCACCTTGGCAACAGGCAACAGGCAACAGGCAACAATGTTTCGCAGCTTTTGGCCAAAATGCAAATCGATCTGTTCTCCAATTTATTGCGTATGCTTTGCGGATTTGTTTGCGGAACGATCGATCGTTGCACGCATAATATTCCCATATCTATATGCCACTAAAGTGCCGGGAGTTATAGCATATGTACATGCAACATGGATGTGTGGCGCATTCATATAACTTACTTTATTGACTGCAAAACGAAATGCTCTGGACAGATAATTGCATTTACTTCCGGACCAATTGGGGTCGGGAATGTGATCAACACTTTGAATTTCAGATTTTTTCATATTTAGCTTATCAACTGAGGTCGGGAATATCAAATATCAAATCAAAATTTAAAGAAAAATTAAATCTCAGCTCTGGTTGGGTTTTCGGAAGAACAAATGAATAAATTCGATCACTTCTAACGAATTTTGGATTAAATTTAATAGTAAAAGTTATTAAAAGAATTTATTATCTATTTTACTTTTTAAATTATCTAATTAACGTTTAAATAATTATTATATAGAGAAAAGTACATCACATAATTTGAGAGGTGCAAACTAACGATTGCAACAATGCACAATTGCTCTCAATGAATATTAAGTTAAAGCGCATTTTAATGATTTTTACAGCCGTCTGCAACCGATTAAGACGCATATATAAATCGGCTAATTGAGGGGGAGAGGAAGCAGCGGCAGGGCAATTAAACTAATAAACTGAAAAATGTAGAAACGAGAATGCTAAAAGGCAATTGAACAATAAATATTGGGCAACATTTATGTAAGTGGCGATTATTGCGCCATTTGAATTAGTTTGAGAAGTACGAGTGTATAAACATATACTACATATAGTATATATATACTATATGTATATACATATATATATATATATATGTATTTTATTTACAACAACTGCAACCACATTGAAAAGTGTGTTTACGCTTGTGCGAAGACAAAGTAAATTAATGTGCTGTGTGTTGGAAAAGTTTGTATAAACAACATTGCAACATTTGCCTCAAATGGGCACATTCGGAATGATGATGTTAATGATGATGATGATGGTGGCAGCTCCTAAGCGCCCCTTTTTTTTCCTTGTTCAGTTGTTGTTATGCCAAATATTTATGAAATCATAAAATTTGATGTTTCCTCCGGTGGCACTTGACACTTGAATGTGCATAGCCAGAAATCGCTTTGCCCAAATTACCATGCCACAAGTGTCGAGCTGCCGTGTTAATGATGATTTTGATGTGCAGTTAACGGATTGAAAACACCTCCCAACTGCACCTTTCTCTCACTCTCACTCACACTCAAGCTCACACTCACTCTCACTCCACTGCTCTGCTCTCCTCTCCTCTCTCTCTCTCCCTCCAAGCGACTCCCATTCTGAGCGCCCATTCATTTGGGCGATTACATAAAGTGCTGTCTGCCGTCGCGTCGTTCCATTTCGATTTGTTTGTTTTATGCACGATTTGTTGTGTTGCCGTACAATTGCCGTAAATATAAATACGGGGCGAGTATACGTGCGAGTACTCGTGGTGCTGCCCTCAGATCAAAGGCCTATCAATTAGCACCCGTTTCGATTATGTTGCATGCTTCTTTAGCATGCACCACCGCACGAAATTGAGAGAAAAAAAAAATATAACCATTTGCCGCCAATTCACACCCAATTAGTAATAAATTTGAATGCTGCATGCTGCAATTGCTGAATCTATATCTGAATCGCTATCACTATCTCTATATTCCAATCTGCATTTACACTTGGAGAAAAACTTGACCCTGGAATTACAATTACAGTATGTCAGCTGGATAGATGCTGAGCTTGATTACTTTTTGCTATATCTTTCTCAAATGAGCACTTATTATATACATATATATATCGAGAGAATAAACTTAAAAGTTGATCATTTAAAAATGCAACTAAAAAAATGTTGCTTGTGGAATTTTGTACATATATTTCGCTGAGTGTATGCGTTTGTAACTCCAGTCGATTAGGACTAACAGTTATGGCGGCCATTAAGTTTTATCGATGGCGCTAAACGGCCAGCGATTTGATTTGTGACCACTTGAGTCTTTGGGGGCCGCATCTAAAATCCACCTTTGATATTTTCACACATAACAACTCGAACAGAACTGTGCAACTTGGGAGAGAGAACTTGCTGCCGAAATAAAACTTAATTGCAATTGACTTTTAATGCTCATGCGAGGCTGCCCGCTGTGTTAATTTGAATTCAAACTGTTTCCATGAATTGTTAAGTGGCCACATGGCCGACGAGAGTAGCAAAGACATCAACTTGGACTTGCACCGGGCGCTGAGGCCGCGACTAAGAGCAGGGTAGCCACCCGCAGCTAGCAACCGCTGCAAAGTCCAATAGAACAAGTACCAAGTGGCGCTAATAAAACGCATACAATTTTTACAATTTATAGATATGTGAAGACGGGGATCATATTGATATTGATATTGTTATAGGACATATATCGTTGGGTATTGGGTTACTCAATGGCTAAAACCCATAAATCAGGCAGTGCAGCGGGCCAAGCGGCTCTAATGGCTATCTGGGCACAAGTAAACAAAACGGTTTCAACAGAACAATGACCACAACTACAACAATAAAAACAACTACAACAACTACAACAACTGCAGACAGCATCAAATTACAAGCAGATCCGACCAGGCTAACAAAACGTTTTCTGTTTTCTGTTTTCTATGTTTGTTTTTTTTTTGTTGGTTTTTTTTCAGCCAGGATCAGCTTTCACAAAACGCAACTTAGACTTTGAGTCCCCAGTTGCAGTTGCTGCCTGAGTCAGTCAGTCAGTCAATGCGTCAGTCTGTCAGTCTGTCAGTCAGTCAGTCAGTCAGTCATTGAGCAAGACAATAATAACGTTTTAATTGAACAACAGCCAAACAACAATCGATCCAGTCCAACAACATTTGCTCTTCAGCCTGGCAATCCTCAATCTCATTCTCATTCTCATTCTCAAACTCGAACATCATTTTCTTCCCCATCTTTGCAGCCCGCAGATTGACAATTGCCCTCCTCATTCTGCTCCTGCTCCTGCCCCTACCCCTGCTCCTGCCCTTCTTCAACTGTCTCTTGACAGTTTTGCGGCTGCTTTGTGACGGCTTCTTCCCTGTTCTTCCCTGTTTTTGTGTTTTTCTGTATTCTTCTCTCTCTCTCTCTCTCTCTCGATCTGTCTCTCTCCGTCTGTGAAGTGACTCTGACTGTCACCTTTCCATCAAAGTGGCAGTGAAAGGCGCATTGAATGATATCCACGTGCCGCCAGGCATCGTTGCATTGTTTGCCAACTTTTTGTTTTGTTCCTCCGGTAATTGATTAGCTGACTGAATATTGCAGCAACCGAAACTGCAAACAGCCCACAGAGTTAAACAATGCAATGCAAAATGATTCAATTGCTGCAACTTCGCCTTTAACAAGGTTCCATTGAAAGACGAGTCTAACAGTTGCAACTATTATTTTATGCAACAGCTGTGAAATACGATTCTACACACATTTTAGTTAATTTGATATATTAATTCTATGAGTCTGTTAAAGATCTATTTCAAAAGATATCCGAAGGTCTATCTAGTCCCTCAGTTTTAAAGCTATATATAGGAAACTGCCAAATCGTATGGATCCTATCGGAACTCAGCAGCGGTGCATCCAAACTTTCCATTGCCATAACTTCGTCAAAAATCAACCGATTTTCAAAATCATTACCTCTTTAGTCTTAGTTTCTATTAACATTTAAATTTAGATCCACGATTTCCACTCAAAATTCATTAACAAACGCTTCCCCTAAAAGTCATATTCAATACGTCTTCTAAACTTTTCACAGCAATAAATTTGTCAAAACTTTTACTCATTGTTTGGCATCCAGATTAATCGTCGATTTTACTTTGGAAACTCGATCACCACTCGAGTTTCATATTAGAATTCTAGTCCAATCCACTTGGAGACGGCTTAAATCTTTCTATTTCCATAACTTTGGAAAAACTCAACCGATTTTCACAAGCAATGACTTTCCCATTATGTTCAAACCCTTAAAAAAAGAAGTACGATTTTATGTATTATTTTATATATATATTATATATATATATTTTTTTTTTACTTAATAACTATCACTTCCTCTCAATTGCTGGTCGACTTCCTTTTGCTTTTTCAATGTTCTCTTTCCCTTTTGACTAATTCCAATATCCTTGTCGCCTGTCTCATCGCTCTCATTCCCATTCCCATTCCCATTCCTGTCTGGACAATTACCGCCCGCCCCCGTTGCGTTTGCCAACGCAGAGAGGGCACAACAAAAAGGATCACGATCTGAATCATTGTCCTGCTGTGCGCCCGCATGTCCTGGAATAGAATAGTGCTCAAGGCAGCAAAGTCCTCTCATCTGGCTGTGGTCAGCAAATGAAAACTGTGTCAAGTCGTTTTTGCAGTGCTACATTTTTCCTTTTTTCCAACTCCTCTTCGTTATTTTATTTTTATTTATTTTTTTTGCCAGAGCACTTGTCCTGGGGTCCTTGCCAAGGATTTTATAAATGACACACGCGTTCGGGCCAACAGTTGATAAATGAAGGGCTGCCAAGCTGCGAAGCCGCCTGCAACTGATAATGGATTCTTTCAGTTGCCGCTCGTAATTCTTCTTCTTCTTCTTATAGCTGTTGTTGTTGTTATTGTGAGTGAAAGTAGCGCCGGCGCTTCGATCCGTGTGGGCCTAAGAACAGGACTGTGCCAAATTTTTGATGGTAAGTGCCGATAGGGCCAAGGGTACGAAAAATGCTTAATGAGAATTTGACTGGGCCTCAATTTCTGGTGGTCCAATACCACGTAAGGGCGTTAAGATAAGCTACAAAAATTAAAAATAAAATAAGAGAGAAGAAGAAGAAGTAGAAAAAAATGCAAAAGGTAATTAAATGCCATTAAAGTTGAGAGGCCAGCAAAATGTGAGACAGCCGAATGCAGACAGTAGAAGATGCAGCAGGCTAAAAGTATCTCTGTTTATCTCTGCTAAATGTAGTAATAGTGGAGAAACACACACACACACACACACACACACACACACACATGGACGTAGTTTGTGGATTGTGGTCAGTGAGGGAGCTTCAAAGTTTCAAATTTTAAAGAAGATTTTCCTTTTTATATCCTTGTTAAGGTAATTATGATTGTGTCGTTAAGTTTGTAACGCATTGTCTTGAATTGAACCCATTAATATATATATATATATATATATATACATATATGTTATTGATCAGCATCAGTTAGCGCATCGATATGGTTATTTATATCTGTTTTAAGGCTATCTTTCATGATACTTGGCATATATTCGCTGTTTTTCTGTTGGCCGTACATATTTTGGGGACAAACGGATCGGATCGGATTGTATAATATAACTTCTATGAGATAAGTTCTTAAACAATTATTTTCTTTAATAAGAATATGATTATTACTATGATACTCACAAAAATCATCCCATAGTAACAATCAGTCAAAAGTTAAGTTCTTGTTTGAAGTACTTTTTTGCTGAATAAGATATCTGACTCAAACTCAATAATTTAAATATTACCGATATTGGTCTACTACAATTTATAGCTTTCATAGGAACAATCGGTTGATTTTTAACATTTACAGTATAATTTAGATGAAGGCAATTTCTACAAAGCTATATAGATAATCTTCGGTTCATTCCGGTTGAACTTTTGGTTGATATTTTTAGATGAGGTTGCAAGCAAACCTTACAAATCATTAGAAGCATTTTATTCCAAAAGAATCAAAAATTTGCTTTGAGTGTCTGTTTATGAGTGGTGTGGTGTAGCTTGCCCATTAACTACGCCCCTGCGCACTCATACACACACACAAACACACACAAATACACACACACACCCAGAAACATAACAAGTTGAAAAAGAATAAAAGAGGAGGAGCAGACAAACCAAACACAGACTCCAACACACACTCACACACACACTCACACACACACTTACACACACACACACAAACAGAGAGTCTCTCCATCTACATACATATATATAAAGTTTTAATGCCCAGGGCGTCTCTACGTGTTGTGGCTGCGGCGATTAACATACAAAAGGATCTCTCGCGCGTCGTTTTTGGAGCCGCCTTCTTCTTCTTGTGCGCCAATCGGCATGAATCAGTACAACAACAACAACAACAAGAACAACAACTGCAACAGCAACAACAACAACTGGGCAGCACTTTAGTAGCCACAGCGACGACATTCTTAAATTCACAGCGTCGGCTTTTTTTATGTGTTGCTTTCTTTCATTTTACTTTTGATTGTTGTCTTGCTTTCTTCCGGTTTGGGTTTTTGGTTTTTGTTTTTTGGTTTTTGTCTTGAAATCTGATGCTCGACATATAGTTTTTGAGTTAACAAAAGATGGCAAAACTGACGGCGTCAAGTGTGCGCCGCAAAAGGACACACAACATGCAACCAGCGGCTACTTAAGCAACCTCGAGGCGCCACTAAAAAAAAAATGGAAACTGCAACTGCAACGGCAGCAAAGCCAGAATGTCTGGCAACGCTTAAGTTGCCAGACGTCGCGACCATTGGTGTCGCCACAATGGACACTCAGCTTAGTCTGTTTTGACCATGTGAAACAAAGAAGGAAATGTTACTTTACGCACAGCAGGCAACTGAAGATTTGCAACACTCAAGGGTATAAAGAGAAGATGCACTTAAACAAATATATTCTCTCATTCTGCAATAAATTTAAAATAATATATTTAACATAAAACACAACTGTTATTTAATGATCCACAACTCAACTCAACACTCTTGCGCTGTGTTAACTTGTGTCAGAGCAACTGAGAGCTGTTTCTGACTAGGATTCAAAATTATTTGAGAAAGTTAACAAACAATATTTGAAGTTATTCTTACTTGAAGTCAAATTGGAGTCTTTGAATATTCGGAATTATTTATTTTTATTTATTTATTCACTTAACATTTGCTTGTTACGCAACTGACACTATTAAATGTGCTCTGGCAGGTTACCAATAGAAATGTCCATTCAAATTCAATTTAAATAGTTATTTTATCTCGGATTCAGTAATGAGTTAGACACTTATCTACCTCCATTGTATCATCTTCTATATGTTCACCTGGAGTCCATAAATAAAGTTATATTCAAAAGCCATTCATAACTGCGTTTTGCATTTGTATAGATGTTTGTGCTTTAAAACATTCGATTAAGTAGCAATTATAATTTTGTATCTTATAAATAGTCGAATAGTCCCCAAAAAAATAGAGTAAAACAATTAAAGTGTAACGTTGCAAAAGTAGCTTAATTCTTATTGTTGCTTACACATAATTAAGTAATATTCGATTTCCCTAGTGGGCAATAGATCTCAAGGTTCAGAAAAGCTGCCACGTTTGCAGTGCAACTGCACAAAACAAGATCAGCAGAGAAAAGAAGAGCAGAGAGCAGAAGAAGTGAAAAAAAGCCAACACACAAAAAATGTGACTTAACGTATAGTTCAAGGCAAAGGTAAAAACAAAGGCAAGACTAAAAGCAGAGGCAGAGGCAGAGACAGAGGCACAAGTTGAGGCGGCTCCACCTACCCAGGGCCAAGTGCCCAGCGTCGTTTTGGCTGGCTTGCAGCACCTGCTGGCAACTGAAACAACAACAACAACAACAACAATAATAACAACGACAAGAGGAGGTCTGGAGGTTTCTCTTTGTTGCAACCTTTTTGTGGCAGTCACTTTGGCTGTTGCGCCTGCAACGCTGGCTGGAAGCGCGGGTGTGTCAAGTCATCTCCACAAACAGCGGGGCAGTTTGAAATGCATTTAACTGTTTGCATTTGTATTGGTTAAGTGTGCTCAGTGCGTGCAACAGAGATAGCAACTGTCATTCTTATGGCCGCCTTGTATTCTTTCGCCCCCTTCTTCTTATTCTTCTTCTTCTTCTCCTTCTGCCTTACCTCTTGCCAACCAATAAAATTATACTAATTCTTGACTTTTTGATTTCATTTTGTTGTTGTTGTTTGTGCAATGCTAAGGATTTCGTTACCTAAACACACTCAACAGTATTTCTTTCTGTATGTATCTATGTGTGTGTGTGTGTGTGCGCGCGTGTGTGCGCTGGTGTGTGTATGTGTGTGTGTGTGTTAACAGACACTCTAAAAAATAAACATTACCTCTCGCTCGCTCCTGTGGCATTTGTCGTCGGTTCTCAGCGATCACGATCTGACTGGGCCCTGGCTGGCTGGCTGACTGGATGGCTGACTATCTGGCTGGCTGGCTGGCTGGCTGGTTGTTTAGCTGTTGGCCCCAGGAATGCGTGCGCCGCACAAAAGGCGAGACAGTTTGGTTTTATACTTGGCTCATTGCGCGCGTGCAACTCCAACGTGAAAAAAGCGATTCAACGATTCCGTTTGCTCGTTTTTTTTTCTCATTTTGTCTTTTCGTTTCTCGATGCGCTCAACTGTGCGAGAATTGATCGACTGATTGCAGTTGGCAAGCGTATTAAGAATTGGGTCGAGGGACTTAGTTTCTTGACTAGCCCCAAATTCAAGCTGAGTAAGTAATTGAATAATTTAAATAAACAACAAAACTATAAAAGTTATTTCAATAAATTGTGAAAACTGAACAAAAGGTGTTTGAAAAAATTGTGAAACAGACATACAAATATTTACGTGAACTTATTTCGTATATATACAACATTATTGTTTATTTCGAATAAAACAAATATTTATTTATTATTTAATTCGGTCATTAAATTTAGAAAAAAATCTATTACCAAAAAAAAAAGCATTTTATTTAAACATATATCTTTATATATGAACATTTACTCAAAAAAACTATAAAAATATTGTCTTTCAGAAATTTAAATTTGTTAACAAAAAAGATTTTGGTTTGAATTTAGTTTAAAAATAAAAAATATGTTAAGCTTACTACACTTCTTTATTTATTTGGGTAATATTAGGAAAACGTTAAAATATTTATTTATTTATCTGGTTTAATATATCTTCGCATTTAATATGCTAAGTAAGGCATAACTTCAAAGCTCGAATTACTTATTTAAATTAAATTTTAAACAGCGTTTATAAAGTAAATGCATTTTTATAAACATTTAGCTTTTTATATTTTTATAAACGGAGTCAAAAAGCCTACCCCACAATTTTGTCTAACTGCCACAAAAAATGCTGAAAAACTGCTCAGCTTCTTAAAAGCCACCCTCAAGAAAAGCTCAATGGAAGCATATCAAAATCTACGCTCAATAAACTGACTCAATTAGTGTGCTCACTCACTCCAAAATTAAACTCAATTCTTCCTGTTGTTGTTATTGTTGTTGTTGGTGGTGCTGCTGCTTTGTCGATTGAGTGGCTCAGTAGAAGCAGAAACTGACGACGTGCTGGCTGCCAGTGGCCAAGGGAACTTCGGACGAGATGGATGCGTGATCATATCACACACAATGATGATCATCATCAACAACAACAGTTAAACTTTCAGGCAGACATAGAGCGCGAGCGAGAGAGAGAGAGAGAGAGGGAGAGAGAGCGCGAGAGCGCAAAACGAGAGAGCGAGAGTTGTTCAGCTCATCGGTTTCACTCAGACGCGAAGCCAACGATGACAACGACGACGACGACGACGAGAGCCGAATGCATTCGTTCGTTTCGTTTGGTGATCGTTCGTGTGTGTGCGTGCATGTGTGTGTGTGTGTTTTTGGCTTACCTGTAACTCAATCAGGTAGAGGTAGACATGAAGGCGTTAGTCGTTCCACAGCGCTGATCGAGTTGAAAACTATTTGCTGGCGCCCGTTTGCCGACGACAAACGACAAACAGCTACAACAAACAGCAGCAACAACAACAACAACAACAACCAAAAGTGAGCCCTGCGTTTTGGCGTAAATGAAAACTTAATTAAAGCACATCTTTAAATTGCAAACTTGACGGGTGTGTTACGAAAAAAAAATTGTTGGCTGTGCGTTTGTGTGCGAGTGTGTATGTGTGTGTGTGGCTGGAATGTCAACTAACAAGTTGAAGGAAAAAAAATAGTTAAACATCAATATAAATGTAAAGCAAAATCAAAACAAAAGATACAGCTGCAAGCTACAGATACAGATACACAAAGAGTATATAAATATATATATATATGTATAAATCTATGTAAAGTGCGCGGGGTATTTGCATAGCAACAACAACAACAACAGCAACAGCAACAACAACTAAAACAACAACAAAAAGAAATCGTCGAAAATTAAACGTTTCGTGCGGCGACTCACTTTGCATTTTATATTTTGGCATTTGGTTTGTTGTCACTTTGGAAAATATGTGGATTACTGTGCCGTCAGCAGAAACTCCAACAACAACAGCAACAACAACAACAACAACGGCAACAGCAGCGGCAACAACAACAACAACAATAACAACAACAACGACACGAGCACGCTGCAAAGGCGAGCGCGTGAACAAATCGCAAATTGAATATCAAAAACAAGAACAACTAAGTGCAAATGCTTAAAGTATCTGACAGATACGTAACTGGTGTGTCATGTGTCCTGACAACAACAACAACAACAATTGCAACACACAATCAGTGCCAGCGGCTCAAACTGCGCCTCGAGTGCGGCAATAAAATTTTTAACAAGAATTTCATCTATTTCATATACAATTATCGCAAGCGAAAAACGCCGCAGCGCAGCGCAGCTGAGATTTGATTTATCAATCACGATTTATCACATACACATACATATTGACAAAAAGAGCGTGATTTTTTGTGAACGTGCAACACAAGCTGCAACACGGTAGCCGCTTAAGACCACTTAAAACAGCTGTAAATTGTGCAAATATATCTAACGCTCAAGCGCAGTGACAAAAAAAAAACACCAAAGCAACAACAACAACAACAACAACAAAAGAGATAACAGAACTGAGCAACTGAAATAAAAAAGAAAGTAGAGTAAACGTCATAAATTCATAAAGTGTCAGCTGAAGTTACTTTTTTTTCTCCTCTTGAGGGTAATCGATCAAAATACGCGGCTTACAAATTAATAACTAAAGAAATAAACAAGAAGCAGCAGCGGAAGAAATAAACGATATATATATATATAAATATATATATATATAACTATATATATACACAAGTCGAGATCCCGAGATACCGACCAACATAGGAAACTTTATAAGACTGAGGTGAGTTCTTGTCACTGACTGAGTGTGCAGTTGTGTGCAGTTGTGTGAGTGTGTGTTGTGTGTGTTCGTTTGAACTTCAACTCAACCCCCGCCAAAAAAAACAAGAAAAAAAAGATTCTCAGTTGCCGCTAAGCTTATGTAAATTATTATGTACATTTCTACTTGCCTGTGAGAACCGTACACACGTATATATATATATGAATATATATATATATATATACATATATGTATATATATTTATTATGATTATTATTTATATCAACTCCGACACTGATCCAATGCCAATATGCATAATCGCTCTGCTCACAATTTGATATGATATAATTTTGTTCTGCATGTTTTCAACCTGATATTTGGAAAATTGAGAGAAACATTTGCTTTACTTAATTTGTTGTTTTTTTGTGCGGTGTATTTTACATAAGTCTTTCGGCGTTTCAAATGTCTTTTGTGGTATGCAGCAGGTAATCGAATTGATTTGAAATTTAATAGCGATAAAGTTCATGATGTGCAGATCATGTATACTCTCTATATATATATATAGATGCACTTAAATGGGATATATTTATATACATGAAAACGGCAAAAAGTATTCAGAAGGGAGAACAAGTGAATAGCAACTTGCAATATCTTCAAGCTAGCAACAAATATATATTTTAAAGAAAAAAATAATTTTTTTTAAAGGGAAAGCTCGTCTTTAGAAAACTAATAACATAAACTTATTCATTAAAAAAATCAAGATAAATTCTTATATTCATATTATAATTATTTAATTTTGCGATCTTCCATCAATAATTTTTCCTATCAAGAACAATTCTTACATTACTATTTCTTTAGATAGAAAACTACTTGTAATATTTAACTTAGAGATCGTAAGGATCATAAGGACAACTACTCTCTCATATAGATTGATTGAAGCAATAAGTGAAAATCTTGTACATGTATTTGTTTTATATACATATATCTGAAAATGTATGAATCTAGCAAGGAGTTTTTGCTGCACAACAACTACTACAATTAAATCAATAATCCAATAAGTACAATGCTATCAAATACTGTACTCCTTTTCCAATTCCACTTTGAATTTGTTGCCACAAAACGGGGCGTGTTGTTCCCATCGTTAGAGCAACGCAATAACTTAACTAAGCCAAATCAAAATATTTTCACGCGTTCGAGAACGAGTGTATCTCATAATATATCATAATCGTAATAGATGCCCGGGGGAGATTCCCGGAATGGGCATTGTTGGCTCACAATAAAGTACCGTTTTGGGCCGGTGTTTGTTGCAACCTGAAGTGTTCGTCGGCATCGGCACAAAGCCACAAAAGATGTCAATGTCCTGGCACATAAATTACAAAACCAAAAAAAAAATAAAAAAAAACTATATAATATGAATTGTATTCGTATTAGTAGTATTGTAACTATGTATCTATGTATCTATGCATTTTTGTATCTTTGTATCTTTGAGTGCGTGCTGCGCGCATTCGTTGTGCTCGTTTCTCACACAGGTGTGTGTGCGTGTGTGTGTGTTGTGTGTTGTGTATTGTGCTGACTGTGTGTGACACACATTAGTATTTCACTATATAGTATCTAGTATCTATTGCCCAATCGAAATCAAAACGTTAACGCAAAAAAAAAATGTGTCACTTTGCGCAACCAACTTTTTTTGGCATTAAAAAAAAAACGGAAAACCTCGCTGAAATTTGAACTTCAGTCAGAGTTGGCGGTTTTTCGCAGTTTTGCGTTCAACTCTTTAGAACTGAATGGAAATTGGAAATTCCACAAAAATACGACTGGCATTCAATTTTTCATTTGGTTGCCAGGGGAAACCCCCGTATAGACAACTCAGGTAGTCCTGCTGGGGCATATGTATATATATTCAAAAAGAATAAGCAACAAATTATGAAAATTATGAAAACTCATAAGGAAATTGATCGATCGATAACAAGAAGAAAAAAAACCCAAAGCATAATTATGAAAATTTCATTCACCCTTTCGAAAAATGCTTTCAAAATTGGTTTTCTTATCACAAGCGAAAGATCTTTTTCCTCTCTCCCTCTCTCTCTCTCTCTCGTGAAACCCCCGTCGTTGGCACCCCCCAGCGTGTGCCATCTTTTTTTTGAAATTTTTTTGTTTCGATTATAACGAAAATACCGAATTTCCTTTGGCGCCTTGCGCCTTGTCATATAACAAATTTTTACTACTAGATAAGATTTTAATCTTTATGTGAAAAACAACATGTAATTTGTTGTGCCAGCGACGGTGTGTATTCGTTTGTGTGCGTGTGTGTGTGTGCGGCACGTAGCTGCCTGCACCTAATACAAGTGTGTTGTTCTTGTTGTTGGGCTCATCTTGAGATAACATCTCACAAATTTATTGCCTATAACCAACCACAATATATATATATATAAATATAAGTCTAAGTAGAATACTTTTAATAATTTTCATAAATTTTCTTCAGTTCTCAAGATAAAAAAAATATATGAAAAAAAGCAGTCACCGAAATTTTTTTTTTTTTTGTAGTTTATTCTTTGGTTAAGTTTTTTGTTTTAGAAAAATGCCGCCTGTGTATAAATCAAAGTGCGAAGCGGCGATAAGTTTCGAACATGAAATATTGAACAATAATAAAACAAGTTAAGAGCGTGAAGGGTGTGCAGAGTGCGCGACTAGAAGATACCCTATGAATAACTTCTTTTTATAAACGAAATACATAAAAGATCGACAGAAAAAGTCACATTCTTTGTGTTGGCTTGGCACAACTTTCTGATACCCTATATTTATTGAAAATATGGTAATATGAAAATATGAGAAATGATGACGAGCCTTGTTGGCTTCTCTAATTTCTACTCTAACACACATATTATTGAACCCACTTGCTGTGTGTATTTTGTATTTGGTTGTTGATTGTATTGAATTTCTAAACGTAGACACAAATCGCTGCTGCATACCACAGATCGTGTGTCACTCAGTCAGCGGCCCAAAAGGTGCAATGTCCGCGATTGCAACACCAAACAGCCAAAAAATACAAAAAATTGAGTTAAGCTCAAATGAGTTGAGCCAAGCTAAGCTAAGCTAAGCTAAGCCAAGCTAGCTGCTGCTGCTGGTGGGGTGGTGTTAGGGCGGCGGAAGGGAGTGTTATGGTTTTTGGGCCAGCAGCCACACACACAGCTCAATTTATGTTGCGCTCAGGACGCACCTTTCGTCGGTGCCATAAAACTTGGGTCTAAATGGGCCAGCGTTTAAGGAAGCTGCTGCTGCTGCTGCTGCGACTGCGAATGCTGCTGCTGCTACCTGGCTGCGCTCGCTCTCCTCTCTCTATCTCAGTCTCCCACTCAACACTTGAGAACTCACTCTCGCATGTTCTCCCACACTGGAGCGCTCTCCCGCACTCCAGTACTCTCTCGCTCTCTCAGTCTGTCGAGCAGCAACGCACGCAAACGCATTTGTGCTCTGTAGTCATCTCGCTCTGGCACATGCGCAGGCCCAGCCGTTGTGCTCAGCACTTGAGTGCGCGCTCTTTGAGTGGAATTTGGTTTTTTTTTTTTTGTGTTGGATTTGACAGTGTGTTCTGTTTGGCTGACAGAGTCCGGCACAACTAGCGACGCCGGCTGCGTCGTGTCAGCAGCGACGCCGACGTCGACGCGTACGTCGACGTCCGTGTTTTAACCCTATCGACAAATGCTAAACAATTTCCTATGTTTTTGTATCGTTTCAGAGTTGCAAGCGACCATGCGCGCATGGCTTCTACTCCTCGCAGTGCTGGCGACTTTTCAAACGATCGTTCAAGTTGCTAGCACCGAGGATATATCAACGAGATTTATCGCAGCGATAGCACCAACAACAACAACAACAACTAAGGCCATAATCAATAATAATACAACAACTAAAAGAGCAGCAGCAACAACAACAACAACAGCAGAAATAGCGACTACAGCATTAGCAAAAGCATTTAAGCCATTTAACGAGTTACATCTCAACAACAGCAACAACAGCAGCAACAACAACAACAGCAGTGATAGTGATATTAAAAACAACAAAAAAAGCAAACATAGCAAAAGTGCCCCGTTCAAACAGTTTAACGAAGTGCATAAAACAAGAACAGACCAATTAGAAAATTCCAAAAATTCCAAAAATAAGCATAATAATAAACATCATAAGCATAATAAATTACCTAATAATAAAAGCAAACACAATAACAATAAAATGGCTATCAAGGAGCTGCAACAGCGTAAAACAGAATCTCAAGCACAAACCGCCATTGCGAATGTGTTTGCATTGGAGGCGCCACACGCTGCTTCCGTTTCCGCATTCGCCTCCATTTCCAGCTTCAATACGGATACGGATACGGATTCGTATGCGAATCAGGATGGTGTGCTGGGGGAATTCGAAGTGCCGGGCATTGCGGATGCCATCATCATTGAGGATGAGCCGGCAACGTATAGCAGCAAGGAGATCATCAAGGACAAAGTGAAACCAGATCCATCAACTCTAGTCGAAATCGAGAACAGTCTCCTCTCGCTGTTCAACATGAAGAGGCCGCCGAAAATTGATAGATCCAAAATCATCATACCGGAGGCAATGAAGAAGCTCTATGCCCAAATTATGGGACACGAGCTCGATTCCGTCAATATACCCAAGCCGGGACTATTAACTAAATCAGCGAATACAGTCAGAAGTTTTACACATAAAGGTGAGTCTCGATTTAACTATGTAAAACATATATACATATATATATATATATATATACTTCAAATCATGCAGAAATTCTAAAGATTGTCAATTGGCAAATCTACACATATAAATAGAATGTTTTCCTAAATAATCCAAATGAAAAATATACGTGGAATATTCACAGGCTTATTTGAAGGAACATTTTTTTTAACATACAAAATCAAAAGATTTTTTAAATGAAAAAAACCAAAAAATTTTAGATACTTAATTCACAAGTTAAAATTTGAATTGAAAATCAAATATTTATCATTATCACATTCTAAATTATCTTAAATACTTGATCAAAATAATTGTGGCGCTTGTGGAGATGGAAAAAATGTATATTAACTATTTTTCAAATATTTGAAGTATAATTTTTTGATATCAAATATATTCTGCTTCTGACAATCTTAGCTAAAGTTGCTAAGTAATTGAAAAAAGTCTCAAATTAATAGTATGACCGTTCAAAATGATCAAAAATATAACTTAATTATGTTTTTCAAATTTGCAACACTTTAATAAACATATTCAGTTTCACAGTTTGTAAGGAACATCAATATTAATATTTTGAGCACAGCTGTTTTCCTATTTTGAACTCATCGTATTAAATTATACAATTTTTAAGACTTGATCTTTTACTTATTGAAGCATCTTCTTAGACTGAGTTGAGTTTTAGATTTCATAATTAATTATTGCAGTGTATGCAGTAGGTTTACCTATGTGTCGTTTACGAATGCCATGCCTCAGCTAGATTGCATGACCTATTTTTGCACCTGCTCGCCGTGTGGCAGTTGCAACAGCATCTCTCTGCATCGCTCTATCTCACTCGTTGCCACGCTGCCAGGCTGCTCACTCTGCAGTGCTGATGTGCAACGCTTACGAATGAAGAGCTAGCCAGGATTTTCCCTGAAATTGTTGTTCATCTAAGGCGATTTGCATACCTGCTGACCATATAACCGAAAAGATCATTCGATTTCCATATTTTATTTTTGGTCATCATTCACGCAAGTGTTGTGAAATCCCGCGGAAATTCCGCAGCTTCAAATGAAAGGACACAGGCTAAAGGGACGGCACGTTGCACGTTGCACGTTGCACGCAGTGTCCTTTTACCTGAGACGCCGCACTCTTAACCCAAATGTGACCTTGAAATTTTTCAACCGAATTACACCCGGAACGTTTAGCGCATGCGCCAAATGGCTTTTATATTTTGTGTGTGTTTGTGAAAATAACAATTATTATTAAAGCGTATTTTCGCATTATTTTCCACAGGATTAGAGAGGATGAACAATAAAGCAGTTAGGCCGGGCTCACACAGATACACACACACACGCACACGTAGATACATACAAGTTGAACAGGTAGCACTCTTGGCCAAGTGTCTAAAGCCAAGTGTCTAAGCCGAGTAGTTCGAGTTCGCCTCGGTTTCGGTTTCTGTCTCAGTTTCTGTTTCGGTTTCTCGTCCTGTTCGACTCCAGAGAATTTACGACTCTTATTTTTGCTGTCTTGTTTTGAGGTACTTGAGTTTCTTGGTTCTGGCTGCATTTGCTTTGCTGATTCAAATTAAGATTTCGCCGTGCCACCTTTGCACCTTGCGGCAGCAGCAGCAGCAGCAGCAGCAGCAGCGGAACGAACCCTGTGTGGGTCGTGAGTATGTGGGTGGGTCAGGTCCTTTGCAACAGGCGCCAGTCGTAAAAGTCGGCTCGACAAAAGGGACAAGACCACCAGACACAACTGGAACGTGTGATTCTCGCCCCTCTCTCTCTCTCTCTCTCTCTCTCTCTCTCTCTTTCGCTCTTTACATCTCTCTCTGTCTTTATTTTTATATTGCCCTCGAACAGCCTTCGTATTTTGTCTCGCATCGCATTAAGATTTATCATTTATCATTCAGATTATATAACTAACATAAAAAAAAGCGAAAATGTTGCTCGAAAATTATACATTTTGCTTATGAGAATATTCCAGAAACTAAAATTAGAATCAAATTTATAACTATCTGAGAAATACTATGCAGAAATATATCTTTCGGTTATAAAATATTGCAAATTATATAGAGTCGCACATTTTGTATAGCTTTATTTTCATATATTTTACCTAATTTGGAAGTCCAAAAATGGTGTATTTATTTTACGGAATAATTCGCTCGTTTTTAATTATTTATAATTTTTTTTTCGCAAATCAGACTATTAAATATGACTAGCATAGAACTACTCGGAAAAATAACTTTTAGATATAGGCATATTATCGGCACAGAAATCTCGATTTTTAGATGCCATAAAATTAAATATTTTTTGAGAATTTAAAAAAAATGCACAGAATTTTAATCAGGTTAGATTTTTATGTTTTTATTCACTTATTTTGAAATCAAATTTAATTTGGAAATATTAAACAATTGAAAAACTATAATCCACGATCCTACCAATATTTGAAACTCGAAAAATAAAAACTTAGAGATAAGACTAATATTCCCAGATTGGAAACACATTCTTAGTCAAATAGTTGCCATTTAATGTTAAGTATAAATAAATCTTATTTATATCTTTATTAAATTTAGTATTATTTTCGACTAAAATCGATATCTTTTTTTGTTTTTGCTTTCGATTGCAGATAGTAAAATCGACGATCGGTTTCCGCATCATCATCGGTTTCGTCTGCACTTCGATGTGAAGAGCATTCCCGCCGATGAGAAGCTGAAAGCCGCCGAGCTGCAGTTGACGCGGGACGCATTGAGCGTTAGTCCGTCCGTGAATCGGAGTCGCTACCAGGTGCTCGTCTACGACATAACGCGAGTGGGTGTGCGGGGTAAGCGGGAGCCGAGCTATCTGCTGTTGGACACGAAGACAGTGCGTCTGAATAGCACCGAGACGGTCAGCCTGGATGTGCAGCCCGCCGTGGATCGGTGGCTGGCGACACCGCACAAAAACTACGGCCTGCTCATCGAGGTGCGAACGATGAGGTCGCTGAAGCCGGCACCACATCATCATGTACGCTTGCGCCGCAGTGCGGACGAAGCGCACGACGAATGGCAGCACAAGCAGCCGCTGCTCTTCACCTACACGGATGATGGCCGGCACAAGTCACGCTCCATCCGAGATGTGGGCAATCGGGAGGGGGCGGCGGGCAATGGTAATGGCAATGGCGGTGGGGGTGGGACTGGCGGTGCTGGTAGTGGTGGTGGAGGTGGTCGGAATCGGCGACATCAGCGCAGATCACGACGAAAGAATCATGAGGAGATATGTCGACGGCATTCGTTATATGTGGACTTTCAGGATGTGGGCTGGAGTGATTGGATTGTGGCGCCACCGGGCTATGATGCATTCTATTGTCATGGAAAGTGCCCATTTCCGTTGGCCGATCATCTCAATTCCACAAACCATGCGGTTGTGCAAACCTTAGTCAATAATCTCAATCCAGGGAAGGTACCAAAGGCGTGCTGTGTCCCAACACAGCTGGAGGGCATCTCGATGCTCTATCTCAATGACCAAAGGACGGTTGTGCTCAAGAACTATCCCGATATGACGGTAGTTGGCTGTGGCTGTCGATAAAGACAGCGCTAGATCAGAGAACGAAAAAGAGAGAGAGAGAGAGCGTTAGAGAGAGAGAGAGAGAGAGAGAGAGAGCAAGAGCGAGAGCATCAAATGCTGTTTGGTTCCAAGCCGTCAATGCTTTAAACACAACGCAAACAAAATGGACTGAATATTTGAATTTTAAGTGTAAATCGTAGACTTTAATTGTATGTAGAGCGAAATGCACCGCACCATCCCCTAACAACAAACACACCCCCACCAACCCCTACTCCACTCAGCAGCAGCAGCAGCAGCAGCCGCAGCAGCAGCAGCAGCGCCGCCTCTGTCACTTTCCACAGCCAGGCTTTGGAAATGTTGCACAGAGCCCGTGTGACGAAGAGACGCCGTTATCGAAATAAACACACAAATAAAACAAAAAAACAAAAAATTGTATATAGCCGAAAGTAATCCTCAAATCCACAAACAACTTACAACACGCACACTCCCCGCCCCGCCCCGCCCCGCCCACCTAAGTGACGTCGTCTCCTGCCGCCCTAGTAGCAGTCAAACAATCTAAATGCCATAGACCGCACTTTGAGATACTTTTGTATCTTGCAGCTCGCACTGCTAAAAACAAAAAAAATATTGAACAAATTGTATAAAAAAGCTAATGCTAAGCTATATATATCGATATATATAACTAGAGGAAAGCGAACCCAGCTTTTCCAACACTTGTAAAAAGAAAACGAAAAACAAAAAAAAGGAAATGAACTTGAAATTATGTAGCTCCTAACTACAAATACATATATATATGCATATATATTACACATAAAAAATAAATATATATATATATATATATATATATACTGCGTATGTAACTCTCTTGTATATGTATTTAAATACTTACCCTACACATATACATACATACATACTACACACATACATATCGACGCAACGGTATTCAACTTCGTTCCCCCGAAAAAAACTAAATGTAAACTGTAAATTAAAAACAATTCTTAACTAAAATTTAAAGCTAAGCAACAAAACTAAAAACTAAACTAAAATAATTATTAAAAATACAAAAAAAAAAATGAAATGAAAATGAAAAAATCAAATGTAAAACTATCGTTTATTGTTATGCGTTTTAAGCTAAACTCGAATATAATCATTGCGTATGTTAAATATAAAATTAATCTAGCATTTAGCCTTAAACGTTAAGAGCATGTTGACAAATAATAATTAGTGCAAGAAAACAAAACTATAAACTATATATATACAAAAACAAAAACAACAACAAAAAAATGAAAAATGAAAAAAAAAAACAATTATAAACTCGAAAATATCGAATTGTAAAACGTGCCTGAAGTTGCAGAGCGCGTCAATGTATTTTGTAATTTTCTTATACATTTTATTATTTTATTTATTTAAAAAAACAAAAAACAAAACATTTTTTGATGAATGTTGAGCAAATGCTGAAGATGATGATGATGATGATGATAGTGATCATGATGAAGAAAGTTGAAAAAATATAAAAGAAAAAATTTTATTAAAAAAAATACACAAAAACAATTTAATTGCCAAGTCTTTTTATTCAACCAAACGAGAAACAAGCGCATACAAAATGAATAAAACATGAATGCCGATAAAGTACTCACATATTCGAAACGAACACACTGTGAATAGCTTAAGATTGAACAAAATTCCCCCCTCGCTATATACCTTCGATAGCTCAGTTGGTAGAGCGGTGGACTGTAGCGGTCGCATACAAAGCATAGACATCCATAGGTCGCTGGTTCAAATCCGGCTCGAAGGATTCACTTTTTTCGTATTTATTTTTATATTTAAATATTTGTATAATAAATGAAATGTTCCTGGAAAGCTTTATGGAGCTTTTTAGAAATTATAAATACATGTGAAATAGTATAAAAATATATTATGCAAGCAAACTGATGTAGGAAGCCAAGCACAAGAAATACATGTGCAAGTCTGTTATAATGGTGATTTGTACATATTAAGATTATTAATAAAGCAGATTGAGCATTATAAACAAATACATATATGTATATATATATATATATATATATATATACATATATATTTTGTTAAGTAAGAAGAGGCATAAGAGTAAATACTTTTTAATTTTCTTTTGCTAATCATTGCGAATAACTGCGACTGCGTGCAATTTAAGAAATTTTAACAACTTCAATAATTATTAAAAAATAATAAAAAAAAAAATTATCACGATCCTTCGAGCCGGATTTGAACCAGCGACCTATGGATATCTACAATTTCGTTTCACACTCTACAGTCCACCGCTCTACCAACTGAGCTATCGAAGGTCTATATATGGGCTCGCCCCAAACGCGCACAAAGGCTGCCTGCTATAAAACGTATTGGGCATTGACATAAAAGCAACAACAATTCAGATCGCAATGAAAACAAAGCCGAATGCGTTTGCTTATCACAGCATAAAAAGCTGACCAGCAGGTGCTGGTATAATGGAGAGCGGGGAGAGGGGCATATTACGTGTTAAGCGCTGCTAGCGCTAAGCTGATAACAAGCGCAAGTGAACCCTATTTTTTTTCCATGTAAAAGATATAGCAAAAGAAAACAAAATTATAAATAAATACACATGTGCGTATAAAGAAATCACTCAATGCAGAAGACGTTTGTATTTTTCTCAACGATACGAATTTCCATGAAAAAAACGCACAAAGCTTGTCAGTTCAGCAGAATTTATATGCATATATACCGTATAAACAAAGCTAGTAACAAATAGCGTATCTCACTGCGGGGTAAAACTGTAAAGTCTGGCATAAACAATGCCTCAACAGGCAAATTGTTGACGAGCCGATTAGAATGGCATAAAGCAGCCAAGTAAAAACGAAAACAAAAAGAAAAAAAAAATAAAAATAATACATGATTATAACCTACAATGAGTTTTTAATCAATGAACTTGCCAGCAGCTCAGCTAATTAGTAACGGCAATAAATTAGCTTCGAATTAAATATGCCATAAATTGAATACTTACAGACTTTTAGCACTTAACACCGTTACAAATTATGTGTAAAAAATCAAAATTAAGTAAAAAATTATGGTTGAAGGCTAATTTTCGTAAAAAAAAAGAATATATATATATATATTTAGAGCACCTTCTTAAAGTCTAAGCTCAAGTATATTGCATTGAAAAGCGCACAAATACCTAAATAAATATTTAATTGACTTGCGACTATTTCTTAAAGAAAAAGAGTTTTCACACAAGTTAGATATATCTAGCTGATCAAGAATATATGTGCTATATAAGGTTGGAGACGAATCCCTTAATGGGTTACAAACTTCACGACGCAATTATAATACCATCTGTAAGGGTAAGCGATCTAAATATGATGCAACTTTGGCACACATATATATTAAAAACATATATAATAATATAAGTATGTTAATAATTATACAATTTGTATGTTTGTATGGACTGATAAGACTTAGGATTGCCCCAGACTCGCAATTGAGGTTTTTGTTACAGAAAAAATTGATTTGATGTTATTTATAGAAACACACACACACACACACATAAAGACAAATTACAAAAGCGTTGCAATGCCACTTCAAGTTCGCCTGTGCAACAGAACAACTACAGAGAGAGAGAGAAAGAGAGAAGAGGGAGTGAGAGATAGAGATGGACTCAAGAGAGACTCAGTAGTCCAAGTCAGAGATGTGAGTCATGCGGGGATTTTATTTTATTTTATTTTTCTTTATCAACGGTCTGTAAATTAATTTATCCACTACAAAGTCAATTTTCGGCTCAATTAAATGACTCATCAGGCAGCCAGAAGATGCTGCAAAGTAGCTGTTGCTGCCACACAGGATGAAAAGAGACAGAGCCACAGACAGCCAGAAGACAGACTGCAAAACAATAATCTGTTGCTAAAACCAAAAACGAAAAAGAAAATGTAAAAATTATGAAGAGAAACTAAGAAAAATATTGTCAAAAAAATGTATAGAAAATTTTCTTGGAACCTTGGCAATTTTGTAGATCTTGTCCGAGCGATAAGACGCCCATATAAGTGGAGAGGTAAACTGAAGATTCATTCAATCATAGCTGGAAATTGATACCAACATCAAGAGAGCAAGACCGAAAAGTCAGAAAAGATCGTTTGGCTTTGATAAGGCGAATGGAAAAACTATTTGAGTCATTCTTAAAAATTATGAACATTTGTTGTAAGATACCTGAGCAAATTACAGCCTCACCACGGGGCACTCACCCTCTGCCGTTGCCTCTCTATCTCTCTCACCCCCTGTCTCTTCCTCTTTAACTCTCTCTATCCCGTTCCCTTTGAGAAGGGGGCAATCATTTTCTTATCTAACAAGACAGCTTGGGCAATCGATCCAACAACACACAGCAGTTTCCAGAGGGCTCTTTTACCTTACTCAATGGATCACACAAATTGCCGCAACGGCGCTTACCTCTCCTCTACCCCCTCTCCACACCACAACTCCCCTCTGAGTTCAGAGGGTTCTATCTCTGCCCTGACCTCGACCTCAAACTCTTCGTGTGTTTTTGTCAGTAATTATCCGTAAGCTGTCAGTTTTTTCGCTCCGCCTGCTGCTCTTCGACCCTTGGCTTCTTTAACCTTTGAGCTATATGGACTACAGTGAACACTTGTCTATTAAAACTAGTAGTCTATTAAAAGGAGTAGTCCTTTTATATGCACTTAAATTTTGTAAATCCTTTGCACAGTCTTCTTAAATTATCATTATTTAAAAAAATAGTTTTTTACTTTATGAAAATTATTATCACATCAAGTTAATCAAAATAATATCAAAGTTTAATTAAATTTATATCAATATTATTACTAAGTTTGCTAATAAATAATAATGAATATGTGTAAAAATAAAATTATATTTTATTCATTAATTTCCAATGATTAACAATCCCAAGAAATCAGCTCGAAAAACCATCAGTGCCTTGCTTAGAGAGCTCACTGTACATATACAATATATAGATTAACTGATATTGCCGCACGCTGCTCTCGTTGGGTTTTATTTTTATGGCTTGCTGCCTTCTTTTTTCATGTTATTTTTCTGTTTTTTCTTTTTTTTTTGGCATCCTAATTGGTTTGTTAAGTATCTCTCGCTCTGGCGAGTCTCATTGTGTGTGTGTGTGTGTGTGTGTTTGCATCTCTCGCTTATCAGCAACACTTTGCGAGGCGCCGCCGCTGCGGTAGTTTGTTCTAGGACAGGCCAAGAAGCCAAGTGCTCAGCCGCCACCTGCCTCTCTGATAAGGCCAATATGCCCAAAGATTTCCCATGTGGCTCGCTTTGCGCGCTTGCAGCATGATTCACTCTCTTGTTGTTGTTGTTGTTGTTGTTTGGCCACAGGCGAAGGAAGGCGCAAGCGTCTCCTGTAGTTTAGGATGACTCACGCTGGCATTTTGCTGTATAACATTTCCTACTAGGTGGCCAACGTTGTTTTTTTTTGTCGCATTGCCTTTTTATTTATTTCTAAGCGCCGAAAAAACAAACGCCGAAAAAAGCAAAGTCAAAACAAAAGCAAAGGCAAAAGCAAAAGCAAATCAAAAGCAAAGCTAACAACAACAACGCAAACGGCAGAGCGAAAAAAAAGTTAATTGCTGTCGCTGCAGAAAGCGCGCATGTAAAGCTACTTCGCGCACACATCCCTCTATTTCTCTCTCTTTCATACTCACTGCAGCTTTCGCTCGTGAGTACCGTTTTGTTTTATTCACTACTTTCGCTCACTGATAACTCAGCGAATTCGGTTCGTTTGCTTATGTACGCGTTTTGGCACATTAATCGTATCGACCTTCGATAGCTCAGTTGGTAGAGCGGTGGACTGTAGTGAGAAATTGCAATGTGTAGATATCCATAGGTCGCTGGTTCAAATCCGGCTCGAAGGATCTCAAAATTTTTTGTTTTTTCTTATTTTTTCATGTAATTTAGTGCATTGTAAATATATTAAAAGCATTTATTGTGGCTGGCCACTTAGTTAAATGATTTTCAAATGCAGAGACAGAGTACAATTTGTGTATGGGCTCTAAAAATAAGTTGTGTATATAAATAAAGTTTTTTTTGTTGTTATATTTATATGATTGTGTTGAAATATTATGGGAAGCAATGGTTAATTTATAAATCTTGCATTTAGTTTTACATTTATTGTTTAATATACAATAATGTTAGAGTTATTTGTTGTAGATTCTTTTTAAGATTAATTTGAAAGTAATTTGAGTAAGCGATAAATTGCGAAAGGTAAAAATATATGCAACACAATTTATAAAGAGTGAAGCTAGACATTATTAAAGGACCAATAAATGATTTGCTATGAAAATAAACAATGCAGCTAGAAGGTCTATAAAAAGAGCATTAAATCGCACAAAAAATGAGTCAAAAAGGAAAAGTTACTCATAAATTATATGCTGCCTGTGGAATTCAATTTAACATGGACAACTCAAAGAGACGCCACAATTGCTGGCTGCTCAGTTTGCATGGTCTGCTTACAAGGGTCGGCATTTTTACACAAGAGGCAATAACAACAACTGCGCAACAAAAGGCAACAAAAAGTCTGTCAAAAGTTGCAGACGTCCTGCCGCTGAGACTGATGCTGTGGCTGCTGACTGGTTGGCTGCTTCTGCTTTCTGCTTCTGCTTTCGGCTTCTGCTCCCAAAACAGATGCTATCAATACATCATTTGCCTTTGTGCTGCTGTCACAAATTCATTCACCTGTTCTCGGGCCACGACTTCATCATCATCACCATCAACATCGTCATCATGCCAGCAGCAGACAATTATATTGCGTTGATCTCCAATTAGGCTGTCGAAACTCCATTTACACTGCAACGGGCGTCTCATAAAACATATATATGAGGGCATCAAAAAAAAAAATATGTATAATAATAATAACAAAAAAAAGTGGAAAAAAAACTCTTGCTGTGCCGCCAGAAGTTGCAGAGTCATCATCGCATCTCCAGAGGCAACAACAGCATCATCATCATCACCATCATCATCATGTTCATCAACATCGGCAAGTTAAGTAAATACAAATATGAATGAATTGCTGCTCGGATGTGGATATATGAATGTGAAGATCCAGATCTTGGCAAATCATCGCCATTGTATCTTCTGAGTGGAGTTTGGGGGCAGGGGGTTGTAAGTTGAAGTTGGAGCTGGAATTGGAGTGTCCGGAGGCACAGCTTGAGTGCCCCGTAGCCTGCCAACAGTTGCAGTTTTTTTCTTGTTCAATTTTTGGGTGCTTGGCTTTCAACAAACTCTTTTTCACATATATATATATGTACATATATATATATAAATGAAAAAAGAGTCAGTCGGTAAAGTGGTTAGTATTATTGCAAGTCGAAGCCCTATAGAATCATGTCTCGAGTTGCGAATTAATTAGTTTAACACTGGATCGTTAGATCGGTATTATTATTATCGCAGCCACAGGAATTCCTCTGTGCGGCATATTTCTCGTATTTGTGTCTCTCAGTTGTCACTTTTATCATTATGCAGAACTTAATACCTGCAACTCGAACTCCAATTACTTTACACTCAGAATTCTTGGAATTTCAATGAGCATCGAGTAAGTTGAAGCTACACTGCAAGCAATAATACTCTAGATACTACTCGATATACTACAAATGATCAGCTTATTGATTTAAATGGATATATGTATGTGTTTCGAGACTTATTAACCGATAACTTGGTGGTTCTTACATATATGTCAAATGTCGGATCTTTTCGCTTCGCTTTCAGTTCTGCATTCCAATCGGTAACTTTAAGATTTCAATTCCAGTTCTAAATCTATTCATTTTTTCAATTATAAAAAATATTCTTTTTTTCACAACAATTGTATTTCATTTCTCTATTCTAAATTCTCTATTTTTTTTCTCATCTTCAAATGTATAATGGGATAGATGCAAATATACCCTCAGTTTCAGGGTATTGACCAGATATGGTATTTTTAACAAGCACACACACACACACATTTACGTATTTGCACAGATGTGCGAATGCAAATATGGGGCGCCACAGATAGGCAGTGCTTATGTAGCAAGTCGAAAGACGCGACGCTTTGTCTGCTTCAGCTGCCTCAGCCTCAGCCTCAGCCTCAGCGTCAACCTCAGCCTCAGCTTAAGCTGCAAGGTTTGCTTTCGCCAGCAGCAAGAAAAAACAAATCTTATTAAAGCGTAACTAAATGCCACACGGATTAATGTCTAACCGGCAACGAGCAGCAGCAGCAGCAGCAGCAGCAGCACTAACAGCTACGAGCACCTGCCACTTAATCGAGTAACGAGCAGCTAGAAGGAGTAGAAAGAGTATTCAGACCCCACAAGCCCACAGTCTGTGGCATTAACATATAAGCCGACTCCATCTAATGAGGCAAGTTCGTTGGCTAAGTCTTTTGCACAGCAAACGGAAGCGAATGTCGGCAAAATAGCTGCCTCAAGCGAGCTACAATTGCAAATGTAAATTGAATTGAATAAAATCAAAACAAAAACAAAACAATTAATCAGCTTTATAACAAATGCAAAAGGCAGAAAAGTCAACTTTAGATCGTTTGCAATTAAGATTTGTCTACGCTGCAATTAATCATCGTTATTGATAATCCCATTTAAGACTGATTGAAGGGTCATGCCTTTGCCACAGGGTGGACACATTTAAAGTAGCTGCAATTAAATGAGAACATTGTACATTGTGCCTAGCCGTCTGTGCAATACTCTAATAACAGTCTAATTCCAGCTGTTAACAGGTGGCAAAGAAACCGCTTGTGGCAGTTGTGGGTGGGGCAACGGCAGGCGGTTTCTAAAAATCTACCTTCAAAGTTTGGTAAGTTCTTCAAATGTTGTTACTAGTAACAGTAATATATAAGCCGATATTTGAAGGCAGTTCCCAGCAATCTGGCTTCCAAAATTGATGAAATGGAAATGTGATTTGAACTTAACTCAAATTTTAATATTTATGCCAAGTTTAAAGTCTGGAATTACAATAGAGTCGAAAAAATATGAGTTCATAGAGAGACAGACAGAATGACGGATTATTTAATTATTTAATTTTGTAAAACTAAACTATAATAAACAAACATGAATAAAAACAAGATGAATTATTTGAAATCATTTTTACATTTCTTCTAAGTTGAAATAATTTTTGTTTTCGCAAATGAATGGGAAAACAAAATGTCTCCGAGGCAAAATCTTATTTAACCATTTTGAATGTGCTGTTGCATTAATAATCATCATTATTACACTCGCTCAATTAACTTACCACATTGTAGATTTTCTGGTTCACAGATAAGTCAATTAAAGAGTATTTTTTTTTCCATTTTACAAATAAACAAAAATAGTTTTATTTTTTTAGTTAAATGCGTAATTATGAATGCAACTTTGATTGCCTCAGCCAGTGTGCAATTAATGCAAAACTAAAGGCTGAATTGAAAATCGCAATATTGTTGCAAGTGACTGGGCTTCTAGTAGATGTTGGGTCTAGATGGGGTGTTAGTTTGATTTATCATTTGCTAATTGAAAAATTATACTGCCTGCTGCACTTGTCAGGCAGTTAGTTAAAGTGTTGTCATGACCAAGTACTACGGTGAGTAATAACCGATGGGGGGGTTGAGGGTAAAGGGTTGGGCAACGGGGGGGTGATTGGGCCTGGAGTGGCTGACAGTGCCAATTTATTGAATGATCGGGCGCAAGTGCTGGCAACTGGTAAATGATACAACTCTGGAATTTTTTCCTAGGAATTTTGATTGAGTTGAATAAACAATTGAAGCTCAATGATTTTTTTGCGTTGTTGTTGTTGTTGTTGTTTTTTCTTTGTATTTAATATGTAAACGAATTGTGTAAGTGGCGAGGGCGCTAAAAATAGCGCAATGAATGCGAAAAGCGAATGCGAATTGTGAATTGCGAATTTTTTTGCTGCTTCGGCAAGACTTTGAGCGCCTTTCGCAAATAAAGCAATGCAAACAAACGAAAGACTTAGGCAACGAACTGACCAACAACAGCAACAGCAACAACAACAACAACAATAACTGCTGCAACAACAACAACAACAACAACAACAACAACTGCTGTTCATTGTTTGGCCAACGAAAATTTATAAGCTACCAGGCAAATCAATGCACATAAATAAACAAAATGTGACGTTGAGCGAAAGACAAGCACTTGAAGTATTTTAATTGTCTAAATGCCAGCACTGATGATCGCCTCCGATCGAACCCATCTGCCGATCGACCAATCTACCGTTCTACCCATCTCCGGTTCCCCGCCGCCTTCCCACCACATTGCCCCGCCCCACACTTGGACAAGAGCAGCAACAGCAAAGAACAGCAATAACAATTGCACTGCATCTGTTTTGCACTCCACTGCAAAATTTCGTCAACTAATTTTATGTTAAAATTTGAGAGATTTTTACATATTTTTTTTTAGTTATGAAGTTTTCTAAAAGAGCAAAACATAGGCAATAAGAATAGAATAAATGAATTTATAAATATAAAATATCATTTTATCTGCAACATTTTTCAAAATTTTTGTAGCCAATTTGAAAATACTTGTCTTTCATATTTTATGTTTATGTGTTATTCAAATAATTTATTTAATTGAAATAAATAAAAACTTTACGATTAATTGATGGCTTAATTCTTAAATAATTAGCTTATGCTTGTAGCACTTTTAAAATAAATATATATATACATAAACTATATAATAAATAAAATTATATGTATTTAAAAAAAAAACTTAACACATACCAAATAAAATGCAATATTTGATTTCAAAGTATCGAAGCTGCTGTTGCATAGTGTTGACAGTGAAGTGCTGCAAAAGCTGGCGAGAATTTTCGGGGGAGAACTGAAAGTTGTTGTGTGGAGCTGGTGCTGGAGCTGGAGCTGCAGTTGGAGCTGATGTTGGGGTCCGCTTGCGCCTACGACAATTTATGTGTTGGCTGGAAATTTCTCACAGAAAACAAAGGAAATTCCAGGCGACTCGTGGAATGTTAAGGCGAGTAGCGTGGCAAAGCTATCGAAAGCAAGACGAAATCGGAATCGTAGTTGGAGCTGGACTTGGATTTGGAGTTGGAGTTGGAGTTGAAGTCCTGCCGACTTGCAGTCGATTGGGCCATTTGCCGTTTGCCGTTGCTGACATTTTGCATTTCGTGCAACGCATTCCTTGGGGCGCTGCTGGGCGCATGCGTACCACACACCAAGGAGGAGGCGACGACGGAGCAGACATCGACTGGTTGTTTGCCCAAGCATTGACACTGATGAGCCTCAGCCAGAAAGTTGACTCTGTGCGTGTGTGTGTTTGTGTTTTGCCCACAGGCTCTCTCTTTCTCAGTGTGTGTGTGTGCCTGCAACTGGCAGTCAAGGTGGTCACCCCAAATGCAACACGCAACAGCAAACAGCAACAACAACAACAACAACAACTGCGGCGTGATTGTTATGGCTGCGTTGCCAAGTTTGCCTTGTTCCCCAGTTGCATTGTAAATTCGTAAAACAATAAAGAAATAAATTACTTTCGGTCCAACTTCAACTCCCCAACTCGCAGCTCGCATCTCCGGCTCCAAGTCCAAGTCCAAGCTCAAGAACGCTTGTACTTGATCTCGTGTGAGACTACACTCAAAACAATGCCTTAGAATTTTGAAAATGGACTTTTCTTACGTTTCAGAAGGTCATTTCTCTCGATCCTGCTTATCTTTCCTTTTCTGTATCACTAATCTGACAATATATATATATATATAGATCTTAGGAAGCTGATTAATATAATAATAATAAATTTAAGATTACAAAAAAGCGCACCTACAAATCTTCAAGCATTACTTTTGTTTCTGTATGCTTAAACTAACAAAAAATTATTTAAAAATCTCAAAATTATATTTCTTAAATTATAGTATATTTGCAAGAAGTAAAAAAGAAGAAATTATTTGGATATTTCCGCGATTTTGTTTAGTTAACTTCTAATATTAAATAAGTACCACGACTGGTCTTCGAGAGAAGTATTCCTTCTTTGTGTTATATAATTTTGTGTAAATGCATTATAACTAATATTAAAAAATTAACAATTAACAATTAAAGGAAGAACAAAACATGGCTTATGGCTAAGTCGACATAGATTTTCGGATTAGATTTACGGATTAGATTTGCGAAATACTAGGATATATGTTTTTCTAAGTGCAACAGCCGAAGGACAGTAAGTACGGCCGGACGGACTGGTGGGGGGGGAAGAAGACACACGGACAGACAATAGCACAAAGAACACGACAAAGCGTTGAAATCGTCGTGCCTTTTGTCTGCCCCGGCACAACCAAAATGGCCGTCACATGGCTCCTCAATTGAGCCGGGCCAGCCAACGCGGCAACTGCAACCGCAACAACAGCAACAACAACAACAATAGCAACAACAATAACAATAACACAACGACAACAACAAGAAGAACAAGAACGAGAAGGCCCCCAAAAAGCCAAACGTGTACCTCCTACAATTCTGTGGCCCAACATAATGTCTGACATGAACTTTGCGCGCTGCCTGAAAATTGCAATTTTAATGCAATTCGTGAGCAGCAACCGGCCAAAGCAAACCAAAAGCAAAGCCAAAGCAAACCAAAGCCAGCCAATCGTTCAAGTCCAAGTACAATTGGACCACCCCGGCAGCAAAGCTGCAACTGCCACATTGAGACTGCGACTGCGACAGCGACTCCGATTGCCATAGGGGCAATCTGGGGCTGGCCAAAGAGTTACATGAGCACACAAATAATACATATATGCACATATATATGTAGATGAGAAAAAAAAAAAAAAAAAAAAACACCCGCGCAGCTGGCAGAAGATACAGTGTGTAATATAACTAGCATAGTGGGTGGCTCGAAAAGTATTGAGCTGTGAATTTGACTAACGGAATAGCTTATGCTCTAGAAAATGAAGAAAATGTGACTAGTGAGTAATATTCTCAAAACTTAACTTAATAATAGGACTATAATATCGGTTGCTGCGACTAGTTCTTATTTTCTTCATTTTCTAGAGCTTACAAAACGAAACCTAATCAATCTTTCATTTTTACAAACCAATTTCAAATAATTTCAATTTTATTCAGCAATATGTTAACCCTCTTCTTCAAATTTATCGTTATTTCTATAATTATGAAACATTTGAACACATTTTTTTTTTATTAAAGTAGTATTCATTTTATTTGTTTTAAGAATTTTGCGCTCTAATCACATTATGCTCAGGAACAATGTGTAATTACGTACAGTTGCAGTTAAAGTTGAACATTTTAATTTAAATCTATATAATTATTGATAAATCACAGCAATTTAAGAGTAACCAAACTGAACAGATGAGTACGGACAGTCAAAGCATATATACGGACTTATAATTGCCCACACAGCGCTCAGTTATCGCTGATCATCATAATTTTTATAGACAAACACACACACACACACATATGAGTGTGCGTGTGTGTGTGTGTGTAAAGACAATAGCTCTTCGATCGTACCTCGGTGTACATCTTTATATGCCTGCTTTTGCTCGAGGCGAGGCTGAAAAACATTTGGCGTTGCCAACATGTCTGCCATGACAAAAGCCAAAGCCAAAGCCAAAAGCAAAAAAAAAAAAGGCCAAAAGCAAAGCCAGGCCAAGCACACAGACTCGATGCTCGATTCTCGAGTCTTCGGCGTCTTCGAGACTTCAGTCTGGCTATCGACTTGAGCTGTGGCGAGACTGACAATGAGACTCTCATGAAATGCCAAAATGTCTAGCTGCGAATGCTACACGGACAGCAGCCAAAAAAATACAAAAAAAAAAACAAAACATATACACAAAAAAAAAAACAACGATTTCAATAATGAACTGTAGTTTTTTCATGTGTGTATGTGTGTGAGTGTGTGTGTGTGTGCCTTGTGCCGCGAGGGTTTAATCTAGATAAACAGACAAGCCACCAAAAAAAAGTGCTTCAACATGAGCCCAAGCGGGGCTTGAAAACTCGTTGCTGTTGTTGCTGTTTTTTGTGCCAAGACATCGTGTGTTGTTCATTTGGGCTGACACGCCCCTAACCCCTAGCGCCTCAGCGCACGGCCGCCCCTACCTCCCCCACCTGGTTGTGTGAGCGACCACCAGGCGACAGCTCAATATATTTTGCGCCTTTAATGGAATTCAATTCAATTCTTATCGTGCTGCAAATTATTGTTATTAATTATTTGAAAATGAGCGAGAGCGAGCACATTGGAGACTACAAAGCGGCTGGGCCACAGAGGGGGGAGTTGTGTGTACGGGGGTTGTACGGGGCAAAGTACGGAGGCAAAGCGGCAAACAGCAACAATTGCTCAAGGGCTGGGAGCGACACGCTGTCTGCGACTGACTGACTAACTGACTAAATGACTGACGGACTGACTGACTGACTGACTGACTGACTGACTGACTGACGGACTGGCGATCGTTTTGAGTTGCCTGATTGAAGCATAAATAATTTCATTATTATTGTTATTATTTATTAGTTGTTGTTGTTGTTGTTGTTGTTGTTAGTGCGGGGCGCACCTTTGGCAAATTAGAAATCGCCGCATTCGCGTTGATTGCGGATTAGCCCACAAGTTGACTGACTGAATGACTGAAAGACTGACTGACTGACAGCGAGTGAACAGATTGTACAAACTGAACTCACCATTGAACTTCAAATCAGCACTCATATTTCATCAGCTTTTTACACTTAAGTATTAAACATGATTTCATTGTTTTTGCCTATTATTGATAACTATGCATTAAAGTTCTTAAGACTGAATTAATTGAAATTTGGTAACAATTGCCGCTGACAGATAGCTTGAAAATTGATTCAACTTTTGTTGCAAGTGTGCGTTATGTGGTAGTGTTTAAGTCACGTTTCTAATTATCTGAGCGTTATATTAAATATATTATTAAATAATTAATAAGCATTTGTCCAAACTTGTGTCAGTAAAAAAGTCAAATTTAAGATGATTGCTTACTTGGCATAAATCATTCAAAATCTAAGTACAATATCGTAAAGTTCATTTAATAAATAAATATATCCATATACATACATAAATATATCCATATACATACATAAATATATCCATATACATAATAAATATATCCATATACATACATAAATATATCCATATACATTTTGGGTATGAATTTAATACAAATATAGAAAAAATAATTAGAAGATTGGCTAAGGTACTCCGAAGATTATATAAAATTAATTGATAAGCTAAATTATATGGTAGTCCAAAGCTAAAACTCGCATAATTATAGTGTTTGCTAAGGATTCTGTAATTCAATTTTACACAAAAATCTTAATTACTTGGCAAAGACTTAAATCATTTAATATTAATTAAAATTCATCGCACAAAATGATGCTTAAAATTGGGCCGGCAAATAAACCCAGATACATCAGTTCAGCTTTGTTTTGAAATTCGTCAAAGTTACGAAAACCAAATACTTGAGATTGGGAATAAACGCTGAAGTGGCGATCTTTAACGAAATGTGCCACAAAATCGATCACTTTATCGACACTGCTCATGCTGTTTGAACTCGTTACGAGCTGCAGAAGAGGGAGCTGACAGGCATTACAAATCATTATAATTCATATGAGCATCATTTTCATATTTCGTATGGCACATTTGTGGCAGCTTTCTGTCTGTCACGAGAGGGACAAGGTGAAATACAAACATTTTTATTTGTTTTTTGCTGGGCACCCAATGAAAACTGCGCACAATATATGCATATGATGAATGATCATTATGATCAAGTGTGCCTGCTGTGCTGTGCTGTGCTGTGCTGTGATGTGTGTGCGATCACTTTATCTTCATCTGCTCAACTCGACTGCCTCTGTTGGCTTTTCCAATTTGTTTTAAGCCATTTACTAACAACCGACAACTGACAACGCACATCTGCGATCTGCGAGAGCTGAGATCTGAGATCTGAGATCGCCACACGCTTCGATACTTTTTGGCACGCCGCGGCGCAAATGTCAAAAAGCTGACAGCGTCGCAGCAATGAATAGATCACATTGTTATTGCGGAGCTACACATAAAAAAGAAACAAATAGTAAAAAAATATATAGTTGGATGTGAGATTATATTTGAACAAGTACACATATTGTCTTAGGGGGCAAGCTAAACTAGCTGCGACATTGAACTACTTTATTTAGGCTCTGTATTTAATGAAATATTAAAATAAATATGAAATATTGTCATTATTTGAAAAACATATGTATAAACATTTTAATTGAAAATTATATGAATTATATTTCAAATAAATGTAAAAAAAGTTAACTTCTGCTCAGGCAAAAGTTAATTTAAGTTTGATTAAAATAGCTCTGACTAAACCGAGTTTTTCTAATTTATTTGCTTAACTAACTTACTTGATCTAAATTGAGGAATTTTGTGCAATTTAGATTGCACTTATATTTGCGCAAATTGAAGCAATTACTGTCCATCAAGTTTGTGGCCGAAGTCTTTCGATTTGAGTAAACGTATTTGGCTTTCAACGGCAACTAAATAAATTGATGTGTATATGCGAGATGAATGTTGATTTCCGCATGTGTGTGGTCCACATCCTGACCACAAATTGCTAATCAGCCCGTCAACCACACACACAAACACCAACACACACACACACACAATAAATTTATGCGGCTTATTAGCGCGTCTCAAATATTTTCGCAGCAAACAAATTAGCTCCACTTAGGCGGCAGGCCTTTCATGGAGCCCAATTGGCAAAAATTATTTCATCAAATATGAAGACTGACAAGAAAAAACAATAAAAGCCGAAACGTTTCGTTTTTTTCTGCTGCTGCTGCTGCTGCTAGCCAACACCCAAAGTGTCTATGCGCACACCTTGACTATGAGAAGTCAGAAAAAAAAACAAAAACAAAAATCAAAAACCAAAAATGAACCCAAACCGAAATGAGACATAAACCAAAATAAAAATAAAAAAAAATCATATAAAAAATCGTTAATAAATTTCACATACACACAGCAAGCGTTATGGGAGAAGGAGGAGGAGCAGCAGCAGCAGCTGCTACAGATTGGCGGCCAGTTGGGATCGTCACAGCTGCAGTTATGCGAAGGGAGCCAACCTTTTATGTGGCCTGGGCCTGGGCCTGGGCCTGGGCTTGTGAACGATCGAACGAAGAAACGAACGAACGAACGAGCGAACGCTCCGAGAGATAATCTAAAGTAAAACTCGTGGAGCATAAATAAAAAAGAAATTACTTAATTTCTTAATAATGTTGCCGTTGTTGTTGTTGTTGTTGTTTGCTGTGTTTCTGTTTCTGTTTGCCAATGGCTTGTTTCGACAACTTTTTTATAATCCTTTTAGGCCCCGCGGCAGCTGATGTTGCCAACGCTGCTGCTGCACTGTGAGAAATGCTGCAGTGCTTCATCAATCGTTGTTGTTGCTGTTGTTGTTGTTGTTGTTGTTGTAGCTGTAGTCGGCCTGTGCGGGCCTTTGCATTCTGTTGAAATGAAATCTTTATTTCCTTTCGTGACTATAATTAATAATTTTCGGTTTGCTTGTTTTTTGTGTATTCATTTGTGTTCCCTTCTGTCCCGCATACATATGTGTGTGCGCTTATGTGTGCGTGTGTGTGTGTGCTTGTGTGTGTGTGCGTGTGTGTGTGTGCGTGTGTGTGGCTAGTAGAGTTGATCTCAAGGAGCAGCAGTCGCAGCAGCCGCAGCAGCAGCAGCAGCAGGAGCAGCCAACTGGCCACTGATCACACCACACACGCAGCAAGCTAATAATGACCATAATAATAATCATGATGATGTTGATGATGTGGCCAAGCTAAATGTGCTGCCTTCAGCCTTATCACCAAAATGTACAAAAACTAAAGAAAAAAATAAGAACGGCGTAAACGACTAAGTTGTACTCTGTAATATTCGAAAATAATTTTTGTGTTATTAATTTAATTAAAATAAATACAAGAATGTAATTATTTATTTTTTTATCTTTAAAGTTTTCAAAAATTACTAAGTAATTTTTAAAATATTTTTTATTAGAACTAAATATTAATATTATTATTTGAACAAATATTATTGTTATTGAGTTAAGTTGCTATTTTGTTGCTATATTTGTGCTGCAGCTTTAATTATTTAAACTGTATGTTTTTTATCGGTCCATTAAATAATATACCCACATTATCTCAGAGGCAGATATAGACAATTTATATTTCAAGTTTCAAGTATTCTTAAGATATAAAACAAATATACTTTTCCACCGTCCCCAAGAGTAGAGTATAAAAAAAAAAACAGCAAAGCAGCAACAACAAAATGTTTTATGTCTGAAAATTGTTGGTTGTTCTTTGTTGTTTTTCGTGTGGAAGTTGTTGTTTTTGTTGTTGGCATTGTTATTGCCTTGTGCCTCATTTTGGCCGCCTTTTTGCATGGTGGCCAACATGTCTCCCGTGGTTTGTTTTCGGCCTTTTCAGACTTTTTGGGTGGTTACTGGCACTTATACTCCTTCAAATCGCTCTCCCCTTCTCCCTCACTCTCTCTCTCCATCTCTCTCTCTCTCTGTCTCTCTTTCACTCTGTTGCTCGCCGTTTCTTTCTCTGTCTTGTTGTGTGTGTGTGTTTGGCTGTGGCATAAAGCAAATGTCCGCGTAGTAAATCATTTCCTAATTAGCGGGCAGTCGAAGCTTTTTGAAATGCTTGCCACGGTCGCCACAAGATGAAATGGACCTCGAAATTGAGGCTGGACTCTGTGGCTCTGTGGCATGGGGCATATGGTATGTGGCATGATTTTGTGGCATGCCATGGCAAATGGGTGGGCAGATACCGCTAATTTGAATATAATTGCAGGCCTATTTGCATGTAAGAAAAACCCTTTAAAAAAAACTATTTATATATGCGCATTCCTCATATAGCAAATGCCTCAAGACGCAAGTGGTTTAAGTGGCAGCTGCAGCTATTAAGTCATAAGCACTACACTTACCTATTTTTAACAATTTATTTATCCGTTATTAATGAGCTTATGGACTCGAGAAGATAAGACACGATTAATGGCCAAGAACTATCGATCAAAGACTTAACTGGACTATTATTATGTTTATCAAGTAATGCGGGCTGCAGAAAAATGCAATAGTTAATGGCACTATTTAATGGCAAGAACTATCTTTAATTGATTGCAACTGGACAAGGTCAGCAAGAAATGAGCAATTTTCAATTCGAAATCACGACGGTATGCCAAGATGCAGTCGGATGCAGTCGGATGCAGTCCCAGTCCCAGTCCGTGATGAGGCTGAGCCCACGCTGCGTATGCGCATTTCCAGAGATTGGCAGCTTAATTAACGAAAGTCTGCGATCCGACTGCCAAGTTGAATGTTAAAAAATTAAGTGCAAATGGGCAATTAAGTGAGTAATTTATGAAACAGAAATTTCAGCAGTTAACTGCTTATGGGCAAGGATCATTCGACCGGTTAAACAAATTGAGTGCGGGGATACTTTTTTTTATATATATATACATATATCTATATATGTATTTATATATATGCGAGTAATCTGTGATATTTGCTTTGAGTGCGTGAGTATTTTTGTATTCTCTTGCATTGTATTAACTCATAAATTCGAGGTTCGTTAAGAATGTCGAAATAATAAATGCCGCTGCCACATTAAGCCCCCACCGAAAAGCAACAACAGCCACAACAACAATAACAACTACTGCGAGCCATCAACAAAACAATGAACAATCGATTAAACACAAAAAGCAACAGCAGCCAACAGCAGAACAAAGACAAAAATGCCGACAAAATGCCGAAGACCTCAACGCATCCCATTGGACAACAGTTGCAGCTAACAACAACAACAACAACAACAAAAGCAAACAACAACAACAACAACAACAACAACAGCAGCAGGAGCAACAACAGCAAAAAAAAAAAGTTCCACACCAAGCGAAAATGAAAATTTATTAAAAATCAACTCACAGTGATATGCAAGAAACCAGTATGCATGCGAAAAAGCGAATCAGCACAACTAACAAATGCCCAGTAATTAAATATATTAAATATAGATAAATATATGAAATTTAAATGTAGAACACAATTATATATACTATTTAAATCATTTGATTTGGCTCATTAGGTCTCTGCTATTCTCACTGAAAATTAATAAAATGATCTGAGTCTCACTTATGCTTGAGATCGTAGGATATATAACAGTAAAACAAAAGAAATAACAATATAATTAAGACCAGGTCCTAGTGAAGCAGCATGATATGGAAGTCCGATGATTATGCTCTTTCGTTCAAATGTAAGTAGCTTTATAATTAAGTTATTGTTCCTGTTAAACAAAAAATGATTATACAGGAAAGCATTTTTCATTCGGCTGATTGTTCCAATCGCAGCTATGTGATAGTGTAGTCTGTTAAGAAACTTATTTATACTAAAGCTCATATTTTAGATATAGTAATCCGATCCAGCTCCAACATATGTTCTGCCTGCCAAGAATATGTACGCTTTAAGCCTTCTTTGCTTTATACAAGCCTCTGCAAATTGATAAAAATCATATCTGAACTGGTCTAGCTTAATACAAATATTTTATATAATGCATTCCAGATGTTGAATGTTATATATTTCAGCTTAAGCCAATAGAAGCGTTGCACAATTGAATACATAATTGATCAATCGCCTTGCACTTAAACCCTAAACACTCTTCGAAGTCGTACATGATACGTGGTATCAAAAGTCAACAGAAGACACAAAAGGGCATTGCAATTTGTAGCGGAGCGTCCATTAACATAAATTAAGGGAAATGCTTGGGCGACAATGTCGCTCTGGCAGCATTTGCCAACTCCAAAGAGAGAAAGAGAGAGAGAGAGAGAGAGAGAGAGAGAGGGAGAGAGGGGGGGGAGCAAAATGGATGCAGTGCAGCAAGTGGCAAACTGAGGATCAACGCGAGGCAATTTCATGTGGAATTTATTAAGAGATGGGCTAACAAAACAATTTATGCCTTTTTAATGGCTTATTAGCCATTATTAGTCGCGCTTATCGCGCCCGTCTTCAAAACACACACACCAGCACACTCCACACACACACACACGCACACACATTTGCTTCGGCAGGGTCTCCGTCTCCGTCTCTGTCACAGTGTCAATTTCAGTTTGCCTTTGCTGCCAGCTGCGTCCTCGAACTTGGCCAGCGCTCAAATTTCAGCAACGAGTGCGACTGCTGCTGCTGCTGCTGCTGTTGTTGTTGTTGTTGTTGCCGTTGACAAAAATGAAAAATTATCGTAATAAATTAAATTTGCTATCGCAAAGCATTAATTCTGGTCACAATACCAACAACAACAGCAACAACAGGCCAATGAAAGGAATTTCTGTTCTGAGTGTTTGTTAATTTTTGCTCATTTTGTTCGTTTTGCATTTTGTTTATTTATTTCTTTATTGTGTGCTTCCCATTTTAGAAAACAGTTGAAAGTGAAGCTTAGCGGGGCTTAGTGACAGTCGCTGTTGTTCTTGTTGCTATTGTTATTGCTGTTGTTTGCTGTTGTTTGCTGTGCTTGTGGCAGCTGTTAATGATGATGACATACAAACGACTTAGGCAACGAACTTGATGCTTGGCGCGCTTTTTCATGCAGCTCTTGAAATCTCCGTTTGCAAATCATTTTTCTGTAATAGGTTTTTAGTTTAAACCATTTCAATATTATAATTGTTGGCTTATTATTAGTATAATATGATATTAACATGAATTTCGGTTTTCAAATAAAACCAGCAGCGCATATATATTTGAAAATAGGCAAACAGAGTCCGATGGGCCTATCCGTCTGTCTGTCTATCTGTCTGTCTGTCCGATGGGTCGGACTGATGGATGTTGGCGATGTGGTGCCAGTTTGGCTGTTTTGGTTGCGGACAAACCTGTATGGAATTTTTGACAAATGTTTAACATGCGACAGCTGTTTACCCAATAAATCCATTAGCTGTACAAACAGCAACAGCAACAACAACAACAAATTGTACTATTGACAAAACAATGCGGTTCTGGGTGTGACAGTAATCACTAATTGTGGCTTTTAATATATCATTAGCCAAATTGAGAAAGAGCCAAAAAGAAAACAACCAAAAATAAAACCCAACAAAAAAAGCAGCTAAGTAAAATGTTGACCGAGAGAGTTTAAATATAGCGCATTGATTCATCATGAAAGTTGTTTACTATTTAATGTTTACTATTTGAACTATGCCAAGCGATTGACGGGGCAGACAGCGCAGCGCCAGCCTCGTTGCCAACACACAACAGTTTTTATATTTATACATTTTTTTTTGTGCCAAAAGACTACAAGCGTGTGACGCCCGAGAAAAAGAACCTAATCTGGCACATTTCTTTGATAAGCTTAGCTGGCGTGTGTGCGTGTGTGCTTGTGTGTGTGTGTGTATTGGTTTAGCCTGTATCTTATCTGGCCAATCAATCTTTGTTGTTTGTTTAAACACGTTTCATAAAAATTAATTTTTTTATTTATTAAGCAAAAGCATTTTATGGCATGCTGTGAACAGCGCCTCGAACTGGAAAAGAGCCCAAAAACTTAAAACCCAAATCTCAAGTCCCAAGTCTCAGAGAGAAACACCTGCTGCGATGGTTAAGCAAATGTTTTCTCTCTCTCTCTCTCTCTCACACACTCTCACACACTTTTTGAATGCTGCTCAGCGCATTGTTATTATTGTTTTTTGTTGTTGTTGCGTTATTATCATATGATATCATCACCCGAAATTCCTCGCTCGCAAATAAATCCAACAACTAAATGAATTCCAAATTCTTCTTGTGCTCAACGAACGTCCCGCTGCTTTGTTTGCAGAGCGTCAGCGTCAGCAGCAGCAGCGGCAGCGGCATCATAAAATATTAATTAATTAGCCAAGACTCGGTTAGAAAGCGTGCTTCGATATATACACACACTTGCACACACACTTGCACACACACACTTGCACACACACTTGCACACACACACTCGCAGTCACTTTGACAGGGAGCTTGATAATCGCTTTGATAGTAAAATTAGATAAGCTTGACCATCAATTTCTATTGTATTTGCTTAACAAATCCAATCAAGTTCAAGTTTATGGCATCACTCAAGCTAGCTCGCTCTATCCTTGGCTCGCCCTCTCTCTCGCGCACACACACATACACACATGCATATCTGCTCTTGATGTTGAAGAAGTTGTTAAAGTTCAGTTATTGTACGAGCAAACGATGAGAAAAGCATCCAAAAAAGAATTCAGACTGATTTGTGCGATAAGCAATTTTATTTTTATGCCATGATTTAATGACAAAAATGTTAAACTTGTTTCCAAATACACACACACACGCGCACACTAAACATTTAGCCCATTAAGTTATAATTAAGCATTGAGTCTGGGTCAAAAAGCAAGACATCTGGGAAACGGCGAAAAAGTCGATATGCCTGAAAGAAAGAATTGTCAAGCAGGATATAAAATAAATTGAGAAACTAATTGGAGAAATATTTATTTATCAATGCAGATTGTTCAACTTAAGCACAATTTTGAGATAGCTTTGCTGTTGATGCTGATCAAGAATATATGTACATACCTAATGGGATCGGTCTTCTTCGATATAATTGACCTCTTTTTATCATTTTCTGATTTCAGATTAATTTTTATATATTCTCCGATATATTTAGAATGCAGTCGGCACGCGCTTCCAGCGCTGACGCAAAAATGTGTTATTGAATAATTTATTTATATTACATATTTGAATGTAGTGTGTGCTCATTTAATACTGCTCCATAAATTTAATAATAACTGTTTTATTACGCTCTTTTTAATTGAAATAAAATTTATTAATAATTGGGGATTATATGAAAATGACGATTTGTGTATCAATTGAAGTATACATATATAAATATGTATATTCAAGATTTGTAGATTTGTAGTCGATTGCATTTGTAAATTGAACAAAACAAGCTTGTAATACATGGCGTATGAGCAATAAGGAAATGCGCACAAAGACGTTGACGACGCCCACGCGATGCAATTTGAAGTGCATTACAGAAATGCATAAGATTTTATGAGGCAGCGTGAGCACTAAATCAATGTGCAACAATTAATGTTAATGTGTAATGTTAAATAAAATACTGAATATACGGCCATTGCTGAGACACACTCGCATTCGCATTCGCATTCGCACTCGCACTCGCACTCATAGTCGTATTCATATTCGTAGTCGTACTTGGACCTGTTCCTATTAAGATTTGCGTGCCGCGTTTTATAGCGTGCACGTTTTAGTAATATGTCAAAATCAAAATACGCGCGCGCCTCGCTGCATTTGCAATTAGTCAACGTCAACGTCGGAGTCAACGTTAACGTTAACATTAACAGCACCAGCAGCAGCAACAACAACAACAACAACAACAACAACCACAACAACAAATAGTTTGCAATGCAGTCGCCAATTAATTGGCTAACAAATTACAAAACAATTAGAAGGCATTCCTTAAATGGCATCCAGCCCCCCACACACAAAACGAGACAAACTACGAAAGATGCGCACAGGCATTTCAACAATGCAATTGAGTTGCATTTGAAAATAATCAACCAAAAAGTCATCAGCATGAATACCCTAACTTCATGCATAAATAGGCTTATGATTTGCTTATTCCATGAATGAATCTATTTTTCAATTTGTCTTATTAATTATATTTTGTATTTGATGAAACATTTCTCTTTCAAATTTCGCTCGATTTTTCATTCTCAACATTAAGTTCATAAAATATTAATTTCTTCAAACATTTTATGCTTTATCTAGAATTTAGTTAAAGATCACAAAATGTTATATATTAAATATAATACAATTACATTAACAAATTTTCGATTCAAACTGTTTCACATAGTTAATATGCCCGCATTTACACTGCCAGCAAAATTCATATAGAAATATTTGCGGTATTTGCTAACAAGATTTCGATATTGTAAACAATTTGGATTTGACAGACGAGATGTCAATTGCCACAAAATATGCAAAAGGCGCCGGCAATTTAAACAGTTAACTCACCAAACGCAACAACAAGTGTTGCTCATTTTGATGGGCTGGCGCTACCAAAATTGGCCTCCCCAAATGGCTAAAAACAACAACAAAAAAAATCAAACACCAACGAATAATTCAAACTGGTTAGCTTGGAGCTCAGAGCTCAGCGCTCGGCTCACCTTGGTGGTCTGCTTGGCAATTGTTGGCTCACGATTCTTTCAACTAACATAGATCCGAGTTAAGAGCTCGGTCTTTGAGATTTGTGCGCCGACTGCTCTTGCCTGGGAATATTTCAAATTCTTTTCTAATAGCTCTCCGCTTGCATGAATGAATTGGTTTTTTTTCACAAGCTAATGAAAATGCATTTCATGTCATGAGTAATTATGGCAGCAATGGGCAATTTATTAGAGTCAGATATGAAGTTGAGGGGTAGGTATTTAATTATGTATATATTCTGAAATAATTGCTTATTACGAAATTAAATTAATTTCCATATTTATTAAGCATGAAGTATTCTAAGTTTGGGTTAGTTGGTTTCTAAGCTCACTCATAAGTCATCTAAGTTCCCATTCCTGACACATCTCATCATTCTCAGTAATGAAGTGGGCAACCTTAAAAACAATTTCCGAGTGCACAAAATTTGTATTTGTGTCAAGTTCGTACTAAACAAATTCACTGGAATGAAATACACTTCAAAATGTGTATTGTAATCCAATATCAAATCAAAACCAGAACAATTTGTTTGGTCTGACAAAAAATGAACTTCCTCAGCGAAATCAAAGTCAAAGTGTCCAGACATTATTTACAGTTATTCAAGTGTCGAAAGCATCGAAAAGTGCCCCCACACTCAAGCACTCCTTTGATGCAGCGCCGATTTTCCACATATTTACGCACATAAACAAAATTCACTCGAAATACGAGAAAAAATTGCAGACAAATTGTCGCCAAAAAAAAAAAAAGAAGACGCAAAATTTCCAAACAAACGAAAAACAACATACACAGAAGTGATGTTGCTGTTGTGTTGTGTTTGTTGTTTGTTGTTTCAGTGTGTGTGGCAGAAATATTGATTACAATTGCACTCAATTGTTTATACAATTGATGTTTTTGGGAACGGGTTCGCTTCAAAGGCGTCTATCATAAATTTTCAAATGTCAAAACAACAAAAGCTCACGAATAAATTTAGCACATGGCAACGTTTATATGTATATAAACAAAAAGGGTGTGCCACAGCCAGTTGTGGGTGTGCAGGGGGAGGAGGAGGAGCAGGCAATCGTATCTGCTTAATATTTCTTTTGATTAATAATAAATAAAGCTTACTTTTGTTGTTGTTGTTATTATTGTGTTCTGGCTGCTGCCGCTCGGTCTGCTTATATTTTATTTTATGACGCCTTGTTGTTGTTGATTCTGCTGCTGTTGAATAAACAAAAGGCGTGTGTCGACGCTGGCAGCGCCGTTCACATCGGCGTCGCAGCTAACAACACCATCCCAAGGCTTTGACTTTGAAAAGCATTTAAGCGGCTTAAGCGTTTGCCAAACTGTCAGCAATCGCGATCTGGGCAGCAGCCCCGATTCTAGCATTAGCTTCAGCCTTAGCTCTGACTCTGATTTTGACTTTGACTCTAACAATTACTTTAACTTTGCGTCTGGGTCTGGGTCTGGGTCTGGGTCTAGGGTGACACTGGGGCGTTCATCGCTGCTGTCATCGCACAACAATTTCGTCAGCTTTTTTTTTTGTATACCTTATAAAAATAGTTGTGGATGTTATTATGAATCAGTGGATGGGTATGTGACAGGCAGTATTTTCTTGCAGTCACAAATGCAATTGGCTGCTTTCGCGAGATGGATTTATAACTTTTAGAACATCCAACACCAGCATCAAAAATATCTACTATTAGTTTGAATACATTATTGCCTCGCTTTTCCTTTTGACATTTATAGAGACTTTAATCAAATGTCTGCTCATCAATACACCCCAAAATACGGCTTGCTGCGGGGTATCTGCCAGCTGTACACTATCGGGGTTCATAGTTTTTGCAGTTGCTTTGTATTTGTTGTTTTTATTATTATTAACTTTTTGGCTGCTGCAGGGTGTGACAAATGATCAGCAGTCGCAACCAAAACAACAACAACAACACCAAAAACAACAACAATAAAAATCGACGACGACGCGCAAAAAAGCATGTGGAGCCAAATTGTCTGGTTGGTTGTTTGTTTAAGTTGATTTGTTGTTAGTGCTGCCTTTGTTGTTGTTGTTGTTTTCACTGCCACTTACGCACATTACTTAAAACTGCACACATGAGTGTGAGTATCTGTGTGTGTGTGTGTATTTTGGTTGTTATCATGCACAACAATTTGTATGCATAGAAAGCTAACAAAAACAAAACAAAACAAAACAAAAAAAACTTAAAACTTAATGCGATGTGCTTTATAAGTCGTAACATTTAAATATTAACATTTTCTTCGAATTTTGCACTTCTCTGAACACATCTATATGGGCGAATACTATAGAATATGCTGTACTGTTTGTAGACGCCAGCCATATAGGGCACAATCGAACTATCATTGTATACTGACAGCTATTCTATAAGGCAAAGTACAGTTATAGTTCCTGGAATCTAAATAATTGCAGAACATGCTTCGCATTTAATGAGGCTAACAAAATATAACTGAGAGCCTTTTTTGATTAAATAAATTGCATTCCATCTAGTAATTTATTTTTCATATCGATATGAAAGTAGAAGAAAAGTTGCTTAATATAAACTGCATTTATTTGATTTTCTTCATTTTATTTCAGTTAATAAGTTACAATGTACATTGATATGCTGACTTGAGTATATATACCATATATAATATATTAAATGGTTGTTTTGTGGCACGCAGAGTTTCAAGTAAAAATTGTTAGTGGTTAAATTGGAGTACTGAAAGGGAAGCTCTAACAGCTTCAGTTCACTTTAGTTTTTTTGTATTGTCTATTAGACAATTGGACATGAAAGTACAACCGATTACAAAGATAGAATTTTACAAGACTGCTAGAACAAGGTTTTTAAGTTTGCTCCTTGACAATGGAAGCTAGCTCCTTTGTGCCTGAAATGTTAACCAAAAATGTTGTTTATTTTTTCCATTTTAGCTATAATCGTAACTGAGTTAATTAATTAAATAAATTAATTTTTCTGCTTGAGATACACTTTGAGCACAAAGTGTGAAAGCCAAATAGAAGTCACTTTAATAACTGCATCCCTTTTGGGCTGTGACAATACCAAAAATAACATTGGAAGATGTCATAACCATTTAATCAAGAGGCTATAAAGACTCGCCGGTTAGGGTATTTTAGACATGCACAACAAGAAGTTCAACAATTCGAGTGTGCAAATGTGTGTTTATTTTTACGATCTTGCCATAAATATTGCTAGAGTATGCGAGGCGTGTGTGTGTGTGTGTGTTTGTGTGTGTATTTTGCTGAGCATAGCCAAAGAGCCGTTTAAAGCAAGTCAAAGTCAAGTTTTACGAGATGCGCAAACATAAATTACGAACTGCTTATGGCTTATGGGTTTTCGATTTTTAGAGATGCTCGCTATATGCCCCTTTTGTCTATAGACTAATTTATCGAATTTTTATTTATAAATGCGCAATTTAATGTCGAGCTAAGCGAACAGAACGAGCCGAGCTGCCAAAATGGGTCACTAAGCGTGACAGTTATGGAGCAATATTGCGGTCAAAGAGTCTGTTGCCAATTTGATTGAGATAACAAAAGACTTAGGCGACAAACTTGGCACTCGCCATCTAATGCGAGGCCGTGTGGGCGTGTGAGTGGGCGTATTGCCTTGTGGGCGTGGGCGTTGTCAACTGTTCACAATTACGCATGCTAATCGTATTGTCAACGTAATTAAAATGTAATCGCCGTCGGGCCAACTAATGAGCGACTTGTCATAAACCATATTCAGTGCATTGCCGAGTTAGAGGGTAGAGGGGTGAACGGGGGCGGGGAGGGGAGGGCATTTACGTAGAGGCGAAACGGGCGCAGTTACAGTAAATAATATCTTAATGGTAAATTAAAGCCACAAACGCGTTTAGCTACGGTTTATAAATGTATATCCATTTAAATATTTTTTTTTCCTATATCAACAAAAAAAATTTTTAAATCTATTTTAGTATTTTGCTTTTTTTTATTTTGCCAAGTGTTTTTTTATTTATAGTATGGCACAGTATGCTTGTGCGAAAGTGTGAATACATTTGTGTGAGTCGGTGTGTGAATTGTGAATAGCGCGTGGGCAATAAGTGAATGCTTGTGTGGCCACTTCAAGTGGCAGTTGAATGGTAGCCGTTTAAAGTTGAAAGGCTCTCGTCACGACTCCAAAGGCCAAACTAATCACAACGGATCACAATAAATGCGCTAATCGACCGATCAAACTGTGAAGCATAGCAGCTGATACAGTGAAATAATAAGTTAGTCCGATCATTGATCACTGCTTAATCTGCAAGCTGGCAATATTGATCAGAAATATTAAGTGAAATTTGAACTTAAGCTTAAGTGATACTTGTATAAAAGTTGAACTTAGTTCCAGTTCATAGCTCTGTCGATTCTGAACTGATTTTCACTCTTGATTTCCATTTATAGGTCATTGATCTAGCTAAAATCATAATTTCTTCAAATTAACATATTTAGATATTCTGTCAAATTTCAGCATAAATAATAAACAACTTTGAAAATATTTCGCTTTAAATATTTAGGAGAGAAATTTTTGTGCTGTCCAGTGGACCATATTCAAATATTCAGTTAATAGCTCTCAGAAATAATTCTCAGAAAGAAATCAAAGCATCATTATTTTATATAGGCTACACGGATTCAGGCAGAGTGGTTCTCAGTAATAAATCCCACCATTGGCCACCTTTCTTGCATCATCTTGCATCGTTGATTAATCTATACTCAATTAAGCCTGATATCTCCACATATTTGCCTCATTTAAAATGTACTTCGAGTAATTAAATCAATTTCCCCCACCAAACGAAGCCTCCTCCCCCTCTCACCTCGTCACATATTTCCTTCAAATTTATTTGCATATAAATAACAAGATTTGGCTTCTGCAATACGAGACAGTTTGAAGTTGTTGTTGTTGTCGATGTTGGCTCAATTCATTAGCGCTTGTACATTTTGGGGCAATAAGTGACAATTTTTCATTATTACGAATGAAAAGTGTTGGCATTAAGTGGAAATCAAGCCGAATATAACTCATACGCAGCGTTGCACCTGTTCAGCGAGCGTGTCGGCACAAACTTAATCACTGAGCAGGAAATATTAGCGCACATCGGCTAAAGCAAATACAACTAATGAACAAGAAATATTAATTTGCCAAAATAGCAAACAAAAAATTGCAAACACACAAAACCAATGGCAAAGCCAAAATGAAACGCCATGCAACTTTCAAGTGAGGTGCCCCAGCGGACACTTTGCCACGAAAACTTGAACATGCATTTTAATTGCAGCCCAGCAACTCTCAGTGCCGAATGTAATGCAAACAAAACTCCAGCCACAATTTGTACAAGCACACCACACAAAGATAAGCACAGACGCACACACACACACACACACACACACACACACACAGCACAACAACACAAGAAAGCAAAAGTTGTGGGTAAATGAAATTGGCAGAGAAGCGTTTAACACACTAACCAAAAGTGAGCGAGAGGAAGGCAAAGTTGAAGTAAATGCTTTGATATTGAACTAAGTTAAGAACAGAATAATATAAAAGAGATAAGAAATTTAAGGAGACATGACAGGGAAGTAATAACCATTTGTATATTTGCGAAATCTTAAAGTCAGCAAGTTCACACAAAGCGTTTTAGTCTCACGCTTCTCAAGATTTGTATAACAATGTCTTTCGAATTTCTAGAAATATTGCTAACAATAATAATAATATCAATTTATAAATTATTGTAAGAACAATTCATTAAAATTGAATTAGTGCAGTTCAAAAAAATTAATCAAGTTGAAAAATACTAATTTGGGTTGATTTGAAAATTTAACCCAAACCTTACATTGGAACTGATGTTTTGTAGACAACTCACATGAGATAAAATTTTAATTATGAAAGACTTCAAATTAAGGCCTTTAAGCTTATAATAAGTCAACAATTGATAAATAAAACCCATATAAACCCATCTCGCCTGGCATATTGCATGTACCCCCATTTGTGGAAAGAGTAACAATAATTGCACAAGCAATTGTCTGCAACATGTCTGGTTGCAAGTCGTCATCGACTGCTGTTTGTTGTTGTTTTTGTTGCATTTGCTGTTGCTGTTGTTGCAGTTGCAGTTGCAATCGTCTCGCACGAGGCTTCAAGTTGAAAGCTCTGATGCTAACGATGTTGTTGGCTCGTTGAAGTCTGCGCCGGCTGCGGCTGCTGCTGTTGTTGCAGTTGCAGTTGCTGCTGCAACCAGCCAAATGTTGAGCAATCAAATCAAAAATACAAAAAGAAACAAAAAATCAACGAAATCTAAGTAAAAAAAAAACATTGTCACGTCAAATTCATGTCATTTAATTAATTTTGTTTACTTGCCACAACGTTAATTTGTTTTTGCTGCTGTTGCCGGCGACTTGTTGTCTTTGAAAAAATTTTCCACCGCTTCAGCTTTATCATATTATGCATATGTATATATATATATATATGTATGTATAATATGCAGTTGGTTATTTATCGTATCGGCAAATTCACACACAATGCCAAAAAAAAAAAAAAAACCAAAAAACCAAAAAAAAAAATGCAAAATATTTTCCCACATGGCTGCACTTTAAGCCAAGGCGCTCAATTCGCCTGAAATCAAACAAAGTTGTTCTTGTCTTTATTTAATTTTTTTGCCTTTATTTTTTTGCATCGCTTTTTTATAGTTTGCCGACAGACTCTTGACGGCCTGTCAAATAAATGTCGCTTTATTCAAATTTCGCTTCGCACTAATTGTCTACGGATTTTGTGTATTTTTTCATTTTTGTTTTTACTTTTTTGCGATTTAAGACAAAGGCAGCAAAAAGTTGATGCGGCTGCTGCTGCTGCTGCTGCTGCTGCTTTGTTGCTAACAAGCCTCCAAGTGCAGATTAGCCGTGTTGGACCACGGCTTGAGCAGACTTTGTGTCGCAGACTTTTCAGACTGAGTCTGGGTCTGATGCTGATGCTGATGCTGCCTCCTCAATCAACTTTCGATCAAAACGCGCCGCGTCCGCAAAACGCTTTTGTCTTTTGCTGTTTGGAAATGAAAAGATGCTTTAGTTGAACCTTTTGGCGGCATTTTGCATGGCTCATTTGATTCTTGTTCAAGATGCGTTACGATAGATCACAAGAAATAAAACAAGAAACCCTTGCCAAAAATTACGGCACAGTGGTGCAACATGATTGATGGATGCAGCCGTAAAATCAGCCCAAATTTGGCATTCATTTTATTGGGCTTAGCTACGTAAGTTTATATAAAGCTGATCTAAATAATAAGTAAATGCACTTAAAATAGATATACAAAAGAAGATAATTCATATTGTCGTTCGTTGAGAATCTTTGAATAAATAGAAATAAATAATATATTTCTACGATTTAAGATTCGTCTCATAACACATCTTACTTTATCAGCTGGGCTCTCAAGAATAATATGGAATGATGATGAAAGTAGCCTAATTATCTTCTCACAATGCTAGAATTAACAATAATGTTGTCGCTACCAATGCCAAGCTATAGTCAGTTTATCTCCTCAAAATATATGTTTTAAGGGTTCTTCATTTAAGATCTGTTAGTATTATATACTTATTGAAAGTAATATTTTCTTTATTTTTTGATGATCATCAGTGTGCAGCGGCATCTATGCGCTGGTTTATTCAAGTTGAAAAACGGAAATTATCAAACGAAAGAGATACGAGTGCGAGCAACATACGACACCGGATGTCTGTCTGTCTGTGTGTCTCGCTGTCTGTCTGTCTGTCTGTCGGGCAATAAGGAGCAACAAACAGGCGAAAGGATAACCGACTACAAAATGTCTGCTTAAGCTGCGGATGAGTTAATTAAATCTGTCAATACTCCAATACACACACATACACACACACACTCACACACACACAGACACACACACGCGCACACACTTGCACACACATCACATTTAAGGGACAGGACAGAGCCATCAAATGACTGTGTCCATGTCGTCGTCCATTCAAGCGCCCATCATCAACAGCAGAAGCAGCAGCAGCAGCAGCAGCAGCAGCGGCAATAAAAAATGTACCGCAGCATGTGCGGGCTCCATAAGCGGGGAGTGAAGTGAGTAGCAGGCAGGGGAGAGGGGAGAGGGGCAGAAGCAAGAAAGCTGCTTGCCTGGAATGTAACTCGATTCCTATTAACTCATCAAGTTAGGCGCTGGGGCGTCGTTTTTGACTATAGACCGAGCCAACGGATTGAAAACCGAGGCAAAAATTAAATCAGTTTCGGTTAAGCAAAGGCAACAAAAACAACAACAACAACAAAAAAGTAAAATAAAAGCCAAAACAGCCAACAGCTCAAGGCAATTTGTAGCCCTGTGCGGTCCTTTTGCCTCTGTTCCTGTGTGTGTGTGTGTGTGTGTGCGTGCGTGCGTGTGTGTGTGTGTGTGTCTCTGTAAGAGTGTGTGGCCTTATAGAAGCAAATATGTTCACACACTTTACTAATAGCTTCATAAATAATAACCAAAGCGGTCAAAATGTTGGCCAAAATGCACTGTGCGAAAAAATGCTGAAACAAGCTAAATGTAAAATAATAATAATTTAAAGATAAAGATTAATCTGAAATTAAGGCTAAGAACAAAAGCAAATAAATTGATACAAATAGATTTTAGAACCAAAAATGATTTGCATTTGTTGCATCGAGCATTAAAATATCTCAAATTAATTAATGTAATTTTATTTCTTTATAAATAAATCTTACATAAAAAAATGTCATAATTATGATAATAAATATTTTTTTAATATAGGCGATTAAATTTTTAATGAAATCAAATCAAATAATATGAAGCAGCAAAATATGCAGCAAAAATATTATGAAGGAAAAATAGCCACCTAAAGTGCACAATTACTCATTTATGATTTAAAGAAGCAAACCACAACACAAAAATATAAATATTATAATAAACATGGATTTCAAGAAAGAAGCTATTTAATAATAATAATAATAATTTAAAACAAATAAAAAGCGAATGCTCTCAATCTAAAGGTCAAAATCGAAACACTAAGCGAATTGCATTTTGCTTGAAACTAGCTGCTAAAAAGTTTCAACTGTAAATATTGGCAACGAAGCAACAGGCAGCAAGTCCGTCCTGCAACCTGCCCCGTGCCCCATGCCACTTCACCACCAAACGAACCCAGCTCTGCTCTGCTTTGCCCCACACAGAGAGGCCGTAGATGAAGATGTGTGTGGTGATTCTTGTTGTTGTCGTTATGTGTGCGAGTGTGTGTGTGTGTGTGTGTGTTATTGTGTGTCTCAAGTTTTCAACAACAAGCTATAAGCCAATAAAGAAGAAACAAGACCAACACCAACAAAAGGCAGCAGGCAGCAGGCCCAGCAACAAAGGATGGGGCAAAGACAGACAAAAAGAAAGCGCAGCCAAAAAAAAAAAAAAATACCTTAATTACGGTTAATGGAGCGTTCGAAAAACCCGCTCCAGCCTCCTCTCTCTATCTTACTGTGTGTGCGTGTGTGTGTGTGTGTGTGTGTGTATGCGAAAGCCGCAAAATTACTTAATCACATTTCAGGGACCACGAAAAATTTGCGGGCCATGTTCGTAATTTTGTATATAAATGAGCGGCCACCTAATGAGCCTGATTAACCATAGAGACCAACACACACAGAGAGAGAGAGAGAGAGAGAGAGAGAGAGAGAGAGAGAGGGAGAGATGGAACACCGACTCGGGCGGTCGACAATTTAGCGGTGTTTCATTTAACTGCTTTCATGCCACAGATCGCGTCGAATGGGACGCGTCCTTTTGACCTCGAGACGCCGAGTCCCAAAGTCTGATTTTGCCTGTTTTTTTTTTTTGGTTTTTTTTTGTATTTTTTGTCTCTCCTTTTTTTATGATGCGAGACGGAGATGCTTTTAATTTGCGTACGATGTGTCAATGATCGTGGATCGTGGACCGTGCAACGTGCAACTTGGACCGTGGACCGTGGACCGTGCACCATGTCGTCGCGTGTGGCTTTCATTATTATTGTTGTTGCTGTTGCTGTTGGTAATAAAAATCAGCTTTGCCTTAAATGCCATAAACAAAACGCCTGAACATTTTCGCTGACAGATGTCTTCATTGAAAATTATGCAGGCCGAGCGTCGACAATCTGAACTTAAAAGTTTTGGTCCGGTATCTGGAATGGACTTGGCCGGATTCAGATTCAGACTCTGGCTCAGACTCAAACTCAGACTCAGACTCAGACTCAGGCTCAGGCTCAAGCGTCAGGTGGCATGAACCGTGAGAAAGTTTGCAGCTCGCTCAGCTTGATTTGATGTTGCCTTTTTTTATAAGCTGTACTTGTTACTGTATCTTCAGCGTCTTCTTCTTCTTCTTCGCTATGATCTTAGATTTTGCACAAAAATATTTATTGGTGAAGCCAGCGTGCTGAAACTATTAAGCAATGCATATTTGGGTCTTTTGGAGTTTTGCAACAATTTGTAATTTAGTCGGAGGATTAATCTTGTTAAAAAGATCGAAAATGTCAAGCAATATATTTTGAAAAGCTTAAAAATTAATTTTATCTGTTAGGGATTCACTTGGATTTGGCATTTAATCGGAATTGGCCAAAACAAGCTAGAAACAACTTCATTTTCCCAACCCATCCCATTTCTATTTGAAGCTGAGTTTCGAATGTATTTTCACATTTGAAGCCAATTCGTTATTATTTATTTATTTGCTAATGATATAAATCAGTTTGTTTGGCTACTTAGACAACTAGTTAGCCACCCAATCGAAATGTTGATCAAAATTCAAAGAATCCTTTGTGCTACGAGCATTGTTGCCGCTGCTGCAGCAATAAAATTCCCAGTATTGCATCGCCAGACCAACTGACCAAACCAGACAAGAACAACAATCGCAAACGGCCTATTATGTGGCAAATCGAGACTGTTTGCTTATTTTCTTTTCTGTTTCTTTTCTTTCTTTTTTTTTTGACTGCTCTCTCGCTTGGTGGTCAGCAAATGAAGTCATAAAATTTTCAGCGTGCCAAAGCCAAAGTCAAAGCCAAAAAAAAAACAAAAACAAAAAACAAGACGCCCAAAAAGAGGCAGCGAGCAAGTTTTGTACGGTAGGCCCAAAGCTGCCATTGATGATGGAGATGATGATGGGCCTCAACTGGCTGCTGTTGCCCCTGCCGCTGCCCCTGCCCCTGCAGAACAGGCAACTGAGTCCAATTCTTAGTCTCAACACACACACACACACACACACAAGCATCACGTTGCTATGTCGGCGGCTCCTTGAGATACAATGATACAATATTATTATGCTGCGCCAGGCGCTCAGTTTCAGATTGAAATCAAAGTTCGCTGTGTGTGTGCGAGTGCTGTGTGAGTGTGTGTGTGTGTTGTGTGTTTCTGTTTGTGGTAGGAGAACAATTCAGCATTGTTTTGGCCATTGGCGGGGCCACCCAAAAAGTTATGATTAAGTTATGCTGTTGCTGTTGGTTGGCTCTCTGCGCAAATAGCCAAAACATGACTAAGCACAACCAAAGGAAAAAACCAAAAAATAATGGGGATGAGTAGAAAACTAACAACATTTCAGTTTTAACTTTGTTTTAAGCTCAGACATTGTTTACTTTAACTTAAGCGCGATTTGATATTTGCTTTGTTTAATTCGTTATTTTGAATTAAATTTCTTTTTTTTTTAAATTCCAGAAATCGACTCAATTTCGTCAAAGCTTTTGCTGTGCAGACTTTTTCAGAGTGTAATTTTAACAAGAATATTTCAATTTGAATATATATCGTTCAATCCATGACTTAAAAGTTCTGAGTTTTTGTAAACCCGTTGAGTTTTGAATCTTTGAACCGTTCATACAAGCAGTTTTTGACCAAACCATGCGTTTTTGAAAATCGTATTTTAAAAGCATAATTTTTAAATGAATTTCGAGTCAGAATCGTGTATCCCACTCTGAATGTACGATTGGTCATGAGATCAAACCAAAACCATAACCTTCAATATTGAATAGTCCTTTTCTATTGTCCTTTTCAAATCGGATCACTTTTGGTAGAGTAATGACTGATGCAAGTTTTGAAAAGTGTAATGCAAGTTGGGACAGATATTTCTTGAATATTATATCTCTATCCCCATCTCTATCCCAATTAGTTTCTCCCCCTCTCTCTATATTTCTCTCCATCTATCTCTCTCTATTCGTTTCTATTTCTCTCTTTCATAGAGAGACGATGTCCATCTGTATCTCTATTTAGGCTTCTATTTTTATCTTAACCCTATCTGTCTCTATTTGTATTTCTACTCAATCTCTCTCCCTATCCCTCTCTCTATCTCTTCCTCTTTCATATATTATCTGTTTACTCTCTCGTTCTACTCTCGCTTTTTTATTTCGCGCTGCGCCAACTCGAGAATCGCAAATCACACGTTACGTTGTTATCTGTAATTTATGCACTTGTACTTTGAATCACTTAGTTGATCTCGTTTCTCTGTTCATGCTCTGACTTCTTTTTGTTGTGCCTGTTGTCACACACACACACACACACACACACATAGAGACGACAATAAGGCGAAGCGATGATTTCGATCTTATCAACAATGCGCAACGATCAACGGCAAGCAAAACAACAACAAGAACAAAACTCGGGACACACACGCAGCAGCAAAGGGTAACAACAGGATAAGGGATAAAGTGTTGTAGATAGGAGATAGGATGAGGGGAGAGGGGAAGGGCAACTTTAACAAGTCACAGTGCTGGATGCGTGCGTAGAACAGCTTCATAAATGTAAATTAGAGCTCGTTTAGCATTGACTATGGGCTCGTAAATAAATGCCAAATGACATCATTATCAACGTGCTTTGTTAAAACGGAGTAGCTGCAACAGCCAGTTGCAGCGACTTACCACTGCAACAAACACACTCCTCCTTGCCACAACACACAGTTGCCGGCCACAGGTTGTGGTGCTCCCGTTTTCGAATGTGTCTTTTGCTCGTTATCGTTTTTATGCTGCTGCTGCTTGCTGCCTGCCTTTGATGTTGTCGATGGCAGCGCTGATAGCAGCTACACTCAGCGAAAATGCAGTTTTATTAAAATTACAGCATGCACAACGTAAAAGCCATTTAGAGATTAATGGATGGACTTGGTGCATGGAAATCTATTGAGCTTAACAATTCTGACTCAAAATACAACAAGAACTTCTTTGTAAAACTTGTCAACATTCTGTAGTCCTCTTCAATAGTGAATCGTATATCGATTTATATCGATATGCGCGAAATGGGGTCAACTAATGAAAATAAATAAATATATTTGTTATGAGTATGATGTACGAGAAATGAAAATTCAACATTTCAAGTAACTAGCTCTTATAGTCTTTATTGCTATCGGAAATCGATTCGTATCCGGCTTATCGATAAAATTAAAGAAACGTGCTCTTATGGTTATTGGAATACGTATTTTGCAAACCTAGACAATACAGCACTTATAGTCTCTGACATCGGCTTGTTCAGACGGACATGTCTAAGTCAACACGTCTGCTGCTACTGCTGATCAAGAATATATATACTATATAGTCGTATATGCCTCCTGCTACTTCTTTCATACTTTCCACAATAATTTTATAAAATTTTGTTACCCTATTTTTCAAGTTCAGCTAATAAAAATCGAAATGGGTCTTAACAGCTTGTTTGTATTTTGTTCAGTGTAAAGTAGTGACAAAAAGGCTGAGGCAGCCAGGCCGTGGCAGTGGCAGAGATCTACAGCTGCTGCTGCTGTTGTTGTTGGACCCTTTGGCGTCTGTTATCCTTATCAGCGAGTTGCGATCGCCTGCGGCTGGTGATAATGACTTGTAAGTACAAAATGCCTTGTCAGCGACTGCCGAGCGGATGTTTTGGATTTAGTTGTTGTTGTTGCTGCTGCTGCTGCTGCTGCTGCTGCTGCTCCTGTCGTTTTTGTTGCAACTTTGTTGCTGCTGTTCTTGTCGTTGTTGAGTGATTTTGAATGGCGCATCGCGCATCACTTCAATTAATTTCGCTGGCTTAATTTGCGTTTCGTTTGCCTTTTGCGCCAGTGTTGGCAATGTTGCAAATGTTGCAAATGTTGAAAATGTTGCCTGTGTTTGCCTTACAAGCAAATCGTGCGACACGGCGTCCGTTTGTCTAAGCCAGGAGGCTTCATTATTTTCCATTTTCAATTTTGCTGCAGCTTCGACAACAACAACAACAAAATCATGAGCACAAGTTCTCTAGTCGAGCATACACAAACAGAAAATACCCTGTAGCCAGTACATACACCGATCAAGCTTTGAAGTTAACTGAGTGATGTCTGTCCACGCCTAAAAGGGGTTTGCAGTTTGAAATTCTCTCAACTAATCAATGATATATTTATTTTTCTCTCTTTCCCTCTCCCTCTCATGGTTACTATATTTTTTTATTGTAATATTTGCTATATTTTACATGACATAATACAGTTAATTTATACTAATTGGAATGGCTTTAACTTAAATTAATTTAAATGATTATTAAATAGTGACTTTTATTGACTGATTTTGAATGCTATAGCTAAAATAACTGAGCTATGCATATATATATATATATATATATATATATATATTTTCGATCAATTTAAAATAGTTTTTCATATATTAATTACAAAATTAAACTCAATATTCTTCGCTGTAACATACATTAACATGGCTGCATAATGCCCGTTTTACACATATTTACTGGGTACAGGGTATCAAAATGCATTTTCAATTCGAAACGACAACATTGTGGTTGTGGTCTCTGATCATGAGGACGACAACAACAACAACAACAAGAACAACAACAACCACTGCAACAACAACGACAAGCAAACACTGCAGACTGTCAGACGCGCTTGCTTGCTGCTTCTTCTTGCTGCTGTTGTTGTTGCAGTTGTTTTTATTGTTGTTGCTGTTTCACAACCGCAGCTCACTTAAAATTCTTGTGCCTTGTATCGGGTAGCTGGAAACTCGGATCTGGCATCTGGCATCTGGGATCTGTGATCGGGGACTTGGCAACTGGCAACTGGCACTGGGACTGCAACTGGGATTGCAACTGGCAACTGGCAACTGGGACTGCAACTGGGACTGGGATCTAGTACTGCACTTACAACGACTACGGCTGCAAAACTTTTGTCAAGTATTGTAAAATTGTTTTGGCAGGCAGGCAGTAGTAGAAGAAGAAGAAGAAGTAGCAGCAACAGCAACAGCAGCCAGCAACTTTTGCCAGGCGGCGCTTGCACATAAAAACAAAAGACGCTGATGAGTCTTAGGATGCGACAACGAATAAGAACACTAGACAACCAAATGACACCAGACAACATACCTAAGGATATTGTGTATAATACAAATAGTTGTCAACAGTTGGTATTTAACAATCAATTACTAAGCCAAATCTAAAAATCTGTATTTAATTATTTTTGGATTTTCTCAGTTTCACTTTTAAAATCCTTGTCATCAATTTTCAGCTGCCTTTTTTATGCGTACTTAAAGAATTTCTGTAAGTGAGTTGAAGGAAATTAGGATTACATCTGGCTTAAAAGACTTACTTCCAATTTAGTTATTGTTTCTCACTGCCTCTTGAATTTTGTATTTCACTTTTCACATCTCGATTAGTTTAATGCAAAGCAATTACTGCAATCAAATTGAAATATTTGAATTACCAAATTAAAGTCCACAATCTCTTCATAATATCGTTGCCTCAATTCTTCATATTTGCCTTGTTATGCAGTGTAATCGAAGTTCCAAGTTAATGGCTTTGACTTGGCCCCATGCTCAACAACATGGTCAAGAGTCAAGAGAGTTTTTTTTATTCATTTTTTTTTTGTGTGTTTTGTGCGTGTTTTTTCCTGGAAAAACGTCGCCCACATAATTTTCAATTTTGAGTTAGTGGCTGACCGGATGTTGCCGATTGTCGATTGTTGCGCTGTGCCTTCTAATTGTATCCCTCCCCCCACCCCCCCTTTGGGAAGTAGGAGACGCAGGTGGTTGTTGTTAAGGTGTGGGGGATAGAGGGGTAGTGCGGGTCGGGGTCAAAGTGCACTCAAGTGCGGCGCTAGAAGCAGCTGTTGCAGCAACAACAAATAATTTTCAGGCAATTAGTGAAAATGTTTCAATTTACAAAAACAGCCAAATGATAAGCGGGAAATTAGTAAATAAAGACATCAAAAATTTCCCAAAGAGAAGCCGGCGCTAATGGCGCTACGCAGAGAGAGAGAGAGAGAGGAGAGTGGGGGAGAGAGGAAAGAGAAGGGAGAGAGCGGAATGCATACAACAGGTGATTAATTATAAACACTGACAAAACATAAAAATACAATTTTTACCACGTACACAAATAAAGAAAGCAACGTTGAAGCAGAAGGAGGAAATTAGGGAGAGTGGAGAGGGGAAAAGAAGGTTAACAAATTGGTTAGAACATTTTTATGAGTGCAATAGGCAATAGTATTATGAGGGGTCACTCTGCAACTGTGTGTGTGTGTGTGTGTGTGTTCGTGTGCGTGTGTGTGTGCCTGCCCATTAATCGCAGGTTAATTGCCTACAAAGCGGTGAGCTAATTGCCCATAGGCAAAAAGGTACACACACAGGTAAGGGGGACAGCAGCAAGAGCGTGAGCGAGAGAGAAGGATGCAGAGAGAGACAGAGAGAGAGAGAGAGAGAGAGAGGGAGGGAGGGAGAAAGAGTGTGAGTGAGTCGCGGTGGGGGGTTAACCTGTGGAGGGGCGACATTCGAAGAGACATCAAATCGAAAAGTAGGCGTTTTCATTCCAGATCTTTTTCGTGTGGCATTCGAACATTCGAGCATTAATTGTGATGGCAATTTTTAGTTTTAGTGTTTTGGCTTGGAAGGTCCTAAAGAGTTTTTTCAGAGAGAGACAACAAAAGATACTTTGAAGCCTTTGAAATTATTTGTAAATTTTGAAAAATTCTTCTGTACTTTCATACAGCAAAAAATTAATTTCAATAAATATATAAAAACATAATAAAGTACAGCAAAAATTTCAAAGAAATTAAAAAAAATATATATATATATAATTTAACAGGTTGATTTAAATATTATAAGTAAATAAGTTCATAATTTGAACATGTAATTTTGAACATAAACTTAGCTAAGTTTGTGATTTAGTACACGAATTTATTACAGAAACAAATGTTCTCTTAATTATTGGCATTATGACCTTTGACTAAGGCAAGGCAAGTTGATGCTAAAATGGACTTGCTTTAACGACACAAAATGACTGACTAATAAAGTTAAGCTATCAATAAGTGCACGAGTCTTGAGTAGAGTCTTACATGATTACAGACAGAGCTACTTTGGACGCTCTTAAGATTGTAACCCAATTTCCAAAGGCCAGCTCCCAACCTAATGGCAATTACATAAATGTAAGCTGCTTATGCATGTGTGTGCTTGTGTGTGGTGTGTGTGCATGTGTGTGTGTGTGTGTGTTGAGTTAACTGCATGTAAGTTCAACTTTATTATGCACGAAAATGAAACGAACGAGAAATCGAGGCAGCAAAATTACTTATGTCCAATGCAAGGTTGGAGATGATGATGGGTGGACGAGGAATGGGAAAAGGGGGGATGGGGGGTGGAGGATGCAGCCTGGTTGCCAGTTGTGTGTTAGCAAGTTGCCTCTTTGCGGGTCTCAGGGTCTGTTTGAGTGTGTGTGTGTGTGTGTGTGTGTGAGTCCGGGACCTGCAAATGCGAATGCGAATGCGAATGTATCTTCCAGCGACGACGACGACGACGGCAGACAAAGCGGTGCGTGCAATCGCAGCCAGAACAGCGTCAGCGTTTATCGTTCAGCATTCAGCTTGGCCCCAAAAACCGGGCTGGCTCAGTGGCTAAGACAGACAGAGAGAGAGAGAGACAAAGAGAGAGAGATAGAGAGAACGGTGCATGGGATGGGACCACGCGGCATAAATTGCGCATAAAACATGGAAAATGAAGCGATAAACTTGAGATACGCGATCGTAAAGCAAAGCAACTTCGTCGTCATCATCATCGTCGTTGTGGGTTTTGCTGCAGTTGATCCCCACCATGCACAGTGGTGAAAGTGCTAAGATTTGCAGACAAACACAAATCTAACTAACATTATAATATACAATTTGTAAAATCATTTATTTTATTTGGTTAAAAACTGTATGATTCATTAGTATTTAGTTGCTTAAATATTGCTAATAGCACTAGTTAAATAAAATATGAATAAATAGCACCAAAATTAGCTTGAGTCTAACTACAAGTATTTAAAAAAATAATTTTGGTGCAACAGAAACTTTTCTTTTACTTTACTTTACAACAAATTTAATCGCTTGTCAATCAATCAATCATCTATAAATATTTTTATTTTTCTTCTTTCTTTCTATGTGGAAACTTGTTGAAACTTTCGCTTAAGTACTCCTCAAAGTATGCAATGTAAAATTTAGCAACTTATTTGAATACTTTAAAATTAAAATTTAATTAGAATACGTTGATTATTATTATTACTTTTAGTTATAATAATATTACCAGGGATATTATTCTTAGGGAGCTTTGCTTCAAAAATGAATCTTTTAAGTAATAAATTCTAAGTTTTAAAAACATTTCATTTCCAAAATAGAGAATATTTTATATACCTTCAGGTTTATGCCCGTCTAACTTTTAACTGAACAAAATTAAAATAATTATATTTAATCATATAATATAGTTTAATTCAAAATATAAATTTACTTGAGAACCATATACTTAATTATTATATATAAAACAAAGTATTTTAAACTCATACATTTTGCTTATAAGATAATATTATTTAAAGACACTTTAATTTTATAGGAAAATTATCAGCTCTAGAACTGAGTTTTAGCATCAATACTAAATATTTTGATGATTTAATTAAACCGAAATCGAAACTGGAACCGAATACCGAAAAATAATCGGAAGTGATTCATAATCTTTATGGAAACCTTTACAATTTGCGTACTTTGAAAGCAATGTTATAAGTTATTTATTGTTTGATTTTGTTGAAATACTTGCTCCACTGTGCGTGTGTGAGCTGTGTGTTGGTGAGTTGCTGGGGCAGCATTGGTCAGTCTGTCGACGGACAATGTCCGTGTGTGTTTGTTTATGTTTGATGAAGCTGTTCAGAGGGAGCGGCTGTCGCTGCTGCTGTCCAGTGTCCGGTGTCTCAGTGTCCGCTGCTGGTGCACGTTGCTGCCCGCATGCTGCTGTTGGTGGCCATTAGGCGCGGCCTGTGGAAAGCCGGCGGGCTGCAGGATAATGACACCCCGGCCAAGCTGGAGCAGCGAACTGATCCAGCACAGTTATTTCTGCTGCATTTTAATGAAGCATTTGGCTTTCGGTTTTGATGGGCGTGGCTTTTCGTGGATGCGTCACGCAACTTTTTATTCAGCGCAATTTTTTATGATTTCAGGAAATGGCCAAAAGCCATGAAGCATCATCTTTTCAATTTTAAAATATATATATATATACATATATATATATATATATATGTATGTGTATGTTGTGTACATATAAATTTGTTTTTTGTTTGGTAGTTTGAGTGGCTAACAAGCTGCTAACAAAGGCAAACAAGGCTGCAGGGAGCGCTCCTTCTTCAGCTCCTGATCCGTAAACGTCGCAACGATCGCCTTTGCTCTTTTTGATTGTCGGCAAATATTTGGCCTGCTTCTTTTCGGCTCGTTTTCTTTTTTGGGGTGCTCTGTTATTATTTGGTTGATTAATTAACATGCCACACACTGGACCACCGAAGGTGGCAACAACGCCAGCGGCAGCGGCAGCGGCAGCAACAGCAAAATGCGGACAAGGATAACACACAGTGCAACAATAAAAACAACAGCAACAAATAACAAACAAAATACTAAGCAGCCACAGATGACCCGTTTGACAGTTTGAGAGCCACACAGTTTGAGCAGCATTGCTTGACCTGTAGTCAACAGAATTTAAGTTGCATTAATTACATTTATTGCTTGTCTACCTTTTCAATGAAAGAGTAAACTTGAACTCTTGGAAATATTCATAAGCAGAGTTTTGTAATTTATTTCAAGTTTTGCTTAAAAGCTTGATAATTGTTCAATAAAATATAAACAATATTTTAGCGAATTGGCAAATTGAATAAATACATTAATCAAGACAGCATTGATTCTACGTTAATCAATTTAAAACAATATTTTATGTTATCTAACTAATTTTTTACAATTTATTAAAACCTATGTGGAAGGTGAAAATCCCTTCAGATCTCGTCCATACTCTAATCTAATCAATTTATTGCCACTAGGCTCTCTTAGTTACACAGTCTAATTAGTCCACTTATCTTTAAGATTTTTTTAAAATTTGTTTAGGTGTTCCAGATGAGAATGTAAACCGACTTTTAAGCACTAAATTCGCAGTCTAATAAATGCTACAAGAGTTCAAATTCTTAAATTTATTTATTAAGCCTAAAAATAAGTGTGTGAGATAAGTAAAATTATGAAAAAAAAAACTTGAACGGCCATTGTAACACACTTGAAGAAGAACAATAAAAGAATAAGCGATCAACAGCTACCGATATCAACTCTCTCAGCGGACACGACCCAAAAAAAAAAAATAAATAAAAAAAGCTAAAAAACAAAAAAAAAATACAAAAATTGAGATCGTTTCGGAAGAGAGCAAAATCGAAGCCAAAGACCAAAGTGGAAGCCAAAGGTTTATGGCTGCTGCACTGGCTCCCAAACTTGGACTCCATTCATGTGCCTCTCGCGTGTGTGTTATGGGTGTGTGTGTGTGTGTGTGAGTGTGTGAATGTGTGTGTATGTGTGTGTTAGTGAATCCACTTCATTTTGTTGTCTTTGTCCGATGTTCTGTGGCCGTCTGACTGGCTGTGCTTTTTTTTTTGTTGTTGTTGTTCTTGTTGTTCTTGCGTTGGAGCTCTTCGAATTTTGGAATTTGTTCAGTCTTGTTAAGAGTTGTTAAGATTATGATATATGTATGCCTGTATATATATATATATATATATATAAGTACTGTATATATATACATATGTAGACGATGAAGACGACGACAGCGGCAGCCATTATGTTTCGCAGCAGGAATGTGGGAAACGGCTGCCTCAGACCATTTTTCAGCTACCTTTGCCGCTCTCTGTGTGTGTGCTTCAATACAATACTTACACACACACACACACACACACACCAATACACCAGTAGACACACACACACACGCACATAGCATACAGTGGCCACATAATCGATTCATGGCTGGTACGAGTAGCATTTCTTTCATGTTGCGTTGTTAGTTTCTTCTCTTTTTTTTAGTTTTTTTTTTTTTTTTTGGTCCATCCGATTTTATGATTTGTTTGAGCGCATCTTTTTGGACCACCCGTGAAATCACTTTGGGTTTGCTTTCGGGGGCTTGGGATTTGGGGCCGGGGCTTTTGTTAAATTGCTCTTGTTTATGTTAACATTTAAATTGTAGCCACGGGTAGCCACATAAACAGACTCACAGCCTCTCCACCAGTAACCCAAAAAAAAAAAAAACATCTCAAAAATCCAGAAAGAAAAAAAATGTATTCAAGCCGAACACAAGTAAAAACCAATATTTAAACGTAGCGCTCCATGAATAATCATCACCCGTCATCATCGTCATCATCACGTTGCTCATATTTTTTTTTTTTGGTCCGCTTTTCAACATGGCCATCAATTCTGATTTACGAAAAGTGTTAATTAGCCAACTCAACTTTAATGCTCGTTGTGTGATATATATATATATATATATTTTTCTTTTTAACAAACTGCTGTCGACTTAGCCATAACTCTTCAGCCAAACCTGAACCACATTTGAATTTACGCATACAAATTAATTGGCGTTTTGCATGACTCAAACTCAGGCTGAAACACGTAATCTAATGGAGTAGTTGGAAGCTTGGAAAATGCTTGGGAACACCAACGAATAGTGCTCTCATTTATTATACTATTATTAATCATATTTTCTCTATATATAGGAAATTATTCTTAAATAAATCAGTGATCGTTCAGGGCAACAAATCTATTTAGTCCCTACTCGAAATATGTGGCAAACAATTTGTTTTTATTATAAATGTAAATCGGTGATTTTAACCGATTATTCTTATATATGTATATATTTTTTTTGTGATTGCAGTGAAATATATTTTCAATTTATGAAGTAGACATTTCGTACACGTAACTGATTTTTAGTTGGTAGATATAAAAATTGCTCCCAAATTATGGGTTGTAAATCTACTTTGAAGATTTTGATCATATTTTCATATTATAATGTTGTAATGAAGCATTGCACGAAACGTCTCCGATATAAAGTGTATATATATATTCTTGATCAGCATCAGAAGCCGAGTCTCTGTATCCATATCCGTCTTGATGTCTTTCTATATTTGAATATCCAAATCAATCTTGCCCAATATGCATATTATTATGTTTCCCGCATTTTCGACAATAGATCATTAACGTCGGACTACTGTATCATATAGATTTCGTGGCAACAATCGCTTGGTGTTTTTTTATTATAGTGAAATTTAGATGTCAGATGACAGGTCGACTCCGGTTTGCAAGGTTACGTAAACTTCTTTGTACAATGTTTATTAGTTATGCTATAAAGCTTGTCTGGCTCTCAAGCTTTTATTATACTTTTATCGTTTTAGCCATAAAAATTAAAATTATAGCTGTAATATGATATTTATTAATGAACAAATGTACAAGAGACTTAAAAAACTCTATTTGAAGACAGTAAGTGAATTAAGACAGTAATGATTTAGTCTTAAAGTTGCTGCATGGGTTTCATTTTGATACAAATTAAGTGAATTACATTTTTGAAAATGTGGCAAGCTTGACGAATACTTCAAAATATCTATTAACATATATAAATATATAAAATTACCATTATCCAATAGAATGCAATTTATTTTCTAAAATTAATGTAGTTATTAATATATTATTAATTTGCATACAAAGCTGATGAAAGTGGATTCAAAATATGTTTTTAATATTTGTTCATTTTTATTCCTAGTGCTTCGAGCTTAAAGTTATTATTTTAAGCACTAATAAATGAAACTAAGTATATTATTTTCTTCGAATTTTTTGAAGTAGTTTCCAAAACTTTTAGAAACACTTGGCTGAACAGAAGTGCTTCCACTTCAAACTGAAATTGCTATAAGCTAAAAGTTGTGTTTGGTATGAAGTAGTTTTGGAGTCACTGTTGGTCCATTCATAGTTGGCTGTTGTGGCAGTTGCGAGTGTTAATTGCAACTGCTCCCAGTGCCCCAAGTGCCGCGCATAGTTGTCGCCCCATAATTGTCGCCGTCGCCTTTTCTTGCTGTTGACTGTTCTTGACTGCTGTTGACTGCTGTCTGTCAGCTGTCCATCAAAAGCGTTGCCAAGTTGGTGTTAATGGGCGCCTAGAATGCGAGCGCAGTTTGCGGCACTCGTTCTTGTTATCCCTCAATCCCCCCTCCCCCACAATACGCACGCACACACACACACACACACGCACACACCCATCTTGTTGTACATGGAGGCTACGCATGTTTTTGCTTGTCGTCCTCCATCGGGGATTAAGCGTCAGCTTCGAGTAATTGCCCACGTCCACTTTTTGTTTTTTACTTGTTATTTGTTGCCTTGCATTTCATTTATTTTTGGATATGCTTAAAATATAAGAAAAAGCCACACACACACTTGCACACGCACACGCACACACAAACGCACACATTTAACTTGTTGTTTCTGCTGTTGTTGTTGCACCCAAAAATTTCGCCGTCCGATCAGCAGCAGTGAAAGTGAATGAGTCGCTCCTAACTCGCTGCTGGCTGTTGAATCTCGCCACCCAACGCCGACAGCTCCTTGAGGAACTGTTTGGCATTGGTCAGCGTGGAGCCGCCATAGATGATCCTCCTGTGCACATTGGAAGTCTGCTTCTGCTTGATGAAGTCCACAAGATTCTGGTACTCAATGTAATTGCCGCCGCCAACCATGAAGACGACTGCATCCTGGAATGGTGCACGATTCTTGGGCAGCACATCGCCACCTTTTAGCAACTTGGGATCCAAGTAGAGATAATCATCCGTTTCCGCATTGCTGCGGCATTCCATCACCTGTTCCGTTATCTTTGTCACCGGTAGATTCTGTGCGAGTCAAAATTGTTGCAAATGTTAAGAAATATTAATGGAAAGCAAATCTTAAGTTCAACAATTATTTAAATTTGGAATCGGCTTTTTTTTATCAGTAGTAATTTTTTTCTCTGTTTTATCTTTTGTTTTATCAATTGATAAGATAAGATACGATAAACAAACAAATAATTTGACGAAAGATAGCAGAAATTAATTATTTAATTGTTCGAGCAACCTCAAACAAAATTGTTAATTATTTCCAAAAGAAAAAAGATTTTCAGATTTAATAGTTATTTGCGATTTCAAATGAGCTATTTTAGTTTTTTTTTTTTTTTTATTACTCACATGCCGCTTGACGACCAAATTCTTGACACCCTCCATGACAAAGGAGCTGCCCTGCGAGACGAGCTTGGTGAACATGGAGACGGTTCGGGTGCCGCCGCCCTCGTACTGTGTGGCCTGGCTAATGCCGGGCGAGCGATTCATGATCGATTTCCAGCGTTGCACATAGGCCAATGCGGTCAGATCACAGCCGGCGGCTTGAAGAGCCTCGCGAAGACGTTCCATTTCCGGTTCGGGCAGCTGCTGCCCGCAAATGTAGTAGATGATGTAGAGTCGCAACTTATCCTCCGGCTGGCCAAAGTCAGCATCGCGCAGCAGCTCGAGCAGCGGCTTATCCAACGTCTGCTTGGACATGATCTTCTCCTCGATCTCGAAATAGGAGTCGAGGCGACGCGCCTTGATGTAGTTCAGTATCGCTGTGGCAATCTTGGTGTGCATGTCAATCAGACGCTTCTTTTCCATCAGCTGCGGCAGCGAATTGACTGCACTCGTCAGCATCGCCGTCGTATCGTTGACCAGCGAGAAGGCAATATCCGATTCACCCTCAATGCCCATTGTGGTCTTTAGCCGTTTGATTTCCTCCTCGGAGCTGCGATACGATTCCAGCTCCTCTTGAATCGCCTCGGCCACTGTGGGAAATGGACTGCCCTTGTGCGTCACCCAGAAGCGATCGGTGCGATCCAAATCGCAAGCCTTCGGCTTCTTTCGTGCACCTAAAATAGCATTGGGCAAACTTTAATTGTTGTTTTATGTTGGTGATGTTATCGACTTGTACAGCGAAAGTTATCGAAAAACTATAAAGTAAGGTCTGGGATCATACAGACAAAATATATAATAGATAGACGAACATGACTATATAAACTCAGTTCCCCAACCTGATTCGGACTATATAGAAGCTATACCTTCTACTGCCTGCTGCATACACATGCCCAACTAGACTACACCCTTTATATACCCTCATTGGGTATAAAAACAGACCATTTCCCTCATAATTCGATTACTTGCCCGCACTGACAGCCGTCGCCTCGTCCTCCACATAGACGAGATTCAGACCCAGATCGAGAACATCGTGCACCAGGGCCTGATACGACCAGGTGTGATGCAGTGGCGTTGCCAGATCCATATTGCGATCCAGCAGCAAGAGGACGGGACGTTGAAAACTGAAGACGCCACCACCAGCTTGGGTGGCATCCATGTGAAAGAGATTGGCGCGTGCATCCCACAGATTCTCACGCAGCTTCTTCTCTAGCTTGCGGGCGACCATTTCCGCTGCACTGTTCCGGGGACACCGGATAATCGGCACATTGCCCAGCGTCACAAACAGCGCGAACAGCGAGTCGACAATTGAATCCATTAGTGCCTCCATTTCCTCGTCGCGGGTATTCGCCCGATTGATGGCATAGTAGGAGAGCTGATCGCTCTGCTGATGCTTCAGAATGAAGAAGTCATCCTCCAGGCTGATGAAGTTCACATACTGATCGTACACCCGATGTATGTTTGCCACGCAGCCAGCGTGCAACGCGGCTGCCGCCAGATTCTCGATCTTGTTGCGTGAGATGGGCGCCAGGAAGTTCAGATGATAAATGTCGTATAATCCGTTCGAGAAATCCTGCTGGATGCGATCGAGATTCTCGTCGGTTGGCAGGCAAAAGTAAACAGCTGGCACATCCGGTATTGAGTCGCGATCCGAGTGCAGTTGCCTGAAATTACAGGGTATCAGATTGTGTTTGTATATAAAATATATACGTAATTGAGGCTCATATATATCTATTGCTGGAAATTTACTATTTGTATAAGTGTTTTTTCTAATATATTCACTTGTCTTGGGCCCGGCTCCAAAATTCCCCACACCCCTATTCACCTCATTACTTAGACTTACAGGGTATCTCTATCGTCTCGCAAGAAATTTACTATTCTTATTATTCTTCTCTTCAACCCAAATTCAACTCAAATCGCTAGCCTTTATTCACCTTTCTATTTGCTTTTTTTCACTTATTTTTATAGGATATCTACCATTCTTATTTCCAAAAATAACTTTTCTTCATTTCACGACCCTATATTGACCTGTCCTTATAATTACAGGGTATCTACTGTTCTACATACCAATTCACAGTTCACCACATCTATATTCACCCCGTCACTTAAAATATTCACCTTTCAGTCTTCCAATTTGAATCTCGATCCTCACTATACCACAGACTCACCACACTCCCTAGACACCTAAATTCACCACCCCTTTCCACTTTCAATCTTTCAATTCATCCATCTCGCTTACTCACACATGCAACGTCACGCTTAACTCGCGCAATTCCTTGATGGAAATGATGGGCGAGATGATATCCTGGCCGACGCGATCGTAGATGAGAATCTTCCATACTGGCTCCGCTGCCAGCGCTTTGGGTTGTTGCGAATTCAAATTAAGCATTTGCTTAATTGCATCTGTAACACGACAGCAGAAATAGAAAACAAAAAATCTTTTAGTTTTTCTCCATTCGAAATAATTCTGATTTACGCACTTATTTGTCGCTCTCGCAATGTTAACATCGTGTTTGTGTTTTGTTATTGCAGTGACAGCGAGCGAATTTCTAGTTAATTGCTGAAATTATGCTAAAAACAACATAATTTACAAAATGTATAAAATAAAACACGTCACAAGCGCTTGGAATGCGTTATGGTTTAATTTAGCGCGTTATGCAGAGCAACAGCTGTTTGCTGATAATTGAACCGGATTGTGTGGTGGTTGAGCGATACATGGACCTTGCAACGCTGCAGCAAGTAATCGTTTGCGACAGCTGTTTTGCTAGTGATGAGCATGTAACAATGAGCATAACTCTGTTAGTTAAAAGCTGCTGATTAGACTAGAATGCGAAAATGTAGTCACATCTTGATTAATCTAGTTATTCACGTTAAAAAAGAAGTTTGGTATTTTATCAACTAATTATTACTCAACATATATGAATGCTTGGCTCAGTTAATTTAAAATAGCTAGATTTGCCAGCACTGGTGTTAACAGTCCAACACTGATTCCGTTCATAAGCGGAACTGCTCACTGCTCTCTCTTTCTCTCTGTCGACGACAATTCTGTTGACATTTTGCGTCAAACTTTCGAAGCGAGCAGATGTGCGTCGCGAACGCAGCACAACAAGTTCGACGCGTATTTTTCCCCCCAAACGCAAAACACAAAAAGTGCATCGAAAGCCAAAGCAAGTGTTAATTTGTGTAAAGTGCATCGCAATGATTGTAAACGAGCAAAAGCAAAGCATTCGGCAATCTACAAAATCGTGTTATACAATTCAACGCAATTTGTTAAACAATTGCCGCCGCATGGCGAAATGCCGACGACATTTTTCGGTTAGTTCCTGTTATCATTATTTACAACAGAGTCGTGTTTTTCTGTTGTTCATCGTCTGCAATTTGTTGCTGCTAACTGCAAACTGCGATGCGCAGCTGTTGATAAATGTACAAAATCAGGTATGAAAATATAGAATTATATTAAGAAAAACAAAACCAAAAAAAAAAATGGACAAAATAAATCATGGTTCGAGACGCTGGCAGCTCAGTTGACGTAGCTGCTTTTCGAACATTCACTTCGAAATTGAGCGCATCAAAACAAGAGAGCGAGTTACAAAGAGTGAGAACGAGAGAGAGCGCGTGCTAAAACAAAAAAAAAACATTTGTTGTTATTTGTCAGCTGCTGCCTAGTTTTCTTATTTGTTTAATTACTGCAATTGTTCAGCTGACCTTGAAATCAGTTTCGACTTTATTATTTTTCCTTTTCGACATCATAATATTGACTTTGCTATTCTATAAATTTTAAATTGCTAAAAATCACAACATAAAACTAAACAAAGAAAGTGATTTTCATGCCTTTTATGTTTACATTTGACATCCTTTGCTGCTGCCTTTGTTGCTGCTTCTTCTTCAGCTGCGGCTTTTTTCCATTTGCTGTCCCTGGCCCCAAAATGTTTGTCTGATGCTCTCGCTGTCGCCGTTGCTCCGCTTACGCTTTGTTTACATTAGCTTTGTTCAAACTGACACACACACACAAATGCAATGTGCATACACAAATAGAAAACATTACACACACATATACATTTATGCACGTGTGCATTTCCCAGCTGCAACTTTTCGGTATTTGACATTGAGTTTGATGCTTAAATAAAGTTGCAAAATAAAGCTGGCAAAATAAAGGAATGTTAATATTGACAGATTGACAAAATGACAGTTTGACAGTTAGCCTTGAAAGTTCGCTTGGATAGCTGTCAATGTTATTGGCAGCCATTTTAGAGCGAAACAAATACTTAGTGTTTTCTTTAGGGTTGCCATATTGTGAAATTTATTGCATATCTAATGGGGATTATTATAATGGATGGCAAATCATGAAATTTATTGCATATCGAAATGGGATTTTATTATGCTTTAAATTAAGGAAATTGTGTAGTGTAACATAAATAATAAACAAATATCAATAAGTCAAATAATGGGTTATTTTGTATTCAAAAGTTTTCTAAGTCGTGAATTATTGTTTTCGTTAATGGAAAACTTAATATAAATCATTTAAAATAATATAAAATTAAATTTCTTAAAAGTTGTGCTACAAATGCATGTGATTTTACTTTACGTATTTCACGCCAAAAACCACCACTGGGTAGGTGCAAGCATATGAATAAAATACTTGCGAACATATTCTTCTTCTTTCTTTTTTCATCTTGTTGTTGTGAATCTGCTTGTCATGTTGTTGAACTACATTTGGTGACAGTGGAGCCAACGAGTCGCGACTATGCTCCTCTCCTGCTCCCACCTCTTGTTTTTGCCTTGTTTTTAGTTTTTCGCAATTTCACTATTTCCGCTTCTTCTTATTTTTATTTTTGCGTTCAACTCTCTTGACTCTCATTTGGTTCATGGTCGCTCCGCTGCTGCTGCTGCTGTCTGCGTCAAATCTAGTTAATTTACTTGTGCTGTCAGCAGAGGCGGAGGCAGAGGCAGATGCAGAGGGCAGCAGCAGCGTCGTCGTCTTATGTTCCCTTTTGTTTGTACGCATCTCTATTAATATTCTAGTGCGTGTGTGTGTACGTGTGTGCGTGTTAGGGATGGGGATGGTAATGGAATAGAGAATGAAAGTAACTCCGCCGAGTCTAGTTTCGAAACTGCTTCAACTTGTTGCTTCCATCTGTATTTGTAAAATTTTTGGTTGCCTGGTTGCAGGGAGGCGAGGTGATACAGGAGACCATCACGTCGAACATTGGCGAGGATTTGATTACGCTGGAGTTCCAGAAGACCGACGGCACTCTCATCACCCAACTCATCGACTTTCGTAATGTAAGTATATCAGTGGTGGGGGTTAGAAATAACAAGAAACAGATTTGTGAAAAACAGAAAACCTCTTTTAATTTGTATTTTTTTCTTTTAATTTAAAAAAGATCAGAGGTATTTTGACCCAGATCTATTCTTCATTTATTATTTATTATGTTTGATATTTGCATATAATATATAAAAGCCTTTTAGCCTTGAAGCTAGTTTTGTTTAAAGAAATTTAAAAAATGCACTCTAAAAAATAGTTCGCATAGCAAATTATCATTTGTTTCAGTGAATTGTCTAACAACTAAGTAAGACAACTTTTTCTTCTTTCTCCCCTTCTCCCATTTCTTGCAGGAGGTGCAAATCCTGAAGGCTCTGGTGCTCGGCGAGGAGGAGCGCGGCCAGAGTCAGTATCAGGTGATGTGCTTTGCGACCAAATTCAACAAGGGCGACTTCATCTCGTCCGATGCGATGGCCAAGCTGCGCCAGAAGAATCCGCACACGATACGCACCCCCGAGGAGGACAAGGGACGCGAGACGTACACGATGAGCAGCTGGGTCCAGTTGAATCGCTCGTTGCCCATCACCCGCCATCTGCAATCCCTTTGCGCGGAGGCCACCGAGGCCACCTATGTCCGGGATGTGGACCTCAAGGCGTGGGCGGAACTGCCAGGTGAGTTCAAGTCTAATTAATCATGACAGGCCTCACTCCACTTAAAAGCAATTGAATTAATTGCTGCTTTTGATTTCAACTGACTTATCACAAGAGCAAAATACTCAAGTACAGTAAATAATCGATAAGCTGTCTAGCTGGCCTAGTTATTTGTGTAGCTTCTTGTTGGAATAACAGCATAGCAAATGGCAAATTATTTATAGCACTTTTTGTAGCACTACTTTTTTTAAGCTAAACCCTATAAAAATGGGTAAAGAAATACCATGAGAGTTCCAAAGTTTCTACTGCGATAACTTTCTCAAAACTTAACTGATTTGTTCAAGTATCTAGAATAATACTTCACTGAAAGTTGGATACAGGATTTTGGCTTGAAATTGATGTGGAAATGCTGATCTAGAAAATAGTATTTGGAGAAGAGTCGCAACTTTCTCCACAGCGAATTTTAGTTAAACCCTGAATCCTGAGTATGTATGAGCAAGAAGGAAACATGTTCGCTACCACAAAGTATATTATTTTATATTGTATATCTTGTATCTTCTTGATTAGTGTAGCAATAATCTAGTATAGTTAGCCAAATTTAATTGATTTTTTTCGATAACTCGAAATATCGATTCAAATCGATGGTTTTCCCACTTTGGCTTTAAAGTGCGCCGCCTTGCTTGTGATGAGTTTTGCTGAAATCGAATATAAATTTCACTATTTATTTTGGGTTTTGGGACCAACTTTATCCAAAAATGTTTGCTTACCTTTATTTTTTATGTTATTTGATTTATTTATTTATTTTTGTTGCAACGCCACGTTGCTATATTTTTTTATGTGCGACGATAGGTTCGTCGATTTCGAGCCTGGAGGCAGCCACCGAAAAGTTTCCCGACGCGCTGTCGACACGTTGCAACGAGGTGAGCAGCCTGTGGGCGCCGTGCCTCTGCACGCTGGAGACCTGCATCGGTTGGTATCCCTGCGGCCTGAAGTACTGCAAGGGCAAGAGCAATGCTGGTGATACATCCGCAGCGGGTGGCGGACAGCAGTTGCAACAGCAGCAGCAGACGAATTATCGTTGCGGGATCAAGACGTGCCGCAAGTGTACACAGTTCACCTATTATGTGCGGCAGAAACAGCAGTGCCTCTGGGATGAATGACGACGCGGCGACTGGCAGCGACTGCGACAGTTGCACATGCTGCAGATGCGCTGCGTCAAGCAGCTGACGCCATGCAAAACTCAAATACGAGCGACGACAATAACAACAAGAACAACTGCAACAACAACAAAAACAACGACCAACAAATTACGCCAACTGCTTTTGTTGGTGCAACAGCAGATGCCTTTTGCACTGTGGAGCTTTCCGGTCCATCACATTTCCCATCAACAACAACAACAACAAACTGTCGCTCAATCCCATGTTGATGCTCATCATCATCAGCAGCAGCAACAACCCCAACATCATCATCAGCAGCAGCAGCAGCAGCAACCTCATCATCAACATCATCATCAGCAGCAGCAGCCATCAACAATGGCCCCCATCCTGGCGTGATAATGCCTCTGAAAATCGGACTCAGACACACGCACACACACGCATACACAACATTCTTTTTTTCTGTACATAATGTATATATACTACTGTTTAGTATATAGCCAAGCTAAACTTACGCTTATGCCGTTTAGGTTAGTCAACGAAAAGTGAACAAATCACATTTTAATTATGCCTAAATCATTGCTGCTTATACAAGTTGTTCCCATTTCTATAGTAATTATTTTTGCTTTTCTTAAGTAATAAACAATGTTTTTCAATTACATTTAAACTTACATATTTGTATATTTAATATTTGATTATACTCATAATTTTATGCCATGTTGAAGTCGTATTACAATTACTGTTATTCCTACTTAAATTACACTCTTTTTTTAACACACTTTTAAATTAAATATTAAATCTTTAAATTTCATTACTTTCTTGCTGGTGTTCAGCAACTCTTCTTTAATTATTTAGGGCTCAAATTCAATACTTTTACTAGACTCTGTTTTTAACACTTTTTTCTTAAGTTCTTGCTCTTCCGCTTGAACTCTTTTCACATGTTTTGTACACAATTTAATTCTTGCTGTTCCTTTTTTTGACCCACCCACACTTGTGCTGTTACTTGTGAACTCGTCTCCAATGTTAATTTACCTATTTAAGCCCATTACTATTGAAAATTCATGTTGTTTAAACTCATTTCACATTTACACATAAAACTGCCACTTTTAAGCTTTATTTCGTCTTTTTCCTTCTTATAAATTTCTGAGAACGTTTTCTTCTTATCTTTTCTAGTTTGTTTATCATTGCCGACTGCATTTAATAATGGCTCATTAAGTATATTTACAGAGTTCGAAACGTTTTTTCGCTCATTTGTCATAATTAATGTGTACATAATACAAATGTTTATCGCTTCATTAAATATTCGGGCTTTAAGCTTACACATCAATCATTTTATTGGTTTTCGCAAAACAAAAAAAAACCAAAAAAAAAAAAAAAAAACAGCTCAAGTACTAAATTTCATGTAGCATTTAGAATTTAACGAAATAAATATATTGAAAGAAGATAAAAATAAATTAAATGTGGCCTTAGCATATTTTATGAGCGCAACTAGAAAAGTTTGTAAAATTAAAGGATTTGACATTAAAACACACACGCAGACACACAAACACACACAAATAATTGTACTCTCTGAATTGTGCTCATAATAGAAATAAAGAAAACGTTTACTTTCCATATAAGGTTAGATTTTAAAGAGTTCGAAATATGCTTTATTTATACTAACCGAAACGACTGCCGCAAATGCTTTTTATATAATGAAATCCAAACCAAAATGGCTGTTCCGTATAAATCCTAAATCCTCATAAATGACAAAAGCATTTTTAAATATCCTTTTTCGAAATAAAGAAACCCCAAAGTGTTCCGTAAATCACAAAATTTGAAATAAAAAATTACCTAAAACTTAATTAAATTCCTTTTTAGAATTAAATTTTTCCTACAAAATCTTTATAACAAAACAAAAATCAACTTTTTAACCTTTTTAACAATTTTTTTTCGTCTGCCTGGCTTTTATAACTTAAATTTGAACTACAAAATTATTTATTCCACATTATTAAACCTTTAACCTTAATATATCTTGATAATACCCAATAAGAAGCAAACAATACCAAGAACAATAATCTATTGTAAAATTTCCAGAACTAGTCTACTTAGAGAGTGTTTAGAATGGCTATTTTCCTAAAAAGCATACTACAAAAACCAATTACTGAAAATCTACACAAAATAAAAAAGAATTTTCAATTTCGAAAACGAATAAATATATATATAGAGAGAAAGAAAAAAACGGTGATAATAATTTTTTCTACAAATGCGAATGAAAACAAAACTATTTCTCACAATGTAAAAATGGTAAATGAAATTGTACATATTAAAAATAATTAATTTTAATGACATAGGTATATACATATATGTATATGAAAAATGCTGGAGAACTCAACAATCTGATTCTTATAAAAAATTAAAAACGATTAATCGACTAGTGCTAAGAAAAAATACAAATAATAATAAAGCAGCTGATAAATTCTACATTTTGTAAAAAAAAAAAAATGCAGTGAAATTTCTTTTTCTTATTATTTATATAAGCACAGACTTGAACCAATTGCGAATTATAAGCACTCAATTGCTTACACAATGCATTGCACAATTCGCCAGAACAAACACAGCATGCAATGCGACTCCGAGCAATGGCAAATCCTTTATGCGATTTGTAATTCATGAGCGGCAACCATGGCACACAGATTCTTATCTTAGTATCGAGTAGCTTACACAGCTAGAGAGAGAGATAGAACGAAAGCAAGAGAGTGTTCTCTTCGACTTGGCTGGCAGCATAACTATATTCATGGCCAAGCAGCAGCTGAGGAAGGGGGACGACGATAACTTAAGGCGTGCGGAAACCAAATCGGCGTCGTAGAAAATTGAATTTGCTGCCAGCGTCGTGGAGAGCGGAATTCTGTGTGTGCAAGGAAGAGAGAGGGAGAGGGGCATGTGGGCGGTGGTTTTCTGGGATTTTGTGCTCTTGACGCGCGCCTTGCAAAACGTATGTGCATGCCTAATGAGCCATGAAATACCAAGGCTTTTTTTTTGCTGCTCTCTCTTCTACTATCTTACATATATTTATTTGGTGGCTAATCAGCGACAGCTGGTCAGCCCTCAAATCCCGTTAACCTTGTCAGTTATTATATAAGCATACATAATTACAGTTGTGAGCTGCTGGCGCGTAAATCAAACAAAAATCAACTCGGCAAATGCTCTTAATTAAGTTTACACTCTCGCAATTCGATTTCGCTTTCTTTGATGAGGTCATGGCAGCCGACAAAAGTGTCCAAAACGTTTTATTAATCACCAAATAATTATGCATAATTGACATTTTTGTGGTTGAGGCGCAATAATAAATGGGAAAACAAAACTAAGCTCACCTATGCACGTAATTTATTTAAATTGAACTCACTCTTGCCTTAGCCAGGTGATTTATATTTCACAAACTAGAATTATCTGGTCGAAACAGATCAGGGTATTAAAATTGAGTGTGTCAAATTGAAATAAATAAAAAAAAACATATATATTCAAAATAAAACTAAGCAGTTAGAATATAGAATTGAAAAATGTTCTGCCTTGAGCAATTGTTATTCTTTTATCGACGGCATTAAGGAAATGAATGTCAATATTTTAAGGACTCGGAAAAGCACAGAAAAGCCAATTACAAAATGCAAAATTTTTGTCGCCTTTGGCAGGCTCAGCTGCTAGCCAATAATCGCTGTTGTAGTTGTTGTGTGTGTGTGTGTATATCTGTGTGTGTGGCATGTGTGAGTGTTTGTGAATTTTGTTGTTGCAGCATTTTTCGTATTGAGTTTTCAGGTCAAAAGGCAACAGCAGCATTTGCATAACTGCTTAAAAACATTCAGATACAGATACAGATACAGATCCATATGTATATATTTATATTTATATATATATATGTCTGTTCAAGTCATGCATATATTTGCTTATATCACGGCATTAAATGAATGTCACTCATACGCCCTGTAATCATCAGCGGAACAACCAAAATAGGCTCAAGTAGTTGATTTGTGCCTCGTCGTCGCCTCGTCAGAGCTCAAGACTCATAATTTATGCAGCCACGCCCCACGTATACCAAAACAGCCCATCAGCATTCATTTTGCTAGGTCACGTAGGACAATGAGCGACAACAACAACAACAACTACAACAACACTAGAAACAACAAGAATGGCAAACATTTGAAATGTAATTTTCACTTCTTCTTCGCAATCTTGACAAATGCCGCAGACATTTTGGCTTTCAGCATTTGTTTGATTCTAATTGAAAGTTTTAACAATTAGCGTTCCCAAATGAGAATGTGCCAACAACAACAACAAAACTACAACAACAACAATGAGAACAACAACATACAAATTACTGCTACAAGTTTTTGTTTACTTTTGAACCCGCTTGCGAGAAGAATTTAATGAAAAACCAAAAATAAACAGTTTGTTGAGAATGAAAATTAAATACCCTTACAGAAAATCTAAGAATGTCTAAGAGAATGTTCCTATATTGGAGCTATATGGTATAGTAACCCGATGTTGAAGACCTTATGGCCTAAAGTGAGGATTATAATAAGAAATATATTTAGCGAATTGGATTTAGATGTCTTGATAAGTAGAAAAGTTGTTTCTACAAGAATTCATCTTTTTATTCTATGGCAGCTATATGTTATAGTAATCCGATTCGGCTGGCTGTAAAATATTTACCGTCTGCTGCAAAAATATGGATATATTCCAAGTTTCAAAAGGATTCTTTTAAAACTAGGGAATCTGGATAGTCGACTAGTAACGCTGATCAGCAAAATACTTAATAGACTCACAGACGTTTCTTCAATGTGTTACAAAAGTCACGACAAAGTTAGAATACCCTTTCCATGGGCTTAATCACTATATTTGAAAGGTCAAAAGTAGCATTCAAAGCAGCTATGCTTGAAATGTATTCTGGGTATCAACAACAATAACAACCAACATTTCGGTAATCAAATTCCAGCTTTGAAATATTCTTAAAAAACATTATTTTAATGAATTTTAATTTGAAGTTAATTTTAAAGAATGTTTGTCGGAAAGTGGGCGGCAAATGACCAAGTAAAAAGTGGATGTAAACAAAAATATTTGATTTTTGATGGAAAATAAATTTGATTTAATAAAATCAATCTTAATTGGGCATGATTAAGCTTTTTTTAAATGGCATAATAAACTTTTCGTTTATGCACAATAAAGCAATTAATAAATAAATAAGAATTAAAATAATAATGATAACAATTTAATGCGATTTTAATTTAAAAACTGAATAATTTAATGAAAAAAAGTTTTTCTTACATTTGTGGCTGAAGAATTTTGTGCCATTAAACGACGAATTAAATGAAAAGTAGAACAAATGTGTATATATTATGGTGTCATGATTATCTATCGCATTATGGCGTGAGCTGTGGGCGTGTTCTCTTAGCCAAGTTAGTTGCCTTCAACTGCAATGCACATAAATCAATGACAATCAAAATTCATTTCGCCTACGTTGATTTATTGCGTTTGTTCGATTTGCCAGCGCGACAAACAGACAGATGAAGGTACCGTTGGATGCTAAGCTATATATATATATGTATATATGTATTTGTATATGTATAGTAGGGGTTGATTCTTTTCTTGTCAGCAATGCATATTAATGCGAACTGTGAACTCAACATTTAGCTTGCCTTTTGTTATTTCTTTACATTTTGTTTTCCTTCTTTTTTTGTATAAATATTAAATGTATGTATGCACTGTTTGAGAATGTGGAGGGGTGTGGGGGTATTTCTGGGGTAACCTTTTCTGCCAAATCATCAATCAATCAAACTCGTGTGATTTGCTACAGTTCAAATCTCGCTCTTAGTTCAATCGTTCAGCCATTCAAGCTGAAATACAAATATTTGCTTCTTTACCTCCCGCCCTCCTCCTCCCCCTAAAAGTACAAAAGCGTGCACTCCTGCCGCGCCCCATGGGCGTGGAACACCTTCTATTTATACCCTGAACCCATTGAAAACGGCTAAAAAAAGTTATAATCATTCTTACTAAATGTATGTAACAGGCAGTGTATATATATATTCCTGATCAGGATCAACAGCCGAGTCGATATGAACACGCGTACCTCGGTGACTCCAAATTTGAAATTTGCTTCTTTTTATTGATAACAGCCTCCATTTACCGTATATCGATACATTTCGATTTCCGATATCAATAAAAGACATAATGTGCATATGCATATTACTGATCAACCAAACAAATTTAATCAAGATCGTATAAAAATCAGATTTCAAATATGAGAGCCCACGCGTGAGAAAGGGATGGCATGATAATCGCCGCAAAGGTAAATATGTTTGTGTGTATTCTGCAGAACATGCGCTGTATTCGCTTTTTTTTAACTTTAACGTTTAAAGAGAAATTTGCGAATAAAACTGTTATATATTTAACAGCTGATTTCAGGGTATATGGTAGTCGAGCTCACTCTACTACAGCATTATTTCTGTTTTTTTTGTTGTGTTTTTTGGAGAGCCTCTCAAGTGCGGTGCCAGGTTGAGGGCTTAAGCTCCGTCGGTCCGTCTGTTTGTACGCTTGTTCCTTCGACTGACTGACATGGCTTACAAATGAAGGCCTTTCCCCCCACTCCCCACCATCCTCTCTGTGTGTGTCGTCATGAGTCATGACCCCATTGCGTAAAAGGGTACAAAGAATGGCGACATGGCAACCCTATACGCAAGCACCAGCAGCAGCTGCTACTTTTCTTCTTCTTTTTCTTCTTCTTCTCCTTTTGTCTGCTGCCTAATCTGCTATGCGATGTGCTGCTCGCAACCTGTTACACATACATATATAATATATACAAATACATACATACATAGTTGGGGATTCGACTCAAAAGGGGCCAGGGATCGAGGACTTAGGACTCAGGCCTCTGACCTACCAACTAAATGTTAATTAGACTCTGTGCAGTTATTTAAAAAATGCTGCTGATGGTAGCAAATTCTTAAAGATTCAAGTTTTAGTACTTTAATAGGCACACATACATAAAAGCATGCATATGCAAGTGTTGCCATTGCTTTACATGCAAGTGCTGCTTTGCAAGAAGGAGAGCGTAATGAAGAGAGCAAATATCAAGAGAGAGTGAATATTTAGAGAAGCCTTGGGGTCTCCCAGTCCGTTTCAATGCTTGATCGGTGGAGAAAGTCGTTTCTTTTCTCCATGAAATTTGCCAAAAAATACCTGACGTAGTTGCTCGTAACTTGTTGTAACTTATCTAAAGCTTAAATCGGAACAGCGCTTGGCAAAAACAAAAATGTGTTTTGTTGTTGCTGTTGCAAATACAGTTATACAAATATAATTGTCTCTATTACTCGTTGTCCGCACATACACACACATAAATGTTCATGTTCAAAACGTGGACAAGGCATGTGCGGACAGCAGCTAAAGAGAGCGCGAGATAAATCCCGGTTATCTCTGGTCGCACTTTGAGCGTGTTTATCTGGGGGGCAATTAAAATTGAATTACGTAATATTCATATTTGAATTGGGTTAACTTGATGGCGTAAAAGTACGCACAGTGTTTAAAATTATAAAATCGTCGTACAGTTGTTTGAATTAAATTTGTGGCTCATTTTTGCTAACCACTAAACGAAAAACTAATGAGAGGATCAGCTGCTTTTCTCTTAATGTTATTAGTGCTTTCCAAGTCGATATCAAAGAGAGGATTAGTTGTCATTTATGTTATTACTCTTGTTTCGCAAACTTGGTGTTGCCTTATGATTCTAATAGCTTCCTTGTTTTTGTTTGTATAAGTGTGAGTGAGATGCATATATATTGCTGGTGCGACAAAGCAGAAGTTGAAAGAAGCTGAAGCCAAGAAAAGAATATTTTCTAATGACTGCTGGTGCTGAATTACCATTTACCAATACTTATCATTTACCAACACCAGCAACAAAAAACATTGCTTGATTAGTTAGCCAACTTAGTGCAATGTTTTTGTTGCAGTGTAATCGCCCATTCTCAACTCGTCTCCACTCACAATTAGGTTTTTCCGAGGAGGAGGGGAAAGCGACGTGTTTGCTAAGCTTCTACTTCCGTCATCTTTGGGGAAGGGGGGCCAACTGCCAGCTGCGACTTGGACAGCTGCTTGTTGTCATCCTGTCATCCAGTCCAATCCGATTTGCTGGCTCGACTTGTTGCCAAAATAATTTGCGTAGCATTTTGGCCAACACATTTTGTGCCCAATTGGCAATTGTGCAATTGTATTTGGCAAGCGACGGGTAAGCTAAACGGTGGGTGGGGGGAGGGGGAAGGGAAGTAACAGCTGCAACTGCTGCTACTGCTCGAGTCTTGCATAGATTTATTCGATAACCCAAAATGTCGTCCTGTTAAATTGTAAATAAGTTTTACAGTTGCAGCTGCAATAATTGCGAACAATGCAACAACAAACTTAAATGAGAGGCGCCTCAGACAAAAGGCGGAAACGGAAGTGGCAGTGGCAGTGGTGGCAACAGTGTCAGCACAATGCGGCAACAACAAGCACAACTTAAATCCTTGAAGTGTTCAGTTGGCTTCATTTTCGCTGCATTTGCCTCAAGTGCATTTGCTAATAACAAAGTCAAACAGACTTTAGACAAACTTGAGCGCTGCACAGTGGTTCCAAATTGCATATATATATATAGTACTTATATATATATAGAATAACAAATTAATAAATAAATATTAAATTAATATTATTATTAACAGAGTAGAATATTAATAAACTAATTTTTGGTATTTGTATTTACTTATTTTTATTTATGACTTTCAACCACTGTGCACATACATATAATCACATTATCTTCGTCTATATTGCGTGCCACTGTGCAAAACACTTGCGTTTATTGTTGCATGCTTTTCAGCGCGCCACAGACAATGCGCCTTTTCCGCTACGGTTAGTGTCGGGCGACTGCTGCCCCCTCCTGCACCTGCCCCCTGCCAGAGTGAAGAGTTTAGAGTTTAGAGAGGTGTGGGAGGTGTGGAGTGTGCGTGTGCAATTTACGCGTCCAGCGTCAAGTGGCAGCCGAGGCATGCCACAAGCTGCTGCAGGCGATGCCTTTGTGACCAGTTGACAGTCATGCAACTTTAGTGTTGTGTGCCTGTAAGTGTGTGTGTGTGTGAATGAGTGTCTGGCTTGGTGGCAAGTGTTGAAAACATGTTAATTGCTAACATTAACAATAACAATAACAGTAACAACAACAAGAACTAGGCGACAGCTTGCCTGCTCCACTTGCGACAACGACAAAAACAAAGGAGTACAACTTGCCATGTTGTAAGCGGAAGTCTGCCTCCGGCTCCACACCTACTTCTACACCCTTTGCCTGCTGCTTAAGAAGGAACAACATAAAGAAAATATGCATAAAAAAACCATTTCGATTGAGCTCGACTAGAGGATACCCTGTTGAAAACATAATAAGCCAGCTCATAAATCTGTCATTCTTATCCGTTGTACATTTATAGAGTCATTCAATAATATATATACCAATTGGAAGGATAAGTCTTTTTAATTTTGTCTTTTATTCCTATCGATAATCGATTTATATCAATATTTGCAAAACGGGCGCAGTTATCGATCCAATGAAATAAACTTGATCTGCGCCTGGTATACGAGAAATTATATTCAAAATTCATAATATATATAGATCGAACCTGCTGTTGACCCTGATTACGAATATGGATTCGAAGCAGTTACCGTTTTTTAATGAGCTCAGGGTATAATAAAAAATAGAAGTAAAGCTGTGCGCGGAAGTATTTGTCAGGATATTTATCGCAACAGCAATTTGTCTTGAGTAGGCGGCCGACAGCCAATGGAAAATTGTAAAAATTTAATTGAATATATGTTGCCTGGCAAGGACTCGTGCCACGTGCCACATGCAAGCAGTCGGCTTGATGTTTGGGGCGGAGTTGTCCTCCTGGGACACAACAGCAGCAGCAGCAGCAGCTCATCAAATAATAAAGTCTCGTTTTATTCCATTGGAGCAGCTGCCGTTGTCAAGCTGAAACTTAAAAATATCCACAATAAAAAATAAAAAATTTAAATTTATAAAATGCACAATTTTTAAAATGGGTCATCGATTGTAGCATGTTTTTTCTTCTTCTTTCTGCATCGTGTATTGTGTGACTGTAAAACGAATAATTTGTGTTTTCCTTGAAACAAATGAATCAAATTAAAATGATTGATGATTTTTTTGACGGGAAATTGGAATGCAATTCTTAAGCAGGATATTATATCTGGATCGAATATTTGTATGCCATACTTGCTACTAATGATGCGTAAGCAACTGAGGAATATCCTTTAACCAGACTGTTACCCACCGAAATTGCACTTCAAAGTTTGGTGTTTGCTAATTGTAGAAGATATGTGGCTTATTCTGTGTACAGATTTATCGGTTTATCGGTTTTTAGCCTGACCTTTAATTTGATCGATATTTGAACGACTTTAACAGTATAATTTCAAATTTGATCGCTCTTGATTTTTAATAGAGAAAAATATATGTGTGTCTATCGATTTGCATTAATCGATGTTATCAATTACCCAATGCTTTTTGAGATTTTGTCTTGTCATGGTTTTCAACTTTACTGCCTTTTAAGAGCCAGTATAGACAAATATGTTTGCCAAGTTTCATTGCATAAAACCCAATATACTCTTCTACCCTCGTCAGCAGAGTATAAATAATTAAATTAGATAATATTTTGTTCTCATTTCGCTTCCGCCGTGTATTTATTTCACTCTTATTTATTTTACGCTTTTGTTATGCTGAATTCAACTCTGGTTTGCACAATTTTGGTTGTCATTTAATATGCAGGCTTATTTCTAGCTTTTTATTTAATGTTTTTTTTTGTGCTGCATTTTATGTTTTATCTTCTTGCGTTTCTTTTTTTTACGTTTCATTGTAAATTTTTTACAACCAGCGCAGCGATTTTAAAATCGCAGCCAAAACGCTATTTCAAATTAAATATTCGCATACGCAAATAGAAATGCATAATAAAAAACTCTGTAAAAAGCAGATATGCACTTGCTGAAAACATTTAAATTCAGCTTTAAAGCGCATAAATTTTTAATTAAAAAAACGGGAAGACAATGACGAAAAAAATAATAAAAAAGAAACAGTTAATGCAAAAAAAAAACGATTTAAAAAAGAGACCCGCACAAAATCTCAAGCACATAATCCTTTTTAATGGCCGGGTAAAAAAAGATTGAAGTCGACTGTGCATAAAAAAATTGACGATGGCCGCAAATTAATTTGTTTATTTAGGCGCCATTTTGCAGCTGTGTGCGGTGAAACTTTTGCTGACAATTTATAAGAAAAAAAAACGCAACCCTTTAAATTATACACTGCAGAAATAATGTTTGCAAAATATTACGAAAAACGTGTGCATTAAAGGCTCGGAATTTACACGCACTTCGCTTACACATAACCTCAGCGAACCTAAGCAGCGGCTGCAGCAGAGGAGCTGGACAGCAAGGAGGTGGGTGCGTAGGGGAAGTGAAGGATAATGGCGCAGAATAGGAAATTTGCATGCGAAATAAGCGCGAGTTGCCAGCAGTTGCTGGAAATAAAAATACAAAAATGTAACAAGTAGAAAGCAACTGAAATTCAGAATGCAGACAATTGAATGCACTTTTAGCAAGATGTCAATCTGTAAACGTAATCGAATGCTTATCGATTAGAATGCACAATCGGAATCGAAATCTACATTTATTAGTACTGCAAATATTGTATCGCTGTGCAGCGAGCGATTCCGTTATTTTTTTGTCTGTATGTCTGCGTTTTTCGTATTTTCTTTTCTTTCTTTCGCTTCGTTTCCATCTGTTGCTATGGCCACCTTTACCAGCTCTTTTTTATTTCGCAGTATTTCGCAGCTCGACTGATACAACGTAAATTATTTTTGTAAATTTGGTATTTTACCATTACGTACCGTAAAAATCAAGGTATCAACACGTAACCGAATGCCGTAATCAAGCAAAAATAACGGCATAATTTCAGGAATTGTTATACTTTTTTTCTACGTTTTGGTTTGACATCCTGTGCTTCAGGCATATTAATATACATCTGATTAAAACTAGTATTAACTAAAAAAAAATGATAATAATGGTGCCGCGAGAAGGATCTTCTAAAGTGCCTAGCACTATCATTGTACTTAAATACTGTAAGTAATGTGTGAGACAACCTTTTTAGTTATGATTAGGCTGGTGACATTATTTTCTGACAGCTGAGAAGCAAGTCTTTTGTTAGAGACTGGTCGTAACTTCTGTGATCCAAAAAGATGACTCGCTTTATTTTAGCAAAAAGAACAAATCTGTCCTATAAAAAACTATTATAGTTTAATTTCCAAGTACAAGCATTCTAGTTGGAAACTGGCTTTGAAACCTTTGTAGTCTATAACTGGACGACATAGGTTTATATTCGCTTTAACAATCTTGTTTTCTAAAAGAATACCTTGTGCCTCAGATTTCTGCAAGAAAGTCTTCTCATACGGTACAAATATATGCTTAATGTGGACTCTAAGCAGACTTTCTTTAATATCTTCAATGGATATTGGATGACATATTCAAAATACCCTGCAGTTAGGGTAGTCAGTAAAAAATGCTAAAATTGCAAATGACAAGTTTTTGCTCTAAGCAGCAGTACAAATAGACGAAAGCCAAGTGGGTGGCACTCTTGTGTATGTGTGAGTGTGTGTGTGTGTGTGTGTGTGTGTATGTGTAAGGAAGAGATGACAAGTTACATTGACACACTTACTGCATGATGAAGCAAAATGAGTGACAAACTGACTGCACAACGTTGTAAGCTGCTTATTAAGCACTGCACATGCAGCATCCATCCGCTCGCTCTCTCTCACTCTGTGTTGCAGCATCAAGAGCATCTGTAGCAAGCATTTGACATGGTGCACTGAACACCGCGTGGCCCATTTAACAAGCAGCAACCCCAAAAGCCGCTAACCCCAATCTAAATAAGCCCAAAACTAAAAAAAAGAAGCAAAACTCCAAAAACAGAAAGCGCACTCAAACTTCAAGTAAATAAATGGGTTACTTTCACTGGAGAATGGGGTGAGGGGTGCATGGTGATGAGGTGCGGGGTACGGGGTGCGAGTGCCAGTGCCACAACCCAAATCAATGTCAACGGCTGCTATTTTTGGAGCGTGTGGCGCCTCGAATCCTGTGGGAGTGGGGCACGCTAAGCACGTGCCACCAGTTGATAAAGTTACCGCGTTAACAGCCGTTAAACTTGCCACACGCAAAAGGTTTAAACGCACCGTTTCTCCTTCTTCTTCTTCTACTTTTAGGCCGACTTGGTAAGAAAACTTTTGGCCTCGTTCTTTTCCATAAATAACGAAATCGCAACGAAAAACCAAAGCAACAAAAAAAATCGATTTTTATAACAATTTCGAAATGCGCAATTGTTATAAATTAAACTTTTCATTGTTTAACGATTTTTCAAACAAGATACAAAATGGAAATGGTAAATACAACAAAAATAAAAGGAAAAAAAATAAATAAAAATAAATGGAAAATGTTTTTTAGATGGCAAATCAATTTGGATTTTCTTCGAGTGATTGAAGAGTTTTCATTATGTCCCTTAAAAAGTTAATCAAAGTAAACATTTTTTCTTACAGGCAACATGCTATATATGTCATACATATACGCGCATCCTTTCTCAGTTCCTTTAAGCCTGTACTTACATACTTAAAGTATTTGGCTGACGTTGTATTCTTCAACAATGCAAATGGTTAACTTCAACGTTGCGTGTTCTGCAGTGGGATGGAAAAAAAAAGAAAAGAAATCGCGGATGTTGCGCGCTGACATGGAAAATGTCGGTGCCATGTTGTCATTAATTTGCCAGCGACAAACAACAACAGTCGAACAAACAAATGAGCAGTTAGAATGCGAGAAATGAGGATTGAGAGCATGCCCAACTTGCACATATCCTACAAGCAAGTCCTTGGAAAAAACATAGTTTGAATATCAATCAGATAGGCATTTGAAAAAATTCAAATATCAAAATAAATAAAAAAAAGTAGAATTGATTTTCTTTTAAATGATGTCAAAAATCCATTTATTTATTTATTTAATGTACACTTAAAAAGGTGCAGTTTTAATAATAATAATAATTGGAAAAATTACCCGAAGGATTACTCCAGTTTGTCACCATTCTTCAGTGTCTACTATATACATTTAAATCCCTTATCCATAAACATTTCCAACCCTTAACTTAAGCCCCTCAAGCAGCAAAGTAATCAGTATCAAAGAAAATAAAAAAAAACTTCTGTAAATAAATCTTTTACCGGGAAAACTCAACGCACAAACTTCAATAAAATCTTTCTCATTAAGTGTCCCGCTGATATATAACCCTTGAGTGTTGCACATGTATAGGGTGTACACACACAGATCTCAACAGCTCTTGATATTTGTTGTTTGTCGCTGTTTGTCTCCCTGTCTGTCTGCCTGTCTGACTGTCTTTTGCTGCTGTTGCGCTTTTAACGAGTGCCAATTTAAACTGGCTGCCATTTCGACATGAGTTTCTAATGCCCCTTGAAATATTGCACATACGCCGCCGTTGCCAGGCAGTCAACTTCAGCTTGGACTCGAGCTCCCTTACGGATTTCTTTTTCCGTATTCTTCACTTGCAGTTGCAGTTCCTGCTTCGATTCCGCCAACATTTACTTTCAATCATGTTGAAGCTGCTGCTGCTGCTGTTTTCCCCAGTGCCACTCAACTCAGAAAATCTCAATGGAGAAACAAAGAGCTCAAGTGCAAATGAAATGAGATGCGATGTGATGCGAAGAGATCTGAGTTCAACTAGCATCAGCAGCAGCAGCATCAGCAGCAGCAACAACAACAACTTGCAACCAAGAACGGCAGCTGCAGCAGCCATTTTGTAGCTGCTACACTTGTCAAACTGTCGTAAAAGTTTTCGTCTTTGCAATTTCATTTGCGCGGCTCCAGCATTGAAATATGATTTTCCTCTTCCTTTGTTACCAAAAACATCAAAAACAACAACAACAACAACAACAACAGCTATACAAAATGAGCAGCCATTTCAGCCATATGTTATCCTTGACCAGAAATCATATGGGTCATGTTCTCAATTGAAGTTTTGACTCAATTTTCGTTATTAATTAAATTTGTGTCGAATGTCATTAAACCAAATATAAACTTTCGCTTATAAGCTGCACAATTTTCAAATTAATTTTTAATAGCTAAAATGTGTACATACCAATTATAATATGTATTTTAATTGAAAGCTATTTCGACTGTATGAATGATTAAATATTCTGTTCCATTTTTGAGAAATATAAGCTAAAATTATGGCTAACAAGCAGTCGAAATTGTATTGCAGAACGCAGAGTTCAAACACAAAACAACAAATCATAAATACATGAAAAGAAATCCTTAGCTTACTTTACTATTTACGTAGGCAAACAAAAGAGTCGAAGAATGCTTGCTGTATTCGTTCCATTCGTGAGTGCACTTTGACATATTCATACACTTCGTTGCATCCACAAAGTTCTAATGGAAACGCATGCAGCTCAAAGAACGATGTTTATTCATAACTCACACAGAATGTGGACTGAGTGTGTGTGTGTGGGTGTGTGTGTCGAAGAATGAGTGTTTTTGAACCATGCAACGTAACAATGGAGTCGTCTTTGCTTAATGTTAACTCGGCCAGCACAGCATTGGCTTTGGCTTTGCCTCTTTTCTTGCCAACTGCCACCTACTGTGCATTGTTTGATGGCAGCATCCGACAGCTTTGTTGTGTTTTGGCTTGGTTCAAGCCTATTGGCCATATCGTCCTAATTGCCAACATTTCCATTGATTCCACATCGATTTTTCTGCACCAATTTTGCCTTGTATTATTCTAAAAAATGTTGTTGCTGTCCTTTTGCCAAATATTGATGCTCAGCTGCAAGCCAATTGTTTTTTGCATTATTTACACACACATAAAGATTTTGGCATTGTTTATTTAGCTTTGAATTGGTATTTATTAAGTAAATACAATCAACTTTGGCAACAATATCAAATTAAACAAATTAGAAACCATTCATGGAATAACTTGCTTGCTAACTTGCTTCATTTCCATTTAATTATTTATAATTGAAGTGAAATCAAATGTTTATTAAGCTTCCAATGGAATGTGTGTAAACCGAATGGTATTAAGCAAATAATATATTGGGACAATAGTTTTTGTATTCTTATAATTAATGGAGGAATGTGTGAAAAATGTTTAGTGACTTTCTTTCTTCAATCCAGGGTATTTTTCGAGCTTAACACTTAAAATTTGTGGAAAAGTTAAGTATGCTCAAAATCAGCCTAACGAACTTTTAAGCTTTCCAATTAGAGACGAACACAACAAAATATTATATGGCAAGTACAGTTTCAACCCAAGAGGACAGACACTTGAATAACCTTTTTGTGAAGGCCATTCACGTATTCCCTTTTTGCTGGCTGGCTGACTGGATTCATTCCTCTGCACCTGCGGGGCAATAATCACACTTTGTAATTTCATTAACGCTTTCATTTCCAGAACTCGCCTGTCACTACCAATTATGCCGAGCACGATGGGGATGTGGCGGAAGAAGAAGAAGAAGAAGCAGCAGTCGCAGTCGTAGTCGTAGTTGTTGTACACCTGACATTGCCTACTCCTCATCCACTGCCCTTGAGGCACGCCCTTTTGGGGCAAAGGAGTCTTTCACACATTAATTTCGCCTTATGAAATCTTTTACACATTAAACCGTCTGATGGGTAACCCTTTGGCGGCCACGCCCCTTCGGGCCATCCTTCGCGCCAACCTCAACACATTAAAACCTCTTCTTTTCCTTTTTCTGTTTTATGCTTTATTCTTTCTCTTTTTATTTTTTGTGTGTTATGCTTCAAAAGTCGTAAAACTGAGTTTTATGAATGCGATTAAGCGCGTGAACTGCACGAAAGCATATTTCACTTGAACTTCAGTTCACACCACTCTCTCACTCACTCTCTCTCACTCTCTCTCTCTCTCTCTCTCTCTCTCACTCTCTCTCTCTCACTCTCTCTCTCTCTGAATCTCTGCAGAGCTGTTGCCATCTCTGTCATTGTCTGATGTTGGTCCCTACTTTGCTGTTGAGCTCGGAATTTGTCATTTTTAATGACTATGAAAAGAATGCTCGTAATTACATGGCCAAAGTAAGAAGGAGAGGAAAAGAGGAAAATCCCATCAACTCTATCCACTATGTGGCAACCATTTTATTGCGCAGTGTATCATAAAATATTTTACTTATTGTGCAGACACCCTTTTACCGAAAGGGTTATCAATTTATCTGCTTTTAGGGGTGATTTTCGGGGTAGTTAACTTATAAATGATGGGCGTCTAATAATCAAGCAGCTTCAGCGAAAGTTTCATGAATTAGGCTCGAAGGGTGTATTTAAAATATGTCCTTTTAATCTGTATTGAAATAAAATTAATTAAGAAATGATTAACAACAATATTTAATAACAACAATGAGTTAATAACAATTCCGGGCAACTTTTGTATTAATAACACCATTTTTATTATTGGGGATATTCATCCACGACGACCTCTAAGATCTGTTGTTTCCACATCCTGCATCAAGATTCTCTCACAGATTGAGGCTCCTTCTGACTAAGGTAATTCATTCTGATTGATTCTTAACTCTTACTCCAATGATATTACCTGATTAACACACGTCATAGGAATCCGAATATTCGATTCAGCATAAAGCACGAATTGTATTATATATATTACAATCTTAACTCTTGTTGAAGTCAAAATTCTTAAGTATTTATTTATTTGTTTATTATATTTATTTATTTCTTATAGAAAATTTAAATACTTAAACTATTTTGCTAGAATATTCCAACTTTCAACTTGTAAATTCGGAAATATTTGATGTTTTTCGAAGTAGTATAATTGAAGTTTTAGCTCTGGATTTCTTTTTCTTGTGCTAAATGCTCAACTCTTTCAATCATTTTACTTAAATCTAGAGCATTTAAGTTTCGCCTGGATTGCAGCTATAGCTAAGTGGCATGAAACCATTGCAGTTGTAGGGTGTGCTTGTGGGCTCCACTCTTCGACCACACCTAACCAACCACACCCCCTCCACCGCCCGGCCATTTGCTCAAACCTTTGTCGCAATTTCCCATTGTTCTTCAGCGACCCATTCTCCGTAGAACTGGCAGCCACTACTCAAATCCGTTTCCTCAGCGCTGCTTGTCATTCATTTTGAGTCTGCTTTTCAGCGGGCTTGTCATCGTCATCCTTGAAGGTGGTGACGTTCTTCCGGCTGTATCTATCTCCATATCCGTCCCCCTCTCTTATTCTCATTCTCTTTTTCTCCCCCTCCTGCTGTCTATTCGTCTGTCCATTCGCCTCGCTGGCTTCGCTTTCTTTCTATTCGCACTTAAGTGATTTTGACACTTGTCCTACTTTCCATGCGTTGATTTTTGTGTCAGCAGTACTTAAGCAAAAGCACACGCCCTTGCCTTGCCACAACCGCACCCCCTCTCTTTCCCTTGTGCCACTTACCCCACGCATCAGCTGTAGGCTGCCTGCCGCTGCTGAAGTTGTTCACCTTTCAATACGCTGCAACCACTACAGGAACTTCTCTAACTTGATTTTTTTGTTGTTGCTTTTTGCTTTTCCTCTCAGCTAAAGTGGCAGCAACTTCAGTTTGCAGGACTTGGCCCTAATATACTGCAACTGTATTATAAGCTGGTGTAACAGGCTACAGAGGGACGTGAGTTGAAGAATTATTTATATACATATACAGGGCATCAGCTAATCGTACATTTTGTTTGTATTTCTGCACACTTAAATCAAAATTTGTTAACATAGTTAGTGCAGGGTATGTGCTAGTCGTGTATCTTCGTCTATTGCACAGCCGGGATGCAGAAAATGTTGGTGCTAGTTACCGGGCATGGGTACTCTTACTAATTGTATTTGCTTTTCTGTATTTATTTTGCTTACCTGTACTTTTGCTTATCAGTAAGTTTGTTTATATTGTTAGTGCAGGGTATCTACTAGTCATGTACTTTCGTCTAAAGCATACTTTTACGCATTTTTTCGCTGGAAAACTTCGCCTTTTTTATTTGTGTTCGTTAGCAGCTGTTGTTGTTGTGTCTTATTTCAGTTCAGTCTCAGTTCATAAAAAACACGACGTCATCAGAGTCTTTGACTTGGTTATCAACAACAACAACAACAACAACAATAACAAACAACAACAACGAACAACAATGCTGAACAACAAAGCAACGACAACTGAAGTGCACTTTTGTGGATTTTGCTTCTGATTTATTCGTGTGTGTGTGTGTGTGTATGTGTGTGTGTGTGTGTCTGCGTTGGCTGTGTGTGTTGTATGACAACAGTCTCTCAGTCTTAACAGCCACTGTCTGCTTAACTGTTTGTCTTGGCCACATTGTTGTTGTTTGTTCTTTGCCTTTTTGCGTTTTGAGTTTAGCTTGCTCTCAACACGAACGCATTAAAAACGATTTGAATTTTTTTGCCTTCTTTCTTATGGCCCAGATATGCAACTGGTTGCTTAATACGGGGGAAGCTCGACTGCAATCGGGTGTGAGCCGAACAGATTCGAATTGATCGTATTAATAAAAATTCTACTTTATTTCAAAACTGGACAAAACCTGGTTTTAACTTTTGAGACACTGGTTCGAACTATGAACCGAATCTATACAGAGTCCATTTTTTTAAAATCGCTTAGAATCGATTGCTTCTAACTATTTATATCAGGTTGTCAAACCGGAAAAAAATTACCGAAATTTCGGTTTACAATTTGAATTTTGAATACCAAAAACAATTACGAACCAATTCATAAACTTTACCGGATCAAAAATATTATTTGGTTTGATATCAAATACAGAGTCAACTGTGTATATTTATTTACCTTATCCATAAACATTTCTAACTTAACCCCTAAAGCAACAAAGTAATTAAAATTTAAAGTGTTATTTGGGATGATGGAAAAACTTGTGGAAATTAAATCATTTTGCTGGAAAACTCAACGCAGCTTCAACAAGCGCAACTTTTCCAAAAACTTTTGACGCCAGAAATGGTCGCATTTTATTCTGAGCTTTATCTTTGCTTTTGTCAAAGTATATATTACATCTACCACACACACACACACAATATACTCACACACCACACACAGACACACAACCACACACGCGTAGTCGTTTTGGTATTAAAAACTAATTTTATTTCTAATTAATTTTGACGTCTCGTCGTTTGTGGTTAAATATTCTCGCACGCGAAAAGTCGCTTCCCCCATCTCCCTTTCTTTTTCTCTTTCTCTTTCTCTCTCTCGTTCTCTCTCTCTCTCTCTTTCTCCTTGTGTCTACCTCTCTGTCTCTGTCAGGGATTCTTTTGAGCTGCGGGCTCTGAGCTGAAGTCATTAAAAAAGTTGCCAAAGACTTTGCCATACACCCACACACACACTCAAATAAACTTTTCGTGTGTGTGTGTGTGTGTGTATGTGTATTTAGTTGTCAGCGTCAGCCACGTCGTACATTTTAAATGCTTCAAATGAAATTAACAAAGAAAAAGCCGTAAAATGTCACCACAGCAGGTATACACATCTACTATAAATATATATATGTATATATACATATGTATTTAAAACAACACTCGAAAAAATTTTCCTTTAAACATCGTTTTTTTTTATTAATTCTTTATCAATTACATCGCAAAAATTTGAATTTCTTAACTTCAGAGAAAATTTCTTTAAAAATGTCTTCAAAAATTATTATAAATTCTTATTTTCAGTTTAACAGAAACAATTCTTGATCATATTTCAATCGCAGTGTAAGTTCATGTGTGGTTGCGTTTTTGGCTGGCCAAAGCTTCATTTTATCCAGCAATGGGCGCTCAAGTTGACGGCATTTTGTAAATTTTCACGAATGAATTAAACAAAATTTTGTGAACATTCGGCAACTCAAGAGAAGAAAAACCGCTGCAAATGAAATATGTATTAATTTAAGCTTGTGCTGGAAACCAAGAACAACAACAAAAGGAAAAGTTTGTTAAGTTGCGTTGCGTTGCGTTTATGTGCACTTCTTCGCTTTGGCTTTAAGCAAAGTTTTTGGTGGTAAAGCTGTAAAGCATGTATTCAAATCAAAACACCTTCAGCTCTTTGTATATCTATGGATACATACATGTATACATGTATGTATACGAGCGCTGCTTTATATGGCTGTTTTTGATTTAAAAGGATTCTGTTTAGAAATGTTCGTGGTGCACATTTGTGGCACAGGGTTCAAAGCAAACAAGTGAGAATTGAGGGCATTGCAGACTGCGACACAAGTTTATTGCCACAAGAAAAAGGGTGGCAAGGATACAAGTTGCAGGAATGTGGGGAATGTGGCAATATCGCCCATACAAAATTGTTGTCAATATTGTAATGAAAATTTACTTATTAATCTTAGGAAGAGGATTCAAGTAACGTGCGTTCAAAGTGGTTGTGTGAGATATTGAATTGAGATATTTAGCATATATTCTTAATAAAATATATAATTGACTCCAAATCAAAAATTGTAGAAGAAATGTAGTATTATCGATTTGAAATTATAGATTCACTATCGATTTCCTAGCAATTTTCAGATTTTTTCATACGCTAACATAGAGATATGTATGAGTATGCCTAGTTTCCAGACTCGTGGTGGTCGAACATTGCATACACGAGTACTTCTACACTCGCTGTAAGATTCAACAAAAATCCACGTTAACATCCAAATTTTTTATTTTTTTTTTGCATAAATGTGGTAAACCAAATTGAAGGATAAATTTTGCTTTTCTTTGCAAAAATGCGACACAATGGAAGACATTTATTTAATAGCTGTTTATGTTTCTCTGATTGTTGTACAACATTACACACAAAATCCGTTTCCGGACGGCAATCAACAATCAACAGACGTCAACGGGAATAAAGAACGCAGAAATACAAAAAATAAAACGAACAAGCAACAAATTATTTATAAATGCCTCGTCGATTGCAGACATAACTCACATTGTGGCACAATTAAGTGTGTGCCACACCGACCATGATTATGTCTGTGTGCGTGTGTGTCTGTGTGTGTTTATGTGTGTTTGTGGGTGTGTGTGTTGGATGCTGAAAATCCACCCATTAAACCACTGTTGACATTGCTTCATTTGCACTTTGGATTTCAATCGAAGCGTGCGAATTTTTTAATTGTTTCATTTAACAGCTTTTAATTGAATATCTCGCGCACGTTTGTTACTGCACTTAAGTACGTGCAACAACAAACAGTTGCAGTTGCAACAACCGCATTGCAAAATGGTTTGCGCTCTTTAAGCCAATAAATGCATTTCAAAAAAAATCAGCACTTGCTTTCGACGGTTATTGATGCAACCTTTTCGAACACAGGTGCTGTCTCATTCGCAATTGCCACACGCCACATGCGAAATGCGCTCTTAAGGCTGCCACAATTTCGCGAGCGTCACGAAATTCGAGTCTGACGCACTGTTTATTAGTTTTGATAAAGCCATAAAATGACAGCAGGTCGCCCTCAAGCGAACAAAATTCACAACCAAAACAAAAAACGAGAAAACGAAACGGAATAAAAAAGCGAAACGGGAAATAAGTAAGCAAATAAACAAACAAACATTGACACTAAGCGCTTTAAGATGTGACCTCGCTGGGTGTTTTACAAATATCCTATAGGCATATGGGCGACTTAATGGGGTATCTTATGTATACCTACTTCTATGCAGCACCCACAAATAGCTATTGAGAGTCTCTGCTTTTTTTTTATTTAAAAAGATAAATTAAGATATAACTGCTATCTTAGGCATGCTGAATTACATACCCTTGCAGACCGAATATCATTATATCTTTGAAAAACCAACCGACTAATTCATATAGCATATATTAGTCAGATTTGTATGACTTTTTTCACTTATTATGTGAGCTTGGCTTCGATTACTTCAAGAACTCATCTTTCGATCGATATTTCCTAAATGATATGCGCGTCATAAACCTCCCGACAAAATTATAATACTCTCTTGAAGGGTATATTATATTTTTAAATAAATTTTCTTTGTTTAGAGTCGGATTCTTAAAATAAAGCTTTGCCTTAAATTATGAAAACATATGAGTGTACATATATGTATTACATGCACATATATATACTATGTTTTTGTATCAGTGTACTTACTAGTCAAGCACTTTCTATCTCACTCTCTCTCTCTCTCACACACTCTCTCTCTCTCTCTTATCATGTCTGTGTGATATCAAAAATGTCGTTGCCGCTAAGCCTTTGAGCAAACGCAAATAAAATGCACACAAGCACACAAGCACACACACACACATACAGCCGCACACTTTTTTTCACACACACACACACACAGATAGGCACAGCATTTGTTTGGCTATGCATGTCAGCTGCTCGACTCTACCTCTCTTGACCTACTGTGTGCACGGGCATTTTTGTTTACTCTGCTGCGTGGTGTCGAGTGAGCTTCATAGTCAGTTCTCAGTCCGTGCTCTGTTCTCGTATATTTGCACACACTACTCTCTACATGCTGCATAAGCTTCAAAAATACGAGCATAAAAACGTATTCACCACAAACAATTTGCACAGCTTTAAAAACAAAATGAATCTGAATGTCATGCCAGGAATAAAAAAAAACCAAACGAATCTGAATGCCATACTGGGGAAAACCAAACATTAAACTTTCGACAAATATCAAATAATTGTGCATTGAAGCTTATATAGGTATGTTTTTTTTAGCTCGTTGCGAAATGAACATTTAAATTCAACGTACGGAATCAATTAAAGGTACGCAAAATCCAAGAGACGGTCATTCGGAGAAATCGGCGCACATGGATAAATATTTTTCCATATCTAAGAGCTAGAGTTTTCAAATATGTTATATAAGATCTTTTATGCCATACTCGTAACTGTTTTGGGAAAATCGATACAAATCGATTTCCGATATCAATATAGGACAAATCGATGTATAGAACAATCCATTTGATATATAAGAAGCATTGATTATAGATCACAATAGTACCGGAAACGAAACATCGATTTTGCTGTCCAAAATATATTTTAATATTGGGTTGAGAATATTTCTTACTCGAGATTCCCTCGATTTAGTGTTCCTCTAATAATGGATATTAAAGTTGAATTCGATTCTCTAACCCCAAATCCTTAGTATGTATCCTTTGCCGTATCCTTTTACAATTTATATTAACATCACATTTTCTCCACCAAATTGCTTACTTAGTGTGTGTGACATTTTGTTGTTTGATACTCGCTTCATTAGCTATTCAAAACTTGCTGAGAGAGAGTCTATCAGGCTGAATTCATCATCATTCAAGAACTTTGCCACAAAATGCAGCCATAATATTTTGGCTGCCTCGTTTCGTTGCGCTTTTTGGCTGTCTGCTCACTTCTTTTACTGACTTACCCCACAGCGTTCACTTCAACTTCCTTTTTGTTGGCCTGCCGCGCCAAACTTATGCTTGCCACTTTCGGTGCGCATGAGACTGAGATTGAGTATGAAAGCGGCTGTGTTGCAGGCGTCGCCTGGCTGCCACATAAATTAATGAAAATTTATTTATGCACCAAAAATATGAAACAAACAACAAGAAAAGCAAACGCCGGAACTACGCAAGGCTGTCTGCTTGTTTTGTTGGGTGTGTGGTGGGAAAGGGGGAAAGCCAGCGATTGTTGCCGTGTGCCACTAAATTTCATTCCACTGCATTAGGCACTCTCACACTCACACACACACACACACATACACACTTGTGCATATAAATGCATGCATATATCACCCAGAGATAGGCACAACATAAGCGCAATGAGCACATATCGTGCAACATCAAATGGGGTGAGAGGCGCCACATCATTTATAACATTATAAAGCATTGTTAAATGACAGTTAAACTTGACTTGTTTCATAAACAGACAGCAATTTATTTATTTATTTTTTTTATCACAAACCACATATCCTTGCAATTGATTTATAATACACTCTGACATATATTATCCACACATTAGTCAAGTTTCTGGCATTAGGGAGATTAGGGATGACATTTCACTTAAGAATGAGAATATAAAAGATTTACAAAGTTTCAAGTAAAGGAAATTATTCGATTTTGAATTTATAGGTATATTGAGGACCCATGAGCTGTGATAATCTTCTCCCACTCTAGGGACTACCCTACTTTTAATCAGATAAATAAATAAATAAATGGATATGTTTGTTTAAATTCTCGACAAACAAGCCAACAAAATAATTGATTTTTTATATAAATAAAATTTGAAAACTCAATTAAATTAATCAAAATATTTTGCAATCGAATAACTTTGTATACTCCTGCAGTGGAAATGATAATTTTAAATTAAATTCAAGTTATCTGCAAATCGGGAAAACTTAAGAATTCGAACTTGCTTCAAGCTTAATGCACATAAATTATTTACAAAATAATCTAGAAGCAACAAGATGGATAAAAGAATAGTTAATGTCAACTGTGGAGCTGCAAGTTGTTAAGTCTCGAGCACTTCAAGAAATAAATTCAGTTTACGTAAACTTAGAAAAAGGACATCAATTTGTTAAGCATCAATGGGAATCGCTGTCAGGCAGGCAAGCTGGGCAAGCTCTCCATAGGTCCACCTGGCAAATGTCCTCGTGTGCTGACAAGAATATGTGCAGGAATAACAAGCAGGTGACTGTACAAGTCTGCCCTCTGCCGTCTGCTGTCTGCTGTCTGCTGTCTGCTATCTGATGTCCGAGTAAAATGACTTTTCTTGTTGCTTGCCAAATGGTCAACATTACATTTGCATTAACCCCGTTTTCCTTAATCCCCTTCTAGGCAGCTGAAGCTCAAGCTCAAGCTTTCTTCTGCCTCAGTAGCTTTGTCTCTTCTTTTTTTGCCGTTTCCGTTTCCGTTTGGCTTCCACTTGACTTCCGTTGCGCTTGTTGTTGTTGTCACTTTGTTTTGCATGTCGTCACGCGCTCGTCCTGCACTTTAACTGCACTTGTCTTGGCCCAGTTGTTGCCCATTTTGTAGCCGTTTTGTCGAAAATGTCAACAAAATTGCCAACTCAACGCATTGCCAAACACACATTAGCCGTAAAAATGCACTGCAAGAAATTAAAATTACAAAATGCTGTATATATAAATAATGCATAGCCCAGCAAAAGCTAAAGCAATTTGAAATGTTTTCTCATTTTGCACATAATTCATAAATAACAAGAAAACCAACCTTTTTCGAATCGCGAACTTTTTACTTACATACTTAATTTGAATTCCTTAAAAATTGAGCAAACAAAAACTTTTTTCTCTGTGTATTTGTATTGAGGGGTGGACGAAGGCGTGTGTGTCTGTTTCTGTGTGTGTGGCGTGTTCCTGCTTTTTATGTGTTCTTGCCACATCATCAATTACACATTTTACAACTTCTGACTGAATGTCTAAAGGGTGACAAGGGAAAGAGAGTTGCAGGGGGGGAGGGGGCAGCGCGCCTCGACGTGCTGGGGCCACTGACAAAACAGACATAAATCAAACATTTCCCACGTTGCGAAACAATTTCCGGCTGCATGGCAACTCAAGACTTCTATATGTATATATGTATATGTGTGGGTGGGAGTGTGTGTTTGTGTGGGCGTGTGTGTGTGTGGGGGGGAGGTGAGTGTGTGTATGCGACTGTCTATCTTTTAGCTGAATTTTATTTATGGCATCCGCCAAAATACACACACAGACAGACTCAGACAGTCTGAGCGAGGAACAGGCAGTCAAACAGACAGACAGACAGACAGACAGACAGACAGACAGATATGATATATAGACAGAATGACTTCAGTTAGAAAATTTACAATTGCTTTTACTTGATACATAATTGTTATTGTTGTTGCTGTTGCCGCTTTTGGCTGTTTTGGCGCTTTTGTATTGCATTTTGATTTGTGGTTTACAAGCTTTTGTCTGGCTCATAAATTTGGCTTATACAATGTTTATGTGTTTGGCCATTTTACATGATATGTTTTCTATTGTGGCGCTAATGCACTGCACAAAAACCTGAAGAATATCGCTATAATTTTGGTGAGAACGAAGGGATTACATATTAGTCAGAATAACCATTTCCAATATGTCAGACTTGTTTTCAGAATTTTTGAAAGAATGTCTCAAAAATGTTCTAAGCGATTTTATATTGTTTATTATAATAATATAATAATTTATATACTTGAGATTATCGTTTCTAATTCAAAGAATTTAATTACAAAAATTAAATAATTAATTTCAAATCAGATGTTTTCTCTTCGCGTTTTACATCAAATATCATTTATTTTTCCAAGTGTTGACAGCTGAATTTCGGACCGTAATTCAGCCACAACAAAAGAACGAAAAGCGTCCACAGTGCGTATGTGTTCCCAGCATGTAATTAAATTCAACGAAAAATCATATTCAATTGGCTCTTGGCTTAACAGTTTCCATTTCGACCAAATTGAGGAATTGAGCAATTGAATTTGGCTTTGGCCAAATTGATGCTTTGTTTCAGGCACGAGCGCATCTCAGCAATTGCTGCCCATTTGTGTGTGGCATGTGAAGTTCCAGCAAAAGTTGCCTCAATTTGTGACACACACACAAATATATATGTATATGTGTTATACTATAACTTCGGCCAAGTCAAGCAACTTGCACAGTGAATGCTTTACTCCTTGTTTGACCCTTGGTTCAACGGCACCTTTTGGCCATTGGCAATTTACGCTTTATATACGAGTCTCGTTCGGGCCATTTGCGACAAGCTACGCAGCAGTTGTCAGAGAGGCATGAGGCAAGCAGCAGGCAGGCTGACTGGGTACACTGGGCAGGGGTCTGGGGGCATGCAGGAAGCCCGGTACGATTCAATCAACCCAAGCCAAGCGTAGCACAGCTGCCGCTAATAGGAATTCAACCATGGTGATCACTGTAGTTGGGTATATTAACTATCTAGTTATCCTGCACATAATTGCAGTTTAAATTTCAAAATAAGAGATTGATTTTTATGAACAATCTGACGACTGACTTTCTCATTAAGCCTTCAGGTAGATTTCATAATTTTTTTTTAATTAGTTATATGAACTGCTTAATTATTGTGTATTTATATATTTTGAAACATTTTAAAAACTATTAAAAATATATTTTTGACTTTTTCTCTATTCATTTTAAAGTGGCATATATATTATATGTCTCGCGTTCTCTCTGTATACATATGTATCTCTCGCTCATTGAATGAATGATTCTAAACATTTTCACCCTCTTTCTCTGACTCTCCCTCGCTCTCTATATATTTCTTATTCTCTTACTCTCCCTCTAGTTCGTTTTCTTTTTATCTACATGTCTCCCTTTCTCTCTCGTTGTCTCTCCCAGGGTATTAAATTGCACTCCCTCGTTACGTTTATTCAATCAAATTTATATCAAATTATTTTCCATAATTCTTTGAATTATTTTGATAAATTTGATTTTGTTTGATATGGTTTCTCTCCAATCTGAATATTCAACAAATTATTTTGATCGACACTTAATTAATTTTGATTATTATTTTGCTTGTTTTATTTAATATTATTGAGTTGGCATTGCAGGGTATTAAATTTCACTCATTTATTCTGTGACTATTCTTATTATTTATTGGTCACATTTTGCGATTGTTCACGGTCTGCCTAACATACACTGACTGACTGCTGTGGCATTTGTGGCATGCAGCATAATTTAATATGGCCTCTACTTGGCTTCAGCTTCTATGTGCTACCTTGATGTTCTGCAGGCTTTATTATTGTGTGCCTGCTTTAAGTGTTTATTTGGCTTGAAAGGGTTTTCCTCGGACAGCAGCTCACAAGCATCTCTCTCTCTCTCTCTTTCTGAGTCTCTTTGTCTTTGTCTCTGTCACTTGCCTGCTGTCCAATCCTGAGTGCTTAAATTATTTATTAGGCATATTTTGGGACAGCCTTGAGAAATATTATTATGATTTCTGTGCCAGGCTGCTGGCATATGGTGCTGGGGGTATTCGGCACATAAATTATGAGCACTCTCTGCCTGACCCATGAATCCAATCCGAATGACATTATAACCTTACAAAATATATTCCCAAATGCCTTAACACTTTTCATACAAAACTTGTTGCACACCGTTTTGGGGTATGCTTTCAGTATTATACTAATAATTATTTAATTTTGTTTTAAATTTTAGATAATATTCAGCTGAATCACCAATCTTTGCGAAATGAGTGGAATTATTACGTAGGTTAAATAATTTGTCTGTATGATTTGCTCTTACATCAGAATGTTGTAGAAATGTCGGAGAATTCAATTTCCGAAGCAACTACAAAATAACAAAATTTCGCTTTTTGTTTGCAAATAATTAAATTATTCATCTTATCGCATGCTGCCAATTAAGTTAACCACAATAACAAGCAATCAATATCTCAAACATATTATTAAATTAAACATTTAAATATGTCAAGTGAAAGCTGCTTGTATAAATATGCCGAGGGATTTTCGTGTTGATGCACTTAAAAAAGATTTTTATACTGCCGGACAAAAGGATGTGTCACAAATAAAACAATATACAATTTGCCATATATTTGTGGGCATAAGACTTTAACTGAGTGGAAAGAAGAGGGATTTTTTTTTGTGAGGGAGACAAAAGTAGTTTATGAGTGGAAAACAAATTCTGGCAGTAAACTGCCGGTTGATTTCATGAAAATATCTTTAGCCTTCTACAGGACAAAAGCAGTGCAATAAATTTACATTTATGCACAGCACAGATATACGTACTGCTGAACTGAATTGGATAGACTTCTACAACTCTCTGGCAAATTGAGTAAATATTTATTTGCATTTTTGTGCAGGACACTCGTTTTTCATGCAGCACCTGCTACAGCACTTAATATTTATTTTAATTACTGACTCAAGGATATGCACAAAGACACTGGCAAAGTTAACAGCTACGAGCTGTAATTGTCCGAGTTATCTCCGTGCTGAGTTATTTACGGTTCGCACGCAACAGATCCGAAATTTGTGTGTCGCATAATTTAGCAGCTAGTCGCAATTTCGAATGCAAATTAAATTTGATGTGCCACAGCAGTATGGCATTTAAATCGTCATTTAAATGAATTCATTATTTACTTCGGTTAACCATGTTGATTTAACTAAATAATGCATATGTTTTGTGGGTCTGACAGAAAATGGGTTACATTTTTTTATGTGATTTGGATAAAAACTAAATCCAAAACAAATAAAACATTTTTAGTTGAGTGGGATCAACCTGGAGTTACGATTTTGTGACGTGATTCTCAACATATTTCAATGAATTATGAAGTGTTGATATTTTACCCAATTTGTAAAATCCGACTGAATATCACATTTATCTCAATTGCCAAAAATCCCCAAATTAATGCGCCACACATTTTCAATTCATTTAATTATGTATATATTTTCAGTACCATGTGAATTTATCTTCAAATATTTAAATAATAGTTGCATAACTCACAAAAGCACCAACGGACTCGCTCTGATTGTTTACCTCAATAAAGCATAATTAATCTGTGCTGCAGTTGATTCGGCGACTGCTAAATAGCCGGAATAATAATAAATAACTTGTCAGTTACTTATTGAAGTGCTCGACAGTTGGTAAACTGCAAGGATAATTGAATGTGACAAAGCAGATGCAGTTGCTGGCAAATAGGCAGCAGATCCTGTCCAAAGGACAAACAGGAACTGGCTGCTCTTCACAGATTTACGGGCCACAGTAACGGTGCGACTGTTAAGTCAACACACACACATACACACGCAATATTATTAAACTTGGGTAATATCCGCTCTCCGATGATGGTCAGGCGAGTCAGGCCGGGGGGGTTGTTGTGAGGCCAGCTGGACTGGCTGACTGCTGGCTGAGAGGCCTCAAAATGTCCATCAAAACGTCAGCAGGCATAACTGTGGCCTCCGCAGTAAAACTGATAAGATATGAAAAGCAATTTACGTAAACTGTCAACAGCAAATTCCCTTTTGCAATATGCACTATACAAAAAACTGGCAATTTTTCTATCAGAAACTAAGAGTTAATCAGCAATACAAACTTTTGAAATTTATAAATTATTTATAAGGCAACAAAAATTATGATTTTAGCAAATATTTGTTTGAAAACGAATTTTACAATGGACAATTATTGTCTCAAACTTTTCCTTAAAAAACTTTTTACTTCTTTCAAGAAATATTCAGTAAAACTGCTGAAAATAATACATAAGTAACTTTATTCATAACAGCGATTGTTTTCTCTCTGTGTATTTTTTGATGAAAGTCACTTTTTGAAGTATTTGTAAAAATAACTTTTTTGCCAGAAAAAGTAGCTTTTGTTTCCTATGGTGCCATGCCCAGACAAGAGTAGCGAGAAAGAAGAAACGGAATGGACCAAGCCAAATAGACAGGCACAAGCTATGGAATTAAAATATCAGACACGTAAATGGTATGTTATGTGGAGTACATATTATATATATATATATATATATAATTAATATGTCAATCATAGTTTTGTTTTTATGGCAAATATACAATTAGGCCATACGACAGCTTAATGCCGCTTGAGGATGGCAGGCATGGCTAACTGATGCGCCTGATGTTGTGATCAAAGAACAGGCACTGCCCATAAATGCTTGAGCCATAGATACTGCGCCGGGCATTGCGCACATAGCTGCAAGTGCAGCCAGCGTTCACACAGATTAACTTGTGATCGGCAGAATGTTTCATCAGCAAACTGTGAGCACCGCCCGAGACCACTCGGAAATTGGAGCTATTATTGCAGCGCACCATGCTCTTGTTCCAGTCAAAGTAGCTCAGGTGATGCGGACGCGGCATTAGCCTGGCCTTGCCCTCGAATATGGCTGGCCAGTTGACGTAGTGTTCGGAGGTCCTGTAACGCGATTCCCGTAGACTATGCTCCAGATCAATGAATCCAGAGATTTCGAGGCCCTTCGCCGAGCGCATCAGCAAGAAGATAATGGTCTGAAATAGTTGCAAGAATATGGATTTCATATTACATATTTATAATAGTCAAAGCAGTTTTGGATTAAGTTCAAGAGTTTAGCTTGAGACTGAGATTCGGACTAATTGGTAACTATTATTTAATGTTAACAAATAATAATGATCTTAAACAGTTGAAGATAGTTTTTTTGCCTGTTAAACATGAACCATACTCAACAGATTAAAGTCTGTAGTTTATGGAAAGGAGTCCTACTTTCAATAGCTTCTAGCAAAATCAGATTTGTTTTATTGTTCATTTTTACTTGCCGATATTTGCTTATTTATGAGCTTATATTCCCGTTGGGCAAACTGCTGCAGCACTTCATCATTTCCTTTGTAGCTCGCTCCAAAGAATGGGAATTCACTGATGCTATGTGGATCTAGAGCAACCTCAGCTTTTTTGCGCTGCTCCACAAACTCCGAACGACTCAGCAGACAACCCATGCAGCTCTTGCCACAGGCATTCTGTATCAGTTGTCTGCTGAGTGCCCAGTTGCCCAAATAGCGCACATCATTTATGCTGATGAAGTGATCCAAATACTCCTCATACGAATTATAGTCAAGCAGCGCCATAACTCAAACCGAACTAAAGCCAAATCTAATTAACAATTTGCTACAAACAGATGAAAACAGCAACATACCAAGTAGAAAAATCAAAGAATTCGTCTGCAATATGGAAAATCAAAATGTGTGTGAAACGAGTCAAAAAATATTAACACAAAGCGCAAAAACGAGCAACTTAAAACTGAAAAACTGACAGCAAAATCGTTGCTCAAAGGTAAAACTTTGTTGGGCTATTATGTAATTTTTTATTTCGAGCCGCATACAAGTATAACTCAGTGAATCACACACACTCACACACACACACACACACATACTTATATAGAGACTTTTGCCACGTGCTGCAAATTTAATAAATGGAAAAACTTTACAATGCCTCTCATTCAAAAGTTGTGCATATTTTCAATTACAGTTTTCTATGTGTGACAGACACAGAGTGACGGCGACTGATGTATTCACACACACAATACACACAACACACACTCGCTTGAAGTTTGTGTTTGTATGCCAGGCACATATATAACTAATTACTTCATCAACATTTTAAATGCGTGTGGCTTGAGCATTTTTTTTTTTTTGTTGCATTTTTCAGCCAGCTTGCATGCAACACATTTTCTTTTTAGCTGAGAACTTTTCGTTATTATGTTCAGCTACTGCAAGAAATACTTTTCTTAATGAGGCATATTAGCACTGTTCAAGTGTTAAGGTGTAGTCAAGTTTTGGGTGGAACTTCTCGAGTTGTTTTAATGATATGAACCCCACTTTGTACATCTCAATCTGACTGTTGAATTAATTTGCATAATTATGTGTAAAATATCATAATTATTTATTCATAAAAAATCTCTGATTGCATATTCGTTTGACAGCAACATTTTTTTAATCATTTTTGCGCATATAAATCATCCAATTTTTTTATTAATATTTTAAATTTTGTTGTATATTATTTAATAAATTTTACATTTCATTTACACATGTTTGAGTTGTGTAGACTAATTTTTTTTGTAGTTTTTAATTAATTAATATTTTCAAAAATTTAAAAACCTTTAATGATTACAGGGTATGTCCCTTGGCTTGTGGTAGGTATAGCTGACATCTGGTCTGCTTTTGTATTATTCCCTTGCAGAGGATGTAACAATTTTGTTGTGACATTTGTGACGCATATGAGGAGCAGACTTTGACTCGACAAAATATATACGTATATATTTTTGATCAGGGTAACTAGCCTAGTCTATATAGCCTTGTCCGGCCATTTGAAGTAGTCGACTATTTTGCCTGAATTTGAAATATATTCGCATTTTTTGTGCAGTCAATACACAAGTTGGGTTAACTATATCATATAGCTGCCATACGCATTATCGGATTATCGCATTCGATGAATCAAACTCAGCAGTTATGAGTATTAATATGCTGCCAATATGGAGAAAATATCAACCACATCGGACTGCTATATCATATAGCATTCATGGAAAAAATAAAATTATTTTTTTTTAATTTATCGTAAAACTTTGTTGTCGGCAGCTTGACTCCGCTCTGCAAGGGCAAGTAATCTTCGGCGTGCCTCAGCTGGCTACTCTTACTTATCTTCAATTTCAGTACAATACAAAAATGCTGACTTGATTGTAAGTCTCTGTGGGTGTGTGTGTGTGTGTGTGTGTGTGTGTGTGTATGTATGCATGTGTGTGTGTATGTATGCATGTGTGTGTGCATTTACGCTATTTAAACACGTTTCCCACTGTTTGCTGTTACTGCTGCTGTCGCTGCTGCAATTAACATACTGCTGCTGTCGCTGCAACTGCTGCTGCCACACTCAACACTCGAAGCTGACTCTGAAGGAAGATGCGACCATGTCGGTGTTGCTGCCGCCAGTTGCTGCTGCTGCTGCTGCTGCTGCTTTTCCACTTGCTTCTCGCAGTTAGTCGCCGCCTTCGTAGCGTAAATTGCTACTTGGCTGCTTGGGGAATCTGGTCCCCTGTGCTGCTCAATCCCTGCTGTCCCCGCTGGCAGTAGTTTTCACTTTAGTTCAGTTTACTGGGCGATGCCATTGTTTGACTTGGTCATTAGTAAATGTACTTTGTCGCAGAGTAAAAAGGAGTTAAGTGCGCACTCTAAGGATTTATGTGAGCCCTTGCCACTCGCCCGCTCTCTATGTCTCTCTTTCTCTCTCTTAGTGTGTGTGTGTGTGTGTGTGTGTAAGTTAGGGCTGCATTCAGTGCCTCAATGGCTGCACAGTTCTTCCTTCGCAGCGCGTTAAGTGCGCATTTTGTGATGAATGGGACAAAATGCTGTTTGGCAATTGAAAGGGTTCCGGTTGAGATTCAAATTGAAGAATGAGTTTGTGTTTGAGATTGGGGTTGATGTTGAGGTTGAGCTTGAAGTTGAGCAGACTACAGCTGCTGTTGCTCTCACTTATTGTAAGTTTGAATGTATGTGTGTAGGGCAATGACCATCAATCAGCTTTACAAGTAATATCCGAGCAACCGACATACACAAACACAGATGTTTATCTACAGTTTGTCAAAGAAATTTTGCTTACAATGTTTGCGTTTTAAACACAATATTTGTATGGCACACTATACTATTTATCTTTTAAATTAAACAATTTTGATATTCATAACAAGATAAAAATAACAAGAAATGTTGTCAAACATTTTAACTAATTTTGTTTATTACCTCTAGACGTGTCCTGGTGACTGTAATCAAAGCTCCAGCTTCAACCCAAACATTTTTAAGCTCTTAACCCCAAATTACAAATACTTTTCCATATCAATCGACCATGCGATCCATTCTCCAATGTAACTAATATTTTCTACCACAAGTATCGTTCTTTCATCTCCCTTCTTTTTCTTTGGGCGGGCAACACAAATTATCGGGTTGCCATAAATTGCAGTCAGTGTCTCTGCTATTTTCTTTGCCGTACATCTAGCCAAAGAAATCAAAGCCACATAAATTGCACAAATAAGTCAGCATATAGTCTGCAAGCCACGCCTTTTTTTTGTGGTCATCCCAAAGGGGCGGTGTGGGGAGCACAACGCAATTGCTGTAAATATGGCACCCAGAGGAGTCAAAGGAGGCATCCAGCACAGCAAAGTGCAGCGGCTGCAGACAAAGGCTCTGAGCCAAAGCCAGAAGAATCATCACTTAGAGCTGACCACAAAGACAGTCAAAGCACGCACACACATACACTCACAGAAAAATATGGCCACAACTTTTTACTTTACAATAGCGATATGCCAAATTTTAATTTCTTTTCTAGCTTATCGTTAAAATAAATCCATAAAATACCATTGAATTAGGTCGTTAACCTTCTCAATGTATTTTTAAAAATGTATTCTAATATTTAAAAAAAAACGTGCCTTGTAATTTAGAAAGGATAATACCAAAGGATCAAACCGGATTCGTAACTCCTCACAGAAAACTATCGGGAAGAAATGCTAAACAAGAAACAGGACACGAAATCAAACTAAATCAATAACTTTTAATGAATCGAATCAACTGATTAAACCAGAGCCGAAATTCGACATATTTCTCTTACAGAAAACGTAAATAAATTCGATTAGATTTTTTTTTAAATTCTACCACTTATATTTTTCTGAGTGTGGGCACACCCGCTACTGTGACTGGCTGCAGTTGGAGTTGTGTAGCCCGCAATCGATCAAAAGGAATTATGTCTCAACACAATTGTAAATAAATCTTTGCGGCCATGTGGACATTATGTGCATGTTGAGGCCAAAAGGCTTGGCCATATCTCCGTCCTAACCACAGACACCATCGAGACCCACACACACACACACACACACACGCACACACATAGCAATAGAGTGGATAAATCCTGCATATCCCATATATGAAGATTGAGTGGTAATGTGCGCAAATCTAAACCTCTGTCTCACAGTTGAGCCTTTTGCTTACTGGTGCTTCTGTCGTTGCTGCTGGTATTCTATTCCTTGTCCGTTGTCCTTGTGCCTGGTCGTTGACATGTTGGTAAATTGGTCCATAGCCGATTGCATCGATTGCTGGGGAACATAGACATCGCTATCCGTTTCACTTTCGCCTTAACCCCTTCGCTTGTCATCTCCCCATTTCCATTGGTTTGGCACATTTGGTTACTGCTGGCATTTGTCCCATCCGCTGTTGGAACATTTTGCCAACTTGGGAATTAAGTCTAAATGCCGGAAATTAATCTGCTCTCCAAAATGCAATATTATTCAATGTGATTTTACAAGTGTCCTTGTCATTAGGAAATTGCCTTGTCGTCCCCGGCTAGGACCTCCAGCTTAATGGCCTGCGGCTGTTTGTCGCTTTCAAGCAAAATTTATAATGCGCATCGATAATGATTTGTTATTTAAAGCTCAAATAAATATCCGGCAATTTAAAAGGTCCAACAAACAATAAAAAAAAAGTAATGAAAATACAAATTTTTTAAATAAAATCAAACACAAGCCGTACATGAACAAAAGTTGTCGATGTTGTTGCTGTTGCTGTTGTTCATTAATCGTGAGGCACGCAAAACCACAAGCAAGTTATCGGCACATAATCAGGAGTTTTAAGGGCGCAGCAGCCTGGAATTGAGTTTAAGAAGTGAAGTGTGAAGCATTGGCTTCGATTTGGTTTGATTTTTATTTTTCTTTTTCGAATTTCCTTCAGTTTTTTTTTATTTTTATTTTTTTCTTTTACAACATTAATTTGTTTCTTGTGGAAATTGCCAGGGGCTTTGTGCAATCAGCGTAAGGTTGAGGATTGAGGATGTGCCACATCGCCGACGTCGCCACAGTGCCTTTTGAAGCTGTCGAGGGAAATTCGGAAATTCGATAGCAGGAAATGAATCGGTCGACAAACGTGGCGTATGTGCAATATGCGTGGCAACAGTCACACTTAGCTAGCAGACCAATGTCTCGACAGCAGCAGTAGCAGCAACAGATAAGTTTCATTTCTTAGAGTCGACTCAAGTAGCAGAAACAGCAGCAGCAGCAGCAGCCACAGAAGCAGCTTCAGCAGATAAGCGACTTTTCGCACCCCCTGGCAATCAATTTTCGCCAAAAACATTGAAGGAGGCATACTTTTCGAAAGATGCTTTGAAATCGATCTGAAATCATGTTTTCACATTAAAGCAATGAATTATGCATGGCCATAAAAAAGGATGTTGATTTTAATGCGGAGAGTTTCAAACTAATCGAAACTTAACTTAGAAATGATTTATTTATGATATTTTAATTTAAGGCAAAATCAAATGGCAACAATTTTGCTCACAGTTTGATGAGGGGCTTGCTGAAAATACAAGGTTTTAAAGTAATCAATTTAACTGAATTATATACATATATTATGTATTATATTGAACTGTATATATTTGCAAAATTCAGTCTCAGTTCTGGTTCTGAGCTGCAATCGATTAAGTTCGGTTAACGGTTATCGTTTTTCTGCTGATAATAAAAGATAACTACATATGGCCATTTGAACTATATAAAAAGTGAGATTTTTAAGAAACTGATTAAATGACATTTTTAAATGGGCAATTTTCAGTTGATTGTGCCATTATGAAATGTTCCGTTAGCCAACAGTGCAGAGATGAAAATGAGCAGGAGGAGTATAGGAGGGATGCAGGAGGGATTGGGGATGGGTAGTCGAACATTAGAAGAGCAACTGGCGCCTGTCTTTTCTATTGTTTGGCACCTGCTGTTGTTGCTGCTGCCCATTAAAATGGGCTTGGCATATGCCGGGCATATTAATTTTTGTGCCACATTCAAGTTGAAAGCGATGTCCCTATAAGGAATGATAGGATTTCGGGGGGAGGGGTGGGCGGATGTAATTATGTTACATGTAGTATGCAGCATATTAAATCCCCACGCTGTGAGGCTGTACGTAACGTGACACGTGAGCATCGCTTACATGGTTATGGTTATTGCTATTACGTAATTTGCTCGTTTACGGCACGCATCATTGTTGTAGCAATCGTTGTTGTTGTTGTTGTTGCTGCCGCTGCTGCTGTTGCATGCTCAATTAGCACATGGGGCATACTGGCAAAGCGCTCTTAAGGACTTGTGGCTAATGGTTCGTTTGTTAATCGTTCATTTAGTTTAATTTAAATGCGTAGAGTTTCTTCATTATGGTTATTATTAATGCCAGTCAAATTGAATTTAACTACATCTTAAGATTGACGCTTTCAATGAGCTTAACCAATTTGAATGAGACATTAATTTCAGCTGCTTAAGCCTATTGATGGTCTATCTAGAGCATGGATATCGAGGGGTCATTCAGCTTTTACCTTTTTTTTAGTTATTTATTTATTTTAAATCTAAATCAGGAGTTATTTAAATTGTAGAATTTTCAACTCATAAATAAAACTTTGACAACTCAACAGGCAGGTGTGATTAGCACTGATTATAGCTGGGTGTAAGTGTAAATTAATTAAATACTTTTGGCAATAAACAGCCCGAAGAATGTTTGTGTAAAAAGTTTTTCAAAAAATGTCAAAAAGTTTTTTGAATATAATGAGACACAAAAAGCAAGAAGGTGCATCTATCATACACACTGCCATGGTTAAATATTCTATCAGACCAAATTCAACCTGCCAACATCTAGATTTACTATAAGTTTAAAAGAGAAAAAACTGATCGATTTAGTTCACAATGATATAGTAATCCGATACGATCGTCTTCGACTTATGTACAATCTGCTATAAAAAGACAAATATATGCCAAGATATTTTGTAAAGTGAGGAAATCGCTCGCATGGGGAAAGACTGACAGACGGATGGCTGCACATGACTATATCAACTCGGCTGATGTTGATCAAGAGTATATATACTCTATGTGCTCGAAGATGTCGCCATCATTGCGTTACAAGCTTCACCACCAAATTACAATACCCTCAGTGAAGGCATAATATGCGAACAGCAGCATAGCTGTTTAAAGTAACCTCAAAACTTGTGGCTTGGCAGTTTGGCTTATAATTATTTACAAATGGCCAACACAGTTAAGGCAACTGGCTAAATCCTGGAGGCTAACCGCACAGTTTTGTTATTTTTGTGGTGTTGGCAAATTTATCTAAACTTGCAGCAAAACCCGCAGCAGCAGAAATAGAAAGAAATTTCTTCGTTGGCTGTCAGTGCTCATTTGGTCTGAGACAAGGACCAAAGGGACCCATACGTACACGAAAGAATGAGAGAGACAGAGTGAGAGAGAGAGAGGGATATATATGGATAGAGAAGATAAGCACATCCGTTGGCCAGTTTATTTTTGGGAGCATTTGCGGACTATCAAAACAAAAGTGAATAAGTTGTTGCCTGTGGAATTTATGCTCTTGTGTTTACTTAAAACTGCAGGCCAAACAAAACCAGGCTATAACTTCAGTTGTTGTTGTTGTTGTTGTTGTTGTTATTCACACACATGTGATAGTTGTGGGTTTTTTGGGGGGCTCACTTCCAATATCAGTTTACAAGCCATAAAAGAGCTGAGGACAAGCATATTTGCTTTTAGACTACACTCAACTTGCTGCACTGCCTCACTATATTATGCTTACTCATGCTCCCTTTCCCTCTCTCTCGTTCACTGTATCCCCATCTCTATATGTAAGTCGTTGCTTGTAACTTAATTCGCTTCTGCTTAAATCGAGCTGGGCCGGGTTCAAGTTTTACTTATGAGCCGCCATCAAATGTCATTTTAATCATATTTCTTGATATACCCAACTTTCGCCTTTGTGGCCTAATAATGCCCCAAAGCGTTTTACCAAAATTGAAAGCTCGTGCAAATAATTTGCATAATGTGCTATGGCACACACTCACACACACACACACTAGCACACACTCACACACACACACACAAGCACACACACAAACACGTGCTTGTAAAGCCGCACTCAGACTACGAGAAATTTGCTTTGTGCTTGACAGCAAAAAAAAAAAAACAATAGCAACAACAACAAGGAAAAATTGAAGAAAAATACTCTAATACTGAGCTGTCAACAGGCTCACAGTCTCAGCACTTGGCTCGTATTTATATTTTGTATTATTTATGCATATATAATACGTTTCTAACGGCTCACAATGGGCCCCACATTCAATATGCTGCAAAGCGACTGCTTCCGCTCAGGGAATACACGGAATAGAAATGAATATAATGAAGCGCATCTTATCTGAATTACTTTCTACCTAAAATGTGAGCAGAATAATGCTTGCTTATAGTAATTCAACTAATTTGAATTCATAAATGTATTAAAAAACATTCCACAATGTTTGTTGTCAAACATAACTTAAAACTGCTTACTAAGCATAAAATTATGCTAAATTTAAGTGTTTCAAAAATGCTGAAAGAAGACATTTGCCTAGCAAACATTTTTTTCATATTATCTCATATATGTAACATAATGAAATATCTCAAATATTTTAAATATAATACTTTCGCAAATACTTTGACATACTTGTCACTCAATAAATCATATTTTTGCTCCACTGTACCATTAGCCAGAGGCGTCATATTTAATATGCAAGTCGACGGCATATTTCACTGGGAGAACGAAATTAGCCTCAAATTGTTCGCCGCCAAGCGACATGGTTATTAAGTGCTCCACATGCACTTGCCATATCAATGTATAAATATACTTGTACTGTGCATGTTAATACACTTGCGGCTATGGATATACATACATATATATGTATACTTTATTTATGGAAAACTGGTGGCATTAATGCACATGACCCCAAAGGGCATCTTTGTTCGAGTTCTGGTTGTTGTTGCTTTTGGTGTTGCTGTTGCTGTTGTCATTAACCTCAATTTATTTATATGGAGAAGTGAGCCTACTTTAACCCTTCCCCGCCCATCTGCAGTCACTCGCAGCGACACTTGACTTGACTGCTGACTCGACTCCCAACTGCAATAATTGCTGCCAAATTGCATCGGCCAGCGAGCTGACCAGACCTGGGCAAATGGCCAAGACACCCAAGCATTCCCCAGTAGAATGGTCAAGCGACGCAGATGCAAACTTAATTGAAGTGTAAGCCCTTAAAGTTGGAAGTGGCTACCCTGCCACCCCCGAAAATCCCTTCAACTGCAGCTGCCACTGCTCACAGAGCGAAGCCAAAGCCAACTCACATCAATGCAACTAAGAAAAACTTGGGAAAGTAATTGGAAGTTGATTATGCTAAACTTGCAGATACTCTGTGCACTTTACTCTTGAATTATTTGGCTTAAATATAACATTATATTTCAATCTAGATATCGGTTGAGTATCGACAAGGTTATGCAAGTAGTAATACGATCCCAAGTGAATTTATTCAAAGATAATAGTATTTCTTACTTTAAGTTCATTACGAATATGGAGTCAAATTCGTGACTCATACTTATCAAAGTTCTAAATTGTAAGTCTTTCGTTTATAAGAACAGACAGATATATATATACAGATATATATATATATATGTATATGTATATACACACTTTTGGGTTTCGAAGATGCTTCACTCTGCATGTAACACTTTATTTTTAAACAACATTATTCAAAGCCTTTGTCACCCACTCCTAATTGGTACAGAGTATACAAACAAACTAAAGCCAAAGCAGTTAGCCGGGTCGACAAGAAGAAGAATATAAAGTACATGGAGTGGGGCGGGAGGGGAAGGAGCAGCTGACGGCTGAAGCCGTTTTTCCTCTTAATGGATTAATTTACTTTGTCGCCGCCGGCAGTAAAGTACTTGAAGCTGCAAAGCGAGGCAGCGGCGCGTGTAAAAGGTTTCTGTGGCCTGACACGCCCACGCCGGCACATTCGACGCCTGCTTTGCTGCCCCATTAGAGAGGCGAGTAAATGGTGCATGCCGCATCGAACCTAATTGAAATGCTGATGAAAAGAAAATGCCTTTTTCAAAAACAATAATGAAAAGTGAAATAACAATAAAGCGTTTGCCAGAGACACACACACATACACTAACACACACAATACACCCACACATACACATACAACACGTACACTTAACCAAGCGCTGATAAATAAAAAAAGCAAGGCAAAGCGAGTATGAAACGGAAACTGAAACTAAACAAAACAAAGCCAAACAACAGCACAGCGGAAACAATGTTGCTGTTGTGTGTTTCAATACCCTGTGCTACATAGCTGAGCCAGTGGGGTATGTTGATTGCTGAGCCATAGTAGCTTAAACTATAAGAAACATATATTCCATTCTATGAAAATCCATTTCACTTTCAATTGAAAATGCAGAAGAACTTTGCAAGTAACACATTTATAACAAGCTGCCGATTTTTATACCAATCAAATCTATAAATATCAAAAATAGAAGAATTCTTACAATCTAAAATACCTTTTATGAATGCGCATAATGAACAATCTGCAATAATTAAAAACAAACTAATTAAGCAATAATCTTATTTATAATTTACCTAAACATTTTAACCTTATTTATAATTTACCCTAAAACATTGTCACTTGCTAACAGTTTTCAAACAAATATTTAATTTTTAAATAATTTTTTTTTTTGGGAAACTCTTTTTATAACTAAATGCTTTTTATATTAATTATTTATTTGAATTTTTGAATTTTTTTCTTCTTCCAAATTTTTTGTATCCCGTTGGGACTCATTTTCATTCGGCAGTGTAGTTTATAAATATTTCTCTTTAGGTATACTTTGAAATATAGGGTAACTGTTAGCTTATCAAACGCTTTTATTTACTCAGTATGTGTGTCGTTATTGTTGTTGTAACAACGGCGCCAGCTAACTAACCAAAGCAGACACACGGCAGCCTCTTCGGTGCCTTCTGCCCAAGCAGGCAGGCTGGCAACAAAAAGTGGCTCCTCACCTTGCCTCCCACTTCATACCCTTTGCTTGGTTTGCCATATGTTGGTCAAAAAATAAATTGAAGTGGTTTCCCCGCAGTCGACCTACATAAACATATTTTAGCCACTCAGACAGCGGGTTGAGTATCTTTGTGGAATCCTTTTGCGACTCGTACTGTGTGCGAATATGTGTGAAACATTTAGCAAGCGGCGCCTTAACGTATGCAACATTATTTCAAACACAAAAATAAAGAAACCCTACACCAGGACCACAAAGCAGCTGAGGGATGGCGGAATGGGGAGTGAGTTGGACTGTAAGAGGTGCTGTTGATGCCGCTTTAGCATTAAATTAGGTGGCTGTCTGGCAATGTGGGTAAATGTGCTCGTTCTGTCCTGCCCTTGTCCTGCCCAGGTGCGAGAGCTTAGCCTAGTGTCGTTATAAGTTTTACCCGCATGTAAAGTAGTTTTTATGTGATTCCTACCTCCCCTCCACTGCTCCACTCCTGTTCCCCATCACAGCCCTTACACCTGTATGTCTATCGCGTTGCTTGTTGTGAGTGCATCATTAATTTTAATTTGTATAGAGCCCAAGTCGGCAACATGGCCATCAACCAGGCAAGCCAGGACATTCAGCCAGCCAGCCAGCTAACAGGCACGCCAACTGACTGTCGAGGAGGACACAAGAACACCTAGGACACTTGGCCAATTATAAACAAGAGAGCACATTGCACTCAAAAGTCACAGACTGCTTGATGCTCTGACTCGAGCCGTTCATTTGAACCGAGTTCAGTTTAAAGACCCTTTTAATATAGCTAAAATGTTATGTAAGCTGACTAAATGTTAACTGCTTAGTCAAATAATCACAGCCCTGAATAGGTGCATCAAGTTTTCTCAAATATTGAGTATAAATAGTTAAGATTCCAAAAGTATCTTATTTATTTATACTTGTTTACTTAATTGGCTCAAAATGGCAAAATGAGAATACAATTTAATTTGCTTGAAATTGAAACTTAATATGCTCTTCTATTATCGTAATTAAAGTATAAAAAGCACAACCCGCATCGTTCCGTTCTGCTAATGTTCACTGCTTGCTTCTCGCTTCTCGCTGCTCGCTTCTCGTTGCTCTCTTCTCTCTGCTGGCTGCTCAACTTGTGCAGCAAACCGCAATCCGACAACGTCACTTGCATCGCTGTTTAGTTTCACTTAAAGTGCCTCTTTGTCTGACTTGCCTCACACCTCCCCCCGTTCGTCTATTATCCTTCATTTTATACCACACTGTGCCATCTGTGTGCGAGTCCTTGCTGGTCCTGTTTGCCCCCTTTTTCGCCAGTGCTGTGTCTTGTGGTTGGATAAATTATGAATTGTGATGAAAATGTATTGCCTCAAAAAAGATGTTGACCAGTAAATTAGTTTTAGTTTCTCTCTCATTTTAATTTGTGCAGTTTTTGCTGCATTTAATTGTTGCACTTTTCTTGGCCACATATCGCACGCAAAGCACAATTTGAGAACTGCCTCAGCACATTTGATTGTTTACTCGACCAAAACAAAAAATAATAATAAAAATTTGGGTCAAAAGGTTGTTAGTTTCTGAATTGATTTTCTTTTATTCAAATTTCAAGTTTTGTTTGGGAGACTTAATTAAATTTTATGCAGATTCGTAAACAAAGTTAAGAGCAATCAAAGTTGAATTGTTGAGACTAATTTCCATTTGGATTTTATCTTGCAAAATATCCCAGAGCCATTGTGTGCATCTCAAATATTGATGTCATCAAAATACTTTAATTAATCTCAGCTTATATATTTTGATTGATTATAATCAATTTGCGTTTTTATGTTTATTTGCTAACTGCGATTTTATTATTATTATTTATGATTTATCTTGAAATGATAATTACATTAATTCCGTTATAAAGGCAAATTTTTATTAAATTCAATTAATTTTTTTTCTATAGAGAAGAATACATATTGACTTAACATATTTACGAATAAAATCAATTACATAAACCTAACCTATATGTATATATATCGCTATCTCTCTATTTCTCTCAATATCTTTTCCGATATTTCTACCTTAACTAATTGCAGTTTCCATTACCAAATATTTAACCGTAATTTTGCACTTAGCCCTCCTTTCTAATTAGCATAATTTTCGCTTCTTCCTCCTACGCCTCAACCTACCTCACACAGCTGTCATGCCACTTGACGTTGCTCATAGGATGCTTTCCTTTTCTTTTTTTTGCGCGCGAGCGGAATATGGGGCGTGCTAGCCAACTACTTGTGAACCAACTACCATTCAAGCCCATCCTTGGCACATAAAAATCCGCAACTAATCACCGCATAAACACAGCCGAAAAACTTTCCCTAATGTTCACTGCCAGCCGCATCAGCGAGTGCTGCATATAAAAAAAAGTGGGTGGAAGATACAGATACAGATACAGATACAGATAGATTCAGTGCGGCTCACATACGCAGCCAATTAGTGGATACTCGTTTACTATAGTACAAGTATGCTATACTATACTCTAATATACACATTCATGTACATAAAGTTTCCACACTCGTCATATACCCTGTGGTCAGAATCTGAGATGGATGTTCTTTTTTTGCATAATAGTTGGCCAATATAAAATGATTATTTAAAGCAAAATATGAAGCAAATTTTACTTGCATTTAATAGGAAATGGAGCTTAAGCTTAATAAATTAACAGAAAAATTATAAAAAATGCACAGAGCATAAAATAGACATCAAATAATATCTTATCACTTTTATCAACTGATCCTTGCATTGGTTCAAAAAAATGCGAGTTTAAATTTGAACTTGATGAAGCCTTCCCTTAACAAATCGTTCATGGCACAAATGTACTTGCAGATCTATTTGATTTGAAGTAGTAATCAATTCTCTGAACACGGTTAAACCGTAAACTGAGTACAGGATATGAATACGTACGTATTTAAGTATGCTTAACCAGCATATAGCATGTAGCGGCTGATAGAGGCGGGAGGAGGGACGAGGGGTGGGAATTTGTGGATTGGGGCAAGTGGCTGTTGGGCTGCTCAACATGAACTGAGCGCGGATATAAACTTGCAATCAGCGGTTATGTAGTACGGGGCAGCCTCACTCTCGTACTCTGGTACTCTCGCACTCGCAACACAGCAACATAATTACACTTGTCAGTTCATTGTGCCACAATGCGGCAAACAGAGAGAGAGAGAATGAGAGTGAGGAAGGGAGGTAGATGAACACAAAGAGGGAAAGGATACCACACAGTGGGCTGCTGGCTTGTAGGCAGGTCGGCGTCCCAACAGATGAAAACGAGGCGTGTAACCAGATTATCCCACGCATGTTGCACGTGTTGTTAATAATGAGAATAATGATGATGATGATGTTGCTGCTGCTGCTTCGCCAGGAAGGCCATTTGTTGTGGCTAATTGTGTTAAAGCCGCACGGCTAGTCACTGAAACGTGACACATACATATATGTGCACAATTTTCGGTGCACGGCGTCAGCAACTGAAATCCACAAAATATGCACAAATCACTGACCCACAAACACATACATCAGAAACACTCATCTACACCGTACACAAAAGTACAATTACAATTTTTGTAATCCTAAAAGTATATTTATTAAAGTATAAAAGTCCACTAAATCCTTAGAGGCAAAAAACAAGTATGTTTTGAAAATAGACGTGCTTAAATCAACTACAATCTAATCCTTGCTTAACCCTACGCCCAAAACTCTATGATTGCTTTCTCTCAGTGTACGCACACACCGCAAAATGTGAATGCCACAATATTATGAATAGACTGACAGTCAGTTGAATCAAGCCATTTGCCATGAGCAATAACTAAACGTTTTCAGCTTATGGCCACTTTTAGTCAACCTATGCTCTTCAACGCACCCCGCTCCCCGCTCACCTTGCACCCCCTCCCATGGAATCCTATAAATTCTATGGCTAAATGTCAGCTTCAATCAGCTGCGCAGTCAGTTGTCGACAACGTCGCTCATCCGACCCGTGTTCGCAACGCAACAATTGTGCCTGGCAATAAATTTATACAATTCTTTTCCTCTTTTGTTTTGTGTTTTCTCTTATTTATTACCCACGTTTTTCTTCACTTTGGCAAAGCATGTTGCCAATAACAAAATGCATAAGAATACAAAAAAAAAAAAAAATAGAATGAAAACAAAGCAAATTCTTGATCAACATGGAAATGCTCTGCTATTAAAAAAGTAAGTCAATTTTACTGTCTAGAACAATTTGCAATCCGTTTGAAACTTTCCAACTTGTTCGTAATGCAAACTGCATATTTTTGCGCAGTTTTCTGCTATGCACCTTGCTCCTTATAATTATTTTTCAATTTTTGCAGCAAGTTGTTTCACATTTTCGCCATTCCTCATTTTTTACGGTACATGGCATACAAAAAAATACAGCAAACATCCGCATAGCTGTATTCGATGTGCAGCATGTTGATAGACACAAAACTTTATTCACTTCCAATGTGCCGCCTGTGTGGCATGCTACGAGTTAAATACCCTGTTAGAAAATTGTGATTCAAGGTGTAGCTGCTTTTGTAGTTCGGCTATAAGGTTACCAAAGTTCAAAAAATTGCTGTCAATCCGAGAAGAATTTCCGGTTCCGGTTCCGGTTCTGGTAATTTTAGTATAAGGGTTTTGGTATTCAGTTCCATTCTGATGCGTACCGGTACAAGTCACAAGCTTCAAGAAACAAGAGTGAACAACTATTCTGCTGCATTGCTGTAATATTAGTCTTAATTATAATATCAGCTCCAGTTGTTATCACTTAGTTTCATTAATAAACTAGTTCATAATTCGCAGTATACAATATTAATTTTTAAAAATTATATTTTTCATATTTAATGTAAGAGAAATATAAAAATATTTACTAGGGTAACCGGCTGTCTAGCAGACTTCTACTAGCCGCATTCCAAGTCGATTTTTCTTGCACGCGTGTGTTAACATTTTCGCATGTTCTGTACACACACACACACACACACACACACATAGGCATACACATACACCTGCACACAAACGCGATACACACAAGCTAGAGGAACAGTTTAAGCCATAAATAAAATTTAAGCTACACGATGACGACAATAGTGTGTGTATGTGTGTGTTATGTGTGCTTGAATGTGAGTGTATGTGTTTGTCTGTATATGTGTTTGTGTGTGTGTGTGTGCGTCTGTGTTTTGGAGCACTCAAGCAACAAAAGGTAGCGCACTGGCATTTGATTTATGACTGCTCAGCCAGTGAGGTTAAGACTTTGAAAATATTTTCCCAGACACACAAAATACGGGGCACGAGAGTACGGAGTACAACCCATAGAAAGCAGCTGTTGGGATGAGGTGGAGTGGGTGGGAGGGAGTGGCGGTTGTTCAATGTTACCCGCATTGAGGAAATGCCAAAGCTGAAAAGGACAACTATCAACGTACAGCCAGGTCTGGCCTGGCAGTTTTGTGCGGTTGCCATAAGGCTTTTATAAGTTGCGCCTAAGTATAATGAAAGCTACCCACACACACACACACACACACACACACATATGTATATATAAATAAATACATATGCAAGCCATAGATCTATGCATATTTACGGATGATGCTGGTGTTCAACCTAATGTCGCACATGTCAAGAACTGTGGAAATTTGCCTAAGAATTTCGCACGTTTCACGGCTTTTGGCAGCAGCCTGGCTGCCTGTCTGCCTGTCTGGCTGTCTGCACACTTCCTGTGCATGCCCAGTTCGTGCCTGTGCGCCTTATCGGGCCAATAACGTTGCGCTCCTGCAACTTTTAGCCATAAGTCTAGCAATGTTGCAGCTCCTTACGCTCCTTCCCTCCCCTTGTTTACGGCAAATAAACTTTTGCATATGTGCTCGCTCCCATTCGCTTAACTTGCTTGTCAATAGTTGTCTGCATGCCGGTTTTTTTGTCTGTGCTCCTTGCCACTTTAAGGTATTAGCATAATAGAACTTTGCAATAAACTAAACATATTACTCTTCTTTATTATTATTATTATTACACACATTTCCATAAAACACCATACACTCTTTGCATTAGGCTATGTGTTTGTCTTGTGTAAATATAAATCTGGAATTATAATACAAGTGCTTAAGCTGCCACATCCTAGCAGATGGAGATGGAGATCCAGGAGTAACATACATTTCGGTAATCAAATAAAATACAAGACCTGTGAGGATGCAATCAAGGCATCACTTCTAGACATGAAAACCATAATATTATTTTCAGAAGGTTTGTTTTTTAGTAATCGAAAACTTATAAGCCAAAATTCTAAACTGCATATGAAAAGTTAGGAGCATTTAGTTCCTAAGTGAAATGCTCAATTTCTTACATTTAGCAATGTGTTCAAATGCAGAAGTTATTTGCAGGAAATTTCATGAATAAGCCATTTTTATACTTGGCCGCAACGAATACCAGGGTCTGCAATTCTCGGCCGAATCCTTTAGACCAAAAAGCAATTAAAGTTCTATTGGGCGGCAAATGCAAATGTTTGTCCGATTTTCTTAGCATTTTGCCTGGCATTTTAATCTGCTGCACACATACACACACACTAACACACACATAACTGTCGCTTAACTGTTTTTCCCAGTTTAGTGCATAAGCCTTTTTAATTGTTTCGTTAAATGAGCCAAAAAGCAGCAGCAGCATGAAAAGAGAAGTAAGCATGCACTCCAGATTGCTCTACTAGATTATACCTTGAGCTTTTCAAATGAGTTTTGACCGAAAATCGAGTTTCCAAATTTAGATGCAGAATTATTCAAGAGGTTAACATGTGATTATGGAATGTAAATGTAAAAAATAGGTTTAGATTGAGCAAAGTACTCAGTTTGATTAAGGTTTAAATGAAATTCTATAATAAAGTACATTTCATTTTATTGATTTCTTTATAGCTGGCAAATAAATCATCTCTACCTCCATCTGTTTGATATGACCAAGTTCATACCACCCCATTTCGCTACTTATATGTTTTGCAGGGTATACAGAGAATGGGATTAACTATTAAAAGTTGCCGCATAAAAAGTTGAGCATGTTCTTTTATTAGTACAGATATGAAGAGCTTAACTGCTTAAATAAACCAGACTACGAATGAGTTTCGCTTAGTTCTTACCAAAAGACTAATTTGACGTTCAGACTTAAGCTAAGTTTGCGGCAAAACATGCTTGGAAACGTGGAAATGTGGTACAAGCGATCAACAGTTCTAGGCTATTAAACTCAAATCAAAAGTGTTAACTAAAATTGATTTCTTTTTGGCTTTTTAATTTAAGTGTCTTTAATCTTAAATGTCTTAATTGACTAAGTTTGGAATCCTCAATAATAAACCATCAGTTACCAAGACTATACAATTTTATTGGTAAACAGTACTTGGTAATTCATGCGCCCAATATTCGACTCTAGTTACAGATCAGATAATATTTGAACTTATCCAATTTGGTTATTCTATGCACGCCCAAAAATAAACAGATGCCACTGTCTGAACATCTACTTACAGGTTTCAACAATTTGCTCAAGTGGCAATCACTTGTGAGTTCTTGTCAAAACTTTTGACCATCTTCAGGATTTCCTTTTCTGTATGTTGTCAATTGGAAAATATATAAGAGGTAGCGATGTGTAACACACACACAAGCACAAACACACACAGAGAAATTTGTTTGAAGTTCAATTCGGCAAATGTTGTCAATATGTTTTATCAGCATGCCAACAATATTTACACATGCATAAATTTGTCCAGCTATACAACGGTGAAGAATTTGAAAAGCATACAAAGAGACAGTTGGGGAAGAAAGAGCCAGCAAGCATGTTAGAAAGAGACACATAGAGATAGCAAGTGACGTCCATTTGGGAGTTTTATGTTTGTGTCAATAAAGTCTTATTTTATTATTTGGTCTGGGCGTAAAGTAGACCAAAAATGTGGGCTTGTTGGGCGCCTGACAACGGCAGTCGCATGTTTTCCCTATTGAATTTATGCGCTCACTGCACATATATATAGACACACATACACAGACACACACGTACACATTCACACCATTATATTTTTTATTTATATTTTGTTGCGTATACGCACGTCGCTACCGAGCAAATAAAACATGTTGCTCTCTCGGTCTGTTGCATGAATTCAAACTTATCGAATTTATGTTTGACTGTGTATTGAATTTTAATGCTACCCCCTGTAGTACACCCCCAACCCTATTTACTTATCAGCATGTACGCACAAAATGCTTGAGGGAGTTCCCAGCAAAACTACTTAAAATAAACTCATCCTCATCGCCCTCGACACATAAATTGGATTTTGCGCAGCGCATTAAAAAAATGTGTATAGAAATGTGAAAAGTAAAATAAAATCAAGTGAAGAAAGAACTGTTGAGAGAAGTGCACGTTGTAGTAAATATATACCATATATATATATATATACATATATATATGTATATTTTGTAAAAAATATGTTTACAAATTTACTTTCTTTTTTGCAATTGCAACCGCAATCAAAACGCGCAGCAGAGCTGATAAAAGGGATTTTGTGCTTGCAGCAGAAGAAGGTGCAGGTGGTGAGGTTGGTGAGGTTGGCGAGGGCTGGGATGTGCTAGACTTGGGGATTGTGGTGCAATCATTGCAAGTTTGCCTTGGTGACATTTACATGAAAGAGGAAGCATCAAATGCAGCCACGCCTTCCTTCTAACAGCCAGCACATTGCCATTAATGCAAGAATTTATGGATGGAAACTAACAACAGCAGCAACAGCAGCAACAGCAGCAGCAACAGCAACAACAACAACAGCAACAACTGACAAGGGAACAACAACAACAACAACAATGCGGAATGTTGACGCCATCGTGCATTGTTAGCAGTTTCAAGTGTCTGTGGCAACGGTGCTGCAAGGAGAACGGAAGCAGCAACAACAATGCACCAAGGCAGCAACTGTGCTGATAAGCATAACACTGAGTGATATACGGATGCACCCAGCTGGACTTTTGCCGCATGAGCAAATTGCAAGTATCTACATTACACTCGTAGTTAGCTTAACTCAATTGGACTGTTTGTATTTAATTAACAATTCGCTGATTTTTCAGTTTGTTTTGTAATGAAAAGTTAAAAAAATATAACAAATTTAAACAGTCGACTGAAATTTAACACATCTTGTCACTGAAAAAGTAAGGTAGTATAGTCAACCTTCAGATTGTCCTTACTACTTGATAAGGAAAAATCAGAAGCTTGCCCATTTCAAGCTCATTTAATGCTCCGCTGTATGGCAATATTAAATATTAATGTGAGTTTTTCCCGGCAGCAAAATTGCAACTGGGCAGATGTGTGTGTTTCTGTGTGTGTGTGTGTGGGTGTGTGAGTCTTTGCGTGTGTGGTCTGCGTGTGTGTTCTGCGTGTGTGTTCTGCGTGTATGCTCTGCCTTATTGCTTAACGCAGCAAAAGCAGCGACGCATTCATTGCAGAATAACCGTCCCATCCTTACTAATTTTTGCAGCACTTGCAATTTTTCCCATTATTTTTTTCCCCCCTTTCCAACTTTTTACGCTGTTTCTCTGTTTCTCACTCTCGGGACATGCATATCTGAGCATCAAGATCTCCTGGCTGCCTGCCTGTACTTGTGACAGTTTTTTAATACGCCTTCCGGCTCACAGGCAGCCCTAGAATTGAGTTTAGTGAGTCTTGGAAAATTGTGTTGATTGAAAGTGCTATAAAAAAAACTTTGAAGCAGGCATTATATGAGAATTTATGCGTTATAATTAGTACGAGCATTTTAAGACTTTTATTCTCATAATTAATTGTTAAAAAATATGTTGGGCTTTTACGCCGCAAAAAGCGACGCACTCGTCTTGGCAGTTTGACAAAGAAGAAGTTTTATTCAATGTATGCTTACATCTATTGGTGGTAGTTGGGTTATCGAAAGCAGTAAAAAAAAAACAAATTCATATATTTCAGTAGGCTTTGAATTCTATATGCTGAGCAAATACTTAAAGTTGAGTAGGTTTTACGCATTAGAGCAAGTTGTGCTGTAACTAAAACAACTACTTTGTATCCAACTGAGCTTGTTAATATTAGCCTTTGTGTGGCACGAAAAAAACTATACAAAAAATGGGGAAATTCCGAAAATCTCCAAATTATTATTTCAAGAATAACATTGCCTACACGGAGGATCACATTGTGGTACATCAATTGTTTCTGTACAATGTGGCAAAGGAGGCATGTAAATGTGAGGCAAAATTTTGGTCAACTTCTACTTACTTGGTGTTGTATTCCTTTTGCAGTTGCTGCCGTGTCAGGTTCAAATATATTTCGAGACTTTCGGCCGTGTTAAGCATCTGCAACTGTTCGAGAACTCTCGAACCGGCTACGTACATTTTTTCAATGAGCTCGATGCGGCCAAAGTACTGAGGCGTAATTTGCACACAATTGATGGCAGGCATTTGTCCGTGCAGGTAAACGGTAGCTGGCACCAACCGGATGCCCACGGAATGACAGAGCCACTGGAGCCCACCAAGGACATACTCAATCCGAAGTCAAAGTTTAGTATTCTGAAGTTAAATGATCGTTGTTTGGAGCACATAATGCGAAAACTATCGTTGAGCGATCAAATTCGATTCGCCCGGACTTGTGTGCGTTTTCGTAGAGTTTATGAGATGGCATCTCCCTCGCTGTATCACAAAATTAACTTAAATATCTTAGATCCGCTGAGCTTATGGGAAGTTCGTAATTTTTTCATGCTGTCTGGCCTACATGTGCGGCACATTGAACGCAATAAACCGTTTGTGCATTGTCGGCCCTCCTACTATTACTTCAAATACATAATATGTTGCAATGCGCAGACAATACACTTATCACATTGTAGATTACAATGCGCAGAGATGGAAACGATGTTTTGCCTAATGTCCTCGCTGAGGGAATTACAATTGCGCGCTTGTAACTTGAATAATTGCTGCTTGTTGCCATTGCAGTACTTGCGGGGACTGAAGAAATTGGATTTGTCCGATAATCAAGAGTTGAACGGATACACCATGAAAACACTGCCGACGTCGCTGGAGTCCTTGAGTTTATGTTCTTGCAAAATAGAGTCGGAGTATTTGGTGCATATGTTAATGGCGCTCCCAAAACTCGGGGAATTGGATTTAACAGCGGTCTATACAATAGAAACGGGTTTCAAAAATATCGTTGATATAAACTTAGGTAAGTCCTTGGAGGAGCTGACAATTAGCAACAGCGCTGATGATTACGAATATGTGGCCAAGTTGCCTAATCTGAAGAAACTAGTGCTATATATCTGTGGGAATGGCATCCTCGTGAAAAAGGCGCTAATCGACTGGCTGGTGCAGCACAAATCTCAGCAGTTACTCCATCTGGAGGTGCATGGACACAACAGCATAAGCGCAGCTTTGATCACACAGATTGGATGCTTGAGTGCATTGCGCACTCTGATTTTGCCATACAATAATGTCGTGCGCAATCACAATTTGAAGGCGCTTAGTCTGCAACATTTGGAGCAACTGAATCTGAGTTACTGGCCATGTCTGCGCAATAATGGGGTGGTCAAACTGTTTGTAGAATGCCCCAAGTTGCATGTGCTACATATTGAAAAGTGTTTCACTCTTACTGAGAAACTGCTGCATGACATCATTTATATAATTCGTTTGCAGGTGGACCGCATGGAAAATCAACGCAGTTTGCCAATTCAATTGCATATTTATGGCAGTAGAATCAATGAGTTTATTTGGCAGTATGCCGATGTGGCTACCAGGGACATCATCAATGCAACCCTGGAGCCACCTCCCATCCGTCTTTCGCTTCCTCAAACAGCTAGCTTAGCTTCACCTAGTTGTAAGAAGTAAGAACTATTAAACATATTAAACATTCCAATAGTTGAAATTAATTAAAACTGCCATAACCATAAAAACGAAGCACATTTAATAAGAATTACTTCTTGAATTTCGGAAATGAAGGCTCTAAGCATTCCCAAAGCAGAACTCGATTTAGTGCTTAAGTGGATGTATTAAAATTTTCCAATGCCATAGCTTGATCGAGATCAATTCTACATTCAAAGTTGGAAACTCAATTCTAGATCGAATTTCAACTTAAAAAGTGCTTGTCGCGAAGAGCTGAAACTTTCCACAGCCATAACAAAAAGTATTTGTTTATTGAGCTATTTACTTAACATTGTTCCCACATCTTAGAGCTGCTGAATGCTTCATAAAATATAATAAACATCTACATAAGTTCCTCCATAAGATGGCTCGAAAAGAGACAAAAACAAATAATAAAAAAACAACAACAATTCGAATAGATACATACGTGTACCTATATGTGCCATGTATATGTATAGCAAAATATAATGTGTGTGTGTACATTTTACGGTTGGGTCGATTGTAACTTACACACAACACGTAACTGGTTGTTATTTTGTATTGCTATTGGCATTTTTGTTAGCCTTGTGGCTTTTCATGCAGCTGCAGCTGCCAAATGTCTACCAAAATGTATGGAAGTCTATTAAGTTAATGTCGCGTAATTTAGCAAACTGTCAAAATCGCTGGCACATAACGGCAAATGCACACGATACCCACAGAGTCGCATTCAATAAGTTTTCCTTGCTTTCTTCGTTGCCATTTCCAATCTGTGGTTTTCTTCGATTCTTTTTGCGATATGTGACACTTATTTTCTCTTGTTGCCTGTTTAGGGTTGGATTATTGTCCACCTTTGACAATTGCATTAAACTTAAAGTTAAGAAAATCCCAATACTAAAGAACATTCACAGTTCATGCTGCATGCCGCAAACATTTCACAAAATGTCAACCATAATAGCAAACTTGCAACCGGAAAATAACAGCATTTACTTTTGTTATAACATTCACATTTTACCACCGCTAACTTCAACGCGGAAGTTGTTAATGTGCAACACACACACACACATACGCATTAAAATTACATGCCACGCTTAATATTCTACCCCAACATTTTTAATTTCGTTAGTTTTTCAAAACAAAACAAAACTAAATTGCAGCTATGAAATGTGGAAAAAAAAATATTCTATTAAAGTACAAAAATGTTTTTGGAAAAAATGGTTTTAAATGAAAACCAACACTTTTCATTCCTTGACTTTAACTATTTACATTTGAGCAACTTACAAATTCGAATAATGGAATGTTGGTTTTTTGAAAAGTTATGTTAAAAACGATTGCAAAACTTATCAGACAGTCATATTTAAATAATAATGCTGAACAATGCAGATACCCTGTTATAAATACCACTGCAGCCAGGTGTAATCAGCAACAAAGGCCAACAAACAGTCAAATAGCTCAAAGTGTATGCGAAACATTTGAATTATTTACCAGAAAGTTTTTTCCAACTTAGCCAAAGAAAAAACAAAATATAAAACTGAGACAACTGGCAAATACAATGCCTTTGTGGTTTTTATTTATTTCTTTTTTTTTTTGTTTTTTATCAGAGCTTTTAATGTTTTTTGTTTTGTTGCGGCTCGCTCAATTGCCGCTGATGCGTTCAAAGCCGTCGAGGCTGCTGTTGAGCTATACAATTTTGATAGCATACTTTTACTTTATAAACAAGCAGTAAGCGGTGTGCGGCATGCGGCATGAGGCATGAGGCATGTGGCATGCGGCACAACGGTAAATGGTTAAATGTTAAATGGCAAAACGAATGCCAGGCAAAACTTTATGCGACTTTTATTTGAAAATTACTAAATTGATTTTATGCTTTTGCTCTGTCTCTGCACTCACGTATTGCCAGCATTTTTGACTGCCGACATGTTTTGATGATACCCTGTAACGTAAAAGGAGGATATCTCCGACCCGTTCACTTCCGCCTGGAGCAATCTTCCTTTTTTGTATTTGCTGCGTGTTTAGTTTGTGTTACTCCCATTGTGACAGATATTTCATTAATTGCAATTGCATTGGCAATGTGTGTTATGTGGCATACATGAGTCATTGTGAATTAGTTATGCATGGGCTTGTGTGTAGCCAATTGTGAATAAATACATGCATATATTATCGAAATGTTCGGCATTATCGCTCAGTTAGCATTCAATCGCATTAGTTAGCATACAATTATGCTAATGGAATCCATGTAAATTTAGATATTTTGTTTATGTTTATATGACATTTCATTTAATAATTATAAGCTAATTGCGGCGCTGTATTATCTATCCCAACCTATTGAATTTATGTGTAAGCGCCAATTAGTTGCTAACATTTTGATCTATTCGAATATTTGAATTTGTTCGAAAAATGTACTCTGATTAATGTGCAGCTTAGTCTCTGAAATGTGGCAGCTGCAGCAGTTGCCAGTTTGTCAGCACTGTAAAAGATGTTCTTTTGAAATACAGTTTTGACGTTTATTAAATGGCAGCTGGTCTTGCGTTAATTATGAGCCAATTAAAGGCACCTCAACTTCAGCTCCCCTTAAGGCGTAAACTGAAAAGGATTTTCTACCACAATTTCTTAAAGAGATTTTTGGTGTATGCTTCAGCATAAGTATTTATGTGTATGAGTGTGCGCTAATGATGTGTTAGGTATTGTATTACGTAATACACATTACGCATACGCTGCGATTGTGTGTTTGCCGCACACAAGTCTCACGTTACGCACACTCCTCGCTGTTAACTGAAACTCTAAATAAACATTTGCATATCACGCAGACGGCTGGGATTTTACTTATGCAACTCCCTTACATAGGACCAAAAATTAAATCCAAACAAAAAAAACAGAATAGAAAAATAAACGCTGGAAAGCGGGACAATGCTGAAGTGAAGAAGAAGCAAGCAAAAATTGAAATAGGGCAAAACAAGTTAACGCTGATTGCACAAAGCCATTCGGATTTGTAGACCGCTACACAGTGGATAAAGTTAAGCAAAACACGAAATTAAAAGGGCGTGTGAATGTGTGTTTGTGAGTGTGTGGGTGTGTGTGTGTGTGTGTGGGTGTGTGTGTGTGAGTGTTTGTGTGCTCAGAGGATACATTTACAAAATTAGCGCAGCAAGGCGTTGAGCCAAGCTATTCATTTTAGCCATGTTCGTCAGCCATGTAAACGGCAATAGGGGTGCCTCAAAATGCCTGCAGGCAATTCAACAAATCGGCTCGAGTAGCTGTCAAGGGTGCGTTGAAGAGGGGAGTACTTTTTGCGGGGGTATTCGGGACGGGCACTCAACACTCTTTGGGAAATTGCCGGAAGTTTTTGAGCGATTAAAGCGCCATTATCGATGTGAATTATTTTAACACGCCAGCGCACCTTCCTCAGCCCCAAGTAGCAATCAATTTGTTGCGCGGCTTTAAAAAGTAATTGCCGAGCATTTGTCGCTGAGCAAAACGAACTAAAACCAACAAAATGAATACAGACGAAAAGTGTGACAATGAGAGAGAGAGAGAGAGACAGGGAGCGAGAGGCAACGCAGACAGCTTGCAACTGCTACAAAGTTTTTGCCGCAAAACTTGAAATTCAAATTAAACTTTTGACTAGTTTTTTGCGATGATTTGTTGCTCCCTGGTTGCCACTCACATTTATCATTACTAAGTCTAAGTTTCTTGCTGTGACTTTGTAAATGTTGATTTGCGGTCACAGCTGCAAATTTGGCTAATGAAGTCCAAATATTGTTGACTACAGGTGAGACGAAGCAAGCCAATTGTAAATATTTAATTAGATCAATTTAGTTCAAAGCCTCAAAAATTTATTGACTTCCAGCGACCGCAAAGCCACCAACCCCAAAGCCAAAGCATACACTTGGGAAAATATTAAACGGAATTTACAAAAGTCGTTGCTAAAGTTTCTAAACATGCTTACGGAAAATATGAAATATCTATGAGGGAATCGAGTTGGGCCAGCACCAGGTCTTATAAAAACCAAATGTCTCAGCTATAATCCAAAATGATTTGATCCATGGGGAAGAATAACTTAGAATACTCACCGGTCGTTTGAGAGAACATTGTAGACCAAAAAGTCAACTAACTAAACTAGGTATACACAGTAACAAACTCAGCTGATTTTGTGGCAATGAGGAGGAATCCTCAATGGACGTGAATGCAAAATGTGCCGCCTTAGCAGGAAGCATGAATCCTCCCAATAATAATCATAAGGAATTGAGATATGTATTGGGATTGTTTGATAGAGCTCTAAAAGACGAATTTTATTTTGTTTGCTTCTAAGACACACTTATTTTTGCAAGTGCAACTTGCACTGCCAAAGCTAATCACTACAGCAGCTTCACTTGCCGCTATTGACTTGTTTGAACAATGTGCCTATTGTGGCAAACACATGATGTGTTTGAGCCCCCTGTGGATGTTTGATTAACAAGCCTATCGACTTCGTCACATTCCCGGGCAACTCGAAAGAGACAGCTTACCACAAAGTCAAAGCCAATTAGCATTTCATGCAATCGACAGCAGGGAAGCAGATAATGCACGTCGCCAGGTGTCAGCTTTATTCGGCACTGATTAATGCAGGTGGACGGCATTTTGATCGAGTCGTGGCTTAGCTCAGCCGCAAACTGTTCAATGCTATTGTGAAGCTAATAAAGCTGTCAAAATGGATCTTGCATCTGTGAAAACTCATTAAAGTACTAAAATAAGCTTAAGATTATAGAAAAATTATTTGAATAAGCCTAATTTTATATTTATTATTTATTAAGTATTCAAAAAATGGTTAAAAACGAAAGTTCTTCACTTCTACTACTAAAATGACTTTAATTGAACTGAAATCGTTTCGTTTTGCCAAAATCAGTTTTAACCAATCAATTAGGTCCTGAGCATTCCGAGCAGCTTAAAACAAGTTTTTATTCCTATTTTACATATATGGTATGCATATATATATAGTAAAATAGTCAAAAAAGTAATTTAAGCTAAAAATGCTTCCATTAAACAAAATTGAACTAAAATCGTTTCGTTTTGCAATGCAAACTCAGTGTTGACTTTAACTTATCAATTGGATTTACTGCACTCCGGGGAACACAGTCGCTTAGTCGCTTAGGCCAGCTCCTTAATTGCGGACTGAATGCAAGTAGTTACAAATGCAATTGCAATTGCATGTCAATCAATTGTTTAATTCAGTTGAAAGTTCGACGATAAAGTCGCTGAGTTCGTCTTGTCGGCAATTAAGTAATTGAGAATTGTATGTGACTTGTATATCTCTATATATATATATATACTGAGCAAATCAAAATCAATATCAATATTGTGCTTGCCAAGTGGTCGGCGTAATGCAAATTTCATAATTGAAAACTAAGTGCTGAACAAAAACTTTGGCATAAAGTACTTTTGGCTATGGTCCTGCCTTAGCTGCTCACTCTGACTTTCTCTCTCTCTCTCTCTCTCTCTCTCCCTCTCTCTCTCTCTCTCTCTCTTCTCCGTTTCTCCTTCACTCTTTAACAGCCTTTACTCAAATTATAATGTGGCCCATTGGCGTGAAAAAATGAAAATAAGCTCAACTTTAGCGCTGAGTAAAACTTTGCTAATAACACACATACAGACCCACATACAGACACACAGACGCACACACACACACAAAACTCACGCAAAAACATACAATTGACTTTGAAAGCTTTCGAATGGGGTTTGCGGACTAAAGGGGGGGAATGGGGGCCACTGTTTGGCTAGCCTCTTAAAACCTTTGGCGCAGCTATTCAATTAAACTGAGTGTAGTTTTCAATAAACTGCGCGCCGTTTGAAAAATAGCAAATAAATGCGAGCATTTCGAACACTAGTTAATAAAAATAAGAAAATAGCCAAAGCATTGAGTAAATTTCCTGTGAACAACTAGCAGTTACCCTATAAACTTTAAGTAACCTTTTTAAATTCATAAAGAAAAAGTTTAAGCTTTACAAGCCTTGTGAATTCCTTCAAAAATCTATTAACTGAAATTCAAATTGGTTAATTTTGCTTCTAATTAGACTTACAAAAATAAAAAAAAAAATGTATATTAACCAACAATACTATTTACAGAGGTATGTCAATAAACTAGATACAATATCAAGAATTTACTCAATATTGAATGAGCCTTCGATCGACTCTTTGGCTTGTAAATAGCAGCATCTATTCAATTACACATTTAACTATTGTGCTGCACAGCTTCGTATATCCTGTAAATAGAGTAAACTAAAGTAGCTATGGGTTGATAAGCAAAGGGATAAGTAGTGACGGTATGTGAGGAGGGAGGGCTGGCAAGGGTAACACACAGTTGATACTCCTGAATGCAATTTGTGCTCAAGTTTCAGCTAAGCGGATTGCAAAGCACTAAAGCACCGGTCCACATATTGAATATTTATGTATATATATATATATATATATATATATAAAATATATATATATGTATTTATATATGTTTGTCTGCTGGGGGCTTATGCGAGTAGCTAAACAGGCTGCACAATAGACTAAGGCCTGGTAACAGTGGACATTTGGCACTGTGGATATTCCTCGACTGCAAGTTTTGGTTATTTTATATTTTAATTTTAATATATATTTCTCATGAAGAATTGATCTCTATGCTATATTCAAGGTGCCGAAAAAATTTGAAAAAATTAAAAAATAAAATGTACAGGAAAATTTAATTGAAGTGAATGTTAAGATACTTTTAATTATTTATTGATTTCAAAACTATTTAAAATTAAAGTGCAACTTTCACACATATAATTGCGTTTATTAAATTTGAGTTGTCGAAGTGAGCATTCTTTTTTTTCGAGTGTACTTGCCGCTTAGAGCTTAGATCAATTATTTATATTCAAAGCTTAATTTAATGGATACCCGGACAATCCACTGTTTGGGTTTAACTTACTTTTGCAGCTTTATCTGCTGTTACTGCAAATGTATTTTATTTTTTTTTATTGGCAACTGCTGCTGCTGCTGCTGCTGCTGCTGCTGCTGCTGCTGCTGCTGCTGCTGCTGCTGCTGTTTGCCTCGCTTCCTTTGTTTCGTGCGTTGTTGTTTTTTGTTCGTTTTTTTGCTCTTGTTGCTGTTGTTGTGTGTTCTGCCATTTATCCAATTGTGTCTTTTGTATCTGCCTTACATGTGTTTTATACGTTATCTACTTTGCTTCGGGGATAAGCTGGCATCTTGCCTGCTCCCCATTACGACGTGCGTGGCTCGCTGTCATTTTAGCTGCCCCACGCGTACACTGCTCCAGGAAAGTTCAATGTTGCCAAAGTCGATGTCAGGCAACATCGAGTGAGCGATAAGCAACAGTAGCAACAGCAACAAGCAGATACAAAAAATAAAAAAAATGAAAAAACTTTGGCAACAAACTTTGGATTAAAACTGAAACTAATTGTTTGGCAAAGTTAGTGTCGGGGCACGTGACTAAACTATAGCTGCTGGCGATATCAATTACCCCACGTCCAATGAGCCGACAAAAAGTTGTTACAAACGCTAACTAAAATTATTCAACGTCAAATTGGAAGCAGCTGCAACTGCTGCTTCTGCTCCTGGCCCTGCCCCGGTCTCTGACTGCTGCTGCTGCTGCTGTGGCAATCCAACAATTGCTCGTCACACATCATCAATAAAAGATTTGTGAATAAAAACGAAAAACCGCAAATTGTGGCCAATTGCTTAACGACGAGGGATTTGAGGGACTGTTGCCTAAATCAATCACTTCCTGTGGCTGCAGCTTTACTTTCTCTACACACAGACAAAAATGAAATAGAGTTAAAACCCGTCCTGTAAACTAGATATAATATTGGGCTACTAAATATAAAAGGGTTTGTAAAATAAATATATATATACATATATATATATATATATATATATACATTTTTTTATTTTTCTTTCCAAATTGTACTCCCCTTTTTTGGAGTGTTTGCTGCAGCCTGTTGCCCCTGTTCTGTTTTCATGGATCAGTGACAGTGCTATTTTATTTATTGCACAGCACACACACACACACACACACGCACACACACGCATAAGCTACCCAATAGTTTATGGACTTTCGATTATTTTAGTGACGATGTTTTGCATTTGTTGCACTGCTCCTAAAAATGCGATTTATGAATCGCTGCAAGGCGGAAGCGGAAGTACTTCGCTGCCAACATGCCCAACACCGGCTGTGCCAAAGTTGCCAGAGCTGTAATGAGGCAGTTGCAATATTTTAATGCGCTCCTCATGAAAACTAATGGCAATTTTATAGACTCCAGGGAGTAACGCATAAAACTTGCACAACTTTGACTATGTCGACATTTTTTTTTATGTTGTTGTAAGCTCTGTTTTGATTGATTCGCGTAGATTGATGGGTTGGCTGATTGATTGACAGTGATTTACGGCCCAAAAACAATGGCATGCATATTGTGTATATGCTGTTTGACATTTTCAAATTGTTTAATATATTTAAGACTTTTCAATAAGTGCTTTAAACTTTAAACTTTAAAAATGCAGTTTTACGAGAGTATCTTGACGATTGATGGAAATCTATATGTAAATGACTTACAGGTCAAAGGCAAACTTATATTAAAAGCGAACTTAAATTAAATAAGCCACATAGTTCGTCATAGTCTTTAACATATTTGTAACAATTTAATTCTAATTTCGGAATGGGAAAAGTGTTTTAAATCATTGTACAAATCATTCTGCCCACCTTTTGCTGTCGTCTCATTTGGTTGCCTTTGCCAATGATTTAACGTGCATTTAATACTAGTTAGTAGTATCTTCAACCACCATCAAGATACCCCATTCCACCTTGTTCTACCCGCCTTTCTCTCCCCATCCCTCCCTTATCCTTTACCGTTTCACTACATTATGCACTTTCAACACTCGGCAGCTCATTCATTTTATTTATTCTGCACTTCAAAGCCGTATGTTTTCTGCACTCCATGCTCACCTGTCCAAATAGCGGACCAACCTGAGGTCCTCTTAGATGGCCTGTGGAGAGCTGCATAGGGGGGGCAGAGAATTTGCATAAAACAGAAGCGTGCAAAAACTTGGCACTATATCATTTTCAGTTGTTGTCACTCGCTTTTAGCGTAGTTATTATGACTATGAGACACATATTGCTAACTATTTATACCTCGTTATAGTAGACAGATGGGTATACACTTTTGAAAAAAATCACTCGAATTGAAGATTTTTGTTTAGCTTTCTTATTGGAAAAGAATTTCAAGTATTTGTTGAACCATTACTTTAAAAAAAGGAAAGTGTATTGAAGTGTCGGTATGACAGGCAGCAAATTGCTTTTATTTGAGTGTTGTTCTCGCTCCTTTTATTTACACTTTCTTATGTGTTTGCGCGTGTGTGTTTTTATATTGACATGAGTTCTTCATTACCGCTTGTCATTTGGGGGCACGGCATGATAGCAACGACAGCAAAGACTGAGCAGCAACGAAAAAAAAATGTATAAAAAATGCATTTGCCGGCTTAAAGTTAAATTTGAAATGCAGATCGTTTGTTGTTAATGGGGTCGACAGCAGACGTTGCGATGCATTTAAGCGGAAATTTAATTTGATTTTGGCAATAGAGTTTGGGGCCAGCTGCTGCTCCTCTTTACTGGCTTTCTGGCTGTGGCCAACTATTTTTCAATTTGGCACAAAGTCGCTTCTGCCCCGTCGGCCTGGCTAAGCTGCATTGCATTCAGTTTCTAGTTCATTTCCGGCTAAAAATGAGCTGCTGTCCGGCCTCGCCTTTGGCCACGCTAGCATGTACTCGCTCCATGTCGTGGCCAACTGAGTGTGCGTGTGGTTGAATGTTTGCATATTTTCGGCAAACTCATCTGTGCCTAATTTTCCAATTAGTATCAATAAAGGCTGAACGTAAAAAGTAATTGAGAAATTATTATGCTCCGCTTGATTGGGGTTTAAAAAGCGTTGCTCGATAATTGTTAGTTGTCCTTAAATTACCGTTTAGCAATTCCATTTTGGTCAATTTCTCTTTTAGCAGCTGTCTCAGCACTGCCAGACATTGCATAAATTGCTCGGCATTGACCAATAAAATGCATTTTCCCATGGCAATCATTTTCCCCCTCTTTGCGTCTCTCTTGAACGTTTAGCAATTTGTTGAAATCTTTTAGATGGGGTTGAGATTGCTGCTGTGCGACCAAGCAGCAGTTGCTCCACTTATATTGGGAATCTGAAATCAGCGACACTTTTTATCGCATCGCATTTGCAATGCGAGTTGACAGATGTAACAATCTGGGGAGTTGCGAATAACTTTGATTTTTATTTAGCAGCTAGACTCAAAGTGAAACAAATTGAATGGGGAGTGAATTTCGATGAGCTTAGAGATATACTTAAGGGAATTAAAAGATATGATTATATATATATACATACTCTGGAATATAGGGGTGAACCATTGCGATAATGAGAATTATTATTATTAAGTTGGATTGAAGTGCAAACTACTGTATGTGTGCTTTGGAGCTAAAAAGTGTACTTTTTATATTTTGCAGGTAATTTAAAGAAGTTAAGTTCAACATGCAAACACATATGTATATCTATTTACCGATGTAAGAGAAGCTTAGTCTAAATTTGGGTTACTTTTGCGAATCAGTTGACTATTCAACACACACTTAAAATCGTGCGATTAAAGCGGCTTTTAGCCAGTTGATGGCAAATGCTGTTGGCCATTAGCATTTGCCTTCTGCAAGCTGTTGTTGCAATGAGCTACGTGACATGAAAACAGGCAGCGGCAATTCCGAAACTGCCCTCGTCTCTGCATAAAATCAAATCAGAATCGTAAACAGTAGTTGCCCTCTCTCTCTCTATCTCTCTCTCTGTCTGTTTCTCTGAGTCTCTTTATCTCTTCCCCTTTCTTTGTTGCGTGGTTTGCTTCGGTTAGCTTTTTGTTATGCAAGCACAAAAATGCAGTATGAATTTTTGCTGCCGTTTGCCTTTGACATGTGCATGAAATGAATGCACAATGAGACAACATACACACACATAGACGAAAACACACATATAGAGATGCACACACATTGCCCTCAGGCACCACCTGTTGCCACCTGAGTTTTGAGAGTTGCCGCAAAAAATGTCCGCCCACTAATTGGCCGAGCACGGCAATTAAACAACTTTCCAACGGCTGCTGCAAAACAAAAAAAGTGAGAAACACCAACACACCAAACTTGTCGCTGCTTCAAAACTCAATAAAAAACTCCGCTTAAAACTTAGACGCAGCAAACAAAAGATAATGCAGCGGTAGATTCGCTTTCCGTAAGTTAACATTCCCCTTTCTCTCTCTCTCTCTCTCTCGCTCTTCACTTTCTCATTATTTAAGTTTGCTGTTTTTTTTTTCTCACTCAACTTTTCATCGAACTTTGACTTACAGCTAAAGTTTGAATCTGTTTCCGGCTGGAATTACTCTTGCTCAAAAGGTATTACAAATTTTGCATATAATTCGCATCAAATCTGCACGAATTAAAAATATTTATTTTTAAGTTGCATTTCAAGAAATTAATTCATAAATAATAAAAAAAATTCTAAACTTTATATTTATTATGCACCTTGCACATTTTTTTCTAACATTTTTGAAAACAATTTTCATTAAATATACAGCTTAGCCAGAGCATAAAGACTTCGACGCTTTCTTGACATTTTCTGCTGTTGTCCATGGGTGTGTTTTTTGGTCATGTTTTTACAACAACAACAACAAAAACATCAACAAGCTGCATAACAATCGCATTTGCCAACTTCATTTATTGTTTTGTTAAGCTGCTAACTTTAGTTTATTGCAGCCCATCAGCACCACCTGCAACAGCTACAACAACAATAAAAACAACAACGAACACAAGTGAAAAAGTATTAAAAAGTTGTGCTTTTACCCACATCAACCCACCATCCCTGTTAACCCTTCGCCATTACCTGTATATATGTATGTATAATTTGTCATATTTTTAATGACTTTCCAAGTGCGCATCGTGTACACAGTAATTGTAAAGCAAAGCAAACTACAATAGCAAAAAGGACAACAACAATGGTGTTATCATTTTTGTTCTGGATAATCTGTTGTTTGCTATTCGAATGTCTCTTTCTGCGTTGCATGCGGCGTATGCGTCATTTGTCGTTACCTGCCCCAGCACGAACGCAAATTACACTATTTGTTGTTCTTGTTGATTTTGTTTCTTGTGCGCGCGTGTGTGTGTGTGTGTGTGTGTGTGTGTGTTTGTAATTTATTTCAGAGCTGACCGCATTGCCCGGCCATTTATAATGCAAATGGTTGGTCGGTGTTGGTCAGCAATTTTCGCCCATAAACTCAAACAAACAAACCAAGCGTCACACAAATCATTTTAATTATTTACTATATAGTTCCCCACGTCCGTCACTTCCAACAATAATAGCAATTTGAGTCAATCAATTTAAAATAATAGGCAAATTATAGCTTATTTGCTTTTAGTTATTGCCTTAAGAATGTTATTAAATTTGCTATCCGATTATTTTAACAGCTAGCGCGTTATAATTTGTTATTAAGTTATTTTAGTATTCGCGTCAGGGAGAACATTTATTAAATAAAAATTGTTGGCTTTGAAGAATTTTCTCAAAACGTTCATTTCCTACCGTAAAACAGTGCTTAGCGTTTGATAATTGTACACTTTAAATCACAAATTATTAATATTATAAATTTATCAACTTGAAAGCTATGAACAATTTCGCTCAGCCAATATTAACATTACTCCAAAATTAGAATTATGTATTTAAAGCGACCAAAAATTAATATTTAATTCAAGCCAAAAATGGTTTCACTTAGCAGTCATTAAATATTTATATCATTTGATGCATAAGTCTGACAACATTTATGTGGCAAGCTTTTTGTGATAACAATGCCGTTTAACTTCAAGGCATCAACGTGCTCAATTTCACGGAATCTGCGTAGGTTAACCAAGCGAAACCAAGCATTTTCTGCGTTTTGTGGAAAAGACATTTGAAAAATTTTTAAGATTATTTTGTTCAAAGACAAAAACCAAAGAGTCAAAGTCTGTCGCAGTTCAGAGGGTACAGCTTACGAATGTCTGCCACTAAATGGAAATGGAGTTGCAACTGGTAGTTAAAGATGCTGACACAGACGGACAGCTATGCGGCCACAGAAGTATTTGGTGCTGGCGCCACAAAGTATGCCACACTTTCGGGGCGAGAATAGGCGGCCATTTTGTTTCAGCGCCAACGCATATTTCCGGTACGCCGCAGCGCTTATGAATGTGTGCGTGAGTGTGTGTGTGTGCGTGTGTGTGTGTGGCTGTGTGAGCGTGTGTCTTCTTTATGCCCCCTTATTTTTTGGCAGTGCTGAGAATTGCTTTTGAGCGCTACGCATACAAATTTCGTCTTGCGCTTTCAGCTAGCAACTTTATAGCCATATTCAATTAAAATTTCCTCAGCAACTCATTATGAAGTTCAAGCAGGCATAAAGTTCTGCACATATCCGATAACGAAACACGCATAAGGACACACTCAAACACCAACACAGACGCACATCAACACACACAAATATAACGAATATGTAATAATCTTTGAAATTGCGCTCAATTGGTTTTGAAGTTGAGCCTGGGGCGCATTTAGCATCTGTGGCAAGACTCTTATGTTGGTAGCAACCCGATTGCTACTCGAAGCACCTTTAGCACTCACATCTTTATTGATAATATTGTCGCTTGGCAATTTGCAAAGCCATACCCAATCCACAAATACACCAACACATACACACACACACACACACATACTGCTTTGCCACTTGTAGTCTGTCTGTTTTCCACACCCCATCGAGCAACCCTTGCATGTCTTCCGAACTTTGGCATACAGGCAATTTTGTAAAGTTCAATAGCTATCCGTTTTTATGCACACTTCCAGAGGGTATTATCGTTTTGTTTTGAAATTTGCCATCAGATCTATATACTGTTCATAAACGGTCTATATATTCTTGATAAATTTGATATATCAGCCAAGATATGAAATCCAAATTGATTTGTTACCAATGTTATCATAGTCTTAACATGTTGTGCAACTGACAACTACATATATAAGAAAGAAACATCCGTAAGTTTGTTTTTACCTGAAGGGTATAGATTCTTTGACCTGACAAAGAAAGAAGGAATTTCATGTTAGTGGATTTTTTTATATTTGGTAATAGGGTAAAATCCCAATAATTTTATCGTTGAACTTATCGAAATAGTTTATAGAACATGACGGCAAACTTGCGTGTCGACAGTCCCACACATACACTCACACACAGACACACACTCTCAATCTTAGCACCACTCAGACACGCTTGCGACTGTAGTTTTGATAACTATATTAGTTTATATGTGCAGCTTAGTGGCGCCTCCCTTTATCGACGTGCTCGCACATTGAATGGGCGCCCAAAAAAAAAAATGTTTTTCAAGTCCTTCAATAATTACTAAACGTTTTTATTGCCTTGGCGAGCTGATAACGAACAATTTATGCTAATGGTTTTTGTTTTTGTTCGTTTTTCGTTTTCTTTCCCTTTCTTTGTATGATGTTATTGTTGTATATATTTTTGATCATATTTTATTTATGATGGCTGTAAGTAAGCATGATAATAATTTTATAGTGTTAAATGGCGCACAATATCAAAAAGGCAGCCCCAAAAACTCAAACCCAAAACCTAAGCCAAAAAACTGAAAACCCTTCCAAAGCTGTTACAGTACATTAACTCTGCCAGTGACACATTTCGCCTGTCGAGCATATTTTCTTATCTAAGCCAAACACACACACATGCCACATGCTCACACACACACACACACACTTGTGTTCATCGGCGTTCCTGTAGCATATTTCATTACACAAAACGCATAAATCATCACAAAAAATGCTAATTAATCAGAGGACGCTCCCTTTGGAATTAAAGATGCAAAAAAAAATGTACACACACACACACACTTATACACACTCAATTTAAAACTCATTTGAAGTAGCAATTTTGTCGCCAGTATTTTTGGTAATTTAATTTAATTTTCGTAGCGCCTGCCAGCAAAAAGGCGAAAGCTAATCGCCAGAAATCGTTGCATGTGAAATTATTAATGCAAATGCTGGAGAGCTGCGAATGGGCAGACACTTGTGATACTGCACGTTGCACAGTGGCTCAACCAGATAGCTTTTGAAATACTTTGAAGCTAAAGAAGGTTTTGGAATGAAACAGTTGAAGAATTAAATGAAATGCAAGTTACAAACCTCTAGACAAGAGCTCTACTTGAGCTCCACTACTACAAGTACTCTGCACTGCACAGCTGTTAAGATCAAGTAAACTAGGTTTAGCTACGGAAAACGAGTACTAATATCATAATTTGAAGTATATAGCCCTTAAATCCTCTAAGATTGGCTTATTCATAGAGACGGACATAAGTCGACTCGACTGCTGGCGCTGATCAACAATATATGTATATACCTTATGGGATCGGAGATGATACCTTTTGCCTGTTGCACCCTTTTGCTCCACTTCATTAAACTCTACATTCCCCTTTTGAATGGGTTCAAGGATATAAAAACACGAATTTAATAAGTTTTTATTATAATGTAAATAACCCTCAAAGTGCTGCAAATTTATTCTTAATACTCGGACTCATTTTATCAGCAATGTACTCGGAATACGAGTTGTAAGAATAAAATATTGCTTTGTAGTTGTAATCGAAATCTGTGGTCAAATAACCATAACTTATGGTTCTTATTTTCACTGTACACACTAATTTAAATTGGCAATTGGATTTCTCGAGCAGGAACTGGGGCCACTCAACGGCCATAACATTGGTTTATTTAATGGGCATCCACGCTTGGCCATGGCTGCATTTTGGTTGCGCGCAGCTCATTAAGAAACCATCAGGCCCCCAAAATGGGTGGCTATTAACTGTAAACTAGGCATCTTTGCTCGCACCTCGGTTCGTATAAGGGCTTCTGTTTATTACAGTTGGTACAGTTGTGTGTCCAACGACCAGGGACCGGGGCCGACAAATGGGGCAGAGGAGGATGGTTGGGTCTGTGGAAATAAAATCGGTGCATGCAGAAACGGCGAAATGGCTGTGGCAAATGGAAATGGAAATGCTCGTGTGCGCTTGTGTTTTATGCAAATTCAATTGTTTCCTGTTGCATTGCAAATGTGCACCCGTTGTTGCCAGCAAACCAACGCCATCAGCCGTCAACTGGCAGCAACAGTCAAATGTCAAATTCATGCCGGCTGCAGTCGGATATGGATATCGGCAAATATGTTTGCCAAGTGCTTGAGACAAAGAATACCCAACAACATCACAACAATGACAACCAATACAGATGCCAAACTTTTGAGGATTTTCAATCAAGCCCGAACACAAAGAGAAAATGACAATGTCAATTCTCATTTACATCCTCAAGTTGCTGGAATCCTTGAGTCGTTAAGATGCATGCCGACACTGTGTCATACTTTGTTGCTGCAGATTAGTATTATTAAGTATTACTTTTAATGAATGGCACTTGCTATGAATTGTTTTTCAAAAGCTTATAACAAAAAGCATACTTGAGAGCACTTAAGAGCTAGTCTAAAATATTTAAGTTTATGGACTTAATAAAATAGAAACTTGTAATAATAAGATAAATGCTCCAAGGAAATTCCTCTCACTCTCTCTCTCTTTCTCTCTCTCTCTCTCTCTTTCTCTCTCTCTCTCTCTCTCTCTCTCTTACTGAATTGTACATTTATTGAAGCTACAGCCCGAGTTTAATCCAGAGTATTATCAATCTACTGCTGAAGTGCAACTTTCTGCTTATAGCCATGTAGCTTAAGGGCCTACAGCTGCTAAACAAAGTGTCGCCGTATTAAAGCCGCACTAATTGTTCAGTCATTACAGTCTGCAGCTCGTATAACCGCAAAATCTGTGGCATACAACAACGACAAGCAGCACAACAACAAAAACATGAACCACACCACACCACACACAAAAAGCCAAGCAAACAAATTAAGCGTCAATGACATGCAAGTTTAGACGCGCCCCCAAAAACCGCAAACACACAACACACACACACACACACAAACATGACTCTCTTTTCCTATCTCGTTCTCACTCTCTCTCTCTCTCTCTCATGCGCCTCAGTGGCGTGTGTTTGACAATTTGCATAGATATGTGCGCACGAAATAATAATACCTGCCAATAAAAATAATTGACAACTGACAGTAAAAATAAACAAACGAACGCACACACACACACACACACGCACACACACGTACTAATACACACTAGAATACTGCGCATAAGCAAACAAATATTAAATAAAATATGTGCTTGCTGCCAACGATTCGCTTAATACCCGTGTAAACTTTAAGCTGCCGAAAGGCAGCTGTCAAATGATTAGGGAATTGAAGGAGAAACGCTCGCCGCACACGGCGTATGCTTAATAAAGTTTACACCTAACCTTGATTCGCTGTACGTGTGTGTGTGTGTGTGTTTTTTTGGGAATGCGCGCGTGTGTGCGAGTGTGTGAGTGGCTTGTGGCACGTGATACTCATTGTAAAACATGCCACAACTCTGCTAGAATCAGATTCACTTTATCCTGCCAATGACTTTAAATCGACATCTGATTAATGAACCTTATTTATTTCATTTTTTTTAATTATTTCTCTTTAAACGAAATGGTAAAAAGTGTACAAATTACTAATTGCAAAATCAATACAAGAAACATAAGTTTTCAATTATAACTTACTTAAGGCAAACATAAAAAGTTTGTTTTATTTTGCAGCCGGGTCAAGTCTGTTAGCCCATAACCAACAAGTTGCAAGTTATACAAAGGGTATAAGACAAAGAAAGTCAGTTTTCAACTTCTCATTTTTATACATAAGGAACTCTCAAATTATCCATTCACTAAATCCCACAGAGAAAAGCTAAATAGAGCAAATAACAAATGTTATATATCAATTGCTCATTTAGCAAACACTTGTGTTACCACCCAATCACTTAGTGAAGCTTAATTGTAGTGTCTTTCTGTCCCTCTCTCTCTCTCTCTCTCTCTCTCTCTCTCTCTCTTTGTCTTTGTTTATGCATATTAAACCCGTCATAAAATCAAGTATTTCAATTAAATACCATGTTGTCGTTATTCTGACATCTGATACGCCCTCCACATAAGGCACAGTGCTTACCTTTCATTAGACATGGCCAGCCTCATACCTCATTAACGGCAACTAAGCCAACAAGGCCAACAAGTACACCCACAAGTACAACTACACATGCAGCTATATTTATATCTACTTCTACATATACATGTTATATCTGAAACTACGACTGCTTGCAGCATTGCTTTCACTCGCATAGCCGCCGCACCACCGCAGCGCACTTCATTTGCTCAGCAAAACCACAACACACACACACACACACGCGTACATACACTCATGCACACCTACTTACGCCCATTTGGTCATATTCACCCCCAACGCATTATCCACTCACCTTCTTCTGCTGCCCGTTGGCTTGCTTACTGCAGCATTAAAGTTAACAAATAGGGCTTAAAAACTTGCTGCGTGTTTGACTAGTCATGCCCCCCACTGCCGCACACTCACTTCATGTGTGTGCGTGTGTATTATGCTGTTGCTACTTCTCTGTTGGTTTAATTAGTTTATGCTCAATATAATTAAAGTATATATCCTTCAGCTACTACTTAATAGGTTTCAATTGCTGCAAAATAGCTTACTTTATTTAATTAACTCGGCAAAGTTTCAGTTACGGTTTCAATTTATATATATGTATGTATACATTATTTTTTATGTTTTTACTTTTATTTATCGCTATTATTATTTAATTATGGATTAGATTTATTTCAATTAATTTACCAAAGTTTTCATTGCAGTTTGAACTGAGTTTTTGTACATTTTTATATTCCATAAGTAAATTTAGGATTTTCTTGCTTTTTATTTATTTTTTTATTAATTGTTATTTAAAAATATTGAATCCTTCATTTGAGTACACGTTATACATTATATTATATTATTATATTGATTTTATGTCAGTGCTGCCAAAGCGGCCGACCGCATTTAATGCCACTTGAGTAATTAATTGGCTGCTTTTCCTTCTTACCAAAAATGTCACAGTGTCAGCTTTCTAATTGACATGCCATTATTGTAATTAAAATAACTCATACGCTACGTTGTTCAGCCAGACTCAAATAACCCGCCACCCACCCCCCCTCCCACACACACACACTACACACACGCACACACCCTTCTTCCTTGCAGCCTGTGATCAATTTCAGCTGTTGGCTTCGTCTCATTGTTAGGCCCCAGTTTTGTCTGCATATGAGCATTTCTCTGGGCCATAAATCAAGCCGCCTGCCTCGTGTGTCCCTGTCACACGAAGCTTCGCATTTATTTATAAACCCGCTAGAAAAAACACCAACCATGAGCAACAGTAGTTGAGTATAATTGACCAACAGTCACCCTTTTATCGGACTAAAATCTGCATTTGTTTTATTGTTAGTTGATATTTTTTAATTGCCTAAACAGGCGGGAGTAATTACAACTCTTAACTTTAAAAGATTAACTGGCAAATGTACCACTTACAGTTTATTCTGTACAAATCTTACATCTTAAGCATTCTGTAGCAATTGGTTATATGTAAATACTTTGATTGAATTTGATAGACTGTCATTTTCACATTTCCTCAAAGTGTTTTTTGCTTAAGGCAACAAATTTAATTGTTCATTATTAAACTATAAAAATCAATAAGTAATAAAGAAAAAACTTGAGATACTCGTACAACTCTTGCCTGGCACTTGATTGTGCGCAGTCCAAGCATACCCTATATTGCTCACTATTCATTTACTAGATATTCGAAAATGACAACATTGTCGGACTGCTGGCGCTGTCATTTGTTCGAGTCTCGTTTTGATTTTTGCGGCAAAATAATTGTCGTTTAGGTAATAAAATTTGATTTATGTGCACAGCATTTCACACACACTTTCACTTTCGCATTTCTTTGTGATTTTAATGATGTACAGCGTAACACGCCTTCAAATCTAACCAAAAAATAAATCAGATTTTCATAGCTAACAAAATATGAAAATAAATATGAAGCGTTTTGGCCTGCATCAAACACAAAAATGCTCGCAAAAGGCTCCCAAAAGAACAATAACAAACATAACGATAAGAACAATAATAGAGTGTCAGATGGATGTTTAATTCTCGTTAAATGCCACCTGTCTGGAGTTTTACTTTAATTATGCCCACGGAGGTGTTTAATTGCCTTAAAATATGAACTCACGCCGGACGTACAATTATAATGATTTATGCCCACAATCCTCGGCGTAGACGTACTATAAGAAATTTGATAGCCGCCTCAAAGTGTGCTTGGCAAGTGTAATTGTAAACTAATCAAATAAAGGCAATCGATTGATTTTTAATTAAAATCTGCGAAGGACAGCTGATATCCATCTCCTATACTCTTGCTCCAACTTTCAACTAATTCGTTTAGTTCAACTATCTTTTCTGACATACAGTATGAACCTGTGCAATGACTACGATTTTTTATAGTATAGAGGAGCACAGCTTTACTCTCATATATATATATATATAGCTGTGTATTTGTAATAGATCTAGGGTATTCAATTAGTTGTCCAATGTTGAGTTGCACTTGGCAAGAGTGCCAGTTGGAAAGTGTTGGCCACTGGCTATGCAAAAGTTGTGTTTGCTGTGTGTTTTTCAAATACTTGTATGCTTTGTGGTTCGAGTGGTTCATTTGCGTTACGTTAGGGTCAACACTTGTTCTGTAAATTTTCTCTTCAGATGCCACCCAAATTCATTTAGCAGACCACAACTAAATTGAATTAAGTTTCATCAAGTTGCACAGCTCTAATCGGGTTTAATTGCCACAAATATTGAGTTACAAAAACAGAACAACAATTTCAATTAAATAATATTTTACTGCGGTATTTAATGCCTGACAATTTGTTGGCCCTGGGCAAAAATCAAAGCAAAACGACTTTTGGCCTCAATTTGTGATGGGAGAGTCAACAACAAATTGGTTAAGCACTGCGTCACTGCAATTCTGGCCAATTGATAGCCGAAAGAGAATAAAAAAAAAAATCACACTTTAAACTGGCCAGCTGCACTAACAAAAACAAAAGTGTTTGACAGATTTGCCAAGTGAACCACTCAACCACCCACATTGACAACATTTGCTGTGGCGCACAATTTTTCACTTAGTTTGTACTGAAATTGCATTTTGGTTTTAGCCTTGTCGTCTTTGGAGCTCGATCTTTTTTTCTGCCGTTTTTTTTTTTATGTTTTGCTTTGCATTGCTTTGTTTTCATTACGGTTCAGTTTTGTCCGGCTTCGCGCTGGCCAATCACGCATTTGGCCACACTGCGAACAGCACAAGCACACAAAGACAAAAGATAACGATTGATGGGCAGGGCAGCAGAAAGCAGCGGAGAGGAGCGGAGAGAAGGCAGCAAAGAGATTTGAGAACGCAACACAAAAAGCATAACAAAACGAGCTGCTAAAGGCTGCGAGCGACAAAAAAAAAAACACACAAAACTTGTACAAAAAGCCAGCGGAAACTTAAAATATTTAAGCGACAAATGATTGACCACATTATATCCAGTAGTACTATGCAAAAAGTAGGATAAAATATACGAAAGACTTCAAGAGGAGTGCATACTGCGTATTCCAATAAATAATTAACTAATTAATTAATTATTTCCATGCAAGAATTTGCCAAAGGTTTGTCTTATGTTTTTAGTAAATTATATATAATTTATACTATTTCTAATATCAATTCAACACTTTGGAAATTTTTCTAAAGAAATATAAAATGTTCAACTCATGCAGAATATACCCCATTTCGTTGAATGTGTCTTGCAGGGCATACAAATGAGAGAAAAACAAAATCGAATGCAATTTATTTTCTAGTTACTGTTAAGCTGATTGCAACTGCAATGGCGCAAGCGATGGCGGTGCCACTGCCAATGCTGCTGGTCCTCGTCCAGGCCCATGGCAATGGCTAAAAGCTTTGCGCTTTAAGTTCCAATGAAACAACTACCCCAAAATCCTCCGGTCACCGCTTTGCTCGACAAGCTATAAAAAAAATAAATAGAGGCTTTGGCCAAGTCGCGAGTTACGCAGTTAAAGGCAGAAAAGGTCGTTTAAAAGCAAGTCAACATTCCGCTTCGGTGTTTGTGTATACTTGTTGTGCCCGAGGGGTTGGTGGGAGGTGTGTGCGATGCTAAGCGAAAACTTCCAATTACAAAAGGTGCGCCAAAATTGCAAAATCAAAGTTTAGAGCGGCAATTTTGAGTGCTGTACGAATTGCATGATTGAATGCCTGATTGACTGCACTCTCGACTGTTAGAGCGAGAGAAAGAGATATCAAGTGAAAAAGGGACAGTTAGATTGGACAGTTGACAACTGGCAAATCGTCAGAAATGTTGCCCCAGACCCAAAACGGAACGACAAAACGGTCGGTTAATTTGAGGCAATCACAAACCAAATTGAACCTACGGACAACAGTTCAAGTTGGTTTTGAATTGTTGCTGCTTGTGGCTGTTACTGTTTTTCTAACCATTGCCTGGCAGGCAGAGTTTTATAGTTTTCGGACAGCATTTTGCAAGGATCAATCAATGCTGCCTTAAAACTCATCAACAGGCGTTGAAGCGGCACAAATTAGATTTTGAACGTTGAATACGCTTGTCCAAATTGAAAGTCGGCTATAAATGCTTTTACATGTTGGCAAACATAGTTTTGCTGCAACTTTCCCATCAAACAAGCTAAATACTTGTGGAATTTCTTGAGTAGTCATAGCTATATCATTTAAATTTAATTGTTCAGCCTAAACATGCAATAAAAGCAGTCTTAAGCACGACGAGCATTTTACATCTGTATATAAGGCTTTATACAACATTTGTTTAGCTAGAAATTGTTTAGAAATGTATTTTCAGCAAATTAACCTGGTGGTGCAACTTTAATTGGTTCGAAGCTACTGGGTAAGTTCAATGTTGAATTTGATTTCATTTTTCAATTTACCATCAAGTAGTTTTTGAAAGCCACGAAAAGTTAATAACAGATCTGCAATTGCGATTCCCACCCAAATTGCTTGCTAATTTTGAAACCAATCAACGGGGCACAATTGCGACACCAAAACACACACAATTGAAGACCAACTGTCCAACTGTCCCAATTTCCCGCCCGCCTGCTATTTGGTCAACCACCAAAAACTGGCCATTAGCACGTGCTGTCCTCGTCAATGCCTGCGCCATTTTATTCCAAGCGGAAAGAGGATGTTTTCGGGGATGAGTGGGAGAAGTCCTGGGAATTGCTAGTAACGTGCATGTAATTGTGTCACCAGGGATGGGCGGCCTAAGCCGCAAAGTTAAGCCGGAGCTGGCCCGTGGCCACTTTTGCTGCCGCCACTTAAAAATCCACTTAATCCCGCCGTCTTAAAAAAAGTGACGCACAGCAATAGCAAGAAAGAAGAAACTCGGCGAACGTCCTTCGTTCAGCTAGTCTCCCTCCACGACTCCCCCGCTCAACTAAGTCTCCGTGATGTATTCAAACTGCAAGTCGATTGTTATTTTTACGCCCCAAGCGGAAATAGACATCCCCTGAGTAACTCCTGCAAAAACAACCCAAGACAACTTTGTCGAAAGCGAAGGGAAGTCAAACTCCTAGTTGAAGTCTCAAGGAACAAGTGCAAAAATAAAAGAGAAAGAAAAATGCAGAAAAATTAAAGTTACTTTCGCCTTGTAGAAATTTTAATACCGTGGAAATCATAAATGGATGCAATAGTTTACACTGATTACAGATACCTCAAATTTTAGTTAACCGATTTAGTTTGGGAAATTTATAGTGCGATTTTCACTGGCGATTTGCAACGAATAAAAATCTTTTTCTTTCACATGACAAACATCAAAAATATAATAGAAAAGAGATGAATTTAACATTTGTTTAACTTAATTTTATATGTACTTAATGATTTCGTATATAAATATGTATACCCATTATACCCGTTGGCAATGGCTTCACACAACGAGTAGTACAATAGTGCACAGTAAAAGTTTTGTCGCCTATAAGTACCTAGGACCTCCAAGTAGAGGTCATCAGGTACAAATGGTTGGTGGCAAATGGGAAGTGAGGATCTGGGTTGGCCGACATTATTGAAACTGCCGGTGCCGTAATTTAAAAGTTGTGCAAAGAACTTCGCCGCCCCAACCCAACCCACATTCCTCCCCACTTGTAGCGCATTGAGGTCGAATTGATTCTTTATAATAAGTATGGATTGTAGTCGACTTTAAATCACTTTTATTATAATGCCCAACAGACCTGCTACCCAACTTTCTCTGCTTTTGCTTCTTCTTCTTCTCATCCCTCCTGTTTCCATTCCTTAGCTTGTTGGCAGTGATGCATGCAATTGATTGGACTCTTCAAGTACAACAACGCAAAATTCCCTTCAATAATTTTCGACTTTGACTACAAAGTTTTACACAAAACTTTTCGCCGTTCCTTAGCTTTCATACTTCATAAAAGAGCAACGGGCCATGCTCATGTTTTCCTCCCGCCACTTAAACTGTACCCCGGTCCAACCACAGCCCCAACCCCTCCAATTAAAGCCAAACAAGATTTGTGAGCTGAGCCCAAAAAGAAATCCGCTTTTATTACCCCAAAGAGCAGCGCATTAAATATTCTTGCGTCATTTCACAATAACAGTTCTTGGTGAGGTGGGGTGATTGAGGGGGCAGTTGGTTGATAAAGGGGGGGATGTTAAGTTTGGGATTTTGTTTTACAATTTGGTCACGCTTTGCTTTTCGTTTCTTTTGCGATTCTGTGCACCTTTTAATTAATTTTACTATGCCTGAGAGCGTTCGGCGTTGATGCGCTTCAAAGGATGCTGAGCAGCAGCAACATCAACAACAACAACAACAACAACAACAATACCGGCAAAGTCAATAGGAAGAACAATGTCCCACTAATTCTAATGGCAATCAAATCAAAATGGCGACACGCGCGCTTCCCTTTCCGCTAAAGGCACCAAATTTGCCGCATGCCAGATTACTTCAAATCAACTAGCAGCATTTCTTGCAAATTAACGTAATAAATTTTCTTGTTATTGTTTTTCCGTCTACAACCTTCATTGCTTCCTCTTTCCCTTCTTGTTATTCTTCTTTTGCCGAAAACTACTCGAAACTTTGAGTTTTGAATTGGCAGCCATTTGGCACGTTTCAACATTGAAATTTAATTCGATTAAACGTTACTGTTATGCAAATGTATCTTTTGCGTGTGGATAAAAATAAGCTGAATCCAAATCCCAAGGGATTAAAGATACTTATTACAGTTATGCCATTGGCTGTCTCAATAGCTTTTGGGTATACTTGAGCGCTTAGTTAGCTAGATATTAAATTGAAATATTAAATTGAAATGTTGTTTGAATTTATTCTAATCTTTGATAACATATTTTTTGTTTGCATTTGCAATTTCTTTTAAGTTCTTCTCTGAATAATAATACTTTTACATTCGAAGTAGCAGTTTGTAAAATGTGAAATATATTTTCAATTTTAGATCTATGGTAAATTCCTGATGTGTTTTCTTACTAAATCGTTGGCTAACATCTTCAACTTGACACCAGTTCTAATACAGATAATTTTAACTAAGAAACTTAAACACTTTAGACCGCAAACTTTCTGGCAGTTTGAACCGTTTTCAACAGCCCTGTAAACAGAACTTTCCTGATAGTGTTTTGACCATTTCTTCAACTAGAGTTTCGAGCAGCTTTACGCAAAAGTTTAAGAACAATTTGTGTGGGGTATTTCATTAATATACAACAAAAAATGGGTGGCAAAAATTGAATGAAACGCTTGTCAGAAGAAAGGATCTCGCAGGCAGCCAACTGTGCAATTCGCTGGCAAAACTCGACAATTTGTCTATCTCAAAAGTAAAAGCACTCGCTCTACTCCTTGTTTTCGTTCATGTTGTTGTTATAACTCGTGTTATGCTCCAGCTGCGAAGTGCTGCTGCCAGTTTTTGTAACTTTGCCGACCAGTTCTGCAAAGCAATTGCATAAGTTCCCAGCAACTGGAACTTTGCACTGCTGAATGCACTGTTGCCCAAGTCCAACTCCAACTCCAACTCCAAGTCCAAGTCCAAACTCCAACTCTAGATGTGTAAATGATTGCTGATTGATTCACAGTGAGACAGATGTTACACTCACAGTATGGCTATAAGCAGCCGCAGACTAGAATCAGAAATATATTAATAGTAAATTTGGAGAAATGTCGATTTTATGCAAGCCAAGCAATTTTAGATGCATCTGTAAAAGTCGCATAAGTTATAATCAACAATGTCTGTAAGTCTCTTATTTAATACATTTTCACCAACAATTTAGATCGATTTTGCAATGAATTTTTTTTTTAATTGAGAGACGACATTTTATATTTATTAATCTTTTGAAATTCTGTTTAATTTTAATTGGTGTTATTTTAAGGGTTTCTTTTATTTATTTTTTATTCAAAGTCACTGCTATTAGTTACAGTGACTGAAAAGTTAGAATATCTCACAACGCCAGCAAGTTCTTCTTTCGTTTAGTCATCATCATTTAGCTCACCCTCCTCGAGGCTATCATCTTTATTCCGTTGCCAGTCAGGATGGCTGAAGCGATGCCTTTGCCTTATGGCCAGCGACGGAAAACAAGGATATCGCTTTGGCATCGGCAAGCCATATCTGCGTGACAATAAATTGTTGTTACATTGCTGCTCCTCCTTATCATCATCATCATCATCATCATCTGCACTCTCATCCATTGCCGTCAAGTCTATGAAGGGCGTGATCTTGTGTACCACTGACTTTAATTTGGGTTTTCCCTCGACTTGTTGCTCGTCGTTTTCATTTGTTGTGGATAGCCAGAAGCGAGTCGACGAATCGTTGCTGACAAACATCGGTTGCTTGGGATTAAACTGTAGACAACGCACTGGCTGAAGGCTGTGACTGTGAAGAACAGCTATGGTTTGACCACTTTGGGCACTCCAAACATGAACTCGTCCCTTTTCCAAGCCGGCTAAAACAAACTGGGAATCGGGCGTGTAGCAGCACTGCGTCGGCAAGCGAGTTTCATTTTGGTATCCAGTGTACTCGAGATGGAAGCCACCGTTCAAAGCATTCACACTAAAACATCCAGCGTAATCCGTGCTCACCATTAGCGTTTTACCATTAGGCGCAAACTGCAACTGCGTCCATTTGGCTTCCTTTTTCAGCTTAAAGCCAAATTGTTGGCAAGGCATCGAGCTTAACATACGCACATCGTGGACCTCAATGCGTTCGTTGTCGCTGCTGATGGCAAATATCAAGCCATCGGGATCGTAGGCCACTAATGGACTGTGCAGATTATGAAAATGTTGCGTATATTTTGAGCTGCGTAAATCCCACATATAGACACGATTATCCCAACCAGCACTCAAGAATTGATGCTGACTGCCGGGCTGAAAGCAAAGGGCTCTCACCCTCTTTGTATGGCCACTTAAAAGGCGCACGTGCTCGTGTCTATTTAAATCCAAACAGCGTATTGCAAAGTCCTTCTAAAATGTTTCAAAATAGTTACTAATTCCACAAATTTAATTCAATGAATTCAAAATACAGCTTTTAAATTCCAAATACCATTTGGTTTCATATTATTGTTTTGTTCGCTTAAGGCAATTTCGAAACATTTTACATAACTTTCCCACTTTCATTATTTTAATCTTTTAATTTAAGAAAGACTTTTGTTGGAAATTGCAAAATTGTGTTAAATTGTTTCCTTAAAATTACCTTTTTACTACTCCCATAAATAAGCCAAAACTAAACCAAATTTCATGGACAATAATACATAATTAGTCACGTTTTGGTTTAGCTTTTAAATAAGACATACTTCATTATCATGGCTTGGCTGTTAGGTTAATACTGCATTAAGAATTGTAAGTGCTATATTTTCTCAAAACTCTTGATCAAAACTCTACCCAAAATGGATTTTTGGCTTACCTTTGTCGAGCTGTGCAACAATCGATGCTTCTGCTGGGTAAAACAAATCAATTCTGAATGAAATCGTCGCATATGTACCTGGGTCAACTTCTGAAAACTGTGGCAATCATATAAACAAATGTTTTGATGATCACAGACTGCCAGAAGCTGTCCATCGTCTGAGAAACACATAGAATATTTCTGCTCATCCGTATCCCGAAAGATCTGCACCACGTCAAATTTTTGCATTTCTTTGACGGTTAGATTAATTTTCGTGTTCACCTCCATGTCGAATCCAGTTGTTACGAGTCCAGCTGGTTTTCATTCGAATAACCTTTAATGACAAGCGAGTCGTTGACAGCTTCCATTTTAGATTGAATGAAATTTCCCTGACTGCTTGGCGCAAAATTAAGTTGTTAGCCGCATACTCGCCTCCGCCCACTTCAACTTAATTAAATGAAATCTAAGTGAATGCCACGCCCAGTAAGAGCGCCCACTGTCGCAGCTGGTCGCTGTTGCATTTTACATTATTTCCATTTTGTGGTTCCTCCTCTTCCTCCTCAATGCGTCTCATTAGAGAACCTGATAAATCGACTGCCGAGTTGGCAACGCAACTTGGTTTCCGCGCCCCCTTCTCCGCATCCCACTTGTTGACCAAATGCCAGCAGCTTGTTATTTAGGCCGATTCGCATCATTAGTGCAACAGCCGAATGCTACCAAATGTTGCCATTTGGCTTGTTTGCGGATAGTCGATGTAGCAGCTCCCTAGACGAAAATACAAACCCCCTGAAGATGGCCCAAATTGGACAGAGCGAAAGTTTTTGCGTTGGCAGCAGCTGTCTGTCCGAGAGTAAATAATGCAAACTGCAAATTGTTTATTTTCAGCGTTCTAATTGCAAAATTTGCTCGCTTTGCTTGTGGCAACTTAGCAACGTTATTTATCTGAGTTAAGAACGTTTGTGATTTACCCTCTGTATACTGTGCTGTCAACGAAATATATATTATTAAATCAAGAGTCTCAGGCTAGTATATATGTAAAGTATTTGTTAGTCATTCACTTTAAATTCAATATATAACAATGTAGTAAAAAACAGGAAACGGATGCAATTCGCCATTCGTCTTCGCCTTCAATTTAATGCAAATTTCAGCAACATTAGTTCAGGTGTTAAGAGCTGAACTAAACGCCAACTGTATCCTTGGCAAATACCTGGCCCAAACCCAAGCCCAGGCAAAAGCCGTGGAACTGGCTCGCTGGCAAATGAATGTAATTGTAATGTAAGCGGAAATAAGCGCGGCTGATGTCGTTGACGTTGCTGTTGCTGTTGGTGTTGCTGTTGTTGATGTTGTAGCTGAAGCTATTTTCTGTTGCTATAGCTGTGCGCATTTTAATTAAAATTTATAAGCCTTGGCCGGGGACTTGGCTTGGATGGGTGGTTGGCGGGTTGGCTGACTAGCTGTTTGGCTGGCATGCTGGCTGGCTGGCTGACTGGCTGACTGGCTGGCTGGCTGGGTCGGATATCAGATGGTAGAACTCCAGCATCCAGCAAATGTTGCCTCATGCCGTGGCGTTTTAAGCTTTTAAGTTGCCGCGGATTTGCGAAGCTATGCGTGCGATTTTATGTGAAAATCAACTGCGGTGCGCATAAATTAAAAATCAAGCTGCAAAAACCGAAAAACACACACACACACACACACTCACATACAAACACGCATAGAATTCCTTTGTGTGCATCATTTGTAATTAATTTGCATCATTAGCTCTTTGCATGTCATTTGCATTATTCCACATACTATACAGAGACATACTTATATAGAAGGAGTGGCCACAATTTACGCATTTTGCGGCTTTGCCAGTCAAATTCAATTATTTTATTTTATTTGCACGCAAAGCAATTTTCGAGCGATTATTAATTTGAATTGGTTTTATGCACTTATATTTGTTTTCCCGCTCAAACAATATTAATGAAATCAATTAGGATGTATTTGTTATTGCAATTAACCAGGAATAATACAAAAAATGTGTAATAACTGACACTAACCCTATGGACATGTTTAATTATTTGAATATTGGTACATATTGTCCACATTATGTGAATATTAAATAAACGATTAAAAATAATGCCATTTTCCAGAAAATTAATTTGTGAACCGAATTTATGAATTAAGCGAAATTTTTATTGTTGCGATTAATTTAATCCGATTAATAAATTGCATATTCATTACTTATTATTGAATGTGTGAGTTGTATAAAGTATAAACTGCCATTAAATAAATGTATTGCTTTAATGATATCTACATTTAATTGTAGCCTTTACTAGCATACTCGAATAACAAATTTGGGTAAATAAATGCCATGAATTGGCACTTCAATTTACACTTTATGTTTGCCAACATTTTGTGCCCGTTCTTTTTTGCCAACTGTTTATTGATATTTTATGCGCCATTTTGCGCTGCAAAATTGCACTAATTGCAATTTTAGGCACGTCCAATGGACACTCGACATTTGCATAACATGAATTGCCAATTTGATTGTTGCCAGACAACCGAACATATTCCGATTTTCGTATGGCTAAGCAAAAAAGATGAGAGCCAAATATTTGTGCATTTGATACTCCAAAAAATGGGTTATTTTGTGCACATGGTACGGCTAATTTTCAGCTTTAATTAAAGGTATCTATCTCTGTTTAAACATATTGATATTGCCATGAAAATATATTGTGTTAAGCTTTTTACTCCCCCTGAAATAATATATTAATTATAATTTCAATTTTATAAATTGCATCTCATAAGTATAGTCATAATTTATATATTGAGTTTTTTGGCCGTGCATGTTTATACTTATATACCTTTTACCTACTTATATTGTGAAAGGGTATCTGATAGCTGTCTAGCAGATTGCAAATGTTTCGGTTGCACTGCTGTACAAAATTTAATTGAAAGTTGTAAGGCTTTTATCGATTGCTGAAGATTTGTGCCTGAAAATTCTTTGAAAAATGTCAATATTCAAACTACACAACATGAATGCTCGTGTTGTTGTTGTTGTTGTTGTTGTTATTGGTGTTGTTTGTCATCTGAGCTAAAGTGCATTTTGTTGTCAAGTGTTGTATGAATTTTTTAAAAGCGCATAAGTATGAGGGATAAATTTGTATTCGTTGAGTATCAAGTTTATTAGGGACCTGGCTTGCTGGGATCACTCAAGTTGTCGGTGTGTCTAACACGTGGAGCGGGGGGGCGTGGCTGGGCGTGGTAAATCCTAAAGTGACAGCCAGCTAAAAATTTGTTGCAAATTTTTCAATCAGCTGCAGAGAGTCTCAAGTCGATCTGGCTGGGTGGATGTCAACAAATCGTTGATTTTGCGTTGTGACAAGAACAGCCACAGTAGCGGCAACAACAACAACAACAACGACAACAACATGAACACAAAACAACAACAGCAATAGCAGATTGCAGTTCACACGCCAGCAAAGTGAGTCAAACCAAAGCCAAAGTTCAAACACAATTTCTTTAATGTGCACAAGCATGTGCACTGCACATAGCTCAGCGTGTGTTCGTGTGGTTGTGCGTGTGTGTGTGTGTGTGAGTGTGTGGTTGTGTGTGTTTTTCATTGTGTGCGTGCCTTATGCGTTGCTCAGTCAGCTGCCTGGCACCTTTGAAATTGAATGGGCGCCGCCTCACATGCCGTAAAAGAAGATAAATGACACAAGTGAGCCATATCAGCAGCCCCAGTCGGAACAGCCAGCTGCTTGCAATGCACAGAGAAAGATATAGAGATAGAGAGAGAGAGAGGCAGTGAAGGGATGGTGAAGAAGTGTGGCAGAAAGGGAACCAACAGTAGACAGACAGGGTGTCTGGCATCTTGAGGCCTGCAGTTGTCAGCCATCACAGTTGCATGCAATCGTTCACCGACTCCTTCTCCTGCTGCTCCCTCGCTGTCTTGGTCAACTTTGCATTTGATTAAAAGCGGATATAGCCCCTGTGACGAATCGCACACTCAACTGGAAGCACTGTGTGCAACTTTGAGGCATTCAACTGCATTTCACCTTTAAATTTAGGCCTCACAGTTGCCACGTACACAAAGAAATGTAGTTTAATGCTCAGCCAAAAGTGCCAAACAAAAAAAGGAAACACATTTATATATATGTATACACAGAGTGAGCTCGTTATATTAAATGAATAAATAAAATTTAAATGCGAAAAAGAGAACGAGCAGCATTTACGAAAATGGGGAACAGGAAGGCTTACTTCTTCTTAAATACCCTAACAAGATTGAGGTTACCATTATATTTGAAAATGTTTATGGAATAAAGCTCTTAAGCAAAAATTGTAAATATTTTAAATTATATAAAAATTTTCAAAAGTTTTAATTTTTCACACGCTCAAGTTTTTATACATTAAAAAAAAATTAATTACATATTTTTAATCCAATAAAAAATTACATTTCTATTCCTACTATAAAACTAGCAACTCTTTTATGCAATCTGTTTCTTTTAGTTAGAAGTAAATTTCATTCCTGAAGATGTAAGTATTTCGCCTAACATCACCTTCAAAGTGCCCGCTACACAAAAAACTATGATAAAAATGTTTTAGACCATTGTTGTCAGTTTTTGTCCGTCAGGCATTTATGTGACCCAGAAGTGTACCACAATATTACACTGTGTTGGGCCTTGAGCAGAGTGCTGTTAGTTGGTTTTGGGTTTCAGGTCGGCTAAGGTCCTGTCTAGGAGCTTGGGTGGCTGTCCTCGCTCGTATCATCATACAGAAAGTAAACACACGATGCGATGCGATGCGATGCGATGCGATTCTCTCGGTCTGACAGTGGGCATGAAAATTTATTACATCTGTCGTCGAGTTTGTGGTGCGACGCGACGGTCGCTCTCAAGTGCGAATCCATTGCGCATTAAATTTGTGGGCGCTTGTGGCAAACGCCGTGCAACGCCGGGCAATCCTCTGGCATCTCCAGCCATCCAACATAAAACTGACAAAAGTTGCGCCAAGGCAAAAGTTGCTGGGCGCCATTGCAACAGTGTCCAATATTCAACATATAAAAATTATACGTACCAAAAAACTGCGAAAAATTGCGAAAAAAAAAAACGGTGAAAGAAACCACCGAAATAAATGCCAACGCATGGTTGAAGTGCATTCATAAATGCTTCTCATATATCGTATCGCATATGTGTGTACGGTATGTAGGTGGGCAAACGGAAATATATAGTTTTTAATATGCACAAATTGCACTTATTTTTATTTCGTTTCATTTTGAGGCAGCCAACAAGCAACGCACAGCAGTTAACCTCAAATGCGTTCACTACTTAAAGCAGAAGGACATCAACTGTAAATATGAAATTTACAGTTTCTAAACTTTTTAGAATGAGCTGTTAACTAAAGTGAAAAGCTCGTGTGGTAGTTGTGTGATAATTGTTTTGAATGAAGAAGAAAAAATCAATCGACAGCTTTGGCGAACCTCGACTGAACAACAGTATTTAATGCAACGAGAGCTACTCGAAGGATTTTAAAAGTATTCAAAGAGTAGCGCTTACCTCAGACGGTGGCCATGACCATAATGCGAGTACAATGCGAGGGAAAAATATATATATATTCACATATATATCTTCATGAATGTACAGCAGTTAGTGATATGAATAAGCAAAGCTGTCAAAAGTAAAGAAGTAAAGCTGCTTGTGCCCCGAAGTCATAGTCATATTCAGAGTCAGATTCTGACTCAGAGCCAGTGTCAGCATCAACATCAGCATCAGCATCAGCGTCAGAGTCGAGAGTCCGAATGCCAATGCAAACGTGGCTCTTTTGCTCAGTTGCTCCCCTCCCTGTGGACTCTTCTCTCCTTGTGACACTTCGCTTGGTAGCCCCGCCTTGTGTGAAAGTACTCACATTTTTCAATGCAACTTCCAACGTGCATGCGTGTGTCTGTGTGTGTTTCTGTGTGTGTGTGTGTGTATGACAGTTACTCCCGCGAACCGTTGACTGTTGTCAATGTTATTTGCGACATGTGGCATGGAGCAAAGGAAACTTAAATCGACTTGTTGAGAGATAACACTGGCACCAAAGTGCGAATAAAATATTCCGTTTTTTTCTTAACTTAAAAATAAAACAAAATTTGATCAGCAACGATATTAATATTTAGTAGAAAAAAATGGGTAAATTTCATAAAACCGAATAACAAGCACAAAAGTTAAGCAAGCAAATTAAATCTAATTACTGGCCAAAATGATAAACTCAAATAAAAACTTTGTAATCCTCAATTTGATTCACTTGAATTTTGCCAGGTTAAACTAAGATTGTTTCTTCTTTAAGTTCAAAGAATTTTAATGATATTATTAATCAAGAGAGCAAAAACTTTCCTAGCTTAAGCCTCTATTTTACCCAAAGTGCAGTGGCGCAACTCGGTGTCATATCTATACCAATAACAAATTGTTGAAAGTCTTTGCCGAATTTCAGCTCTCTAATTGAGCTATGTAAAGTTAACTGTGTGTTCAAGAAACAGATTCGATTCGATTCGCCCAAAACCAAACAACATTTTCATTAACTGACGACCACATCCATTGGCCAAACGTGAAACAGCTTCATTCACTATTTGTCCAGTAAGTCTTGGTCGTAAGCCAAAGGGATATGAGGATGAGCTACACGAGAGTAAGCCAAGAGCTAACTGCATACAGCTCTTGTTTGCTGATTGTGTAACAAATATTGACAAGGCCGAGCTGAACTAGCCTAAAAACCGGACTTGGACTTGGAAATGGACTGGGCGCCAGTCGGACTGACTGTCCTTCCGCAGGGACATTTTGTGCCATATCACGTTCCATGTTGACGCACCAGCACAAAAGCTGAAATTATATTTAAAAGTTTGCAATTTTCTTTCTCTCTCTTTTCTTTTTTTTTTTTGTGCTCACTCTCGTGTGCCCTTTCTTTGGTTTTCCCATTCGCTGGCTTGTATGTATGGGTATATGGGTATGGCACGTTATTTACTTTTGTGGTCATTGTGCGATGTTCGGGGGCCTCCAAAATCCCCAAAGTTATAATTCTTAAAGTTTTTATCTGTCGCCCACACTCACACACACACAATCCGCAGAGGGTTCAAGTGGGCGCATACGTAATATTTAAGTTGTCCATGTACACATATACATACACATACATATATTAATTCAGATTTAATAGCAGCGTCGCTGCTCGCATAATTTAGCATATTTATGATTTATGAATGCCCAGACATGTCATAAAATCAACAACAACGCTATTAGTAACTTTGTAGCTGTCTATTTTCATTTAGAAGTCGCTTAATATTCATTTAATTTCGCAAACGAAGCGCTAATGAAAATCTTAATGCGCCACAGTCAATAACAAATGGAAAAACCCATTGGGGTGCTGCCAACGAGAGTTCCGATGACTTTTGGGTATTTTCAATTTTAATTAAGTAACTGACTGACGGACTGACGGACTGACTGACTCTGCCTGAATCTTTGGGCCTACTACTTACTCAGTCTGCTGTTAGGCGATTTATGTGGCAACAACAAAATGGCAATTTGTTAACCTAATGATGCCATTTTTCTGAGCAAATTACCCACCTGACCATGGCCAGCGGTCATCTAACAAGCAAATAAACAAACAAACTTACAACACACACACACGCAACAACACACACAACGACACAGACACAGTTCCCCAGGCATGTGTGTTTGTTTATTTTACGTTCGTTCCAACTTGATTTAGAGATGTGTGTCACCTGCCACTGGAACTAGTTCCTCTGATTGAATCTCTAACGGAACTTAATTGCTTATCACTAAAATTTGTTGTGGATTGCATTATATTATAATCTTGTCAAGAAAACAAACCAAGAGCAATGTTTCTTCAATTTACATCCAAAAAAAAAAATAACCCAATAAATTTGGAGTTAATATGCAATTCCTTAAAAAACAATTGAATTTCCACCTGATCGAGTATATTAAATAAAAGGTTTTTTTTTTTTGTTGTTGCTAGTTGAATAAATTGATAGAGTATTTGCATTTGAATAAGAAAATTGAACCAAAGCTTCCCCTGAATTAAATCGGATCTATGAAAATCTACCAATTGAGTTGGTTGCCCTAATGGAACCATAATCATGGTCAGCACTCGCATTACGTATACGTGTAGTGGGTCAACAAGTTGTGCCAAGTCAGCAAAAATGTGGTTTTGCTTACACAAATACTTACCTGTCATAAAAGCAAAGTGCTTCAATACTTAGCTACAACTTATGCTTTGACATGGCTAACAGAGGATGGTAGTAGAAGAGGGAGAGTGAGAGAGAGAGACGAATAAAGTAGAACACACTTTTGCAGTAAAACTGCGAAGTTCTGTCATTTGGCTTTGATGAACAAATTTCATTTTAATTAGCGCTACGTTGCACTATGCAAGCAATTCGAAAATCAACGCAACTGCTGCCAGCAATAAAATCCTTCCAGGGCATTTGAGAAGCCAAAATGGCAGCGTAACATGAAATAGAGATAGAAAGAAAGAGAATGGTGAGGCAGAGGAGAGGATATGGATTTAATAACAATTAAACGGTGAGGTATGGATGCAAATGGACAGCTTATAGATGGGAGGGGAAACACTTGTCTCGCAGCTAACCAAGCAGAACACAGACAACATTCAAGCGCCACCCAACAAACAACCCGACAACCGGCAACCAACAACCGACACTCGACAATGGAGACCAGAGTAATCACCGTTCCCAATTGGCTGTCGGTGCTCCTGCTGCTGCTGCTGCTGCTGTTGCTGCTGCTGTAACTGCAACTGTTGTGTGCCTTTCCAAATTTCGCAGCAACAATGCCAATGCACATCATGTGTTTAATGCTTAAATTCTTGCTAATTCCATTAGTCGTCTGCCTGACTGCATTCCACTCTCCCTCTCTCTCTCTCTCTCTCCCTCCCTCTCTCTCTCACTCTCACTCTCGCTCTATTAGTGCATTGCTTGCTATTTGTGGCCAAAGTATTGCACTGCCGCCAGCAACACCAACAACAACAACAACAGCAACTGACGCTGAAATCCAAACCAGTCACTAACCAAAATGCGCTGGCAAACAAACGTGCCCAAATTAATATTATAGTTTGACGCTATTTTGGCACGAACCAACTTTATCCCACTACCAATGACACTATCCCAGTGCGCCGCCAGGACCTACAAATTGGCACATTGTTTGCCCTATCAACTAATAGTATTTTTTGGCAAACAGGGGTTGTTGCTGCTAAACACACAGAGACCATGTTGCCAAGGGCAAAATAAATGTAGCTTAATCGCCAAACAAAATTAGCCAAACATTATGTCAACAAATAAGTTCAAACAATTATGTTAACTTGGCTAATGGACGCTTGTTTAGATACACAAACAAATAACAAATTAATCATTGATTTTGTAGCGAACAATAAGCAAGCCAGCACTTAAGGATCTATTAAGGAAACCTTTTAAAAATTGTTTTCTTAAGTAATTAGAATTATCACACATAATTTAAAATGAATGTAAAATGTTTCTAGTTGCCTTCAAAAATTCACCGCAACACATTTTCTTTATGCATTTCCAAGCCGCTTGTCAAACTAATGTCTGCAGTACAAGCGTATTAAATTTTGCTAAGTAAATGTACCGTTGGTGGCAGAGATGGGTGTGGTGCTTCATTCAGTTAGCACGCCGTCGCGTCGTAGTTGCCACTTTTCTATTTTTTGCCCATTAACGCTCATTTGTGGTTATCAGGTAAATTGGATAAAAGCCAACGTAGCATGAAGCCTGCCACAAAACAGCACAAACCAAAATGGAAGACAGCAGACAGGACCTCTGGCTGCGGCATGTCCTCGCTGCCGCCTGCTGCGGCAGCTGCGGGCTGCTGCGCGGTTGCTGCGGGCTGCTGCGGCTGCTGTCGGCTGCTTATCTTCAAGTGTTTGTTGCAACAACCAAACCAAAAATGAACGCTTCGCATTCCACTTTCGGCTTAGACGCGAACATTTTTTGGCCGTATTCATTTTGTGGCGCTTTAACGTCAACAGTCATTAACTTTTTATGCTTTGCTTTCCTCGTACTCTGCTTCGCCCTCTCTTTCTCACTCTCACTCTCACCCTACCCCTCTCTCTATTTCTATATCCCTCACACTACAATTATATTCAAATCGAATTCAAATATTTGCGGCTTATACCAACCAACATTTATTTAAGCCACAATTTGTTTAGACCAATAAATAAAATGACGACTATGCCGTCATAAAATTTAATTTCCACACACAAACAAACTCAAACACACCCACGCACATATATATACATATAAAACACACATTTTTTCTTATGTGCAGTTCCGGAAAAAATCTAAATGAATAAAAAACCAAATTTAAATGCACCATATTGCAAGCTCAAATGAAATTTTGTGGTTTGTTGCAAAACAAGGCCAACAAGAAAACAACAAAATGCAAATGTGCATAACAACAATTTATTGGTCACAAGCGATACCCTGTAATTCAAAAAGGCTGCTTAGCAATTACAGATTAGGTACTATCACATACTACAATGCTTTACTATATTTCCTTCTTGTTCTCGTTTTTTACGTTTGCCCAAAAGTATGCTACACTATTTGTTGGAAAATAAATGTGAAGCTGCCACAGATTTAGATGTTTAATGATTAATGCGGACCATAATTGTAAAATGCAGCTATAACTCCTACTTTTGAACAGTCATAAATATCTCATCTCATAAATATCTTTTTGGTTCTTGATTGTCTTCAAGTTTGCTTTGCAAGTTATTTTTTCTTATGCAACTTTGTCTGTCTAAATTTCAAACACTTTATTTATTTGTTCTTTTTCATATTACATACTTAACATCCGTGATTAATATGCCCGTTTTATACATCCAAAACAGGATATTATGAAAGGCAGCGCTTGCAACACAATAGAACAATACGCGCACATCGAAACAACACACACACACACATGCATATACACACATACAATACAGATATATATGGGGTATATATCTAGTTACATTGGGCGACACACATGCGGTCGCTCAATATGAAAATACTTGGGCATGGGTATAAAGTCCAGTGGGTTTGACACAATTCAGGTTCCCAGCGATATTTGGCGAAACAAAAGCAAACAAGAGGACGGTGGCTGTAGCTAGCGGGGAGGGAGCAAGGTTTTGCGGCACCACTGTGTCGCCTTGGTCTGCGGTTGGCTTGCGCTAAATTAAATTTCGGTACGTTGCGATCCCAAAAGTCCAACACACGTTTCATAATACACAAAGTGTCGCCACAATTTCGTGTGTGTGTGTGTGTGGCTACGTGTATATGTGTGAGTGTGTTTTTATTGCGAACAACTGTTGAAGCTTTGAAATTTGTCAATTTTTGTATATCTCAAATCCACATCACCATCCAAATATATTCCCAAGCCGGAGTCCGAGCTGAGTGACAACTTTTTCGTTTGCTCAATTCTGTATTCAGATAAAATGCGCAATACAGCCATTTTGACATTTAATAATCCAACACGCATGCCTAGAAATAGATATTTTTACGAAATCCTTAACAAATATTCATATTCGATGTCCATGTGAAAACTTACCCAAACAAATGCGTGGTCCATCACCAAAGCCCAAAAAGCAGCCCCGCTTGGTAAACTCACTTGCCGCATCATTATCGAAGCGTTCCGGCTTAAATGTCTCGGCCTGTGGAAAGTTGGACTCATCGTGATGCAAGTTGTACGTGGGAATTGCCACTGTTATGCCCGGCTCCACATTTAATATCTTATCATCGCCCAAATCAATTGTTGTGGGCCTTGTACAGATTCTGATAATGAAACCAATGGCACTCGTCAAACGAATCGATTCTAAAAATAAAGCAAATTAATTGTGTTTAATACGTATATATTGATAAAGATGTTTCTGTTGATATATTGAAAGTCCAATAGTATAGTATATATAGTATAGTATAGTATATAGTATATAAAATAATACTAAATTTCCAGTTTCAAACACAACTGTCGGTCAATGAATCATGATTCTGTCATAAGTAATTTCTAAAGTCGTGACACGAACACATCTCAGAATCGGGATCTCAAATCTCAAACCCAATGTGAAAAAAGCCATAAATAATTACGCCGTAATTGCTAAGACCTACCATTCACGCACTGATCGAGATAAGGCAGAGCATTCAGTTGTTCGTAGTTGAGATTCTTATCGCCAGCCAGGGCATCCAAGATTTCTGTTCGTAATTTTTCCTGCTGCTCTTGATACTCGCCCAGCTATCAAAACAAAACAAAACAACATTGCGAATAAAGTAATATTGTAAAATACTCAATCGCTTACCGTATACAACATATGATAGAGCACAGCAGCCGACGTTTCGAAGCCATCCATGAGAACTGTCAGAGCATGACCCACCATATCATCATAGCTGGCTCCCTTCTCTTGCAGCTGCAGCAGATGCGATAAGAAATCGCTGCGTTCTGCACCACGGCCACTCTGCCTCATCTTGGCAGCATCCCGGGTGAGTTTCAGATAGAACTCATTCGATTCCTGGGTAAAGAAACGCATACGAAACAATCGTCTCACAATCGGAGCAATCGCGGTCCGATTGAAGCGGGTTATACCCCAAAAGGCGTAGGAGACCCAATCGCTGGAAAAGCGCTGAAATTGACAGACTTCATCAATGCCGCCACTGAGGGAGCCAGCATCAATGCCCCAAATAAAATCACCCATGGCCTGGGCGGTATACCGATAACATAGCTAAAAAGACGAGAATGAAAAATAAGAGTTAAATTATGAATAAAAATAATATATATAGTTGATATATATATATATATATATATATAGTAGATGTAACTAAATGAAATTACATAGTCGATGTATGTTATGGTATTCCGACTCACTCACATCTCTTGTCTCGATAACATTAGTCGCTCGCTCCTCGATCGATCTCTTCATATAGTTCATTAACTTATGTCCAGTTTGCTCCCAGATGGTGTAGGCCTGTTTTAGCTTATTGGCTGTGAGTCCTGAGCTGCCGTCAGTGCGTCGCTTCTTCCACGCATCCCCCGTACTGAAGAAGGGATTGCGTGCCGCATATTTATCGTAGTCCTGAGAGTGGGCAACATAACTGCTCGGCCCACTGTCCCTATAATCGCTGAAGTTCGTCACGAGCACCTCATGGGCCAGCTGCGGATCGAGCACCAAAATCTGTGGCTCCCGTACCAGAAATGTGCCAACCGCGCGATGCTTTCCCTTGTATTTACTAAAAGAAAATATTATATATGAATATACAATAAATACGTACAAATAGACAAATATGTATATATAAATAAATACTCACTTGTAAATATTTCCTAAGTCAGCAATGAAACTGCTGCCGCCACCAAAAAAACCGGGGTAGCTTCCCAGCAGTGTTAGAGGCTTCGCCGTGACCAATCCTCGCTTGCACCAGTAGTTGTGGTACCAGGTGAGGTAGAAGTAGACAGCAGCAAAGGTCACATGCACAAATCCCACCAGCAGGGCAATCACTGTCCACATGATGAATGCACAATCTTAGAACAAACCAATCCGGCACTCAATAGCAAACTGTTCGCTCAGCTGTACGTTTGGTAATGTCTACAAGTTTTCCTCTCATTATCACCATGTATCAGTCATGCGACTGATTGTGGTGTTATATATGTGTTATATATGGACAAATGTTTACACTTTAAAGTCAAATATAATAATGTACTATTAGTTCCGTGTCCGTCTGTATGAACTCATCATTTTTCGACGCCCTCCAATATTCTCGATTCCGTATTCCCTTATCTTCCACTACACTGGAAAGGAAGATTACTAGGCACCACCTACATCATTTTTCAAAATCACTCGCTCCTACCCCCATTTCTACCGGAATCTATGATCTACCGTAACCAAACTTGTAAGGAAGGTTACTAGGAAACTCTTCCATCAACATTTTTCGGCTACACCCCAGCATCTAGCGGTATTTGAAAGGCAAAGGTTGGTATTTCGTGGCTACACCCAGCCTGTTATTTGCATACTCTGACAAAAGGGAAAGACATATTTCCAAATGTATTTCTCCTTACAGACATTTCACAAAACATATATGCCCACTCTATATAGAGTACAATTTTTGTGTGAGAAATAACAAGCGAATAGTTGAGTAAATCATTGACAATTAATTTGCAATCGCTGTTGAGCCTCGGCACATGCGATAAGTAAATTACGTATTGTGAGTAAACTCTATTGTACGAAACGGCGATACTCCAAATTGATATCACCTTGAAGTACAACACCAAAACCGGAATCTCCAGCCGGCTCTATCTTGTTCTTGCCCCTCACAACTTGGTAGTTGCTGATAATGTGCAACAGGGCCGATTTGATTGTCAACTGGGCCAAACGCATGCCTGCCAAATATATACGAATATAAATGTAAATATATATATATATATCTGTTAGATATATAGTTCGATATTGGTGCTCACCCATGCAGATGCGCGGTCCATCGCTGAAGGGCAGCAGAATACCCTGCCTGATGAGCTCGTGGTGGGCACCATTATCGAAACGCTCCGGCTTGAATATCGACGGATTGGGAAAGTATTTGGGATCATGATGGAACTGATAATTTGGTATCATGATGGTCATGCCCACCTCAACATCCAGTCGCTTATGTTCATTCAATTGTATATTTGTGGGATGCGTGCAAACTTTCGTATATTGCGGTATCAAACTGCTCAGCCGCAAGGATTCTAAGGAAAACAATTACTTAAACTTAAGCTCAATTTGGTTGTTAGTTGTAAGATTTGAATTACAATTAGACAGAATCGAATTCTTATAGATGGATTTATATACCAACCATAAACAACCTGATCCAAGTAGGGCAAATCACACAGTTCATCAAAATTTAAACCTTTATCCTTATCGGAATTCTTCAAAATTTCCATGCGCAACTTTTGCTGAGCCTCCGGTTGCTCCGACAGCTACACAGTTATTATTATATATTTGGTATTTTATATGTATAAATGAATCAATCCGTTCACTTACATAATACAGGGCATGCATTAGAGCTGATCCCGTGGTATCATAGCCATCTAGCATAACGGTCAGAGCGTGTCCCACCAGATCATCATGCGTGGCATTTTTCTCGCTGCGCAGCTTCAACAGATGCGATAGGTAATCTGTGCGCTGGATCTCATTGTCAGCCTTGAGACGCAGTGCGATGGCCTCCTTGGTCAGATTGGAGAAGAAGTCATCGGTGTCCTTGGGATAGAAGCGCATGCGCAACAGCAGACGAATGATGGGCGCAACTATCGATGCCATAAATATGGATATCATATAGAATGTGCTACTTGTATATTTTGTGGCCATTTGCTGCATCTTATTTGGCTGCCCCATGTTGGGGTCCAATGTGCCAGCATCAATGCCCCAAATGAAATCGCACATTACATTGGCGGTGTAACGGAAGCACAGCTGAAGGAGCAGAGGAAATGTCAGTACTAAGAAATGTGTAAATATCTAAGTGTAATTTTAATATATATATATATATATATATACATATATATACATATATATATATTTATATTATAAACAGTTCTCTCGACTTACATCTCTGGTCTCCAGCACATTGCCCTGCTTGTCGACAAGCTGCGTCATATAATCGGTTAGCTTCTTGCCACTCTGTTGCCAAATGGCAAAACCCTGCTTGAGGCGACTAGCAGATAATCCTCCCTGTGCCTCGGTGCGCAGGCGACGCCAAGTGTCGCCCGCTGCCCAAAACGGATTGCCCTGGACATATTTGTCCCACTTGGCGTGCTGCACATAGGAACTGGTCAATGAATCTCTGTAGCAACGGAAATTCACCACCAGCACTTCGTGAGCCAATTGTGGATCCAAAACAAGGATTTGTGGTTGTCGTGTCACAAAAACGCCCACGGCACGATGCTTATCTTTGTATTTGCTGTTGACCAGTAATCAAATAAAACAAATTTAATTAGGTGTAAAGTTGATGTTGAAAGTGTTGTCTATAGATAACATATGTATTTTGCAACCAAGAGAGAATATTGCAGTTGAGCGTAACCGACTGCGAAATACACTGATACCGTCTAATAACAGGCGCTGGATAGGTGAGGCGGCAGTGGGCGTGTGCAACGCCTAAAGGTGGTTTCCCGTAATATGCGTACCAAATTTTATGGCGCCAACTACAAAATGGCGAAAGATATAGCAGTTTCCGATTTTAAGCGGCGGTGAGGTGGGCGTGCCACTTGCCACGGCATCGCCAACAATCTACCAGGCAAATTTAGTGACTGTCCGGATTTAATACCTACTTGTAGACCCGCTGCACATCCATGACGAGATTGCTCTTGCGTGTCAACAGACCCGGATAGGTACCCAGCAGAGTCAAGGGCTGGGCTGTGATCAGGCCACGGCGACGCCAGTACCTGTGATGCCAGGTGAGATACACATAGAGGGGCAGCAGCAGAATGTGCAGCACGACCAGGATGACGGTGACCAATAGATACATGTTGCCGCGCTTTATATTGCGGCAGCCCCAGCCTCCGGTTTTCAACTGATCCGAAGGCGATCGCAATTTCAATTGGAAATCTCGTTTTGTTGGCAACATGTTCGATCGATTTGCTCTCGATCCGCAAAACAATGTTTGTATTATCAGAGCTATTGATGTGTATTTGTGTAATACATTGACAACTTAATCTTAATGAAATCTCTGAGACTGAAATCAACATATATAAACCATAAAGCCAGCTATTCTTTGTTAATCTGAATCACACTTCAAGCCAATTTATAAACAAATCATTAAAAGTTTTCCAAGTCTCTGCCGGAGCTGAGTTCATTTTTCCGATATTCTTTTGCCTACGCCCATGTCTTAAGGGTGTAATCAGTAGTGTGATTTTTCAATACACTTACAACTTGAGCGTTGTCATTATACTATAACAGGCTGATAACTGTGCTCCATCTCGATAAGATTGAACAACGTAATGAAGTTAAGTTGGCAGCAGATAAACAACATATTATTATTATTATTATTATAATAGCGATAAACAGACAGCAGATAACAGTAATTATATTATATTAAATGGGTCTAGGTCTGGGGGATAGTCAATTAAACACGTCTGTGTAAACCAAACATGCTTTCATAGTTTTGCTGCTGCTTTTGTGGTGTCTTATCGACGTGCTCCGTTCAGCTTTAATTCACTGTGGTTGAGTGTGGTGACTGTGGTTTCCTTATCAGTCGGCTAATTTATAACCATATGACCGATAAAAATTTTAATGGTAGCTGCTGCGAGCTTCATAAACAAAATGCCATTGTTATTTTTACTTTTAATTATTAATATCTACGCATGTGTGTGTGTGTGTTTGTGTGTGTGTGTGTGTTTGTGTGTGTGTGTGTGTGTATAAACAAAACTCGCATTACAGCTGGAAATATGAGTGATCTCTAAACAGAACTGTAGAAAGTAATCAATTACATATTACGATAAGATGCTTAACATATCAGAATATCCACTGTCATAAGTTAAACAAATCGGAATTAAAGTTACTTAAGTTCGATTACAATTACTTCAACAACTGCTTGTGTAATTATTTATTTAGTAATTAGTTTGCCTGAAACGCAATCTCAACGTGGAAAAGAAAATTAAAGGGAAAAATGTATATTGAACAAATGTTTTGTATGGTAAATAAAAAGTATTATGAGAAATAACAGAGATTTCATATTAAACAATTATTACTATTAGACACATTTTTGAATAGTACTTAATATAAATATGATAATAAAAAAAAAGAATTACAGTTCTGTTTGCAAGTGGCTAGCAACCATTTTATGTAGCTAGATGAAATACAAAGCGACTTGAAAGTGAATCTCAATTTGTTGCTGGCATTGGGATTGGGATGGGGAAATATAAACAATAACAATAATTTGAAAACAATGCAGAGCATAACAATCAATATTCATCCGTATACATATTTATATAAATCTATCCACTATCTGTGCTCCTCGTATTTGCAGATCACGGGAAACATCTTATCGCCGCCCAAATATTTCACCAGCCAGCGATTCTTCACGACGGCTAATTTTAAGGTTTCGCATTTGAATTGGGCATTCAGGTTGGTGTGCAGTGCTCGGCCCATGCCCTCGATGACAAGCAGATCAGTCTCATTGGCAGCGATGGCATCGCACAGCTCGCGCGGCAATGTGCGCATATCCAGACACGGACCACTCTGTCCATTCGCATAGACGACCAGCCGCTGGCTGTCGCGCCAGGCGTTCGCCAAAATGCTGCACTCGCAGGCGCAATCGTCGAGCAGCGAACTCAACTCCATGCTGGTCACATCGTTCAGCGAGGGTTCGCTATTCGCACAGAGCAGCACCTTTGTGCCGCGCTTCAACAGCTCCCGCACAAAGGGTAGTATGCCAAGGACAACATCCACACCACTGTTGTCCACAAAGACCACAGCGCATTTGTGTGCCTGCTGCTCGGGACTTTTCCGCATGCGTTGCAGCCACGCATCCAGATTGTCCAGCAGCCACGGACGCTGCTCGATCCGCTCCAGCGCCGCATGCAGACCAAAATTGCTATCCTGCTCGAGTATGGTGGCCACTGCCTGCGCACCCCAATCGAACATGTTACCAGCGAGCACACCTCGCACCAGCTCCGTCCAGCGTGCATCCCCTTCCACAATGGCATCGATCTCTTGCAGCCGCTGCTTGAGTCTGCCCTTGGCCGAGGCATTCTCCAGTTGCTTCTGACGCAGCCAGGGATCCGAGAAGCCAAAGCGACGCAACAATGTCTCGTTCAGCTTGAGCAGCTCACTAGTGCCCAGCACAACTTTGCCCCGATTGTTGGCAACGTTATCCTGATAGTCTTGCAACTGCCGCAAGTAGGCAGCTTGAAATTGTGCTGCACGCTGTGCGGCATCATCAGCATCATCATTCAATTGACTGCTACTGCTGGTCGCAGCTTGCTTGGCATATTTGGTGACCAGTTCGCGAAAGCAGGGAAACCAATAATCGGCCGCCTTTGCATCTGTATTGAGATCCAGCGTGTCCGGCTGATAATTGGACTCATCTGCGAGCAGCGAACAGCTGTGCATTTTTCTTCTTCGACTGTATGTCGACAGCACCGACAGCGACCAACACTTTTTTGCCAGTGTACGTTTCAAAATGTTGACGGCCGTTTTTATGGTTGCTGCTTGCAAGTGCGCACTAATATTATTATGAATATCTCGTTGTCTGTTTCTTTTTTCCTTTTTTTTTATCAAAACCGCACATTGGACAGCACTGGCTGTGTAACAACAAACGCATTTTGCAGCAAACAGCTGACAGTTGCGGTCACACGTGAATGCCAGCCAACACAACTGCTACTAATAATTTATTTGAATTTTCGTGTTTTACCTGGCAAACGTATATTTAAACATTACTATTTTTTCACTATTTCTGTAAGAACAGTTTAACCCTTATTATTTTCATATAAACTTACGTATAAAATGACAAGTTTTCATAGAAATATAAGTCGCATACATTTCAGCTTCTGTCAGAAACATGCCCGAGCGCAGCCAACGTCACGGCTTGGCAATGACAGGCCGTCTCTTTCCTGTTGAATTTTTTGACAAATCAACAACTTAAAAATGGTACGAATGCCCAAAAATCGTTAATTATAAATGCAATCGGTGTTTTTTATGCGCTAAAATTGCGCTTAAGCGCACAAGCAAACTGCACGCTATTAAATGTTAATGCAATTTTGTGTGAAAAGTACATTTAAGATGCGGAATGAAACGGCGCTACAATTGTGTTGTTTACTAAGCGCTGCTTTAATTTCTCTTTTTGTGTAGGCCAAGCGCACCAAGAAGGTTGGAATCGTTGGTAAATATGGCACCCGTTATGGTGCGTCGCTGCGTAAGATGGTCAAGAAGATGGAAATCACGCAGCACAGCAAATATACTTGCTCCTTCTGCGGCAAGGTAAGCAAATAAGCAACAAATATTCCATTTTTCAATTTTACTAATTGTCGGTTTTGTTTTCCAGGATTCCATGAAGCGCTCTGTGGTTGGAATCTGGTCGTGCAAACGCTGCAAGCGAACCGTTGCCGGCGGTGCCTGGGTTTATTCCACGACAGCTGCCGCCTCTGTGCGCTCAGCCGTGCGTCGTCTGCGCGAGACGAAGGAACAGTAAACAGTAAAGAGAACAGTTAGTCCTCTGGTCCGTTACGTTTTAAAGTTCCCTTAGTTTTTGTACAAATAGACAACGCAATTTTCTGTGGTTTGCGCCGCGCCGGTCGAAAGAGCTGTTTCTGCTTCTACCCAAAAAAGAAGCATAAAGTGAAAAAATAAAATAAAAATCCTTTTACTCTCAGCAGTAAAAAACAAAAAAGAAAAAGTGCTGTTGTTTTTTATATAACCCGTAAATTATGTACACAATGTAATATAACAGGCAGCAGATATATTTGAATCACTTACAATGATCCTTGATTCAATATTATCCGCTTAAAATTCATTAGAATATTTTCTTACGAGCTGCTCCTGCGCAGTCGTCACAACCAAAAACATGGAAATCCTTCGATGCAAAATTTCAGTGTCATTTTGTTGCCGTTGTTTTTTACTTCAGAAAAATTAATGGAATTGTCAACTAATCTTCGACAATAGCTGCGAAAATTGGAGTCGAATTTGGATAATATTCTCTTATGAGCAAAAGTTTTCGTAGCTTAAAATAATTCAAAAGACATTCGATTTATTTTTGTTTTATCTTAATTTTTCATCGTTTTTCATTTTATTTATAAAATTTAAAAAGTTTCTAATTAAACAAAAAATACATCTTACAACTTGTGGCTTACTCTGCAAACTATGCATTTTGTGGATCAACTTGTTTGATTTGCTGTTGTTTGTTTGTTTGTTTTTGGGAGATTTCACAATTATACAAATAATATTTAGCTAAACTAAATAGGAGATATTGTATTTCCGGCTTGCCTGTTGCCGGATTTAGTTGATTGATTTGATTGGATTTTGTTTTGCTAATTTAATGCTAAAATTAAAATTGCACCGTCACCAGTTATATATATATACTATATGTATATGTCTCTATTGCTACATATATTTATATATATATGTATGTATATGGTTTTTAAAAAATTAATTTAGCTAAAAAGTTTTACTTGGCTTTTATCGATTTTTCGTCTTGTAGTTGTGTAAGTAGTATGTGTGTGTGGGGAGATATTTGTTGTTTGGGATATCAGTTTTATCAGGTGGTGTTAATTTTTTTTTTTTAATTTTTGCTTTTAATTAAATACTTGATAAATATACATATATATAATATATATATATATATTTATATATATACACAACAGCAAAAATATGTAGTTTAAGGTTTGAGCACTTATTGTTGTTGCATGTTGTTGTATAGTGCTGGGTTTGTTGTTGTTGTTGTTGTTTTGGGTGTGAGCTACGTTTTAGTTAGACGCAAAACTTTTCGACTAAGTCTAAACTCTAAATTCGAACTTAGAGAAATACTTAATGCTAAATGCAATTTTTATAGTACAGTTTTTGCTTGCTTTCTATACATACGCGCACACACACACACACACTCACATATATAGTATACCACACACACACATATATGTATAAATAATTAATTTAAATGTATATTTTTAATAGCTAAACTCTTTAAATTATTTACAGTATTTTTTCCTCACGTTACTTTTTTTTATGCATAAATATCAGTATATGCCTAAACTAAAGATTTCGGTTTTTTACACTGTTTTTTTTATTTATGATATGCGTGCATTATTTTTATTTTTGTTTCGAAATAGTTTTTAGTTTTTTTGTATACATTTAATGATTATGGTTGGAGAAAGCATTTGATTTGTTTATGATATGCAGCGCATTTGTGATTCTCAACAACAAAAAATTGATTTAGAAATTTATCATTTGGTACAAAGCGAAAGTAACTAAACAAATAAACAATGAATTTTATGAAAATAAAGCTTACAATTATATTATTTACGTATACTATATAAAAACACAACTCGGCTGAGAGCGCATAACTCGAACTTAGTTATTAGCTAGGGGAATGTGCGGGATGCTCTTGTTTTTCTATTCTTGTATTTCTGTTTTCCATCCATTATATACTATACAATACAATACACATATATATATATAGTTTTTCTTGGTTTAGTCGTTCTCCTATGACACATGTTAGTTTTTTCCTTTTCTTTTGTTGTTTGTTTGTTGTTTATCGTTTAGTTAGTTACAGTTATATGCACTTGATTTAATTATTATTTAGTTTTTGTTGTTGTTGAAGCACAATATGTCATTTAAATGCCAATTTATTGGTACTTGGTCGAGGCTAGGTAAATACATATATATTTATATATATATATATATATGTTCAATTGCAATAATATATAAAACTAAACGCACAAATGCATACATGCATTATATATACATATATATGTGTATATATACACACATTTATACATACATTATCAATTGGGAAGACAATTGGCTGCCACAAAAAAGCAACAGCTCACACCACATACATCCAGACAGAGAATGCTTGTCCTCTTAAGCTATAACTTAGTACATATAATTGTAAACGAACAAAAATGCTTGAAATCCTTGCTAGTAACTCAGCTTCTCCTCTCCAACGCCATTTCCAACTCCATCTGCTCTCCTCTCCTTTCTTATAAGGCTGGCAACTTAGTTAACAGTTTAAACACAAATTGGAAGTTCTCAGTTTAGTTTACGTTTAGGTTAATAGTTTGATGTATAGTTTTAGCAGCTGATGGCAGCAGCTAGTGCGCCTGCCACTTGAATTTCGACTCCATGAGCCACTGCTGCCCCTTGGCATAGTTGCACGGTCTCAGCAGCGGCGTGCTGGCATCGTCTCGTGTGGCACGCTGCAAGCACTGGCCCGTGTTCGTGTGCCGTATCCATTTCTCCTGTAAATTACAAGTTGAGTTTAATACATGTAATAATAATAATAATTTAATTCTATCCCCGACTCACCTCCGCATCGTATACCCATTCCTGATTGCCGCCCATATTGTGGCAGCGCACCATATTCACGGGGCCATTGGAACTGGCCGCATCGAGGCACAAATCATCGGACATTATTTGCTGCCTCTTCGTATAGGCAAACACCTGATTGCCACCAAGGCCGTGGCAATAGCTGATGCCCACTTTTTCGTTATATTTGCGACCCATCGTGTCCAAACAGGTCTCCGTCTCCGAATTGCGTATCTAACAGGAAGTTATCAATTAATTAAAAATCTCTGCAATAAAAAGCTCAAATACTCACCTCGCCCAGATAGTAATAATCCAGTGGCATTAAGCTTTCTGGATAAACGTTCTCCAAATACCAGCGGAAGCTTTTGCATTGCAGACGATCCCGCATCGCTTTGCGATCGCTAACATCACCAGCCGAAGCTTTGCGAGCGCCTAAAGTTCAAAGGGTACAAAAAGAGAGAAACAAAAAGAGTGCTTTTGAGTAAGCTTTCGCAGTGACTTTCCTTTAAAACATCAATGTTAGTGTGAGTGTAAGTGTTTTTTTTTTATCTCTACATTGGTGTCCTCTAAAAGCTTCATATTTATACAGCATTAGGGATTAGACTTGCAAGCAAACTAGGCAACAGAATTCAGTGCAAAAAGCTTATATAAAAAACCAACATACACATACCCGACAAATACACAAATACAAATACATAAATATACTTTTTATAAAGCATGCAAAAAATAAAAATATGTATACATAGATAAAATACATATCTCAGGTGCTGCAAGCTGAAAATGTTGCTTAAAGTTAGGTCTGAAAGAAACATTAGGGGTATTCACTCAAACTTTTTAAGCTATACCCCTAAACCAAATAATAACGAGCTGAAAAAATTGCGAATGCGTTTTGTGGGTGGTGGTTGGTGGTTGGTGGAGTGGGGGGACTTAAAACAGGCGTCTTGTGGTTGTGTGGTTTTTTTTTTTTTGGACAAAACAATAAGAAACAGTTAACTAAATAGACAAAATGGAACCTTGTAGAAAGAGAGAGGGGGGCAAAAAAGACACAAACAGGAACTGGAAGAAAGAAAAAAAAAGACAAAACAAAACAGATATACAAATACAGGGTGAGAATTTTTGGGTTGTTGGGTGATTTGGTTTCGATTAGATTTGTCACGGCCATGCCATATAAATCATATATATATATATATGAATTGTGGATATCATAAGTAAATTAAACATATATATATATATGTATATATATATATCTAAGTGTGTGTGTATGTAAGACAGACAATTGCAAAATGCAGATATATATATATATTTATATATACGAAACAGATAACTATAGAGTGAGAGAGAGTGAAACAGAGAAAGAGAAACAGTTAGGCAGAGTGAGTGAGATATTAAAGTGAAGAAGCATTCGATAAAAGTTTTTGAGAGCGAGAGAGAGAGAGATTGTTTTGTTTCGTTAACCTGGATAAAAACTGTAGTAGAACTCTTTCCAGTCGTCCAGCCAAACCTCAACCAGACGCGCATTATTGTGATTAACAATCTCCGTGGTGCCGCCTGGGAAGGTATACGGCGTTGACTTGCGAAAGACATGACCGACACGGGAGCAGGGCGCTATCTCGAGTACGCCGCCACACATCCATACCTGGAGGAGGCGGCGGGTAATATCAGAAAATTGTCAATGTTGTTTTTTTTACCGAGATAAAAGAGAGAGGGCGAAAATGGGGGAAAGAGAGAGAAAGAGAGAGAGAGAGAGAATAGAGATGGTACACATCAATATGTACATCAATCAATATAAATCAGTCGAGCCAAGCGCAAATGTAGCGAGTACCTACAAAAGTAACGAGAGTGATCCCTATATGATCTGATATGGGCAGAAGAGATTTTTGATGTTTCTTTGATTGGGCTAGAGAACTGCAAGCACTTAGAACGCCAGCTGGAAGACGATAAAACTATTATCTACTAAAATCAACGATTAGCTTTACCGATTTAGTGTTACTCGTTATAAAGAAGAAATATAACTCTACTAGAATAAGCTTTGCATGTAGTGAGCAACTATCATTAGTAGCGAGACAAAAAGCATGAGTAAAGTAGCGACAGCTTTAGTTAGTAGTTCTGGAAATTAACTATAATTATAGCGAGTAGTTATTGTATGTTATAACGAGTTTTTTGCAGCGAGACTTGCAATGAGTAACTCTAATCTGCAACGAGACTCACAAAGAGTAACTTTAATTAGCAAATAAGACTCACAAAGAGTAACTGCAATAAATACTATAACTCGCAGCGAATAGTTGCAATCGACGAGCAATGACAACGAGAGCAACACGACTCTCAAAAAAAAAGCAAAGTGCATTCATTGATCAAACGAATACAGATTAAGCAAGTGACGCAAAGTGCTTGACGAGAACAATCCTAGCCCACATTACGAGTAACGAGTAAAGATGCAAGTAAAAATAAAAAGAAAATTAGTAACAAACTTAGATGTATAAACTAAATACTAAAATAAATTACCAATTTGTGTTTTTTTTTATACTTAAATCAAAACGAAAAAAGGCAACGAGTAGTATTGATGTACGTTAAGTTTAGCTTAAGTTCAATGTTAAGGTTGGTTTTGTCAATACAACTGTGATGGATACTCGATAGTATTCAAGTGTTATTTAAATGTAACGCTCTTGTGGTTTCAAAGTGTTATATATATATGTATATCATAATTATTGTATGTGTATAGTTTTTTGGTTAGTTTGATTGTTAATAACATAATGTTTTAATTTTTTCTTAAACATTTTCTTCAAGAACATTTAGAAGAGTCTCCGTTAAAAAAAACAATCAAGTGGAGAGAGAGCACACAAATAATCAAAATCCATAATCAAAAACGTATGCCAGAGTGCGCATTGCTGTTGAGTTAGATATAGACACACAGATTGTAAACGACGACAGTGGCATTAGCTTTTAGCATATATATATATATGTTTATATATATATTGATTGTGTTACAGTTACATTACATAATATGCATATGTAGGGTAATAGTTAGCTATGGTAGTTATTGTTATACATGTAGATATTATTATCACAATAAGTAATTTCAACTTGTTGCATTTTATGCTTCAAACAATGTCAGTTTTTCTTTCTTTTTTTTTTGGGTTTCGTGGTTAGTGTTATTAGTATTTAGTAGCGCTTAAGTGAATCTTGTTTCGGTTTTCGATATACCCTTGCAGGGGTACGATTTTTTATTGATGAGAGAGTTGAATGATTATTATTCTTGCTGATACAATTCAATTGAAGAAAAATAATTATACTTTGAACCCATTAAAAACTTTGAGAAAATATATAATAAAACTGTGCTTTTCCGAACCCATAAGGTATATATGTACATATCTGATCAGCTATAACAGCTTAGTCGACTTAGTCCGCTTGTATGATTGAGTCGATCTGAGATACTTAAGACAGTTGGCGACGTCAAATGTGGAATGTCATTTCTCTTCTATCTTAGGCAATTTTCGATAGCAGAAGATACACTTATATTATTAAAATTTTATAGAAGTTATTACAATATTATTGAAAAACTGTACAAATTTCTTTAAGAACGAATAAAAACATTGATTTTGTTAACCAAAAAGTATTTCACATGGGTTTAGAGTATCTTCTAGTCGAGTAGTCTTGACTTAAGCTCTCTAACTTGTCCACAAAGTCAGTATGAAATTACACAAAATTGTCCGAGGTCAGTTGAGTTCATACCAAGTTGTCGGACAATTATAAACCATATCATTTAGGAAAGTTTGATTTCAATTTAAATACTTATATAAAACATTAACTATATAAAAATATATCCGGCATTCAATCAAGCTGCAAGGGTAGTTTGAACTTCGGCAGGCCGAAGAAAGCATTTGTTTCATTTTTTGTTTTTAGTAACAACTGAAAGCCAATTAGAATCAAAATTGTTATACTCAAAAGTGTTAGATGCGCATTGTAAGAACGGTTATTGTTTATGTTGTTGTTGTTGCTGTTGTTGTTGTTGTTGTTGAGTTTTGTATGATTTTTATTTGGTTTTGTTTTGTTTGCGAACCTGTGCTCATTGCATAATAGAAATCACGCCACTCGTCCAGCCACACCTCGGCCACCCGCGCCGCATTATGCAGCACAATTTTGGCAACGCCGCCTGGGAAGGTGTACGGCGATTTGTCGCGGAACACGTGGCCCACATGCGAGCAGGGTATAATTTCTAAAATGCCACCGCATTGCCATATCTGAGAATATATTGGATATATATTCATTGTTGTTTTGATACTGGTTTGTTTGTGTTGGTCTGTGATTAGCATATTATTTTTACATACATATTTTTCACATTATTTTCTTTTCATTTTTTACAAAAATATAAAAAAAAATTAAATAAAAACAAAAGAAAACCTTTGAAAAGAAACGAAAATGCGACTTAAACCAAAAGAATAAGTAAGTGGAAATAAAAGATTATCAGACAAACATGTTTAGGCAAAATGGGCAACACTTTTTGCGGCTTGGCTGTAGCTGTAAGAACGAATAGAAAAAACCAAAGTGGCGAAAGGATTTCATTGACTTTGCCTTACTCGAAACGACATCTCCAGATTCTCGCCGCCCCAAATGTCCATGCCCTCGTCATACGATCCGATCTCGTAGAAGTAATCCTTATCGATGGAGAACAACCCACCAGCCATTGTTGGCGTACGCAGCGGTGCCGTACGATCATTATTCCGACGGGCCATCTCACGTTGTGGCACGCGATACCTAAAATCATGACAAACAATCAGATTTAGCTACGCACTAGGATATATATATATATCTATAGCCTAATGGCACTTGCTTAAAGTGAAGATTAAATGAATGTGAATAGAGTAAAAATAAGTTAGAATGATCTACACGAGACAGCTCGACTGTGAGAAACCCTGAACCACTACATAATGTTGACAAAAATAAATAACTATCTTTTTTTTATAGAGTCAAATGATCCTTGACAATTTAGGCATTTCATTTAGATTTCTTCAACAAATAATAAGTTTCAAAATAAATATTATTGACTTCCTGCTAGGAATTTTTATGTTTGATTAACAAAAACTGTGTTCCCTATTTAGTCTTAATGAAGTTTGCACAGTTTATCAGGAATATGTCTGGCTATGCTACATATAGATCCGAAGGCTAAATCTTTACAATTGTGTGCTTAATTGCAATAATAAGTCGATTTGTATCGATATGCTAAGATAATCTTACTTATCGATAACTTGAGATAAACTTAATCTGCCTAAGATATATAAGAACTAATGTTCCATATTTAAGGTCTCTAGCTTTCATAGACTCTGAGATCGACAGACAGACAGACATACAGGAATAGTTAAGTCAACTAAACTGTACAAGAATATATATTATTTGCTTTCTTCTACTTACAACCTACATATTCACAACTTCATTACGACCATTTGCACATTTCTTTCACTTGTTCACATTTCTAAGAAATATTATAAATTGGATTTAGAGCTTCATCAAGCATCAAGTGTCATTAGGCTATTATAAATATATTTGTAAATCTCAACCCACCATCTAAAGTTGAGCTTCCAATTGAAGCCACCCCACGTGGAGTCCGAGGCTGTTATATACTCGAAAGTCTCATCCGAGATGACATCGATGATGGGACAGACGACCGTACGACGATTCTGCACAATGCGCGCCAGCAGCGGCTCCAGCCAGCCTTCGGTGCACTCGCAATGAGCATCCAGGAAGGTTATAACCTCGCCAGTCACATGCTCGGCACCCAGCAGACGAGCTCGGATCAGGCCAGAGCGTTTCTCCGTGCGCAGCACGAACGTACGAACTGGCAACTTGGCCACATACTCCTCCAGCTGTTTGCCCAGGAAGTCTGCAAAGCAATGATGTAGTTTAAAGTACCATTCAAATATTTATCATTCTACTATGCACCTCGCTCGCTGGCATCGTCCACCAGAATGATCTCCTTGAGCAGGGAGCGCGGTGAGCGATTGATGACACTCCAAACGGTGCGCAGGAGCGTCGTCCACGCTTCATTGTGGAAGACTATCACAATTGAGGTGGTGGGCAGCTTTGAGGCATAGCGCTTGTGGCGACAACTGAAGCAGCCATCACAAATATTTATGACAATATTATAAAAATAAAATAAAATAAATATTAAATATATATATATTTATATTTTTGTTGATTTACTTACTTCTCGTGCCGCACATCAGTTAGCGAGCGATTTAATGAGATCATATCACTGGCCAGTAGGTTGAATTGATTCTCCTTGAATTTCTCCTTCATGAGATCCTTCATGTCGGCAGGTATTTTAACGGGCTTGCCCATCTCACCCGGTTTGCCTTTGGATTCGCGAATAGTCGGCGCCTGGAACCATTTCTTTAGCAGCACACTCCGATACGTCATCGATATGCCGCCAGAGATGAAGCCCTGACCCATTATCGGCGCAAGGCCATCATCACCATCCAAGGATTTCTCTGTATTTATTTCATTGTCGTTGACCAATTGATTGTCGTCTACCAAACGCTCAGCATTTGGCAGCTGTAAGCAAAGAAAGATACAATATTAATTATAACGTGTGCGAAAATGTGTTTTATTTTTTATTTGATTGGTTGTAAGTTTATTCTCAATTATCTGTTTGAAGATGTATTATATGTTTAAGATTCGACAGTTGTTAAATGGGGCAGAATAATATTTCTGTGAGTTTACTTTTCCTTATTTTCAGAAGCACTTTTAAATTCAGGTTATAAAAAATTTAATGTCATTTGTTGATTTTCGAAAATTTGACATCAAAACCGGACACAGTTGCATGTTTATTTAAATAAAAAAAAATTCACCCCTCTGGCAATAAATCAGAGTTGCATTTTAAGAAGCATTGAGCGTAACTCACCTCAACATCATATTCGCCGGCTCGCCTGCAACGCCAGCCATCTTTGCCTATGCAGTCCGAATAGTGGGCAATGAGCACAAAGTCAAAGATGAGCCAAACCAATGAGGTGAGTAATACGATGCGGCAGGTGTTTGAACGCATGCGTCCCCGCATTTTGCGTGTGAAACTTTGCAGCGTCATGTTAACTATATTGCTTTGTTTGCAAAACTATTATTGATTTGCGTGTTAAATGGTTGGTTTGTTTGCTTGTTTGTAAGTTTTTTGTTGTTGATGTGTTTAAGTGTGTGCGACAAATTTAATTTGTTTCTGTCAGTCAATTCAGTCAGCTGGCAGCAATCAGCTTTTGTCTGTTGTGTAGCGTGGTGTTGTTGTTTTGGTTAATGTAAACGATTTTACAGCATTTCTCTTCTGTTAGTTGGTGTGAGTTGTTTGTAAGTTGCTGCTGTTAGTTGCTGCTGTTAGTGGCCATAGATATGTTATTGTTGCTGTTGCTACTCTGTTATTGTTGCCCTGTTTGGTTGCTCTATGTGTTACACTGTATAACTTTTCTTATCAGACTTTTAGTTTGACAGGCGCTGTGATCTCACTACTCCCTCTCTCTCTCTCTCTTATTGTAACTCTTTGTAGCGTGAATTGCTTTTAATTAGATGCTTTTTGTTGTTGGGAATTGTTTTTGTTGTTGTGATTGTTGTTACAGTTGGTTTGGCACATATGTGGAGCTTTCGCTCTTTCTGTCTCTGTCTCATGCTACGCACAGAGGCAAACGCACGATTTCTCAGCCGCTGTTAACTAGTTGCCCTTCTTCTTCTTGTCGCTGCTGCTGCTGCTGCCGCATCCTCTCACTATTGTTGTTGCTGTTGTTGTTGTTTGCTGATCCATTGAGACGACGTCCAAATTCTCCAGTCTCGCCTTGGCATCAGCTCATGCCCCACACACAACAACCAGTTTCGATTTTGTTTTCGCCCTCTTCTCTCACTCTCACGCACCAAAGACCTTGAGAAACTATTCAACTGCAAAGAAAGAAAAAAAAGTACAAAATGGACATTAACAAATAATAAACCGAAAATAACAGCTAGTATAATTTATGTATGTAAATAAGGAAAAAACGAAAGTTATTTCGTATTTTTTTAGATTTCGAGTTTTTGGCCCAAAACTCTTCTTTTTTTTGGTTTGATTGATATTTTTATGACGAAATCACAATGACTTGCAATTATTGATTGTTATTATATTTTATAATTCAGCATTGTTTTCGTTGATTGAAGGCAAAGAGAAACAACAGGCTTCAATTTAAGCAACAGTAATCCACAACTAAATTCAACTTTTACTTTGCCCAACGCATTTTTTTTACTGTATTCCCCCCCATTTATTTACATTTTTTTCTGGAATGCAAATTTGATCAATAATGTCAATAAATGTAAAGCATTCGAATACCTTTTGCACACAAAATCCTCGTTATGCTGATAAAAAGATTTTCGCAAACAAAAATAAACGTAAAGAAGACAAAATAAATTTGAGCACAAATTCCATTGACAAAGGTCAGAGTTACAAGCAGCGATCCCAAAAATGCCACCGAAGAAACAACAACTACAATAAGGAAACCAACAAAAGACGAACGGAAACCGGGACCCAACAAGATGTCAGAGCCTGAGTCTGAAATCATGAGAAAATTCAGCGAACGAAATGTGAGCGACTATGCGTATACCCTGTTTAAGGTCACGATAAGCAAAGGAGAGATTTGGCTTTTTTATTATAAATAAAATAAATAAATAAATACACGTCTATAATGAGAGATAAAAAAACAAAATCCATATTAAAGTACAATAAATATTGATGCGAAACTTTTCGTCGTGTCATTAATCACAAACGATAACTAAGACGAGCTTTGTTAGCGAGCGATTGTATAAAGCAAAAAAGCAACAATTCTTAACGGTATTTTTTCGAATTTCTTTTTGCGTACACATAACATGCATTTGAATCATTCATAAGGCATGCGACGAGTGCCAATGCTTGGCCTACCATAGACCAGACAAACAGCGTGCAAGGAGATAGGGTAGGAGAGAAACGTGGGAAGGAGAGTGGGAAAGTGCATTCAAAACCAGTTTCGCATAACACGATGCACGCACACAAACACACACGTCAAGCTGCTTGTTAACAGAGAGCGAGTAGAAGATGACGATGAAAGAGGGTGGGGGAGGGTAGGAGATAGGTCGACCTGTTAAAATATGCAGTTGCATGTGCAGAAACGAACCAAAAAGAGGCTAAAAACGAAGTGGGCAAATGGCAGTCAGACAGCAGGCAGGCAGCCCGAGAGCGCCACAAGAGTGCCCTTCAGTGTGTGCATCATGAAGTCATCAATAATGCACTCAATAACAAAGATATAAAACGGGTTTTCAAATACACACACACATTCCACATAAACATTCTGTTAAGCCGGGTGTGTAATAATTATTTTTGCAAAAACTTTTTATATGTAATGCGTCAGCAACATTTCGTTTTTAATGGTTTATTCAGCAAGTACGTAAAAATAAATCGAGTGATATTTATTATTTATAAACACAAAAGTACGTTTATGCTTAATGAACTTTAACTGACATGTGAGTGAATTTAAAGGAAACCCTATCAACAATACTATTATTATGCTGTCACATATAATAATGTGCTTAATTGAAACAGTTATTGCAAAAGCCTTGACAAGCAATTATTACCACTGTGCAATGCAAAATGAAAGTAAAAGCGTTCAATGTTAGCTAATGCTGCTAAACAAACAGAATTAACAGCTTGCAGACGTTTGCTAATCACACTGTTAACTGTCTGTCTGCTATGCAAAATCATAAACTGAACAATCAGTGTTCTTTTGCGTGTAATTTGTGTGTATAGTTTATTGGTTCAATGATATTAACGTTGATAATATTAATAAAGGCACTCCCATTAACACTTAATTATAATTCAATTGCAGGCAATTGCGGCAACAACACACCAATCAGCAAATACTCAAGTAGAAGGAACAATCAGAGAGAGACAGAAAACAATAACAGTTGATTGTGTATTTATGCCTGTAGGCGCTGACGGCGCCATCTGCAAACTGCTGCTTTGATTTGGTGTTTATCGCGTTTTCTCCATTTCACTTTGACTTCAGCGTCGCTTATAAGTTTCTATTGTAGTTGTTGTTGTTGTCGTCGTGTTTCATTTAGTCAAAAGTTTTGGGGCTACACAGCACGCGCTGTGTGTAAATTACAATTTCGTATTTTAATTAAAAGTCGCACAGTGTGCGTTGAACAGTGTTCGGTAAGCTGTCAAAGTGTCATAAATTGAAAAGATGCCAAAGCTCTGCTCGGCGCCTTCTCTCTCTCTCTGCCCCTCTCTTCTCTAACGCTCCAATCCATCACACTCACTTAACATTAGAGATGGCAGCGTGATGTGAACTTTGTCCACACTTCAGGCACGGCACATATAAATTTAAATTATGCCTACTACTATTTTCCACAACTTTTTGCAAACAGTAAACTACTTTTTTAAACCAACTTTTGAGCAGCTGCAACCATTTTCAATTTACTAACAAGATAATTTGCTCAAATTATTAATTATTTTTTTCGTGATTATCAAGTTTGAAAAATTAATTGGTGATTATAGTGATGTGCTGGTCATTATGCGTCATAAGGTTGCTATCTTCTCGCTCCCCTCTCTATCGCTCTCTCTATCTCTCTCTTTCTCATTTCCACCAGCGTCTTTCTCTTTTATGACACGAGTCGTGTCAGCAAAGCGGAAGCAACAAATATTTTTTTATAAGACTGTTGCTGGCTGTTTATGGCTACTGATAAGCGAGACAACAGCGGGAGGGGGTGAGAGGAGGCGTTGAACAAATGTTTATGCCTATGTGTGTGTGTGTGCGCTGTATGTCGTGCCGTGGCAAGAGATGAGAACATAGCACGTTTTCGAGTGCACGACGCAAACCCCGCACCCCTCTTACCCAATGCACACACAGCAATTAATTTGATGAAAATCTGTGTCAATTTCATGTGAAAAGCCTTGACAGCAGGTGGGCAACAAGCAACGCAGGAGACAACAGTAACAGTAACATAAACAAAGCCGTTCGATTCGATTAGTTATGCTGTACGTAAACGTAAAAGAGAGAAAGAGCTGCGTGACGTGGACGAGTAGTAGAGTAGCGGCGGAATAACGGCGCATTCAAAGCTCAAAGCTTTAAGCATTTATTAATGAATTGGCGCGTTGGCAAAGGTCGCGTCAACATTAACAGAGATAACAACAACAACAATAACTGCAGCAATTACAAATGAAATTGTAACAGAAATTGCAATTAAGATACAGCAAACACAAAAGCAAAAAAAAAAAAAAACCACAGTGCATCGACGCGACCACAATTCGAAAACGTAAGCAATTAAACACAATTAATGCCATTGTCAAATAGTGCAATTACGAAGCCCCTCTGTATGGACAATGATTATTATTGCTGTACCATCATGAAAAAGTGGGGTCAATCTGATCGCAGACTGGTTCCCAAAGCACAATTATAGACCAACGACAATAGTAATATAATAGAATCTACTATGTGGAACTACAGCACATAAAATCCAAAAAGATTTATCATTAAAATCCCACCCTTAGCAGTCTGTTACTTTTACTGTTACTGTTTTTTAACAAGCAAATGCAAATGAATATTTAACATTTAGTTTTCATAGCAACTACAATAAAAACAAGTCTTACCAACATGCTGTTCAAATATGAGTCATCCATATCACACAAAAAATTATTTATTTGCACTAATTAAACAACTAGTTCATAAATTCACATCACAACTCAAGTGCATTCCACTAAGGAAAATATCTTCACAAATTTCAAATGTAATCCATAGCTATAAGCTGAAAATAAGCATTATCAGCAAATGTTAAGCACTTGGCATATGTTTCACAAAACCGAAATAACATTTGTATTTAACATTTCGGATGCATCATCATCATTAATCCAACAACTGTTTTGGCATTCACATTTAAATTCATCATTCGAATGCGCCCAGCGAGATTAACAAAATAAATCACTGGCTGTTAAGCGCCAAACACATTTTGTATAATTAAGCATGCGTCTTTGGCACACACACTAACACACAAAGAGAGAACCCAAATCCGACAATAACAACTGTAAAAACGAACAAGAAATCATTCCACAAAAAATACCGCATAAATTTTGCGAGCGTAGATAAAAACACAACATAAAAACCAAAAACACATCAAAGCGACGCACCAGCGACCACTGTTATACCCCGCTCTCTTACGTACTCTCTCTCGTTCTCTTTTATTCTGTATATCAACTGCAAGTGTAAAGAGCGCTGCACTTGGCGCTTTAATGATCCATGGCCAGCTATAACTCACACAGAGAGAGAGTGGGAGTGTGGGTCTGGAGGAGGAGAAGGAGAAGAGAGACGCGTAATTTATATTGCATACGAATTACGTTCATTTCAGTCAGTTACATGTTGACATGCACAGCAGCCGCCCGACGGCGACACTGATACAAATTAGCGCTATAAATACAATACACACACACATACACATACGCACATGCACACACGAACAGACACGTTCCACAAATAAACGCCTAGCGTCTTATTCAGCGTCATAAACAACAAAATAAAACAAAAAAAAGGTGCTCAGTTGGCACAAAGGGTTACTGAACTTCCCCACTTGTCCGATGATAGTTGAAAAATAATAAAATTTAGAATGTTCATTTGCCAAACGGCTGTCGTTTAATCGAATTTAGATTAATTGCACGCAACAATTTTAGATTTAAGCCTATCCCGGCAAATATCTAACTAGAAATCTAAGAACTATTTCAAATATATACCTAGAAATGTTATAAATATTTCTTATTTTTTAATTTAATTAAATCAATTTATTTACTTTTTGTACTTTTTTGTGTTGACAGACTTTACATAAATAAACAAATAAATAACAATCAGCTGTGCGCCTTAAAAGATTTTTATTTAACAAAGCGAATGGAGTCTAAAGCCACGAAATTGGGATTTTCCACAACAAATAAACACAAATGCACAATCAACTTTCCTCAACTTTGACAAGTAAAATTGATCAGAAACTTTTTTTAAATCTAACTACAATATAAAATTAAATCTCACTGCACATTTTTTAAATGTTCGATACAACTTTTCCTCTTTTGTGTTATTTTTATTCTTCACTAAATTCGCTATAGTTTAAATAAAAAAAAAAAGCAAACCGGCACATCATATTGTTTAATGAGTTCATAATTAAAACTCAATTCGAATCACACAAACCCACGTATACAAAATTAAGTAACTCGGGAAAAAACACACTCCGTATAAAAATCTTGGAAGGCAGGTTAATAACGAAGGACACCGCGTAAAGCTGTATAAATACGCAAATATAAATATAAACTATACTTGAATATAGTCGTAGAAGCAAATATCCAAAACAGCTGCTCAAACCTATTCGCCCATTTATTTGCCAACACGAGACAGTAATGCAAGTAAATATTTCAATGGATTTGCCACGCTAGGCTTAAGTTCTCAAAGAGTCCAAAACAGAAGCAAAAAACATTTACAACAATTTACAAAAGGTAAAGAAGAAAAAGACCTGACGAGCGAAATGCGAGAAATGTGACAAAGTGGACAAATCTATATTTGTTTTGTATATCCCCCTAGAAATACACCACAGCCCAAAAGAAAGCCGTCATCATCATCGTTATCATCATCGTTATCATCATCGTTATCATCATCGTTATCATCATCGTTATCATCATCGTTATCATCATCATTATCATCATCATTATCATCATCGTTATCATCATCTTTACCGTTGAGCCATCAGTTATTCCACGCGTTGTCTGCCTGTCTTACGGCATTTCAGCATTTCAGCAGCTCATAAAGCGAATCTGTGGCGCAAAATCCAAAAAAGTAAGCGAAACAAAACAAAAACGAATTATTCCGTTAGGCAAACCGAAGATTGAATACTCTTCTAGTGCGGAATAGTTAAAATGCTAATTTTTCACTTTTACATTAATTTAAAAATCAATATTTAGTGTTCGAATTGGGAGTCTCATTCAACAAAAATGTTCTTCGCACAAAAACAGGCCGATTGCTACTACGATAGCTATAAGATGTAATAATCTGATGTTATTGATTTTTCTATTTAAGTGTTAGTAGTTTAATAAAAATTAATTTTAAATTGAATATCTTAGACAACAAACAAGATCTGCATACATGAAATCATCCTTCGAGCTATTATTCCTATTTCAGCTATTTGATATTGTAACTCGATCCGACTGGCTCTGACTACTGACAACTACTGCCTATGCAAAATTCCATTAATATAACTTTGAAACTGGGCGAACCTACGCATAGATAGAAGACAGAAGAAGACTATATCGACTCGTTAATAATGCTGATCGTGAATATTTACACTTAATCACATTCGTCTCCAATTCACTACAAATTATCCCACAAAAGAATAACACACTCTGACAGAGTCAGAGTAAACAAAAAATTCGAAGGAAAAAACGAAATGGTAAAATTTTCATGACACGCATTTTAATTAAAAGCAAATAGGGACTATGAAAACACAGGGGGCGTTAGGGGAGAGGTGGAGCGGTCGGTTATTTCGTCCATAAAGCCCGCGCTAATTCAGAACAATTTGTATGGTAAGTTTGCACGAGTTTTCTCCCCTCCCCAACCACATTTTCATGGCAACAAACAATCAAAAACAAAAGTAGAGAAAAAAAAACTGATATAAATGAGGAGCAGAACAGAGCTGAGCATAGTAAGCAGAATGCCCAGTGGAGGGATTCAGATTCGGATTCGGATTCCGATTCTGATTTTGCTGTGTGTGCTCTGCTGTTAAATGTAGCAGAAGTGGGCGTGGCCATGCGGTTAGAAAGTAGAGAAATATGCTAAATGGACGTGCGGGTGGTGAGACAGACAGGCGGACGGGTGGACGAACCGTTTGCATGGCTATTGCTCATTGTCAGCGCTGAAAAAGTTGCTCAGTTTTTGAAGCACTTATAAAAATAAAAAGTTTTTGCAACTGAAAAAAGTTTTTTGAGACAAGAAAAGAACGCTCTGCGTAACAGATACCCTGTAAAGCATATTTAAAATTGAGTAGTATTTAAAGATCTTTGAAAAAATATATTTTTTAGATTAAAGTGATTCCTATATTGTATATAGGGAATAATTTTAAAATTTTAGATTTAAACTTTTATTATTTATTTAGTATCATTTTTTATTGCCCCTGACAAAGGGAATGCGACAAAAAACAAACGCTAAAGAAAAGCTTTTTTGTTTTGAGGTTTGACATTTGGTCCATGGCCTTTTCTTTAATGTAGCCCATCAGCGGACGGTGGTTTGACCCGCATCATTAACTTCGTGCCATGTGCTCATTAGAAGAGCACGACAAATAACTATGTTCATGCCATGAAACGAAACGCGATTAGTGTGAGCAGTAGTGAGAGCAAAGGCCGATTTTAGGACAGCGTTGTTTGACATTTGCAAATCTAAGGCATATTATTAATGATTCGTCAGCTTAAATAAACAATTGCCGTTAAATTACAATTCATTTTGTGTTAAGTTAAATTTGTTGTGTAGTGAAATTTAATTAAAACAAGCGCTTTAGGCAGGCATATTCCACTCCGCACATTAATAAAATAAGTTACACATAAATACACACACACACACACACACGAACATTTACTGCAATAACGTGCACGCATGAACATTAACAGCTGTTGACATCATTTGCTGCTTCTTCTTTGCGGTTTGTCAAACCCAAACTGCCCGCATAAAACGCACAGCCGCCAACAAACCCAAAATACTTGTCAGCTCTCTTTGTGTTCCCCCTACACATTCTCCCATTTCTTTTCCTCGCTGCTTTGTTTTTTTCTCTTTGCTTTTCTTTTCTTTTCTTTGGTTGGGCCATTAAAATGTTATTTCCTTATTATTGCCCTTAGCTTAATCGTCCTGCTCAACAGCATCAGCGACCCATTGGGGAGTACTCAACATGTGAATGAAACGTTCGTTGACTAACTGACTGACTGACGGACTGACTCAGTGAGTGAATGACTACTTTGTACATGGACTCGCGTCGGCTGCGTGACAGCGACAATGGAACAAACACAAAACGCACACGCACACACACACATTTCTACATGGCAAAAGTTCTCTGTGTGGCGTGTGTGGCCACGTAATCTTCAGCTTTTGTCTGTGAGGCGCCAAACACAAACTCAAACAGAAACACACACACACATTTATTCGAACAGAGGTAAGAGTGTTGAAAAACGACCCCTTCTAACTTTGTGCATAGAACAAAACTGCAGCAAAATACAAGTGTTATGGTTGATTATTCTGCTCGACTAGGCAGATATCCTCTTAACTACAACTAAGCTCATTTTTACTCGCTCTTGCTTTTAATCAATCTTTAATATTTGCAATCAAAGCTGTGTTAAACGAGTCTGCTTTTAATTTCAAGATACCCTTTCTGCACGTTTTTGTTTTATGCAGAGTATCACACAGAACTATTTGTAGATGCGGCACGTCTATTATGTTTATTATAAAGCAAAATCCCACAACAAAAACAATTCGACATGCATATGCAAATTGGTTGAGTAACAAGCTAAAATCGATAAGAGTATTTAAGGCGCTTACTGCGCCCAGCCCAAACAGAGCCATAAGCTGACCCTCCCCCTTTCTACCTACCTGTCAATGCTAAAAACATTGAACTAATTAAAAACTTGCGTAACTTTGGACCACCCTAATGCCCTGGAACTGAGTACTGTAACTAGAGTGTGTGGGTGTGGGGAAGGAAGAGGAGGATGGGTAACAGCGGAAGGCCTCTCTACCACCCATTGGCATGGCATACTTTGCAATTAGCTTAAGTGCAGTCAGGCGTAGTGACGACTCGTCAGTCGGCTTGAATCAAAGTCTAGACAACAATCAATTTTGAGATATGCAACTAGCAACTTACCTGGGAATGGGAACTAAAACTATGCACGTGTGCATGTGTCTATGTATGTGCACTGTTATGTTTGTGCGTATGTGTTCTGTTATGTACATGTCTCATACACACTTGGCAATTGTCTCACAAATCACTGAGTGCAAAGCAATGTAAACAAATGTTTTTCAAAATTGTTGTCAGCAGAATGGAAATGTTTTGCTTTATTGTTTTTGGTTTGGTGGGTTGTTTCTAAATTAATTAGCAATTAGCACAGAAACTTGCTTTTGTTTGTGCGTAATTTACTTATTGTGGGTTTACATAATTTTTATCAAAAATGTATTCCAATTTTAAAAATACGCTTATTATCGGGAACAAAAAAAATAACATGCAATTGCTCCATATATAATTATAGTAAAGACATGTTAATTCAATTACAAGGTAGCTAGCCAAATTAAATACAACAGTCAAAAATAACTTTGGGAATCGATAAAGATGGCACGTTAAAATTCTCAACTTGTGCACATGTGGGAAACTAATTACTTAATGAGCAGCCCTCGACGAGTTGATAATGATATTTTTTCTTTTCAAGCAGAGATTTTTTCCGCTTGTTAGTTGCGTGGCTTTTCATGCGCTAATAGTTGCCAACCCAGCCAAACAAACAACAGTTGATCAACATTTATGGGGTCGCAAATGTTGTTGTTGTTGCTGTTACTGCAACTCCGGCATTGCCAACCTTGGCAAAAATGCTGCGCTGGCGTTGTTTGCTGCGTTGGCGTTGACTACGTCTGCTACTGGCTGCTGCTGCTATTGGCTGCTGTTGATGTTGTTGCTGTTATGGCTCCGTGACTTTGTCAAGTACAGACAGCAGAAGAAAAAATGGCCGTGAGGGGGAGTCAAACAGTGTATGGCTCATAAATTTCTTGCTGCTTTGCAATATGATATATATATATATATGCTGCATAATTGAATTAAGCTTTTGTATGTGTAACGTATGTGGCATGTGTGTGCGTGTGCAATGTGCTGTTAATTTTAAAAATATGCTCGTAAATAAGCAAGTTAACATAGATAAAAAAAAAACAAAAGAAAGCGCAGAGGACAGCGAAATTTCTATGAACAGAACTCATTAAGTCTTGTTAGAATTTAGTTGGAGTAATGTAAACTAACATTGACTCTTATTAGTATTGGAGAATAAGTATTGAAAGACTACAAATTATTGTAGTTTACAGAATTTGAGAAATATCACATACATAAATATGTTATGCTCAACTGTTATTGAAGGACAGACACACAGAAGATAACATGCGTGTTAATTAAGAAACACACCTAAAAGTGTTAATAACTCCTCTAATTTCGCATAGCTCATTAACAGCTGTTAACCGCTCGATAAGCGGTAAAGTAAGGGTATTCAATCACAAAAACAGGCAGCTCTCAACGTGTAAAAAGTACAAAAAATAAATATATATGTGGCAATGAAAGAAATTATTTTTTTTATACTCGCATTTAATAGGTTTTTTATATGGTTTCTTTTTGTTAGTTGCGTACGTGAAAGAAAAGTAACTTGTTTTTAGAATGGTTGTGAAACTTTTGCGTGTGCCAAAAATAGATTTTATAAGAGGGCTTTATGATTGCAAAAGAACATGAGCTTAGCGTTCATAAAAAAAGACAGGGCGACAAAGGCGACTACAGAGGGCGGCAGGTGGAGTTCTCTGCACAAGTAACAAAGTGCCTGCCAGCTAAAATGCTGCGTAATCATTTTTGGAAGTTTCATAGATTCAATTGTGAGAGAGGGAGAGAGAGAGGGGAAGAGGAAGAGCGATAGAACAAGTGGAGTAAAAGCTGTGCAAATATCAACGTCAGCTTTAAAGATAAAACTGTGAATTGAGAGTGCGTTTGCATGTGTTTGTGTATGGATGTGATTGTGTGTGTCGAGTGACAGACATTCCAAATAGTAAAGACAACAAGAACAACACACAAAAGCAATAGCGAAAAGAAATAAGGCCAATGATGCTTGTAATTGTAGCCAAAGCAGCAGTCGTCAACTTGACAGCGCTTTTGTTGTTCTTTCTGTTTTTTTCTTCTTAGTGCTGCTGCTCTTGTGGTTGTTGCTGTTATTGTGGGCGTGCAGCAGTTAAGGCCATGCAAAAGTCCCAAGGCAATTTTGGGTGATATGAGTGAGTGTGTGAGGGAGACAGAGAGTGAGCGAGATATAGAGAGTCGAAAATGTACATAAAGTACCCAGCAGTGAACTAGTGACTGACCACTCATTGCAGAATGCATTCGTATGCGCACAATTTAATTTGTAATCTAGTAATGTTCTTGTGCAATATTTAGTGAAACATAAAATATAATTGAATATTTAAAATTGTTATTTATCATAGGATAAGTTATCAAATTATATACGTTGTAAACTTTCTATATTTTGAATATATAAATAAATACATATTAAATGTAAATTACACCACCACGCGCATATAAAGGCACTTGAAGCTACACCGCATACAAAGTATATATTCCGCATCGAATTCATAAGAGACTCTTTTCGCAGCTGGGGTAAGCACGTGGCACATAAGAGAGAAGAAAAAAGTGTACAATGTGCGAGTAGCTTTGAAAGTGATTAACATTTTATGTGAGGATAGCCGCTGGCTGCTGCAGCTGATGCTGTTGAGGATGATATGATGGCCTCACCGCAGTCAATCAAGCAACAAGAGTGAAAAGGGCAGCAAATAAGAAAAACGCACTGATGAACAGAATGAACTGCAAGGATGAAAATTCGCTTCGCATGAACTGCTCTTCACAACTATTTTTCTGTATGCAAACATAGTTTTCTCGTTTTTTTCGCATTTCTTTCTGTCTTCTTTATTATTCATTAACACGCCAAAGCAATCAATAAAGTTAGCTTTTCTTCACAGTTTATGGAGTGCGCGAAAATACCCTAGCATTATTTTGTGGTCATAGAAATTGAGGATATTAGACACGATTAACTGTAAAAAAAACACCAAATGACATTTGTTCATTTCACAATTTCAAGCATTCTTCAAGTACCGTTATAGGGTAAGCTAAAACCCCAATTTGACACTGTGGGGAAATCTATCTAAACAGCATCCATTTCCAGTTGCTCATTTGTAATGAATGTTGCTGCTATTGCAGGTGTCTTGTATGTATGTGTGTGTGTGAATCTCTCTATGTGTGTGTGTGTGTGAGTCTCTCAATGTGTGTGTGTGTGTGTGAGTCTCTCTATGTGTATGTGTATGTGGTTTTAGTGCCCGTCTGACTCTGAGGGGAATTGCGCGCTTTTGATGGCTTTCTCTTGAACAACTTTGGACACTGCAACAACAACAATCTGGGCATATTAAAAGTGGCTAGTTATCTGTTTTTGTGGCCAGTGTTGCCGTGGCCCACTTTTATAGCTCCATTTGGTCACATAAACAGCAGCAGCAGCGACAGCAGCCACATTTTGAGACAAAGGCATCTATGCAGCAATTAAGTACTCGACTCTAGCGGACTGCTAAGTACACTGCCAGCAAAGAAAATGAAATTCCAGATGTGTAGGACATCATTTTTAATAGTAGAAAATATAATCTACATTTAAATTTTTAATTTTTAAAACTATATATATTATACATATATATAAAAAATCCCTTTTTCAAGCAACTTCCTCTGTAGAAGAATTCCAGAAATCGTAATTCCTCAGAAATATTAAGTTAGTAAGCTTATCTATTAGGTAGTGTGTATTTTTGAAACATTCATTTGCAAAAATAGTAAACTATAAAGTACAATAATTTTTTTCTATATAAAGCCTGAATTTAAGTAATAATATAAATATATTAAGTAAGAATTAAATATTTACATTTTCATTCAATGAAAATTAATTAATTAAAATTCCTAAAAGATAAATAATGCTTTTATTTAGTTTTAAGACTTGTCAACATTACATTTGGTTTCTCTATGTGTAACAGGCGATAATGAGGAATGCAATCACAATTTTTATGGACCACTCTCTCCCCCTCTCCCTCTCTTGCTCTTGCTCCATGTAGCTCAGATGGTCAAATAACTAGCGTATAGCACTTAACATTAATTACAATTGCAACGACGGCCCTAATGCAACTGCTGGTTCCACTGTGCGGCAACTGGACAGTTTCAGTCTGATAAAAACCGAAATGCAGCAGCAAAAAAAATAAAAACACATTTGCGGAGCAGCAGCGGCAAATGGATGCATAGCGCAGACCAGATAAAAGAAAACCTCGACAAGTAAAACACACGCACACACATGAAAAATAAAGCGGATTGCAACTGCTGCTGCCTGAATTATAGTTAGGGGCAAGCGGAGGGCGAGGGGATATCTGTATGTGGGCAAGTGAACCGGTTTAATTGAGCGACCTCCAATAAGAATCAAGTTCACGGCAATCACACACACATACACTTGCAAACGCACACAAAAATATGCCGCTCAACGCACTCTAAACAAATATTAAGTACGCGAAATCAAAGCAACTGCAAATTGAGTATTTTATTTCTATTTTTAACATACCCGTTGCGAAGTCGGCGTCGCTGTTGGCGTCGCTGTTTTTGTGGCAGAGACAGCGTTCCAAATAAAATTCCTGCGAAACGGAAAAACACACACACAAAAAGGAAGTTAAAGATAGAACGACTGCGGGCGATGCATAGGGGGATGTGGAGTGCGTGTGGCCGACCCGGTTTATTTACACATTTTGTATTTAATACGAAACCGCGCCTGCCGCACTTTCTACAACAACCACAACAACAAATGCTCGTAGTTTTCTTTGATTATTTTTTCCCGTAGTAGGTATTCAAGTGCCTGCGCACACACACACACACGTACGCGATATTTGGTTATGTCTGTGTGCGTGCTGGTGTGTTTCCTCGGATTATTGGAATAAAATGCACAACGCGAAAAATTACCAAAAATTTTCACTCGGTGTAACTCAATTATTTTTATTAATCATCATTTTTTTTTGTTATGTTTTTGTTATAAGCAATCGCAACGTAGTCATGCAATTTACGTATGCACGGTGTACATTTCTGTTAAATATATATATATGGGTATTTAATGTGCGCACTGTTTTTATCAGACGCGAAATTAACAAATAATTTCTATTCGGTTTCAAATACATACAAAAACGCAGCACGCCACGCGTCCGAACAGTTTGTTGAATCGGAAAAGAATGATTGGAGAGCACAATGTAATTATCGATATATCGATAGAGATTATTCGGTGTTTAATTTGTTGGCATCATTTGTTGCGACACCTCGTACCCGGACATGCCCCTGTTTGGCTGCATGAATGAAAGAGAGCGAGGCACAGCAAATGTTGCCTCACCCAATGCAAATGTTGCTACCACAAATGTTGCTCAACATTTAGAGATGGTGCAATATCGTTGTGTTTAGTGTTGGCTAAAGCGCAACTGTTGACGCAAAATGAGCAGTTTGGCTGTAAATGCAAGTCGATAATATATCGTGTTTACGAGTTGGCGCTTATTTTAAGTGTGTCGGTTATTTCAACTTTAAAACTTACCTTTAAACTGAACGCTTGAATAAAACCAAAGAAAACACGAATTTTCAACTAGTTTAGCATTTATTTATAATTAAAATTTCACTGAAATGCGATTGAAACTATATAAGATTTTCTTGTCTTATGCCTGAGTTTTCTATCTAACAACCAGGACGAATCAAATGATGTACAATTTGTTTAAAATTCTATTCTTTTTTTATTATTCTTTTGTAACGCACCTTGGCGTTTTTTTTCTATAGGACGTACTCTCGTATGCTTAAAAGAAAATTTATAATAAATATTTATGGGGGACTTCGGAAATTAGGAATTTTCTTTGTACAAGATTTTCTTTGTTTCGTTGTTGCCTCCAAAACTGGAATGGTACGTCTCAAAATTTCTCAATTTCTCAATAATTATTTCACTGACAAAATAATAATGAAATTAAATTCGTGAAATGAACGCGACACAAAACAATGAAAGTAGCATCACTAAAAAAATAGATCATTATTTTTGGCGGAGCCTCGCAACAGAGAAATAATAATGATAATATTAATAATAGCGCATTACTTTGTCGATGATCTCGCCTGACTGATCTTCTCCTTCTCCACGTCGGTAAACTCCAGGATGCTCTCGATCGCCTGCAGATGTCCTTGCGAGTTCTCCTTGTCCGTTAGAAAATAGAAAATGGCGCTCTTCAGAAACTGCAGCGTCACTTCCGGATCCACATGTGTGCGATTCTTTTGCGCCTCCAACAGGCGACGATAAATCGTCTATTTATCGATTATCGATTAACATTTTGTTAGTGTTTACAATGACAAAGTGCAAGAGAAAAGAGTGAGAGAGAGAGAGAGAGAGAGAAAGCGAGAGATTAGTAAACACTTACTTGAATATATTTATATAGTAAATGTGAGGTTAGGTTTTGCTTGTTTACAAAAAGTATAAATGTAATTATATTTACATAAACGTTGATTTAGTGGTGCTATGACATATGAACATTTAATTTATGATTATGTAACACTGAATATATTGGGATACTGATTTCTCGAAAGTGATCGCTTGAGAATTAGAAGTTTACAGCAATTACAATTTTCATTTTTAAATTTTATTATTTTTTCTTGTTACACTTTTTTTATATATATACATTTTGATAAACTCTATAAAATTAAGTTTATATTTAGTGAAAAACATTTCAAATATTAGAAATCAAAGCTCTTTAAAATTTCCAAGCGATTTTTTGGGACATAAGATTTAATGGACTGTCTAAGGGAATTTATTGATATATGAACCACATGCTATATATGTATGTATGTATTTAAGTACTTAATGGGTATTTTTTAAGAATACTATTTTTATTTTTTTTTAGCATTACGTGTGTGAAATTTAATGTTCTGAGTTTATTTTTCGCAACGGTTGCTAAAAAATATAGCAACGAAATTAAATTAACTAGCCATGTGTTTTATTAGTATTTATTGTATTATATATATATATATATATATATATATATATACATATATGTATAAAAAACATACCTCTAGTTACCACTATTTATTAATTATTTGTATAGTTTGTAGAAGAAATGAATATGCCAAAAGTGTTTCCAGTGGAAACGAACTGAATGGAACACACCATTTCAGTGGAAACAAAGAGAGTTGTTAACAACTTTCCAGCATTCCAGCATTTGTCCCCAACAACTTGCACAGGCCCCATTCTTAATACCCCCTGTTGTGATGGCGCAAATGTAAATGAAATGTTTACAGGGTATTTATACATGATAATCCGAAATGTTCGTTAGCCAATGACCAGGAAATCATAATTTAAAAAAAAATTGTAATGAATTTTTATGAACAATTTTGTTTGCAAAGTAAATAAAAAAAAAAGTGGGGTTAGGTAGAATTTGTTAGTTGGTTTCTTTGAGGAGTTTGATTTTTTTTTTTTTTTTGAATTTGTTGTTTTTTGGATATTACAAACCTTACGCGCGCCAAGTACCCACAAAGAAATGGCCTCCTTTGCAGTAAGGAGCGCATGATTACTGCCGCACTCCCTCATTCTACACTCTGATGCCTACAAAAATATATTTTTTGGTATTTTCGTTTTTTGTTTTTTTTTTTTGTTTTGTTTTTACGACAATTATATAGGTATAGAGTATATAGAAAGAGAATTGAACAAGTTATTAAACATTTTCAAAAAGGAAAAGTGGAAAAACTAACGCCTTAAAATATCGCTATATATATATAGAGAGAGAGAGAGGACGATATTCGTATAAATACTACAAAAACATGCAATAAGGAGAAGAAAAGGAACGCAAATCAAAAACGTTGTAACTGTAAAAATCATGCACTCTCTGCACTACGATGTGACTGTACTTTTGCTGTTACTACTTTTGAGCTCGCAACGGAACGGTGTGGAATGAAACAAAGCGGTTAACGTTAAAGACGAAAAGTAAAACGATGAAAATCAAACGTTGCTTTTTTTAATGTTTGTAAATGTTTGCAATGCAATTGTCAAGAAAATGTAATTAATTCATTATGCATATGTTATTTTAGATGGTACTTAAATGCTAAAGACGTCAAAATTACAAATTAATTAATTAACGACGCGGCATTTCAATTAATGTGCAGCTTTTCCAGCCAGACAAAAAGCGCCAAATTGAAATGGTACGCCCTCAACCAGAGAGAGAAGCACATACACATACACACACAAGCTCACACACAAGCACACACACACACACTGCAGATAAATGTGAATATGTTGTTGTTGTTGTTGTTGTGTTTCTTATTGTTGTGTGTAATTATTGTTGGTGTTGTTGTAGTTGTTGTTGTTGTTTTGGAGTGAAGTCGCGTTCAGGATGCAACAAAATGCAGCACACAAAACAAAACCGAAAATAGTATGAGAAATATATTGAAGAATCTTACGCGTATATTCTCCAGCTCATCCTGAGTGCTTTGCAGCTGATGCAGCAGCTCATTGATGGACACCTTGCTATCCGGCTGTCTCTGTGCCAGTTCCATTGCCTGTGAAAAACAAAACACACATGAAACAATGTGGAATGAAACGCTTAAGAGAGACTCTAAATGTGCGAGAGAGAGAGAGAGAGAGAGAAAACAACATTTTAAAGCTTAATATTTACTTTTGGAATTACATAGTTGAAGTTGAAGTTAATGTTTTAATATCGTTGCCAAATAATTAACCAAATAAAAACAATCACTTCTCTCTCTCTCTCTCTCTCTCTCTCTCTTTCTCTCCCCCTCTTCCTCTCTCTCTGCATGTATTTATCAGTTTATAGATTCCATACCTGATCGGCACGCGTTATGCGCTCCGCCTCCTGTCCCTGCTGGTACATGTGCAGATACATTTTGTTCTGCTTCTCCTCGTGCTCGACGAGCCTGCGCTGCAGATCCTCGAGCTGTTTCTCCAGCTCCCGGATGCGCTGCTTGGCATGCTCATAGTCGGGCACCATGTCCGAGTAGCGCGTGTTGCATTCGGCCAGTTTCTGTAGCAATGCCTCCACCTTATCGTTGTGCGATCTCTTAATATCGCTGTTGACGCCGTCCTGGGTGCGTATCAGTTCCTCGATGCGATGCTCATACATGCGGATTAGCTCCTGGCGCTGCAGCTCATAGTTCTCCAGATTGCTACCGCCTGTCGCCGATAGATCAGCGCACGTTCCGGCAACACCAGCTTCAGCTGCTGCCGCATCTGCATCGCAGACATCGTCGCTTTGCGTCTGCGAATCCTTCGAGTGCACCGATGACATCGTCAGATCCTCAAAGTGTCCCGAATCCGCATACGAACTCTGCATCTCGGCGGACATTTGCAATTGGTGGTGCTGCTGCTGCTGCTGGCGTGCCAGATGCCGTGGACTGCACTTGGCCTCATCGGCCATGTCCACAATGGGCGAGACATCCTGCGATGTCTTCAGTTCCGCCTCGCGCACTGTGACCGCATCCGACGATGCGGAACGCTCCTCGGGCGAACTGAGCGATGCCTTGAACAGACGCAATTCGACCACTTCGCGGGTGAGCCGCAAAATTTCCGTATCCTTCATCTCCAGATCCTGGCGCGCAATGCACAGCAGCTCCTTGAGGCGTCGTATCTGGCGCTGTGCCCGCTGCGTCGGCGTCAGATAATCGGGTCCAACTTGACCCGCATAATTGGAGCAGTGCACCACATATTTCATCTTACGGCCACTGAATGTGGTGCCGTTTCTGCAAGTCCAAATTGAAGTGGAGTCTTATTCAATTGTCATTGGATAATATATTAATTGGATTTTATACTATCATATCCATAGCTAATTGATAATATTTTTAGTATATTTAATAAACTGATTTGTAATCGGTCTGCAACATGATCTTTAAAGCTATAAGGTCCTTGCTGTGTCCTTTATTGCTATTGCAAATCGACTTGTTTCGATATTCGCTAAACGTCAACTTGATCCAGCTACTTAACATATGAGAAATTATATTTGAAGTTCTATCAAACGAGCAGACAGTCATGGCTAAATCTACACATCTGTTGATGCTGATCAAGAATATATATAACTTATGCAGTCGGAGATGCTTCCTTCTGCCTGTTACATACTTTTCCATATCCTCTTCACCCATTTTTAATAGGTTTAGGTTTAGGTTATAAAAACTTCTTCATTTACACAAAACTAGTTACTTCTGGCAAACTCCATCTACAAATATTTACACTCCTTTCGAAATTCTCACCTGGCCACATAGGGATGCTCGCAGGACATGGTCGAGCGCCCGGATGTGGTGGTCGCAAACGAGTACATCGAGTCTAGATCATCATCCAGATAGGTGCTCGGCGAATCTGGTGTCACTGGCGGAGTCTTTGGCGATATTTTAGTCTCATGCACTGTGGATAGCTTTGCTCCGTCCGGTTTCTTGTTGTGTCCTCCGGCCAATTTCGTAGCACGGCCGCAACAATTGTGGCCAGTTGGCGAAGTAATCGTTGCTCCGTTCAACGGTGTCTTGGGAGTCTTTGGCGTCGAAGTCGCCGTCGTCGCCGTCGTCGCCGTCTTCGTCGTCGTTGCTGATGATGAAGTCTTATTGCCCGTTAGCTCTGCACTGCCGCCGTTCAGCTTTAGAGACTGCCAAATAGAAATAAAATGTTAAGACAGAGCGTTTAGCTTAAAAGCCATGCTTAGTTTCTATTATCTGCCTTTGCTTTCGCTTGCTAATCTTTTTTGCGGTTGTTTTTCTTGGTGTTTCTCTCAATTTATCATGCTGTTTGCTCAGTCGTGCAACAAAAGAAAAATATCGCGTGGAGTTTGGGCTGGGAATGCACATGGGCAGCAGGCAGAGGGATGGGGAGTAGGGGTTAAACATAGCACATACAGAGAAATACAGCAAAATACGCCCCAAAACCAATTTGTAAATATGTATAACAAATTTTTTACAAAATACATTTCTTCAAGCAAACCGTGTTTTTTCATGCTTACTTTCATTGTGTGGCATTCATTCCGTAACCCCTTCCCCTTCCCCTCACCAACGCGCTCCCTTTGTTAAGATCGGATTGCAGCAGCATTTTTGTGGTCATTTAGCTGTCTATTAGCCCAGTGGGCATATTGAGAGAGGGAGAGGGAGAGGGAGAGAGAGAGGGAGAGGGAGAGGGAGAGAGAGGGAGAGAGTGAGGAAGAGAAAGAGAGATAGAGAAGGAACCAGGGGAGATCTTAATTACTTATCTGTGCGTTTGTCTAAACTCAATCGGAATTAGAGTTGCACGGATTTATTTATCGAAATGCAATTAAAATTGAGATTTACGCTCTGAAAGCTATATGGATGCCTACAGGGTAGATATCGCCATCGGGTAGATATCCTTTTTTACCAACCAGTTTCCTTTATTATTTACAAAATGCAATCTTAACGCAGATTTATTTTCTAAAGGGAATCTGATACGATTTAAACTTTGACATAGAAAAGTCTATTAAAATATTTTATTTCATATGATACCATTTTTTTTACCAAGTTATCCCAACTAACTTAAGATTATGTTGCACACATTTGGCCAACATGTCGTCGCTCAAATACATCATATATCTACCATAGGAACAATCCAGATACCTCTACACATACTTGTCCCCTTACTGATACAATATAATTAAATAAATACGGAATATTCAGTTGACAAAAAGACATAAAAATAATTAACAAAGGCATTGTTTTCAATTAAATAAATCAATTTCAAACTGTAGACTAAAATGTACAAATTAGCAATTTAACAAAGATCTGCAAGGGTATATAAAAATCGGGTTAACTAAATGGCTGTCAAGAAAGGTATTGTTTGTAAAGTTTACAACATAAAGCAGGCCGCAAAAATTGATTTAAGTTAACCGCAATTCGAAAGCATTTTAAGCAACAAACCAATTATCAATTATTTTTACTATTCCAATTATTATTACGAAATAACACTCTATTCCAATGCAAAATAAGTTTGCGCCACATTATGACATAATAATGAAGGAAAATGCAAAAAGCCAACGACTCATTCAAACCAGTCAAATTATAGAGTTTCTTTTACACCTTGCGCTAATTCTCGAAACCAACTTTGGAAAAACCAAAAAAACCAAATGCCGCAGCAAACGGCCCAAATGTGAAGTGAAATGTGATTTAGAATGAAGCCAAAATGACCAACTGGTCATTGGGCTTTTGTCATTTTCAGCGATTGTCAGCAATTGTCTGCTATTTTAGCCAACTGCACAAAGACCAACTGCACCAAAGCAGAACCGTCGCCAAGCAAATCAGGTTAAACCACAGAGCAGTCTAAGAGAGAGAGAGGGAGAGAAAGAGGGGTTTCTATAGAGCCCTAGAGCGGGTTATCTTCTCCCTCTCTCTCCCTCTCTCTCTCTCTCTCTCTCTGTACCTCTTCTCTCATGCACATTTCATAATCATCATTAATGAGTTTCTTGCCCTTTTTTAATTGTTCAACTACAGAGAATTTTGTCGTAATAAGTTTTATGCACGAGCTCACACAGCTGGCTGGCTGGCTGGCTGGCTGGGCTTCTACAAAGATGGTATCTAATAAACAGAATTACCTCTTGGACAACTACGTTAACTGGGCTAATATTCAGCTCTTCTGCTTTCTTTTTGTTGTTGTTTACGTTACGCACTTTTGCACTTTATAGGCATGTGTTAAGAGTCTGGCATATTGTCGACTTAATATCAAATTAAATTCCACTACAGTCACGCGTCTCCCTTTCCATCCTTATGTGGAGAGACTAAAAATAATATAAAAAAAATCGATTTGATTTGAGTGCATTTTTCCATTTGCAGGTGTGCAAAATGTGCAAATTTTTGTCTTTGTTCACGTAATGGTCGAAATAACCCAGTTGGCCACTTGCCAACTTGGCTTTATAGCGTCACCAATTCTTGAACGATGTTTTGGCCGAGTATGCTTTTCATTTTGCGGGTGGTCTTTTGTAGTTTGGCAATCATTTTACTTTTGCCTACTTTTCAGGGTCGATAAGGAAGCTATTTCAATTCTTCTTTTTTTTTAAAACAAGAAAGAAAATGTATCTTAAGCGTGCCGAAGATTATATACATTTGTAGACTCTTTCGACATTTATGTTTTATAGGTACAAACTGATGTAAGAGATGTGGATAGCTGGATAGTTCCTATGGCAGCTATATGATGATTTCTTATTCAAATCTGAGTAACATAATAAGCCGCAAATTTTGTGACTTTGGTCTGGATATGTTTTCATTCATATTATTGTTTCATACGAGAAGAAATGCGTCGACCGATTTTTCCAATGACAGCTTTATGATATAGTAAAATGATCTGGTTGGCAACGACATATGTTTTGATAGAGAAATATTCAAAACTGAGGGACTGATTCAAATAGGAACAGACAGACAAAAGGACATGGCTATATACACGCAACTAGTGATGCTTATCAAGAATATATATGTATATATTATGGAATCGAAAACAAATCTTACAATAAAAACAATAATACCGTCTGGAAGGGTTTAAAAATAAATAGGGTATTATTTATGACAAAATTCTAGAATTCAAGAAAACTTATTAAGAGATAGATCTAAATTTTAAATAACTTCAGGTTTTTTTGGCAATAGTTTTAAATTAAGGATAATGCCACATTTAAATTTGAAGCAGTATTTTTCCACAATATTCATAAAAAGAAATGTTGATTTAAAAAAAATTATGCACGGTTTCAAACTTTCCACTGCCATAGACTGAAATTAGTTTAAGCACTTCCCGAGAAAAAGGAATTCATCACTACGATTTTTGATTGTAAACACTTGCAACATATTATTATTATTTTGTTCATAATTTTCCCAAGGTATTCGGTTTCTTTTTGAGTTCGGCACCATTTATCAATAATGAATATTTATGCAAAAAGGGCCAACGAACTGCAATTATGGCCTTATAAAGGCCGCGGATAATTAACATCTGAAACCTTGGCGCAAAGCCAGCTGTCTATTACCCATAATTAGAATGCGTTATTAGCATAAAGTGCACATGTATGTGTGTACATATGTAAAAAATATATACGTACTAAAAGACATTCACACGAGTTTAAGCAACAATAACAAAACGTGAAGAGCGCGAAATGGAAAGGGAAAAAGCAGAGTTGAGCTGAGCTTTTGCCTTTTTTGCACCCGTTCACGTTGAGCATAAAATTACAACTGAACACACTAAAATCGCATGGGTTAGAGAAATGAAAGATGCCCAAGAAAAGAAGAAGAAGCAGCAGCAACAAACACAACACAAACCACAATAAACCAGAGAACCAGTCAACCCTCAAAAAATTAACAGCAGCAGTTTTCTTTTTTGGGGGGGGGCGAAAGAGAGGAACAGAGAATGGTTGAAAATGGTACGAGTATTGTACATGTGTGTATGCACGCATATATGTGTCAATATTTGCAAAAGCTGCGCCGCGCACTTGCACTTCCTAGTTGTGAGCCGTGCTCAGCTGTTTCTTTGTTTGGTTGCCTGGTACATTTGGGAAACGTGCGGAATAAGCGGAAATGGAATTGAAACAGCTGCTGCACGCCGCTGAGCCTAGACTTCTTATTCTTTATTTTTCTTTTATTATTGTCTTTCGTATTTGCTCTTTTCATGATACCAAAACAAAAAGAAAGTGCAAGCTTTTAACCTTTACATGATTCTCAAACTGTACAGTTTTACGGTGTATTGGGATAAATGTAATGGTCTATGGTTAGAATAAAAGCTAAATTGTAATTTAATTACTATAGATATTTTTAAAATCAAAAAATCGAATTAAGAATAACCTATAATTTCTTTTCAATTTAATTTCAATTTAGATTAAGTACAGGAATTCTATCCTAAATGTTTTTATTATGTACAAAAATGAAAAAATCTTTTATTTGAATTTAAATGCTCCTTTAAACGGCTATAGTTTCTTATTAATTTTTTAAACATTTATAAAAAAAAAAATGAAGAACTTAGGTGCACAAATTGTAATATAATAAAAATTAATTATCTTCTTATGCTTAACAAAAAAAAATAAGTGAAAAGTTAGGATATTGTATAATGCAATGAATATGCACAGTTCATTCAACTCGCTGGGAACATGTGAAATACACTTCCAGCCTATGCTAAAGGATATATATGCATACATGTTGTGCGTATGTGTGTACATAGATGTATATAGAATATGTGGAACAATAGAATTTATAATGACAAGTCACACGTCACAACACCGCATTGGGGGTGCTTTAATGAATGTAAATGCAGGGCTGTTACGCATGTAAGTGTTCCCAACATGGACGTTTCGTAATGATAACGGGGCAATGTTATATTTTGAACATGCCTGTTAATTACGTTTTCTTCTTCTTCCTTTTCTTAGGCGAGGGCGGTTATAAGTCTATTTTAAGTTACATAGGTCAGAAGCAGGTAATTGGAATAGGTATATAACAACAAAAAAAAAAACAATATGTAATAAAAAATCGATAGAAGTCGAGCCACCCACAACTTACCATATTACGCGACTTGGATGCGGCCATATCCAGTTCAGATTGCTCCTCCGTTGTTAGGGCCAAACATTGGTTGTCGCTGCATAATGCATGTGTGCTCGACTCCGCCTGCTCCGTTGTGGCAGCTTTTGTGATAGTAGTGGGTCCTAAATTGGTGCACCAGGTGCGATTACGCGTTAAACCCACAACAACTGGCGTGGCAACTGTCAACGATGATGAGCTCTCGGCAAGCTTTGCGCGCGTACTAAAGTCCCCCGTCATGTTGAGTTGCCGCTGATGCGCTTTTGTGGCGCGCAAGCGCATCGAAGCGGAACGACGCAATGGAACACTAAATTCACCATCACTAATGAGAGGATGTGGTATGCGAGTGGTGGGTGTTGATGGGGATGGTTCTGCGGCTGCTTCTTCTTCTCTGCTGCCTGTTAGCGGTGTGCTTGTGCATTGTGGTGAGTTGAGCTCCTTTGGCTCCTCATTCTTCTGCTGCTGTCGCATTGGTGACGTTTGCAACGACGTCATCGCCGGATCCTGCTATTTGTTGATGTGTTTTGCTGTAAAGTGAAAATTTGTAAGTTGTAAAATGCAATTGTTTTGTCTGTTGTTGTTGCCGCGGTTGCACTTTCAAAAATTGAGCAATTGTTTTTAATGAATGCGCGCATTAAATGCTTCATTATCTTAAATGCTGCCAGTAATTAAAACTTTCTTTCAAACATCAATTAATGAGCAAACTAAACACCCCTCCTACTTCTCCACCCCTTCAAGATGCATTTGCTCTGAATTTGCGCTAACTTGGCCAATAAAAAGTGAAATTAAAGTCGATTGCATGTCGCATTATAAAATTAACCATGTGGTTGCTGTCTCGGCTAAGCCACGGATTCATTTTTATGCATATATTCATAGATATATCAATTGTCTTCAGCGCTCGTTCTAGTTACGTAAATAACTCAATGCCAAGTCTTGGTAGCGCTTGAGAGATATCAGAAACAGCTGTACACATACACACACGCACGCACAACTCTGCGGTGGGGCATAGCGCACACCAAGCCACGCCTCTGTATAAAATTAATGCAATTTTCAATTTTTACTTTATGTGTTCGGTGTAGAAATTCGAGTTTCCTAAAACTGTAGCTAAACTAATCGCAGCTGATTTTTTGACTGATAAATCAAAGCTAATTTTTACAATTCTTAAAAAGCCATGTTGTCAGCATGTTAGACAAGCTGTCAAGTTATATGATATAGTAATCGGATGCTTGTGAGAATCCCAGCAGCAATCAGCCGCTTTATTTATTTTCGCAAGAAAAACACAGTTCTCAAAAGAATCCACACTCAACACTGTTATTAAACTGAAATTCGACCACAAACATGTACTCAGTATCAATATGGGAAATTGCTTTGCAGTCAGTATTTGAAAATTTGAAACTTTAACAGATAGTTGCGTGTTGGAATGATTAATATGAATTTCAGCAGATTAAATCGAGTTGATCATATCTCAAAATTAAAATTGATGATAAATTTAAGTGATGATAAGGCACCTCAAATATCGAAATCAGCAAGAGTGTTCTGACATATTCTTCACGTTTTCACTCGTCTGCAACTTTCGATGCCCTATCATTAGGAGATCTTCAAAAACAAACAATTAAATGGAAAATAATTGTAGAAATCGTTTAACTCTCCATTAAGTGGGGTCTTCTAACTGGGAAAAGGCCCCCTTATTATCGTTTGCTTTGATTTTTAACTATTTCCGTTTATTTTTCTTCAGTAACAACAAAAAAAGAGATCACCTAAAAAAGTTGAGTTTTCTTGGGCCATAAAAGATTAATTTCACAGCTGAACAAACGTGATTTTTTTCTACAAATTGTTTACATACAAATTGCTTGAGTCTTAGTTACCGTTTTGTAATTGGTGGTTATTGCCACGTTTTTTCCTAAACGAGATTTAAACGAGATTTAATGACGACAACTTGAATGCTTTTAAACGCATTTCTTTCAACTCGCTGACAAGGTCAATGATAGCCATCCACTTATCGGGAGAGCAGACGTGTGTTTGTTTCTTACCAGCATTTCAGCAATCGCTGATGGAGATATTTTACAAAAAGCCAGCAAGATGGCAAGTTTAGTTGGCTAGACAACTTGCAGCAGTAACAAACTAACAAACTAATACAAATTTGACTTCATGTCTACTACTAATTTACAAAAAACAAATCAAACTAGCTTTACCTAATTAATAAGCAGTTACTACATTTATAGCTTTTTAAAAGCTGAATTTCACGCTAAAGTGTATAAATTTGGCAAACACTTGTCTCCCACTAAATAAAAAAAACTTTAATAAGTTACGCTATTTACACATTAAAAAATATTAAATAGCTTTAATTAATTAATAAACAGTTACTTCATTACAATTTCAAAAAAGCTTTAGCCAAAGCTGAAAATTAATTTGGCAACACTGAATACCTCCCACTAAATAGCAAAAAAACAAAAAAAAACAAACACACACAGAGATAGACACGTTCTCAGAGCGCACTCTTTGTAGCTGCTTTATCAACAATAACAGTTCAGTTGTTTTTGATAAGAGACTGCAAAATCGGCAATTGAAAATTGCCTCGAAACAGTTTCAGTACAATAAAAACCACATATTAGCCCATAAAAATGGCGATTATTTACCCTTTGTTTCACGGCGTGTCTTAAAATGCAAAATTACATGCAAGGTTGCCAAAGCATTTAATTAATACACACACACAGGTAGAATTAAAAACGAACGGTAAATACAAATGTAGACAAAGTTAACAGTTAAGTTGGCAACGAGCGTGTGTAGCGAACGACAAACTGCAACTGAACTGTTTGCGCTAAGCCAATGGCTGGATGGATGGCAAATGGAAAATGGAAAAACTTTTTGTTTCAGAAAATTGCGACATAGCGCAAGCGGTGTACGGAAAATGGAGTAGCGCAGACGAAATGTTGTAATCAAATGAGAGACCGAACCCACCTTCGACCCCAAAGTGCGATGGCATTTTAAATGATATTTCGCTGCTTGGGAATTTTTGGTGGCATTTGAATGAATGAATGATGATGCTGATGTTGGGCTGCGACCAGGTGAAAGGCAATGCAATTGCATTTGGCGCGGCAAACCTTATGTACAATTGTTTAAGTTTTCCTACTTACTCATTACGAATGTTCGCATGGCATTTACGTTTTTTAATAGGTTGGCCAATAAGCCATCATCATCATAATTAATGCTCAGTCGGGTGGAACGCATTTGCTGCATCATTTTTTTTTTGGAAAAATTTAACACACTTTTTTGAACATTCAAAAGAATTCACTCAACATGACAAGAGTTATCGATATATTTGTTGTTTACCATGCAACAGCTGGTCATACTGCACAAAAAACAGCTGTGTGTATGGCCAGTGCTGGAAATGTTTTACCCTTGCACATAGGCAAATAAAGCACTTAGATACTTTGAACTCAATCAAAAACCAATTGTATTAGACAACAGTTTTTATTTTCTATCTATTATAATTTTCTAGTTTTACTCAGTGCGATACTTTCGTTCTTCGATAGTTGATCACTCTGATTGTGCTGCAGTGTTGCACGCGCAACTGTTATCGATAAACTAAGTATTACTTGCACTTTGCCGACGCTGACTGTCAAAAAATAAGAAGCAAGCGAAGCGAAGAGTGCTGTGCTTTTGTTGGTACTGCAAGCTAAATCCATACATAAATTAAGTAAATTCTCCGCGAACGCACGCGTTGCCCAAATATTAATCATTAGGTGAGTTTAAAGAGATTCTGTTTTAATTTTATTGATTAATGTGATTTATTTTCATGCGAATTGTTGAATAGTCGAATTATGGATCGTTTGCTACGTTTGGGCGGCGCCATGCCCCAGGCAGCACCGCCAACAGACGCACCCGTCGTGGACACAGCCGAGCAGGTGTACATCTCATCGTTGGCCCTGCTCAAGATGCTGAAGCATGGACGGGCCGGTGTACCGATGGAGGTGATGGGTCTGATGTTGGGTGAATTTGTCGATGATTATACGGTGCAGGTTATCGATGTTTTCGCCATGCCCCAAACGGGCACAGGCGTCTCTGTGGAGGCGGTGGATCCCGTTTTTCAGGCCAAAATGTTGGACATGCTCAAGCAGACTGGTCGACCCGAAATGGTCGTCGGCTGGTATCATTCGCATCCGGGTTTCGGTTGTTGGCTGTCCGGCGTCGACATCAATACACAGCAATCCTTTGAGGCGTTGTCCGAGCGAGCGGTGGCCGTTGTCGTCGATCCCATACAGTCAGTGAAGGGTAAGGTGGTAATCGACGCGTTTCGTTTGATAAATCCGAATATGTTGGTGCTGGGACAGGAGCCGCGACAGACCACCTCGAATTTGGGGCATTTGCAGAAGCCATCGGTGCAGGCACTGATCCATGGCCTGAATCGTCATTACTATTCCATCAGCATTAATTACCGCAAGAACGAATTGGAGCAGAAGATGCTCCTCAATCTGCACAAGAAATCGTGGAAGGATGGCCTAACGCTCGCCGACTACAACGAGCACTGCTCCATCAATGAGGATACCGTCGCCGAAATGCTCGATCTGGCCAAGAACTACAACAAGGTAAGCTTTAAAATTCCATAACTCACTTTTTATTTTCCCACAACTAAGTTTGTCTACTCTTAAAAAAAAATCGTAAATATATAATATAATATATTTTGCCTGGGTGGCAACTCTGCAAAAACAACAATCAATCGAAATAGTTGTTAATTGCGAACTTCAGTTATCTAAATTGAACTAGTTCAAGGAACCACAAAAAATGTTTGCTTTTTACAAGCTGTTTTTCTCGCTTTAACACATGGCATTTTAAGCAACAATTACCCTAAATTCCTATGACTCATTTATTCCTATATGACCTTATTTTGTATTATTAGGAAGAGCCATCAACACGTTTTAAAGAACTCGACTTTATCAAGTGATCATCTATATATATATATTTATCATCATTATATATCAATATTGATTATTACAAGATTTCTAGATTTTTATAGATGTGTCAAAAATTTTAGATTTTTCTAATATTGTAAATTTGTTTTTACGTCCATAAATCTAATTTAATTTTTTACTCCCCATTTATATATTCCTATATTCCAATATCCTACTTCCATTTTCCAGTCGCTCGAGGACGAGGAGAAAATGACGCCCGAGCAGCTGGCGATCAAGAATGTGGGCAAACAGGATCCAAAACGGCATCTGGAGGAGAAGGTCGACAAGGTCATGCAGAATAACATCGTACAATGCTTAGGAGCCATGCTGGACACAATAGTGTTTAAATAAAAATTGCATTTGCCAACGCAACTCTCAAAAAACATACATAATTAGAATCACCATACTAACACAAAAATAAAAACTGCTTTATTGCTATTTGGAGCAAAAAGTTTTACACAAGAAAAAGTGTATTTTTATTTTTAATTACGTTGTCCAAACTCCGAATTATGTGTCACTTAAATTTTAAGTATAATAAAAAAACTTAATTCTAAGCAGCAGCAGCTGCAATTTTCGACGCCGCTGTTGTCATTGTTTTTCCCATTGTTGTTGACAGCAGCCGCAGCAACTGCGCTGCTTTTCTAATTAAAGATGGCGGACACGCCGATTAGGCGCGCTCACCACGAATGCGTCGGGCCAGCTGAATGTCCTTGGGCATGATGGTCACACGCTTGGCATGAATGGCGCACAGATTGGTGTCCTCAAACAGACCAACCAAATATGCCTCCGATGCTTCCTGCAAAAGATAAGCGCATAAATTTGTCATACTTCATGCTGAAATTTGTCAATTACATTTTGGTGCGAAATACGCCCGAACTTCCCCCTACTGCACACATATATATGTATGTATGTTGCGTCTCTTTCGCGCCAATTTGATTACCTGCAATGCACCAATGGCGGCCGACTGGAAACGCAAATCGGTCTTGAAATCTTGTGCAATTTCACGCACCAAACGCTGGAAGGGCAGCTTGCGGATGAGCAGCTCCGTGGACTTTTGGTAGCGACGAATTTCTCTCAGTGCCACGGTACCAGGGCGATAGCGATGGGGCTTCTTAACGCCGCCAGTGGATGGAGCCGACTTGCGGGCGGCCTTGGTAGCCAGTTGTTTGCGAGGTGCTTTGCCTCCAGTAGATTTACGGGCAGTCTGCTTAGTACGTGCCATTTTTTATTCCGTGGAAAATTTTACTTTTTTGATTTTGAACGTAATTAAACTACTTTTTATTCCGTCAGCCAAAGCAATGTCAAAACTGTACGATTACTTTTCAACAACTGGGCAAGGAGTCGGGAGGGTTGGGCGATGTCGATACTACTGGATTTATTTTCAACATTCGAAGAGTATCGATTAGAGATGAGTCTATGGCAATACTATCGAATCAAATCATTTTTATCAGCTGATTGCTTAAAAATTTAATAAATACCAAAACAATTGATAAACATTTGAATTTTTAACTCATAGAAGAGTACAATGTGTGACAATCAACGAAATGTAAAAAAAAACATCAGGTGCATAGTAAACTCTTCAGCATTTATTCATTAATATGTTTGATTTGCATACCGGGCTTAATCGAGATTATAAAATACTCTTAAATTACTCATCTATGGTATCGATCTACAGTAGTCGATAATGTGTGAGAGCCTGCGATTATATGTAAGTCCATCTCTAGCTGCAAAGTAGCGGTACTTCAATTTTGGGTATTTTAGTTAATTAGTAATTGCATAAAAAAATGACTGATTCCGAATACGGGATATGTCCATATGATACCAAACATCGCATTCTGCTGTTCCGCTTGCCCGGTCATATTACAAAATGCCAGCGCAATTACCGTGGGCCACCGTTGCAAATATGCAAATTTAATGCAACGCATCGTTTGCCGGCGGAAAAAATGGACGAACACCTGCTGGAATGTGCCGACTATCGCAAGTTTCACGAATACAATAACTGGCAAACATCACTGCAAGCTCGAAAATCACCACCACGCACCTAACTCTAAGAATCTCACATATAATCCACTCTACTGCATATACCTAAAATAGTTAAAAACTCTTGTAAATTTCTTACGTAAATTTACAAATATATATAAACTAAATAATATAGATGCTCCACTTATCGAAAGACCACTGTACTCTGTTTTGTAATTTCTACAAAATGGAATAGATAAAAGAAAAATACAAAAGCATGTACAACTTAATTTAATATTGTTAATTGGTGTTTTAATTTTACAAAATAATATCTAGAAAGGAAACGCTATATACACATACAGACATACATAGGCGACGTACGTACGTAGATACGATAAACAAGAAATTGTTTTCAACTAGCATTTTAAGAGGCACATTTGTCCACGCGACCTATTTACACAAATAGAAACGATGCTTACAACTATGACATATATATATTGTTTTTTTTAGACTATACTATCCATCTCCAGATCAGTATCACCATGCTCATCCAGCAGACGGCGTCTGTCATCTTTCTCTTTAGTCTTTAGATTGGAGGTCGCATCCGATATGGTCGCCAAGGGACGTACCTTGCCGAGATTAACAACCGGACTCTGTGTGTACAAATAGATGGCATACGAAACAACAGCGATTGCCAGCGCAGTGTTCATATAAATCGGTATGGCAAATAGGAAATAACACAAGACGGCCGTAAAGAGCAGCTCCAAGGCGCTGGCAAATGTCTTCAGTATGGAGTTCATGTACTTTAAAAAGAAACTCGTCACAATGCCAATTGCAGCATTATTCACAATTATGATGACGACACTGAAACGCATTATGCTGCCCAAATTTCGGGCACTAAATGCATCCAAAAGTTCACCACGCATTAGCAAAATAATCGCATTGCAAACAATCGAATCCAGATACATAAATACATTCTGCACAAAGATGTTCACATCGGCTCCTTTATCCTTCAGCAGATACTCATTGTAGACTCCAGCGAGACAAGAGCAAATGGTTTGTGCCAGTATAAAAACGGCACTAATACTAAAATCAAAGCCAGTCATATTTTTGACCTGCGTTTTTGCAGCATTTGTTTGCGTGGCATTCATTGCTGCAGCTTTAATTCCCTGGATTGCAGCTGCTTCACTATCATCATTGGCATCATTATAAAATCGATTCAAATCTACCTGTTTTAGCATGCAGCCGAGTGTTAGGAGTATCAATGAGATCCATTGGCGTTGTGTCAAATACTTTTTGAATATGATTTGGAATAGAATTCCGGTGACGACGACCCGCAACTGAAGCAGCAAATAATACGTTGTCGGATCGAATGTGGCCAGATTAACAAAGGCAAGATTATTGTAGAGGCAGTAGAGGAATGCGGGCACCATATAAAAGCCCAACACCCTGCGATCCTTGTGTACATCTCGCATCAGTGAACGGAAATTATTTCTAAATGGAAAAGATGTTTCGTTTAGTTCGTAATACGATAATAAATAAATATATATTGGCTACAGAAGATAAGATAAAAATCCTTTAAATTAGGATATATTTCCCACTTACTCTCTGCAATACAGGCACGCAGAAATTATCAATTTTAATACTTCGGTGAGCAGGACAACAGTAACGGTATTATAGCTATAGGAGTTATTTGAATCCTGCGATGCGGTCACAAATATGCCTGTCAAATACAGTTTTGCATTAGTAACAAAAAAAACAACAAGTTGCGACGCACATACCTTGGCCAATAAATAATGACATATACAACAGAAATATGATAAAGGTCAGTTTGGTGGGAAACAATTCACGCCAATTGGTCGTCATTATCTGGCTGCTTTATAGTTTTACTCGCCAGCGTCTTCAAGTTGCAACTAACCTAGTGAATGCTTGCTGTAGCTCCACTTTGGGCGTTGACGTTGCTATCAGCTCTGATTATTTTTGTTCTTTTTGTTCTCCGAATTTGTTGACAAGCTCAGCAATTCAATTTTGTTGATGAAACCAAGTAAACAAAACCATTTTTTTCCCTTTTACTTTATTTTGTTATCGCGGTGCAACAGCTGACTATTGCTAGTGTTGCAAAATTTAGACTAACTGGCCGTGAACGGTGTTGCACAACAACGGTGTGTTTGTCTGCGACCAACTTCACGTCTTTTCTCTTTCATCGTCGTCAAAATGGCAAACCGCGGCGCCCGTCATGCTCGCACTGAGGATACTGAAAATACCATTAATCATGTACAATGCGATGGCCTGGTAAGTTATTAATTAAGTGCATGGACGACGGCAAGTGCAAGGCCTAAAAAAATTGCAACTGTGAAGGGTGTAAAAAGTGTTTTTAATGCCACGCGCTGGACACTGCTATTGTTTTGCATGTGTGTGTGACCAAGAGAGCATCAAATGATCAAAGAGAAGAGAGCCGTTGCAGCGCATAAAGTGTTTAGCTAGAGAGGAGCAACGTATAAAGAGTAGCTAGAGAAGAGCGCGTTGCTGCGGATAAATAATTGTAATTAGATGTAACTAGAGAGGAGCACATTTCGTCACGAACACGAGCCTCACTCACGACTTATTGCACGTTTGTTAATGTTGTTTATATATAAATATATTTTTTTTCTCGCCCTGTAGGCCGTTATGAAAATGGTAAAGCATTGCCATGAGGAGTCGAGCAATATGGATTTGGCCCAGGGCGCCCTGCTCGGTCTCGTCGTGGACAAGTGCCTGGAAATTACCAATTGCTTTCCATTCCCCAAGAGCGGCGATGAAACCATGGATGATGAGATGTATCAGCTGACGGTGATGCGTCACCTGCGTCGCGTCAATGTCGACCATCTGCACGTGGGCTGGTATCAGAGCTCCGATGTGGGCAACAGCCTATCGCTGGCACTACTCGAATCGCAGTATCATTATCAGACCAGCATCGAGGAGTCCGTTGTGGTTGTCTACGACACCCAGAAGTCATCCAGGGGTTTCCTCTGCCTGAAGGCCTATCGCCTGACACCGCAGGCCATACAAATGTACAAGGATAACGATTTCACTCCGGAGGCATTCCGCGCCCTCAAAGTCGGCTATGAGAGTCTCTTTGCTGAGATTCCCATTGTCATTAAGAACTCACCGCTGACCAATATTATGATGAGCGAGCTGAACGAACTGCTGCCAGAGGATAAGGGACACAATTTTCTGGATCTTGGTACCGCTTCGGTGCTGGAGAATCATATGCGCAGCCTGATCGAGCGTGTCGATGAACTGTATCAGGAGTCGGTTCGCTATAACAAATATCAGCAGGTCGTCTTCAAGCAGGACACGGTAAATATTTGTTGTGCTCTCTTTGAAAGTCTCGTAATTATAATTTGGAAAATATTTCATTAAAACAGGAAAAACATCGGGCTCTGGCCAAGTTGGCTGCGGAGAATGCTGTGCGCACTTCCAAAGGCGAACCCACTGTGCCCGAGGAGGAGGTCATCAAGCAGTTCCGTCCGATGCCGGTGCCGGCCAGGTTAACGGCCACAATTACATCGGGCCAAATCAATACGCATGCGCAGCACATTGCCCAATTCTGCTCTCAGTCGCTGGCTAAACTTTTCATCACGGAAGCACTTCAGAATGCCAAGGAAACCAAGGAAATCAAGTAGTTTAGTTTATCTTACAAATTGATAGCGAGTCGCAACAATAATACAAAAAAATAATAAATCCCAACTTTTGTAGCTGTGTGTAAAATGCTGAAACTGCGCACAGCGAAGCGAACTTTTTAACTTTGTATTCTTATTTTTGAGAGCGTTTTTGATTATTAAAAGACGTTTTTCTCTGTATATTTATATTTATATTTATTTATATTCCGATCTTAAATTTTAAGCGGTATACAGGGTAACTTCAAGTCAGTAACTCTCTTGCTCAATCTCTTTGTTGCTCTCACTCTCTCTCTCTCTCTGTTGCTCTCTCCCTATATTTGACGCGTGCCACAGCGGGTGGTGGGTTTTTCAGTTTCACTGCTACTGGGTTGGTTTCCATTGAGTTTTAGTCTCTTCGTGCGCTTTTCCCGACAGTGTTCAGCATTTTGGACTGCAGCAGCTTCGTCCTTTAATTTTCATTCATTTTTGCAATTTGCAGCTGCTTTTGCTGATTTGGTTGCACTAGTTTTAATCAATGGAAATATGCTTTCCTATGATCTCAACGAGCGTTTGGTGAGTGCAGTACACAGCGGTGACTTTGGCCAGGCCCTAAACTGCATTATTGACGGTGCCCAGGCCACCTATGTCTCGTCCACGTGCGGACGGACAGCTGTTGGCACCGCTGCCCTGCTGGGCGATGCTGAACTCCTCGAGCTGCTGGTGCAATCCTGCGAGGAACCGCAACTAAATATTTTCCCTCAGAGCGGTAAGTTGGCCCAGCTGGCATGGTTATCATGGTGTTCGAGGCGTCGGTTATCGGGTTCATGGTTCATGGTTCATGGGCAACAGCTGGTCGAGCAGAAAATCAATTAGGGGGTTGTTGCCGACAATCCGCACCGAAAATTCTTTGTTCTTAGCATTTTTAAGTTTTTCATAACAGCATTGGAGACTAGTTGTAATACAAAATAAGCAATAAACAATTCTTATGTTGTTTTATATTTCTATCCCCTATAATTTGGTTGTGAATTTTATAACGCATAGAAGGAGATGTATCCGACTACATTTGGTATATATATTCATGATCTGTATCATTAATCTAGTCAATTGTAAAGATATCATGATGATACTTTAAATATACAATTTTTTGCTGCAAGCAGTACATCTTTCTGAGCCCGCCACATCATATACGTAAACTATGAAAATCTTGTTCGCTTACAACTATTTGATTGTGCTCCTAAGAGTATTCAAATTTTAGAATTTTCTACTTTAACTAAATTTATTTATTATTTTAATCAACCTATCTAAAATCATAAATCTACTCACAACATTTTTGTCATGATTAAAAAAATAACTCTCACTCAAACCAGAGAAAAATATATTTAAATTGTAAAAAGAAATAATAAAATTTTATTTTATTTTATTTTGTATCCTATCAAAAAACTATTTTCTTATTTTGTAAAGTTAACGGTCGAATTTCAAATCAAGAATTACAAATACATATATTCGAATATTAAAGAGACAACCTTGAAAAAAATATATAACTTTCAGTGGAAATTTTCTATTTCGAATTTAGATTTTCTTTAAATCTTTTCTTAGCATTTTCCCCACCCAATGATCTTGAACCCTGAACATTGTAGCGTAGTGTAGCTGCGCTGTCAATGACCCAAATACATAATGCATTTCGACGCACACCATAAAAGGCAAGCAAGAGAGATAAAAGTCGAGATACAAATATTAATTGTTTACGAACGAGACGAGTCTGGGCTAGAACCGGTTGGATTGTTTGACTTTCTTTTGATAACATCCGCAACAAAAACTTTAAATGCAGCGGAAAATATATTTTGGGTTTTGGGGTCGTCTCAGTGCATTTCTGGCAGTCAGGTAGACAAGCTGCCCGAAAAGAGTGCGTTGAGTTTAAACTATTAACTTCTTTGCTGACAGAGAAAAACGAAAATTAAATATAGAATTTCTTCTATTCTAAAAATAATTTTACAAGTAATTGGTTTTTATTATGGCAGCTCACACGGATAACCTGGAGATTGAGAGCACGCCCGAGGGCATGGAGAAGCTGGAATGGGTGGATGAATTTGAAGGCGAAAGCTGGTCAGAGGGAGGAGGAGGCGGCGGCGGAGGAGGAGGAGGCGGAGCTGGACTTGGCGACGATTCCCAGCTATATCTTTATTATGCCAAGACATTTGAGAATACCGGTGAATTTTTGACACAATGCTGCTTGACTTGCCGGCAACAGGATCCGCATTTGTATGACTCGGATTTGGCCACTCCGCTGCACTATGCCGCCGCCTGGGGACATGCGGAGTGTGTCCGTGTGCTGCTCAAGCATCAGGCACCCATCAATGTGGTCAACAGTGAGGGTTATACACCGTTGCATGTGGGTGCCGGTTATGTGGAGGTCACCCGGCAGCTGATTCAACATGGTGCTCTAGTCAACTCCCGCACACTGAGCGATGGCAAGACGGCACTGCATCTGGCCATCGAGAGTCGGAGCAGCGAGGCGGCTCATCTGCTGCTCCAGACGAACATCAATATCAACGAAACGGACGACGAGGGTGAGACCCCGCTGATGACGGCGATTGTGTGTGGCCTGCAGGAGTTGGCGCGGGAGCTGATTGAGCGCGGTGCACGCATCAATCTCCAGGATAAGAATGGCAGCACGGCGCTCTCGTTTGCTGCTCTCGGCAGGCATCGGGAGTTGGCCAAGCTGTTGCTGGAGCGGGGTGCCCGGCGGCTGCCCTCCCATCATTTGTTGCATCAGTGTATGGGTCCAGATCAAGCGGATATGGATATGGTCGAGTTGTTGCTCCAGCATGGCGATAACTTGAGCATGCGCGACTGCGAGAATCTAACGCCCATCATGCTGGCCATTCATCAACAGCTGCCGGAAATGCTGGAGTTCCTCTTGGATCAGGCGGTCGAGCAGCGTCGCTTGGGCCTCTATACGGATGCGCACGACGAGGGTTTGCTGCTCTTTGCCGTCCAGCAAATCGAGGATGTCGATCGGTTTCGTGCCGTTTTGCGTGTTCTGCTCGCCAAGTTGGCCAGCGCTCGCCGGGATCTGTACTGCTTCAAGGCGCCCACCTTTGTCTGCGGCTTCGTGTACAGCGAGACACCCCTGGCCCGGGCCATCGGCCTCCAGCGCTTGGACATTGCCCAGCTGCTGCTGCGCGAGGGCTGCAATCTCTCCCAGATATGCGGCGAGTATGTTGTTGAGGAGCTGTGCAACCACTGCTCACCACGCAGTTTGGCATTCGCCAAGTTGTTAAGTAAGTCTTGCATCTCTACCTTATATTTTTATACCCCGCTTCCACTTAAAAAGAGTATCTTGGTTTTTTGCAAATGTATGTAACAGGCAGTGGAAAGCACGCCCGACCTTATAAGGCATAATCAGGATCTGCAGACTATTAGAGCTGTAGAGTTTGAATTTTGAATATGAGTTCTTATATAGAGTAAACATATGCATAAATATTTTATATATATATATATATGTATATATATATAGTATATACAGGACAGTGTAGACTGCGAAGTCACCTAACTAAGTTAGGTATTTATAGTAGCGATGTATGCAGGTTTTGTGGCAGCGAGGAGGAAACCTCAATGCACATCCTAGCAGAATGTGTCGCCTTAACTAGGAAAAGATGCAGCATCCCAGGGAAGCATGTCATGAAGTCCAATGAGCTGGTGTTGATGGAGGAGCTGTAGGCTCCGAAGGGGGCACAATAGACCTTATAGGCCGGCTGCAGGGTATATCGTAGTCTACATATCTCGTTATAAAATTGCAATTATATTGAGCTGTGTACTTGGTTTACTTTCAGAACATATTGGTTTCCGATTTCCCCCGCCCACCGATTCGAGTGATGAACTGAAGATCACAGACCCAACACGTTGGACCTTCGATCAGGATATGCGTCAATTGAGCACAGAGCCAAGGACACTCCAATCCCTGTCCCGCCAGGTGATACGTCAACAACTGCTGAAGGCACTCCAAGTGAACACGAAAATCCATGCGAAATATTCGCCTACGGCGCAGAGTTCGACGATTGCCCGCATTGTGGACGAGCAGCTTTGCATGCCGATGTCCCTCAAGAAATATGTCAGCGATTTTGCGGAGATGCCCATGTTGAGTGGTATGAAAATAACCGGACGAATAGTGCGATCCGTGGACTCGTGGGATTAGCAACGAACATAAATGGCAACGAGAAATGTGTGCAATTTCTAGTATTTATTTAGTATATGTGTATTTGGATGTGTGTATGTATGTAGCATAGATAGAGTATCTGTAGTTTGTATATGCCCCTCTTGGATTTTTAAATGTTTCTAGTTGAACAACAGAGCACATCAGTTACCCAACAAAAAACAATTAGAAAGAAAAGTACACAATTAGTATTTTATGGGTATACTAGTATTACCGTATTTCATTACAACAATAAGAGGATATATCAATGATCTATACATATATAATATATGTAATCAGTATGTAAACTATATGTATTTTTAATGTGCATTAGGCTCGAGACAATGCCAAAGTTTTACTTCTCAAATGCAAATTTCGGTTAACCTTGCAATAATTCTACTTGAATTCATTTTCATTAGAAAGTTATTTAAATTTCAATTTTTTTTTCTTCTGTTACAATATAGAGAAAAATTAAAGAGATTTGAAACATTTTAAAATATATGGTGTGGGATATTTGTTTCCGTTGTTTTTAAACATTTTGCGCTTACAGTTTACAGTCTGACACGATATACATACTACGAATGAACTAGTGCCCTATAAAGCATATATATAAGATATATTTATATATATATATATATATATATGATAACAAATACCATAACAAGTTTGGGTTCAATTTGCTGCCAGTCGGCCATTAGATCAAACTTATAAGGTTACAAAGGTATTCTAGTTTAGGGCTTTAGAAGCAGCTTGAAATCATCATTGGCATTCTCCATAATATACTCAAATGCAATTTTGTCTTTCTCATCCTTGAGTAGCTTAAGTGCGGGCTCCTTTTTCAATAGAAAGCGACACACCTCCAACTGGCCACGCAATGCGGCACGATGCAACGCACTCTGTCCGCTCTCATCTTGCAGCAGCAGATTAATCTTTGGCTGCGCCACCAGCAACTTGATAATATTCAGATGGCCTTCAAAATGCAATTAGACATTAGTGTTATAATTTAGAAATTCGAATTAATTGCTTACCCATCATGGCCGCCCGATGTAGTGCTGTGGCACCACCCTTGGTCACCACATTCACATCCACCTTGCCCTCGTCGAGCAGCAGCTTACAGATTTCCTCGTTGCCATTGCGTGCCGCATAGTGCAGCGCGGTATAATCGCAATCATCGCGCGCCATTGCCTGACCCTTCCTTATAAACTCACGCACACGGTCCACATCGTTGTAGATAGCTGTGGGATAATTGACACAGATCAATAAGTCCAATTTTTTTTAATTTTAAAAATATTTACTATTGTCATGAAATGCATTTCTTTAATTTAAATGCATGTAAACAGTATTTAAAAAGAGTTAAAATTTTTAAAATTTTCTTGCTGAATAATAAGTTGGAAAAACCTTGCCGATTTTCTAAAGTTCAGTTCGAATTTCTATTTTAGAGTATCTAAAGAATTGCATTTGACAAAATTTGTTTGTTTGGCTAGTGGATAAAGTCTTGCTAATCAATCAGCCACGCCCTTGTGTGGTTAGTTGTGAATCAGAGTGTGTTTTATCAAATATTTTATTTTGTTTGTTTAACAAACGAAACTATTTTCCACTCACCTGCATTCCAAATGCCTCTATCGAAATCCATATCGCTGAGTGTTTGCTGTGCCGGCAGCGACTGCTTGTGGCACTTGCACTTATCGGCATTATGGTGATCCATTCTTGTTATTTTATTTATTTGGTTTTTAATTTTTATTTTGTTCGTCTGATGATAAATATTTCCAGCAAATGTTTCGAGATGATGATGTTCAAAGATGACTTGATTTGGTTTATTTTTATTTTTGGCTATCTTGGCGGATTCCCGTTAGTTAAACCTCACGTTGCATAGTCCAACAAATTTCGGCTTCGCCGCAACTGCAGACAACCTTATAGCTGAGCTGTGCCAGCGTGTTCAGCATCACCATCGGTGGCACTGGGATTAGCATACCATTCACACACGGCTTGATCGAGAGTCTCGTGGATAACGCCTGCACTTCGGCCTGATTAAGGCCAAAAACGGTGCACGTATAGTCGTGCAGGGAACCCTTAACGGTGACGTAGGCAAAATTACCCTCGGTTTGGAGAATGGGCACTGGTATGGTTACAACATTTGTGGCACAACCAGCTGCAGCAACTGTGGCGCCAAGGGATGCCGACGACTGTTGCAACGGTGCTTGCTGCTGTTGTTGTTGTTGTGGCGGACACTCGCAATTTGTTGTGGATTCCTTTGGCGCTGGCGCTGCCTGATTATCGCTCATACTTTGCTCTTTTTCACCAATAACAACGAACCAAAAAAAAAATTGCAAGGCTTTCACAGGAATTGTTTCGGTTTTTTACGTTGCTATAGTTTTCTTTTTTACCACAAACAAACTCATGGATATACACACACACAGATACACACAGAGAAAATAAAAAGGAGAGAAAAATACACTAGGCGAAGGGAGTTGATGCGTTGAACATTTACTCGGGCGAATCAACTTTGTGATAGTTTGCTAAACTGGCCGCCTCGCGACCAATATTAGATAGATTCTCACGGACAACGGATACGGACTCGGATTCTGGTTCTGGTTCGTCGAAATCCTTGCGCATCGTCCACATATACTCGTTGTAGTCCTGCTTAACGGCCGTCGATGAACTGGCCACAACGCGAAAACCCAAAATCTGCAAATATAAAATACAACCAAAATTAGTCATGCCTAAATCTATTTTATTTAGTATTCAAGTGGGCGCTGCACGATTTTCATATATTTGGTTATGCCAAAAAGAATAACTTTAAAACTGCTTTAATTATGCAAATGTGTTGCTAATTGGCAGTTTTCGCAATTTCGAACTTGAAACGAATTCAACTTCGAATCTCAAAGAGGTGCTTACTTCTGCTTGCAGTGTGTAATTCTTATTGGAATGCGTATTCAAAACTGATGACTTACCTCTAAGGCTGACAGAATGCGACACGGATGCACTAAATAGACAATTGTGGACTCATCGCTGTAGCCGCCGCATGAAAACTTGTTCAACTGCTCGATGTCGTCAGCTGCAAAAATGTCAAAAAAAAAAAATCGTAATTTGTTTTTATTTCTGCTGGACTTAATATGGTTTAATTTGCGGTGTTTATACAGGTAAGACAGAGTATAGCAAGCGTTCAACAAAGATAAAAATAATAAAAAATGAAAACCGCAGTTTGGGGAGCAGTCAATGACGTCAGTCCCCTGGCCTCTTTCCGCCGGGCTCTGTGTGTGTGTTGGGAATATTTTTATGTGTGTGCTTGCGCTAATTAAACAGCAACCAATTCCCTAGAGTTTTTTGTTTTACTATTATTTTAACAAAAGCCCAACGAAGCTTCTTTATTTATTTATTTTTTTGGTATGCAAAATATTCATACAGCACACAGCAGCTCTGGAAAAATCACAAAGGGCATTGACTTTTCCAAAATATAATTTTATTAAAAAAAAACGAAGTAAATATTAACTTTAAATATCTACAGATCTGTGTGCTAGCATATGCGTGTGTGAGTGAGTGTGTGTGTGTGTGCGTGTGTGTGTGGGTATGTGTCACCTTGCAATAAGCTACAGGCGTAATACAACCGTACTCGACGCGAAACAAAACGAAACTGACAAGACTGACTCAATGCGCGATACAAACCACAACACAATTAAATGAGAGAGAGAGAGAGAGAGGGAGTGTGTGTGTAGGCAACAGAGGGAGAGAGAGAGTTTGAGCAATAACTTCGTTCTCATGCACTCCGATGGCTGAATACTCTCTCTCAATGAGTTCGTAGTTGAATGTTTGCAAACCGGTTTTTTTTTTACGCATTAGCGTAAAATGAGACCAATTATTCTGTCTCTGTTCTGCATAATAATAGGAAGTAGAGAGAAAAAAACTTGATTGATAACAATGATAAAAAGCATGTGTAAACAAATTTATCAATTAAAATTCATTCCGTTTAGCGTTTTGCAAATATTTAAGTGTTACTTTTGAGGTTTTAAAGACGATAGATAGTCACAGGTGTGCAAATTAACTGTAAATTAAATTATAACCGTTGCTCATGCGATAGATCAACAGTGATAAGTGCAGCATGTACTCATTTTTTGGATGCCACTGTACACGAACAAGCAATTCACACACACTTTCACACAGATACCAAGTCCAGTCAAGGACGGACTATTCAAAAAGTATGTGTGAAATAGTGGAATAACCGACAATAAAAGAAAATCAAGCCAACACTTAAAATTTTGTGGGTGGTGTGCATGCGTTTGTATGTGTGTAAGTGGATACACATATGACGAAGCACACTTAAATTGTGTCGTGCAATAAAAAAAAAACAAAAAAAACCAAACAGACAACTGTCCATCAATATTGAATCGACAAAGAAACCATATGAAACATAACTGTAATAAGTGTAACGCCATCTACTGGGATTGTGGGAGTGAGTGAGAGAGAGAGGGAGCTCTACTTTTACTTGCCATTGTTTATTACCTTTCAAGCCAGAGACGAGCACACGCCATGGATATTTGTGACTGTACGAGGCTAGATTACCTCGTATGATAATGTACGGCATTTGATATCGCTTCTTCGTCTATTTTGTATATTTTTTTGTTTGTTTGTGGATTATAACTATTAATTAGATGCGGGCGGGGTTCGTTGCCAAATGTTAACCGGTTCAAACTCGTCGAGACCGAACACAAAAGTGACAAATTTTGTAGCACGACCAAAAGCTAGCTGCTGTGCTGACTGAAGGCTGGCTCACGACTGAAATTCGTTTACGGAGCTTTGCAGGTTTTCCCGTGCAAGTGTTAGTAGTAGTTGTTGTTAGTTTGTTTGCGTTTGTTGTTTATTAATGGGGAGTCTCACGTTGCGTCGCTCTCTATCTCTGTAAGGGTTAGCAATTTGATTGGATTAAGCCACAATATGTAAGCAAAGCGCACTCAAATAGATCAAAAGAAAACAGAAAAACAAATCGCTCCACAAACCAAAACTATGGAGAGTTTGAGACGGGCGCGTGTTGAAAAATTGCTAAACACACAACTCGACAGTTTTTTATTGCTTTTTTTATTATCATTTTTTCTTTGCGCTACTGTAAGCAATTTGAAATTAATGTTTGCCGTGCTTTTTATGCTTGTGCTCATTAAACACGTCATACGCAGGACTCAATTGCTAACTGCGTATTAGTGTCACGGAAGAAAACACGATACGTTTCCCAACTCTAGAAAAAACTCAGAAGCACACACTTACGCACAGCCACTGACCAGTTGCATGTTTACAACTCCATACAGGCTATAATTACGCCTGGCAATACTCGGCTAATATATGCATATTTATACACATACAGTTAGTCAAAAATAGAGCCGGTCAACAACTCCAACGCAAAAGCCCGCTGCTAATTGACATCATAAACATCCACCCACTTAAGCACACATGCATATATACATATACTTTTCGGCTGCACCCTTTCGCTTGTATCCTGCGTGTTTGGCGCACACAAAAATTAAACAAAATAAATAAATGCGCGAGTCATAAATGAAACGCTACATTTTACTTGCTGCTAAATGATGTCATTTGAAATTAATCACAAATATCGTCTGCTGCTTCATATTATTTCCTTGATTTAACTAACTCACCTTTGCTGCACACACACATGTATATATATAATTATATATATATATATATATATATATATATACACCAACACAGTTTTTTACTTCCAGAATTTGTTGTTCGTTTTAAGTGGCTTTTAATTTTGAACTTCTTTGTGTTTACTGTTTATGTTTAATTTAGCAATCCGCGCTATTTGACAAAAATGTTATTTTGCAACAACACAATTGCTAGTGATGTGTCCATCAATCGATGCACTGTTCCCATAAGCAATGCTGAAGCCAGCACCATTGATATCGACATATCGATAACCGCACTTGCTACACGATAGCGATAGATACACGAAAAGATACATTCGCTCTGCCGAGCCTCCCTTAAGTAAATAATAGTTTAAATGCTTGCAATTCGTATAAATTCAAATTGCAATTAATCAAAGGTGAATGTGCATTAATGCTCAAATGCTCAGGTTGCACAGATTTATTCGATTATGCAGTATGCTAACAAATACGTGCGAAGGGCCCAAACAGCTGGTAAGCTAAACATATCATTTTGAATGTGTATTGGATAAATATGCATATGTATTTTATATGTACATAAATATTTATATGTATACAATTTCAGGTTACGCAAATTCATTGACTGGGTTCATTGGAGTTCAATAGAATCGCCTTTTTGGCTATTACGTGTCGCTCTGCCGGCTACAATCTGAAGTGCCTTACTATTGAGCGAGTGTGCCAGTGTCTGTGAGCGTGTGTATGTGTGTATACACACCCAGCATCCCACAGCAGAAGATTCCACAAAATAAAAATTTTTTAGTCTGTTTCGGACGCACGAACAGCGAGCAGCAAGAAATAATTAAACGCATAGAATTCGTTTCAAGTGCCATATAAACAAATCTACGCATAAAAAAAAAAAATACAAAATGCCCAGAAATTTACCCATATGGCCAATGGTGCTGTGCACCCTTGGAATACTGGCTGCTGTCGGACCCATGCCCGCCATCGGAGCTGTGGCGAATAGTCACAAGCATGAGAAGCACACTAGCAAGGAGCGTGTCAAGGACGGCATCTTTGTACCGAGGGATGCCCAACATCATGGCGATGACGGTGAACACAATGTGGAGTTTGATCACGAGGCCATTATAGGTAAGGGTGGATGATGCTGCGACCGGATCGGGGACAGTCTGACTCACGTGTTGTTTTTAGATCGCAACATATGGTATACATTAGCAAGGCGTATTTACATTTTGGTCTAAAAGTCCACAAATTATACTTTTAAATATTTAACTAAAAACTATCAGCCTTGAACTAATTTATTCATGTAACTAACTATAGCCTATAATTTCATCTTCGTCAAAGCGAATTTATTTTTATATTTAATAAGTTATGATTTTATTCGGGGTTTCTTCACTGTTCATTGAAATACCAAATTGCTGCTCATTATTTACATTTAATATATGGGTTTTTGCAGGAAACACATCAATTAGATTGCTTGTTGTTTCCATTGTTTGCACACGTGCTCTTCGTGCTGTGTGAATTATGAGAATTTGTTATACCCTGTAATTATTAGAAATGGTTATAGATGGGTGTTATAAAATTGATAGAATAATACATATAATCTTTGTTAAGTTGATTCAATCTAGACAATTTAAATGTTTTTAGAAGGGATTTTATATTTATATAATATAAGTATTATATTATTTTTCAAGAAGAGTCAATCTAGACAATTTAAATAGTCATGGAAGGGTACAATAAAGTTGATAGAGTCATAAATAGAATTATTTAAAGAACAGTCAATCTAGACAATTTAATTTAATTTAATAGAATTTAATAAAGAATCAATCTAGACATCGATTTCAGTTCTTAAAGTTATGCAACCAAATTGTTCAGTAGTGAGCAGCTTTAACAGGGCATCGTTTAGTCGATCTCCCACAGATTAAAGCACTTTTGTTTTGTCTTGCTTAATGCTCTCAGCGATGTTGTTTCTCATGCTTACACATACAAATTTTTGATGTTATCCCCAATAAAGGCAATACGAAAGATGCCCAGGAATTTGATACACTGACACCGGACGAGTCCAAGCGACGCCTGGCGATACTTGTCCGAATGATGGATTTGAATCACGATGAGTTTGTCGATCGGCACGAACTGAAAGCGTGGATATTAAGGTCTTTTAAGTGAGTGTTGTCTGTTGATTAACCTTGCTCAGCTAACCAAATGCTGCACAATTCAACATCCTTGAAAACTAATGCCTTTCTGCTAAGCCGCCTGCCTGAAGCATGTCTCTGTGTGATCCAAGTCGTTAATTTCAATATTCTAAACTAAATGTTTTCTTATGATTGCACAGAAAATTATCGGAGGAGGAGGCAGCGGATCGATTTGAGGAAATCGAACAAGATCAGGATGATTTGATTAGCTGGAAAGAGTATTTGCAGGACACGTACGCCATGGAGGACGAGAACTTCAAGAAGGAAGTCATCGATTTCGACAGCTACGAGGAGGAGCAACGAATGATTAAACAGGACAAGGAATTGTTCAACGCAGCCGATACCAACAAGGATGGAATGCTCAGTCTCGACGAATATGTGTACTTCCAGAATCCCGAGGAGCATCCACATATGTTGCCGGTGCTGCTGGAGCACACGATGCAAGACAAGGATTTAAATCATGATGGCAAAATCGATTTCCAGGAGTTTGTGGGCGACTCGGCCAAGCATCATGACAAGGAGTGGTTGATCACGGAAAAGGAACGTTTCGACAAGGAGCACGATGGCAATGGCGATGGCGTTTTGACAGGCAATGAGGTAATCATAAACATCCTTGATTTATGTCCAGCTTGAGTTTAGCTAATGTCTGATTTTGTTTGTAGGTAATCTCGTGGATTGTGCCAAGTAATACGGTCATTGCCGATGATGAGGTGGATCATCTGTTTGTCTCCACGGATGAGGATCACGACGATCGTTTGTCCTATCTGGAAATCCTGAACAACTATGACATATTCGTCGGAAGCGAGGCAACCGATTATGGAGATCACATACAAAACTTGCAACACATGACCGATGAGCTGTAATCCAATTTCCGATTTGTATTCATATCACAAAAACTGCTAGAGAATCTGTGCTTAGTATTGTATTCATTTATTCATTTAGTTAGTAAATATTCTCATATATATTTTATTCATGCAAATTGAATATATATATTTTGTATTCGAAAGTTTGCAATCATAAATATTTATTGTAGTATTTTAATATAGACACCAAAAAAAATGAAGGAATAATCTACAATATGAATACATAAATAATTTTCACTAAATTATTTGTCTGTTTTGTTTCTTGGTGCTTGAGGCCATATATTTTGTGTATTTTTTTGTATTTGTATAAGTTAATTAAGATCTAATATATATATAGTTTACAATATTGGAATACATTGATCTTCGTCATGCTCTTAAGTGCTATTGTTGGAGATCGTATTGGAATGCTCACATTGTACACATTTCGACTAGAGTTTTGAGAAACTGTTTGTAACTGCAAATGTTTTTCATATACATAAAAATTTATAACATTTATTAAATATTATTAGCTGACCACAAAGAGGCTACCACGAATTTATTTATATTGTACAAAGTTTTGAGGGTTCCACAAAGTTGAAGCAGCGTGTTTAATTCTTTGACTAGATTTTCACACTCGTATATATATACATATATATATATATATATATATATATATATATAATATAGTATAATAATGTTAGAATTTATGCTTTTAAGGTTTTGTTTTGGTTTTTGGTTTTTGTTTTGCCATCCGTCAGATGCACAAGAATGTTGCCTCTGTCTTATATCACAAATATTGCACCTAATTGGCCTATTACTGGAAACATTTTTGCTACAATTTCAACAAAAAGAAAATCGAAGCTAAAAACAAATTTAAAATGTTTGTGAAATTGATTAAGTTCACATTGTATATTATTAAGTACTGCGAGAACAAATTGAGATTTACGTGAAGTCATCGTCGCCTTCTTCTTCATCAACATCATCATGATCAGAACGTCCCACAAACTATGGCACAAAACTGAGTTTCACGGGCTCATCGACTTAAGTTTCTAAATCTAAATTTATCATGTACATGTCAGCCCCATTCACCTATTATATATATACACGTATATATATAAATATGCATATATATATATACATATATATATATAAACGTGTGTAAGGATCGTCATAGACACCTCTAGAAGTCACACAATATATCAAAGTTGTCTACCTGACGCAGTGGCTCCATATCATCGATCACCTCGCCCAAATATTCACTAATCGACAAGGGCAACTTCAACTTCTCCACATTGCCAGCGGTGCGCAGTTTACGCATTATCACCGCCCGACATCGATCCTGCAGATTGACAAACTCACGACGGGCACACTTCAGTGTCATCTCCGTCTTGGCGGCCGTCGAGCAGACGATGGGATATATCGGCTCAGTCACCTGTGAGAAAATAATGTGTTGCAAAGTGTGAATTACTCCTGATTATCGAATGCATGCTGTAACTCATTAATTTATTACTGGAGCTTACGTGCGGCAATGTATAACTATATTTAATGCTGCCTCTGTCTCTTTCCTTATATATTATATGTTTCATTTATATTTATATTCAAATATAAATATACTCAAAATTTGTCCGTTTTTGGGGGTGTAAACCAAATGCTTTGAATAGGTCTCTCTTGGTATATAGAGTCGTGTAGTATTCCACTTACAACCCCTAACACGAGGTATGCGAGTCTGTTAGCCGGGTAAAAAAGCTTTCGGCAACGCATACATTCTGCATTACTAATAAAGTAATTATGTAGAGTGCTTACTTTACTTTTACTGCTTATGGAAATGAAAATGGAAGCTACATCGCCTACAAAATAAAGATTTCGAATCGAATTCGTAAGGAATTCCTTTCTCTGCTGGGTCTTATGAATGTGCATTAAATTAATAAAAAATTTAATAATGTTCTTAGTGGGATTTTCCCTGATTTAAGATAAGTTAATCTAAAAATCTGTTGGTTTTTATGCTTCTAATAAAGTAAGTGATATAATGCTCCAACTCAGAAGGAGTAGATTATGGAGATTGTTATGAGCTGATGGAGATGTTAGAGCAGTTAACTAATACATGATGTTTTTATTAATTATTATTAAATACAGCAAAATTGCAGTTATAAACTGAATTCTAAAACTGAAACTTAAAGCAGGATTATAGCAGGGAAATATTAGTATTAGTAGTCAGATAAAGAGAGCATTATTTGCTGTTGATTAAATATGCTCAACTGCATTTTAGATTGTATTTAGTGTTAATAAATTCAATTAATATTGTGATAAGTTTTAGCTTGTATTATTCGCTTACCTTATCCAAGCCTCTGAAGGCGACGCCCAGGCACTTGCCATCCTTGTAGTAGGTCAAGGTGCCCTCAATGCCATCGAAGAGGACACCAATTTGTGTGGGATGATTTTCGCGAAAACGTTTCGTATACAATAAAGCGACGCCCTTGTGCCAAAGAACACCTTGGGTAAAATAGGAGATAAGTAAGAGATGTATGATTTGGATATATAAAAAATGGTCTTACCTTTGTGGGAGAGTCCCCAGCCGTGCTGATTCTCGCCGAGCATGTTGCGAAAGGCGTTGGCGTGCAGGCGACAGGACTTGGTGCCGATGCCGAACATGATGGAGGTGCCAAAAACACGCTGCGACACATGCAGCTCCCAGTAGTAGCGACCATTGTTCAGGGCACGCTTGCCCTGGATGCCGGCGGTGCCCTTGCTCCAATTGGGATGAAAGTGTACGGTGCGAAAATCGGTGCCGCTAAGCACCACCTCCTTGGAGCGATGGCGTTTACTCCACGTCCAATCATCCTCGACGCCATCCATCAGCGGACAGCATTGGGTCATTGGATGACCAATCACCAATTGTTTGCCATCTGGTGAACTATTGCGTGGATTTGTGCGACGTTGTTGTTGCGCTGGCGACAATTGCTCCACTTCCACGTCAGACATGTTGCCAAAATATCTTCCTTGCCAATAATTGTTGCCAATGACAATGCTCAAAAAACATTCACAGCAAATTTGATAGTTGAATTGAATTTATTGTTGTTAAAAGTCTACTTTGATTTTGTGTCTTTGTTGCTTTTGTTGTTGGTTGTTGTTGTTGGCTTTTGTTTGCAGACACTTGAGATGAGCATCAAGAGACTTGGGCTGATGCTAGAGGTGCTTCTCGAAATGGTGCTTGAGCTGGCCCTCAGGCTACTCCTGCTTCTACTGCTCCTCCTTCGCCTTCTACTGCTCTTGCTCCTCCGCCTTCTCCTGCTCCTCTTCCTTCAAGTGCTCCTTCTCCTTCTCCTCTTCCCTTTCCTATTTCCACTCCTCCTTCTGTTTTTACTCTATTCTTACTCCAATTGCTCCTCCTTCTCCTCCTCCTTTATCTATTCCTTTTCCTTCTCCTTATCCTGCTCCTACTCCTCCTCCAAATGCTTCACCTGCTGCTGCTCCGGATAATTTCGGCTTCTACAGATGACTTGTTATTAAGTGCTGCTCCTCAGTCTGCTCCAGTTGATCCAGTTGCTCCTCTCCCTGCTCCAACTGCTGCACCTCTAACTGCTCTAACTGCTGCTGCTCCTCCTCCTCCAACTGCTCCTCCTCCAGTTGCTCCTCCTGCGAGGGTGACAATGAAGCGTAACCGCTGCTCAACGAACTTGTGCTCCTACTCTGATAGCTATAATTGAGTGAATAAGCGCTCCTGGGCAAGAGATGATGATGGTGCTGCTGCTGCTGCTGTTCCAGGCTGCGTTTGAGCTGGCGTCGATTGCGACGCAACTGTTTGTAATCCTGTTCAGCGCCACCGTTCGTATGCAGCTGCAAATGGAAATGATGGCGACAATAGCCTTGCGGACTGTGTGCACAGAAGCGACACGCCTCCAGATTAACGCCCACACCCAGCGGCAGTATTGGCTCCAAGATGCGACGCTTTTGGCGTCGCTTAATCTGCTCCAGCTCCAGATGCTCCAAGTGCTGGTGGGCCTTACGATCGCCCACAGTTTCGGCGACCTCCTGCAGTAGGCGTGCGTTGCGCGGAAAGCATCTGTCGTGGATGTGCAACACCAGACGTTGGCAGTAGAGGCACAGCGATTGGAATAACAACAGCAGCACGATAATCATATAGGAATCTCTCTCTACATATATCTATATATATATATATATATGTATATATATGTATGTGGGGGTGGCGGTTCTCTCTATATATCTATGTATATATATACAGTAGTTTGGGGGGGGAGGCGGGTGCGCTGGGAGCTGGTGCTTTACTATATGCTTTTTATTTTTTTGGGGGTTGCTCGGTGCTTCCGGTTCTTGGTTTTTACTTTGCTCAACTCCACTTGCAACTCTATTCAACTAAATCTAATTAATTTGGTTGATTATTATTTCACTCTTTCTTTTTTCGTTTTCTTTCCATATTTTTGGCTACTTGCTGTTGTTATTTGTCATTTGTTTTATTTGTGGCCTACTGTTTTTTGTTGCTCCAACTTCTTTCTTATCGCAAGACCCAACCGATTTTCTGGGCACGCCGTACTCTCTCGCTCTCTGCACTCCGTACTCGTCAATGTCTCGCTGTGTTCTGTTCCCGTTTGACCAATTTGAATCCCAATCAGCTCTACTACCCCTATTTTATGCACTCATAAACATATACACGCACAGCTGGAAGGTTCTTTTATTTTGTAACCACCCCCAATTGGAATTTCTTTTTTAGTGTTTGCGGCAGACATATCATTATCATACGTTAACGTGTGTTCCATCCCGCACTGCCGCCAACCACCCCCGCCCACCACTCCACCACCCCCTGGCAGCAGCCCCTGGATGACATGCGCACAAGTGCCCAGTGGTGTGCCTAGTCCACCATAACAATCAAGTGGTGAGTTTCACTCGTTTCATATCGCTTTTGAATAGCGCGCTTGATTTAAAATTGCTTTTCATACTCTGTTAATGCCATGTATAAAAGAGTATATTGGGTTTGTGCTATGGCCGTCATGCGGGAGACTTGAGACTTCTGAGCCCGACAAAATTGGGGGCAGGAAATTCGATAAAAATCTATCTTTGTAAATCGATAAGATCACATATAGCTAACAATTTTAAAGCTGAAGCTTAGAGCTGGAGCTTAACGTCAATTAGGTTAGTAATTATGTTGGCAGTAGCTCCCTTAAAAGATCGATAAAAAATAGATTATGGTGTAAATCGATAACTCCATAAAACTCACACAATTTGAAAGACAAATTCAGCCAATTTGGGAAATATATTGCTGGTAACAGAGTTCAAAAAGCTAAAAGATATTTTCTCAAATGACAAATTCCCATTGGTATCAGAGCATTTCGCAGTCGGCTACGCCTGCAACGTTCTCACTTGTTCTCTTTCGTTATTTTTTCACCACTAACCCATCCCACCCCGACTCAAGCTGAAACCATCCCCCAGCTGATTAGCATGCAGATTTAGTTTGAATATCGAACAAAAATCAGACTTTGTACTTTACGCAAAATTTGTATTTGCATTCATAAGATTTCGATATACTTATAGACGATCTTAGATCAAACCGATTTCCTTAAGTCGTTTGATCATGGAGTTCAATTTGCCTAAGCATTTACTATTAATCAATTCATAATACATAAAAATATAAGAAAAATTTCGAAACAATATCGCTACATTACTTTTCCATTCAGTAAATAAATCTTTAACAATTTTTGCCTATGAAATTGATTCAGTTTTGAGAAGTCGAAAATTAAGATCGAGTTTGTTGTTGGCAGTTCTGAAAAATCTGAAAAAATATGCTGAACGCATGGTTCCAAATTTTATAAGAAGCATAATACTTGATTCACACTTGATCGGCAATTACGAATTTTATTAAATTTATTTATTGTCTGACCATTTTTTACCATTTTTTTTTTTTGTTTTTGAATTAAATGTAAAAAAGAGGTTTGCGAATATTATTTGGCATTTAAATCATGCATTTTTTTATGGAACAAAATGTGACAAGCATAGTTCGCTGGAGATTGTAGGGTAGGGCAGGGCAGGACATAGCAAGGCAGTGCTGGGCATGGCAGGGCAGGGCAAGGGTGTTCGGGCATCGGAATCTTGTGCTGGCAGCCAAATAAGTATTATTATGTAAAGGTTACTTTTGTTTTTTGTTTTTGTTTTTACATATTACCAGGCTAGTTTATTTGTTGTCACTTAACTTAAATAGCAGTTTACATGTTATTTAATGGCAGATACAAAAGATGGCATCAGGCGCCGCTTAACCTCGTTGCGGTACAGCATATTTCATTTTGGTTTGGTTTGGTTCTTTTTGGTTAGTTTAAGGAATTTGGTAGCAGTGTTGATTCTAGTTTTTCTTTTCTTGAGTGTGTGTTGTGTGTGTGTGTGCGTGCTTTTGTGTGTGTTGTGTGTGTATGTGTCTGTGTGTATTGTATTGTTCGTTGGTTTAGTTTAGGTATTAGATTTAGATTAAAATTATTAGGTGTGGTCCGTCCGCCCGTCCCCGCTTACGACGAGTTCTTCACACAGACTTGACACCTGGAGACGCGAGTGAGTAGACTGCCCGCCTTGATTGTCTGCTGCTCGGGCCGCTGGAACTGTTCGCTGTCCTCCAACGTGACCATCCAGAAGCTCGTCATCGTCTCATAAAAATGGCAGTGTCCCTTAGCCCCATTGCACTCAATGAACGGTGTGGACCGGAAGTCCTCCAAGCAAGATCCAGGCGATTGTAGCGCTTGTCCACCGCCCCCATTGCCAACGGCCGTGTGCTACAAAATTGTTCGAATTTAGATTCGGATTATTAAGGCAGTTTCTTATATATTGATACCGATAACATAATATCGATAATCGCAGATCGATAAAGCCAAATATCGGCCACAATTTATTAGCAGGTTGTTGGCCTTATCGGAAATTACTATATCTTCTACAGTTGCAAAGCTAGAACCATCAAATTTGGAAGGCACATTAACGGCATATTGCTTTTATAAATCGATACAAAATCTAAATGTGATATTTGTAAGAGTGTAAATCGATAAGACAGCATATCTCCCACAATTTTAAAGATAGAGTCACAACTTGGAAGATAGCTTGCTGATAAACTCCTAATGAGATCGGCATATATATGTATATATATATATAAACAAAATTTGAAAGGTGAACACATCCTTCAAAGCGCTGTAAATAATTATATTCACCAC